>JAIFHY010000012.1:0-1200000 GCA_022264835.1 Melampsora americana | reverse complement strand
GATCCACAGAGGCGACGATAGTAGCCGAAAGGACCTACTAATCGAAGAAAGAGAATGAGAAGACTAGTCGAAAAAAGAAACGAGAGGATGATCTGAAGGCATTACTGGCTCATAGATTAACCAGAATCGATGAAAGAAATTGTTGAGCCAATCGACCGTTTCGTGATCTTGGAAAAGTCTCTGTTTAGCTAATTCACGGGCCACATCTCCTCTCGCGTCTCGTCGAACCCTACGGATACTTGTTTGATAATAGGTTGCACAGATGCTCAAAATAATACTAGAATAACATATCAAACTTTAATATCCAGACCACTGAAGATTATCCCTATGATCAACGCACATTAATGATGACCATCCCCCACCAAAGAGAGTTATGTAATGAGATGCCGCCACAGCAAAGAAAATGATAGCAGCGTTATGATACCTTTAAAAGAAAATAAAAAAGGTCAGATGAATAAACAGAAAAGAAAGTAAGATAAGCATGATACTGACCAAGTACCATAATACATTTCACCCAAAAAAGTTTCCAAGATTTCAGTATGTTTGACTTCTGAACTATCACGATTACTAGTGGATTCCATTTGAGCCGCCCATCCCACTTTATACCAATCTGGAATCACACCCGTCATTGGAGCCACAGATGATATTTGACCAGGAAGATCGCCAAGTCCAGTATCGATCTTGTTTAATGAATTCAAATCTTCTTTGTTTTCGGAATTCGCATTAGCTTCTGATGTAGCTTTGATATCATCCATATTGACTGAAGGCTGAAAGAACCGTAGTACGTAAGATCAATAAATGATTTGAAATAAGTAAATAAAGATCGAATGGCCTACTTCGACTTTGATACCATTGAGATCAGTCTTGAGAGCTATCACGATCGTAGATTGATGACATAATTTGATTAGCTCATCGAACCCTCAAAAATGAATCCAGGAGCATTCAAAAAGGAGCTGACCACTTGTAGCAGTTGGCTTTAAATGAAGATTACTCGTATCTAATTTAGTCAATTTGTCAGCACCTAGCATTGCTTGTTGTTTCTTTTCCACTGGTGAAGCATCTGGATCGAATGAATGTTCCTATAAAAAAAAGTAAAAATTGTAAGTCTTAGATCTAAAGTGATTAGTTAAGATGGTAAAGAAGATATTAAACTTGCAGGAACTAGATTTGAAAGCTTTGTTGAAGGATGAGGAGGAGAATCTGAAGGAATGAGATAACCATTTGGTTTTGGAGTTGGAGATTGAGATTGAAGAGTTGATCGTTCTGATTCAGCCATTGTGGCATAATCTTTACCTATCACTGACATTTGAGAATGATGTTGAAGAAGAAGAAAAGTCAAATTATATATAAATTGATTGATTAAGATAAGAGAAAGAAAGAAAGAAAGAAAGAAGATTCGTTTTAAAGAATTGGAAGATCGAATTTAGAAGGTTTTAATCTTTGGGTTTTTCCTTAGAAATGAATACTTTTTTTTTTAATTTTCTTGATTCTAGAAGAGAATTCAATCCATTTTCTCTTCGAAAAGAAAGAAGTGTAAATTCGATCTCAAAAAGTCTGATTTGGTAAATTGAGCTTTGATGGATCGGAAGATGTCAAATCAAAATCAAATCAACTACCATCACCAATCTCACCTCAGTTGTTCACATTCACTCCTGTAACACACACACACACACACTGCTAGATGACCATTCTGCCTTCTATAATGATACCAATCTCATTTCAATCTGACTTGATTTATGAAAACAATCAAGCACAAGCCTGTGACTACTTAAACTTGCCACATGCTTTCACCTCCAGATGGATTTGATGATCTAGGGAATTCTTTGATAAATGGTTTGAGACAAATCAATGGTAAAAGTCAAAAGTGAAGGGAACTGGTGATGTGGAAACCACGTAGAAAGAGATACTACTCAGTTGAAGATAAGAAAATCAATTGAGCTTACAAGATCCATCTCCACCCTCATCATAACTTGGCTTCTTCATAAGTGTCTGGAAGTAAGCGTAACTAAGCCCCTCACATGCGCGTTTGCCGCCCCCTCAAATCCCCGAGTTTGCTCTGAGACCAGCAAGATCTTTGAGGACTTTTACTTGAAAACTCAATTTGAGGGTTCTAAACATGGTGCAACCTTCAACAGATTGAGAAGAGCTTCAATTATGTCCAAGTCTTGTACACAAGCTCATGCCATTTTTAGCACTACACAAGTTGTTGTATTCTTGTGAATATGGGTCTTATCACATCACTTGATCTTGGAATCAAATTCCCTCCCGATCTACAAGTGGTCAAGGTCTAGAACTAGTACAAGGAGAAACAGAAGAGCTTGCGAAAGCTCTGCTGGATGTATGGTGAAATTGCACCATGTTTAGAGCCCTCAGATTGGGGTTTCAAGTAAAAGTGTTGAAACTCCTGCTGTCTTCAAGCCCTACCCGAGGTTGTAGACAGAAGCCCCTCTTTGAGGGCGCATCAAAACACACTTGTAAAGGGCAAATTGAACATTTGTGCTGACACTTTCCCATCAAGATTTTTTGACAGTCTTTGAAGACTTTCAGGCTAGATCAATTACAACATTTTATATTCCTTTGTCACCCTCAGAGAATGAGAAACATGATGAGAGTTCAAGTTTTGAAAAAGCTTTAAAACACAGCACTGAGTGTACCAAAAAAAATGAAGCTCATCAATATATTTTTTTGGAAAAAGTTTGAGAAGGTCCTACCCAAGCAACACATGTACATCACATCTTTTTTCCAGCTTACTCAAATTTTACACCACTGTCAGGCCAAAGTGCATGAATTTTTTACACCATTTTGGGTCAACTTGAACTGCCCTATTGTGATATCACAGTGGCAAAACATCAAATATGTTAGATTCATCTAATAAGAAGAAGGTTTCCAAAGCAAAGAAAAAGAAAACCCCTTGAATCATGAATTTATATCATTTTGTTTGGCAACAGATTTGACCACGGTGTTTTTCCTAGTGACTAAGGTCAGTATGCAATAGAACCACACTTTACCAAACGTGTTCTTTACCAAACGTGTTTGGCTACTTAAGCACTGGATTAAAACCATGATCCTATCCCCTACAAAACCATAAATCAATGTGGTTTTTTTGACACTTTCTGATTATCCACTTGCCATACATTCATTCATGGTTTTGACCATGGTTTTAATTTTATTGGGCAAATTTTGGCTTCTCTTGATCCCCTAATCTTACTCCAGTAAGCTGGTTTGAACCCAAGTTTGCCACAGATAACAGGATATCCTCAAGCTGATGAGCCTCATCACTTTGACTGTTGATCAAAGGCCTAAGATGATCAACCAGTGCATGGAAGACATAGCATATTTGGGCAACCATGCAAGTCAATCATAGTCTGACCATCCCTATGAGACAAGGTTCATCATCACTCAATCTTGATGAACTTTCTGATTGAAAACTTGGTAGTTTTTTTTATTATGAATGGGAGGTTTGTGAAATTGATGAATTTCAAAATTGTTTTTGAAGTGTGTTCACCTTAAGACTGAGATGAATGCACTTTTTTAATACACTAGAGAAAATGTGGGCATGCCTGTAAGAGAGACATTTGTCAATTGAACACAGGTTGTCTCTTTTGCAGAACAGCTTGGATTGTGACTTGTTTTAATGCATTCTTAGACAAAAAGCACTTTTGACCACATCTTTACTTGTATGAATGAAGTCAAATCTGTGAGCACATGAAAATCCAAATCCTCTGCCAAACACTCCATAAGTACAAATGTGGGTTTTGATATGACCAGAATGGTCCTTTATGTACAGAGACTAGCTCTTAGTTGTATTGCAAATAGAGGTTTGTCTTGAGGAGGATTGTGGCTTATAATGATGATGACTTTATGAATGTATTGTACCATGGAGAAGGTCTTCTAATGATGATAGCGTACAACAAGTAGATATAGAGCAAGTGGTACATGTATAAGCAGATCCACTATTTGATCCTTATATGTGACCATAACAGTTTTAAATGTTTTTAGGGTGTGTTTGCTTGAAGTATTTCTGACCAGTGTGACCAAAAATCACATACAGTGCAATTTAAGATGCAAAGATGAAACATATGGCACATGACCAACATTTCAAATTTTATGAGATGTGACACCTGGTGAGAAATTCCTTGCGCAGATACATCATCAGTTGGCAACAAGTATAGTTTTGAGATCAATATTTCCTCAAATGATATGTGAAACAGAATCTCAAGTGGTCAAGGAGGTCATGTAAATTTCTATCAAAGGGTGTTCAGAGCTTGTCATGAGAAAGAAGCATTTGAAAGTAACTCAGATCAAATTGATAGTGTCACAATCTAGCTGTTCTCATAGTGAGTGGCTTTTGTGGTATTGTTAGCTATGGAATACGTTTAGTGTCATACCAACATTAAAACATGACATGGATTTTACATGTAAATTTTCTATGTCATGTTTAGTCAAAATTCACTCTTGAGCCAAAAACCATCCAACATGACTCATACCAACATACATCAACATAGATTTTTGATTGTCAAAAACCATGTCATAACAAAGATTTGTTGAAACAATTCAATGCTAAGCAAGGGTTCATCAGAATAGTGATTGAGAAAAAGAAGATCCTTTCTTGTTGGGTTCATCATCAAAATCCTACAACCCCATCTTGTCATCCAATGTTGAACATGAATCAAGCTGAGAAAAGAGCTCCTATTCAAGCTAAATTTAAACAAAAGATCTGTGATTGATTTGGACGTCCTAGAGATGCTACATTCATTTTTTGAACTGAGCATGGAAACCAGAAGCATTTATCACTCAATTTTGGTACTGTAGTCTGATTGAATAAATATGGAACCAAGCTCCTTGCTGTTGTCCGATTCAATAAACATGAATATACTGGAAAAAGGTTGAAGAAAGGAAAATTGAAGCGTGAAGTTGGACCTGAATGTGCAAAACTATTTGAAAACTTCAATACCTCAATCCACACACTGTGCAGTGGTCACATTGAGAGCGTAAGGACCTAGGATCCAGAAGAATAAGATCAGAAAAGTTAAAATGATAATAATGATAGATTCATACCACCATATTTTGTCTTCCTGTATGCACCACAAAAACCTACTACAAACATCTGACCAGATTTCATGTGCTTTAGAGCTTCAGCTGCACCAAGTTTTCAAATAGGTTGGCACATTCAGGTCCAAGTTCACGCTTCAATTTTCCTTTGTTCAACCTTTTTCCAGCATATTCAGGTTTATTGAATCAGACAACAGCAAGGAGCTTGGGTCCATATCCATTCAATAAGACTACAGTACCAAAGGTGAGTGATAGATGCTTCTGTTTTCCATGCTCAGTTCAAAAAATGAATGTAGCATCTTCAGGAAGTCCAAATTGATCATGGATATTTTGTTCAAATTCAGCTTGAATGTGAGCTCTGTTCTCAGCTTGATTCATGTTCAACATTGGATGAGAAGATGAGGTTGTAGGATTTTGATGATGAACCCAACAAGCAAGGATCTTCTTTTTCTTGATTGCTATTCTAATGACCCCTTGCTTAGCATTGAATTCTTTCAACAAATTTTCAATGGAGATTTATATTTCTTCTTATCGCTAAGAAGAAATACATATAAAAATAAAATATCATCAGTTAAAGAATCATAATGGTCAGAAATCATCCCACTTTGAGCATCCATCCCACACTTGGATGATGATGACTAGGCTTGCATGAGGTCTGTGTCGAACCCTACCCACAAGAGACTGGTGCATGAAGCCAACCCAGTCCTGGGGAGGACAAGTGCAGTTGAACCTCATGCAGTGAACGTAGATCATCATCATCCAAAACCAATTTGATAGAGGAATGATATTGAAATCAAGTAGTCCTACATCCACAAAGTGAAGAAGAAACATGCAAGATACAATATCATCCACTGCCAAATTGGCCTGTGAAACTTCTGCAAGGACTGGTCTCTGACTATAATGAAAGATTTAATAAAGTGGAGTCTCACATCATGATTGTATCTAGATATCAAAGGTTGAGATGGAAACAAACCAAATTTTATTCCCTTGCCAAACTCACAAACTTAAAAACTTTTTAATTTTCATTCATACTTCAGTATCTTTTCACCAAGCTCTATCATTGCTCTACTCAACTCCAAGAGTTGAAAATCTCATTGGCCCATCACAAAGCTGGTTGATTTCTTTTGATTTCCTTTTTTGAGTCAAGGTGTACTTTATATTTGATGTGAATTTTTCTTAGGATTAAAAAGTGGCACTGCACAAAGACCAATGCGGGAAAGTCTTCCCTGTGACTGTTTCAGCTGGTGTGGGCATGCCAGCATGTCTTTAGTGTTCCTCTTCACGAAGCCACCAATTTGCGTCCTGGTAAAATTGCAAAAGAGTCAAAATGGATGGGGGGAACATGTACTACATACTTTCTCATGCTCAGAAATCATTTATCATGGTTGTCCCCTTGGGGATAAGAATGGAAATGTACAGAATGGTGAGTCTGGGACATGTAATCAGACAAGAAGAAAAAAGCTTTTGGGAGATCTGATTGTTTTGTAGGATTGTTGCTGGCTTCTTTTCAAAGTCTGCACTAAACCTGTTTTCTTGTTCTGTTATCTATATTTCCTGCAATCAAGAATAAAGTGCTCAAGTATAGTTTTTTAAGTCTTTTTTCACGTTACATGTTTTGCAAGGAGGTGACTCCTGAGCGTGTGCGAAGAGTGCCCGACCCGAGCCACCATCATCTTTTCCGGTGACTGTAATTTTATAATGGTGCGCATACATTTGATCGGTACGAATTTGCTGAAACTGTTTACCATTTCTCGATCATCCGCCTCATCATCTTCCTACATAATTATATTTCAGAGTTCTTCATGGCCACTTCAAAGTCGACAGACACAATTTATCAACTAAGAACATTGATTAAACCTGTCTTCTCAAACCAATCATCATCAGCTTCATCTTCTAAAAGCCCAGTGGTCAAATCGGTAGATGGTTATAATTCTTTCCTATGGATCGGTTCAAATGAAGGACGAGTGAAAGGTTTTGATATCAAATCTTCAAAACCAATCAATCGATCAAATCAAAGCTCTCCAATTAACCGTTTAAACTCTCAATCAATCTCACCCTCTACTTCTCTCAGTAGTCCAATCTCATCAAAATCACCAACTGGCACTAAGCACTCTGAGACTTCGGATTTAGTCGATGGAAGCCTTGAAGTCAATTGTTTTCAAGATCATCATATCTTTCCTTCAACTGAAACTATCAAATCAAAACCGGTGGAGAAATTGATTTTGATTCCTATCATCTCAATGGCTGTGATATTATCAGGTGTTGATCTTCGTTACCTTCAAACTCTTATTTTATGCTTCAATATCCATAGATATGAATTACCTCTGATCTCTACTTTATTTTTTCTCAATATCGATCTTTTATTTGCTAGAGGGCGCTGTTAGTTTTCATTCGATCAATGATTTAGATCCATTAACTGGATTCCCTACCATCAGAGGTGTTTCAGCTGTCACGTTAGATGAAGATACATTTGATAATCTAACTCAAGAAACAGATATAACAATGTGTGTGATCAAGAAGAAAACAATACATCTTTATTATTTGAAACCAACAGGAATACAACAAGTTCATGAAGTCTCCTTTACTTCTGCAGCTTTTAATGGGATTCTTAGACGTTCAGTTTTACTTTTATCTGATATAGAACAATACTATCTGGTTTCTTTAAATCAATCTGTAGCTGATTTAATTCCACTTTTACCGATCTCTCAATCTCATGATGAAAATCATCAACTTAGTTCACAACATAGACCTTCAATGTCGGTCATACCTAATTCAGATGAATTTCTAATTGCTTCTCATACTGGTACGACTTGTTTAGGTGTCTTTGTTTCTTCTACTGGTGATCCTTGTCGCGGTACTTTAGAATGGCTTTCGAATCCAAGAAGTATTTCAGTAGATGAATCTCATGTGATAGCTTTGCTCTTTAATGGAACGCTCGAGATTCATTCATTGGAAAGTCAAGAACATCTACAAACTATTGACCTTCCCAACGGATTAGAGCCTAGAACATTATCATCTGCTAAATTCGGGCTGTGTCTTCCTGGTAAATCATTTGAATCAGATTTAGAAATGATTAAATTTCAATTTCCTTCAAATCTACCTCAAGATCTCTCTAGTCCTAGTACTCCAACTATACCGTCCTATAGGAATCAATCTTTTCAAGCAAATGAGCTTGCGGCTTGTCGATCATCCCTTTTATTGGTTGGAAGAGATTCAGTTCATGCTCTCTGCACTAAACCTTTTTTGACCAAAGTTGAATATCTGATATCTAATCATCATTGGGATGATGCACTGGAATTAGTCGAATCTACCGTCGCCAAAAGCATGAATGAAAACATCTCACCTCAATCCTCTAAATCTTATCAATCCAGGTTACGCTTAGGGTCTACTGCTCACCAAGACATCATGTTTCAAATTTATTATATATATCAAAAGATCGCATTACTTTACTTAGTCGAAACTAAATTCCAAGAAGCTGGAGAATTATGGTTTAAAGGAAAAGGAGATCCAAGAGTGCTGATTAAATTATTTCCTTACTTGAGAGCTAATGTGGTAGCTCAAGATGATGAGTTAGATGTATATCATGGATTAGAAACCTTAATCAAAGAGATCAAAAGTGCTAATACAATCAGTGAGTAAATGATCCTTTTGAACTATCTCTTGACTGTTTTTTACTATTTTCCCTTCCTTCCTCAAATGATTCGATTCTTTTAATTTCTCAACGATGTGTCAAATCCCTCTCTCTATTATGATTTTTTCTTTTCTGCTCCCATGGGTTTTTCGATCATTGACCAAAAGTTACGGGAAATTTAGTACGAAATTATTCACCGCATATCAAACCTGATGTAGAAAATGCAGCTTCAACGATTGATCTGAAATTCGTCTTATTGGAAAAATCGAAATTGATGGTTTTATCTTATTTACGTCGTTGGAAACGTGATAGATTATTAAATGGTGGTGCAAATCTTTCAAATCGACATCTTGATACAGTCAGTGTTTCTTTTCTTCGTTTCGAAAGCTTTTCCGGTTATTTCAATACTGATTTGTTTTTCAGATTGTAGATACTGCACTTGTTGAACTTTTGGCTGAAAGAAAGGGAATTGACCTAGATGCTTATCGAGAGTTGAAATTGTTACTTGAAAGACCTAATACTTGTATACCGAAGGAATTAGAAATTATTCTAGAAAAGAATCAATGTTATACACTTTTAGGTGAATTGTATTATAGATTGACCAATCTTCCAAAGCTATTAGAAACATGGTCAAGGTAAGATTCAGATTCTCTTTCAATTTTCTTCAGATGGTAATTGATTGAGCTGATTTGGTAATCTCTCCACCAGACTTCATGATAAAGAATGGGAAGATGAGTCATTCGATGAACCATTAGAACAAATGGTGAACTTGTTACAAAAAACAGATCAAGCAAACTTGGTGACACATTATGCAATTTGGTTAGCAAAACACAGTTGGAATTTATCTATCAAACTTTTAACCGAATCATTAGTTTCAGAATCGATCGATATAAAAGAAATATTAATGAAATTAAAAGACGTGAATGAAGATGTAGTAGAAGTTTATCTTGAACATCTTGTGTTACGTAATACATTCCGACGCAGTAAGAGAAAACAAATGACACGTGAATCTGGAAATTTGGATTTGGTTGGATTAAGGACTTCGTTAATCCTTGGTTATTTATCTAGACTTAAGGAAGGAATGAAAACCCAATTGATTGATGGAAAACCTCAAAGTTCGATAGTTAATGAATTGTTTCGCAAGTTGATCGATCGATACCTTTTTGAAACCTCAACCAAGATAGGATTAGGATCCGAAGAAGTATCAAATTTTGTGGATTATCTTTTAAATGCTCATTTAGAATTAATTGAATTACCTAGATCAGATCCCAATTCACTGGATAGGTTTGGTCAACATGATCCGATTTTAACTAGATTGAAACTCATGGTTTGTTTGGATCCGTTGGTGATTCAGGGTGAAGATGGATATGATGTGGGTCGTGTTAGAGCCGCGTTGGAAGAGATGGGTGGGTGTGCTGAGATGATGGCGTTTGAAAGAGCTATGGTCTATTCTAAAGTAAGTTTTCCATCAACTGATGAGTCTGCTCTAATCTTGATTGATTGACTCGTTTTTTTGGGGGGGGGTGAATCGGAATCTATAGTTGAAGATGCATAGACCAGCACTCTCTTTACTTTCGATTACTTTACAAGATTTAAATTCGAGTGAAGTATATTGTCTTAAATCGGGTTCATTATTAAGTGTAAATCAAGTGAAAAGGATTCTACAAAGATCAGGATTACTTGCTTCAAGTTCAACACCTAATCCTATGATGATGATGAATCAAAATAACACTGTAGAGAAAAAGGATGAAAGCCAAACTAAAGAATTACTCTTCATTTTATTGGATTTGATGATTAATTCGTCGTCATCTTCTTCAAATCATCGATCAAGTAACAAAAGAAAAAAAGGAGAAGAAATTCGAAACTTGTTGAATAGACATACACCTTTGATTGAAGCAGAAAAAACTTTGGAAATTTTACCTAATGAGTTTTTGATGATCAATTTAGAGGAACATTTTAAAAGATCGTTTAGGTTTAATCATCATTTGTTATTTGAGAATAGGTTGATGAAATTTATTTCGATTGGACAGGAGTTGAAAACTATGGAAGTTTTAAAGAGTTCGGAGTGATTCATAGATCGAAAAAACGCTGTGGGGGATTGAGAATTGAAGTGGATTATTTCGGTGGGAGAAGACGTGGAAATTGGGATGCATGATTTCTAAGGTGTGTGGGTTTTGACGAAAATAATTGGGTGAGCTAGGGGTTTTGTTTAATCCACGCCATTTGTAATTTTATTGATATATATATATGGACTTTTAATGATATTTATAAGCAAAGATTAAAAAAGGATGAATGATAAATTATGCGTGATTTTTTTGTTTTTTTGTATGGAAGAAAATGATTTTTAAGCTGAAAAAGATGACGAGAAGGAGGTTTTATATGTATATATTGTACATATCGAAGATTTATTTAAAAGTTTGATTGATCAAATAAGGATCTTAGACTTGTGGAAAGATGTAAGATATATATTTGAAATTGTAAAATGATGATTATGTTATGAAAAATTGCTTTTTGAAGCTATGGTATGTTGATTTTCTGATGAGTTTTTGAGATGATTTTTCTTTTTTATCCTTGTACACGTTGCTTGGGATTTGTAACCAGTGAGTTTGACCAGTATCAAACCCGGGTACCACACTGCTCTTCTCAAGGATTTCAAAATTACAGCGCTGGGAGCCCAAAGTGCATAAATTTTTACAGCATCTTGGGCAAACTTGAACGGCCCTAATGAGCCCTAGTGATCTTGTTTAGTTGTCTAAAATCCCTTCTTGTGTTTGTTTTCTGCAATAAAGACTTTGAAGATCCCAGTTTCTTACAAATTCATACCGTTTCATTTTTTCTCCTTGGAATGAGAAAACTTTCTCAGAGTTTCAAGTGAGATCATTAAGGTTAGGTACAATAAATTATGTTGTTGTAAACAAGCACACACTTCAACAAAGGCTTGGAATGGATTCATCAAGAAGCCAATGGGGTAGATCTTGCCTGTTGGATTTTCATGAATTCTGATTTACAATGGAATTTGTGAGCAAGGAAGAAACAAAAAGTCTATGTAGGCACATAGGGTTATGAGAATTTTTTTGCAACTGATATTGATGAATATTGAGTGTTAGAACAAGATCTCACTGCTATTGAAGAGAAAGAGGTATACTATTTATTTCTATAACTGTTGATCATAGTGCATAAGTGACTTGTGAGTTTGATCCACTTAGGAATGAGCTACCAAACAATTGTTGAGCCTTTTGATTCATAAGATCAACTGGATAGAAATATGAATAGTATAGAAGAGAAGACTAAAGATGAGATATCTCATTTTCCTTGTGTTTGAGCTGTGGTTTTGAGCTGATAATGAGTGAAAGAAAGATTTGACTCTTGGTCTTCTCTACTCTCAAGTTCTGAAAATTAAATTCTTATAATATTTCAGAGTTGTTGATTGATCACAAGTGTGACATCCATGGGTTAAATGCTGCAAAGTTTTGAGAGGTTGATTAACACCATTACAGGCATTACGAAATTCTCACAGACAGGAAGGATTCTGAGCTAATTTACTAGTATTTTTGGTAACTGTATGATTTCATGGTGTTTAATTAGACTCATGCCCACCGCTCATCATTTTTTCAAAACATCCTTGAACAAGATCCTGTTATCCCTTGGAATGTTATTCAGCCAATTTTGGTTGCTCATTCATTTGTCCCAATTACCTGCCAGGCCTGCCATGCACAAGCTTTTATTTTAAAAGCTCAGGTGAGAGGGTGACAGTCCAACTTGCACTGTTTTTGTGAATATTGGTCAACCCCACTTGTGTGAGATGGCAGTAACAATTTTTAAAAATTTCTTTGGAGAGTCTGTGTTCCCTTCAAACAGAAGAGGTTTGTTTCAAGTGGCTCCTTAGAATTGATGGTTACATTTAACTGAAAATGACGAGTACTACAAGATATTATATGAATGGTATGAAATAGAAGTCAGATCCCAAATAGAATGAAAAACACAAAAAGGGATACTGTTTACGAAATGGATTGAATAAAATGTATTTGTTTACAAGGTGTGTTAAGATATATTGGAGGGTCAGAATGACCTCCTTTGAAGTATCAATCTTGATAGAAGTAATCTGGTGACCTATAATAGCATTCAAAGCGACTTTCCTCCCACACATAAACAACAGCAAAACTAATCCCCCCAATTAACCTCAAATAATCTAATCAAAAAGATGTGAAAGGTGTGGGTTCAATTGAATTGCTCTTGAGTATCTCTGTGCAGCCAGCAACTGGCGTTCTTGTCTTTCTTCATCGAGAAAGTTGAGATCGTGGGATTGGTTATCAGAGTTGCCCAATGCTTTGCCATCATCAACTAAGTTCTTAAAGTCAACCATATTATCTTCACCGTCAAAGAGAGGGATGAAGGATTGATTGACGTAGCCTCCCTCAAGAGATCTTCGTGACCAAATCACGGATTCTTCCATAATCGCGTCTATCTCTTCTTCGTCGCAATCAACAACATCCTCTGAAGGTAGAATGGCTGTGTCATTGGGTCCGGCTACTAAGACCGATGGGGTTTCGACGTCTTGAAGGTTGGTAAAGTGCTCTGTGAAATAGTCTTCGAAAAGTGAATCGAAGGTGCTTTCGGATCCATTCGAGTTTGTCTCCTCTGATTCAGAAGAGTAACATGATAAACTTTTCAAAGATCGCGAGCTAGACGGCGAATTAAAAACTTCGATCTCGATGATAATGCCATCACCATCAAATGAGGAATTGAATGATGATGCGTCGCAGTAATCTCCCCAATTATCAGTTCCCGAATTTATTGACGCGACACGTCCATCGACGTGTGATGTATGCTAAGAAGCGAATCCATCATCAGAATATGTCTCAACTGATCATAAATGGAATAAACTATAACAGTACAAACATACCTCAGTCACCAATTGTGGAGTCGATATGAGGAGCTTATTGCTCGGAAAGAGCTCAGAAGGATACAATTCGATATCATCCTGATGCCGCGATAACAGAAAGGTTAGAGATGTCGTCTCCGACTCAAGCAGGAAAAGAAAATTGCACACCTTCTGGCTCGTGTATTGGGCGTACTGGAAAACAGCTTGCTCCATATAGAACCAAGGCTCCTCGGCAGACTTCTCGACAATATCTGAGTCAAGAGGTGTGGGGCACATTTTTGGTAAAGGTTGACGGTTTTTGGAGACCGGTACGATTGAGAGCGCGTATGATTGAAAGAGCTCTGTAAAGGAGATCTGAGTGAAGGATGAAGAATGATATAGGCGGTGATGCTTCAATCAAGTCAGGAGATGAGAGGGTTGTTGATAGGATTGGTAAGTTGATCGATGAAGTGGTATATCTATGGATAAGATAGTAGGGTGATATATGAATGGATAAGACGATATGTGCGAGAAACAAGAAGAAGTGTGTGAGGAGGAGCAAATGCCAATAAGAGAAACAGCCATCGTTTTATAGGCCCCAGACTTTACTCTACCTCCCAGCTTACACGCCATGAAGATTGGTACGGTCAGTCAGAGTGAATCTTGCATCCCGCCATATGGTGCGACTTCCTCTCCAATGCCCTATTATCGCTGGAGAGTCTGCTAGAGCCAGCCGGGTTCTGAATATGACCGAGGTCTGGCTACCGCATATCAAAAAGTCTTTCATTGCTGACCACTTGCAGAAGGAACAGTCTGTGCTGGAGGCAAGCCGATTTCAATCTTATCAATCCTCTGATCGACTATTATAGTCAGTCGTCAATGTCCAGGTCTCTTGTAAGAACCTGATCTATAATGTGAACTATTGTTTCTTCCACCGGCGGTTTCTCAACCCTCGAACGTGCCTTGGAGGAATTATCGAAAAAGCCGGATGAGCACTTGTAACGAAGACCACTTCTGGGGCCTTGACTAGTGTGGCCTTGACTATCAAGTGCATGGTTCTTGTCACCCTTCTCGGCTGATACAAAGTAAGAGATTCTCCAAATTGTGCGATGAAGCAGAAAATCGACACCCAAAAGCGTTCCTGAGCTACTAAGTGATCAAACCTCTCCAAGAATTGCACATACAACATGCGCATTGACTTGAAGGGCGGGTTAGCTCTTTTACATCGATGCCAGTTCCAACCAATCATGTATCTCATCTTCAATCTGAGCACACCGCCGCGCGCGTCGTGAGATCTGCAAGCAATCTCTTTCGCCAAAATATTTGGGTGAAAACATTCTGGGCAAGACTTCCTATGACTCGCACCATCCAGTAGGTTCTCTGGAAAGATTACATAATATTACAAGAACAAAGGACTCTAGGCTTGGTTACGCTTGATCATGAATGCGTACTTATAGTCCCAAGATGTCATGAGGTACATCTGTGTGTGATCCCTTTTTGATTCTCTTTCTGTATGTGAACAGAAAGGAGAGAAAGATTGAAGCATTTATTAGAGTAGGGACTTGAGACTATCTTTCCAATGCTTTCGGTCGTGATCTATAGTTTGTCCAAAGACCCGTCCACGCGGCAGAACATATTAGTCAAATTGTAGACATGGGTCATGCACTATCCTACTGTTGGCAGAACTCCGAAGTTCTAGACACTGGTCGACTGAGTAGACGCACTATATCACACCAAACACTTGATTGACATATCAAAATTGCGTGCTTCGGATCACACTGCGCAATGAAAGGTTGACCAAGAGCCATCCATCGAAAGTTTTCATTTCATGGGGATCCTGCCGCTCCTTTCGGACGCCTTCTGGATCTCAAGCGTCACTGGTCTCAGGTTTTTTATCGGGGAAATCCTCAGATGTTCAGACTCGAGGTCATTGTGCTGGCGCTAAAGCCAAAAACTGCTGGAAGTCTTTACAAGAAATCAACTTATTGACTTTTGAAATGTATATATATCAACCATGTCTCTCTTTTATTTGCCTGCTCTTATCTCTTGTCAAACCGAGCGAGTGATGAAGTTGACCAGGTTTGACTCGTTTTGACCAATAACCTGGACTTTGCATCTCTACAAGTTATGGCTGGTCTATTGAATCCAGTAAAATAAGAATTGTCTTCTGGTATGATTTATCAATGTAAAGCAAAGCTTTGATGTTCGATCGTCTGATCGACAGTCGCAATTTATAAGACGGTGAATTAGTCATCGCCGTTGTATCAAGAAGCTGGCACTGGAGTGGGTTTGATTCGAGACAGTGGTAATTGCTCGGTGAGTCCCAGTGCGGCTGCTCGTCTCCTTCGTTTGACTTTCCACCATCCTGGATCTGGCTTCTGTTTCTTGGGAGTACTAGGCTGAACTTCAGACTTCGATACATCAGTCGGCTTCCATCGTCGGTGTAGTATCCGTTCAGGTTCTTTGTGCAGCAATTGTGCTGCTTTACTGAGATTTGCACGCACTTCACTCGGGCAGAGTGTGAGATTCCGACCGGATCCTGAAAACGAAAATGAATAGTGAGCGTGTTTTCTTGGTGCTCTGGACGTTAAGACGGGTCAAGTTAGGGTTTACGAACTTGTGATGATTCCAGGGATCCTGAGTCGCCCATCTGGTAAAATCCGGGTTCCCAAAGGTAGTAGACCTACATTGGTTTATCTATCCTCAGCATCAAACCACGTACTCCACTATTTGAATGAACAACTCACCTCGTCTCCTAAATCGAGACAGTGTGCCTTGGAGTCCTCGACGAGTTGAAGCAATCAGGAAGCGAAGGGGGACACGAGCCTCGGACTTTGGTATAGATGTCTTGGCTCGAAGGTGGGATAGGTCTTTGGGATGGTTGACTAAGGGTGAGAGATAAGAAAAGGGTGAGGCTCCTGAAGAACGAATGTTTCATTACCATGACGAAAACTTACTGATCCCTCCGGCTCTCAGCAATCGAAGAGCACTCACGGTAGGCTGCGCACCGACACCAAGCCAATATCGGATGCGATCAACGTCCCATCGGATATCTTTGCGCACTTCACGTAGCCCACCATCTGCAATACCCCTAGAAATTTTCTTGATAGCTTCAGGTTCCCTGTTACGAGCCTGTTGGATGGTTTGAACTAAATCGATCAATGACGGCTGTTTAACCCGAAGTACAGGATGTGGTGTAAAAACCCCAAGTTGTTCAAGTGGTTTGGCATCTCGTCTTTTGGGAGCTTGAATAGCTACAAGATTGAACAAGGGGTGATTTCTTGGACCGGAACGAGCGAGCCGGATTCGAACGACCATTTAAGACTTTTTGTTGGGATATCAAGTGGAAAGCAACAGGCAGCACTGTTCGAGATCTGATCAGAGTGGAGAATTGAAAGATTTTCACAGTCAGTATCGGATCGGATCCTCATACCGCAGGCTGCCCCGGCCCCGTGGGTCATAGGACAGTTTTGGACTGGCAACCTTTTATTTATGGAAGATGATCTTGCTCTTCTGCAATTTATGTAGTGGATCGAGTCTTTCGAATTATCATTTCTGCATACAATTTTCACTACAAGAATGAGAAATGAAAGTAAGTTCTATATTTGCAATGCAAGTATCGTCTTTTATTGAGTTTCCTTTTGTACATACGTATATGGTCTTGGGTATAGGCTCAGGTCTGACAGAGAACATGAATCCAAAGCTCTTGATGATGATTTTCATGTCTATTGAAAAAAAGAATCAGGCCATACCAGCGCGAATGCTACAGTGTTATGAGCCATCCTCTCTTAAGAGCCTCCCTTATGAGAGTGACGTCCTAAGCGCGTCTCCCTAAATGGATCATATTTTTGCATTTTATGCTTCACGCATTTATATTTGTTACAGTTCTGATGTAGCAGTGGCACGCAGACTTGACCACTTTATTCTTGAATCTAACCCAACAAGAACCTTTCCGGTCAAGCGTTTTGCTTTCATTTCGTGATATCATTGAATGATCAAGGTGGCGATAAGTTTAAAAGTGATCAAAGGTTCTGGGACACGAGATTGTTACCTACTCATCATGTATGTCCTGAAAGGCAATGATAATACGTCAAATTAACATCTGTCTTCTCCCTATGACTATTGATAGCTATTGATGAAGTAATGTCCAATTTTGTGATATATTGAGAGATTTGAAAAGACAAATGGATACACAGACCTATTTTTTCAAAAACAAATTGGGCTTTAACCACCAAAGTGGGAAGAACAAATGTACAAGAGATATAAAGTGAATCCCAAAAAGACGGCTCAACCCGTAAATAATAGAGTGTATGAAGATAGAACTGAGAAGTTCTTCACCGCAGTCCTACCGAAAGCCATATTCCGAGTTCATGTCCTAGAGCATACTGACGGAAGCGTCAAAAAAGAATCGTCGCGATAGCTAAAGGACTTTGACCAAGTCACGGATATACAGAACTATCCGGTCAATAATCAAACGGAGACAGATAGGAAACAAGACCTACCAAGGTTTATGAGCAGTACAAGGGACGATCATCATAGGCAGGCGAAGGGATGGAAGAGAAAATGATTGTGGTAGAATGTCAAGAGCTTTGTATTCGCGACTGCAAGAAGTGATACAGGGGAGCCCTTCTTTGACAAAAATTAGAGAATCTCAAGGACTAAGGAAGAAAGGAATGAAAAGGTGAAGGTGTTGACGCAATCCTGATGATGCTCAATAAATTCTTTTTCTATGAATTCAAATTTGTTGGTGAATCAAGGCGACTCATTTCAGCTCGAGAGAAGAGAAAACTTATTTTTCAGTAATCATATATAAGCTCACATCAATGCACAATGATTTGTAGACACACCAATGCACAATGATATGTAGACGCATCCTTGGCAATCAGCGCAAGCTGAGCTTACATTGTAAGATTGAAGTTAGACACAGGACAAATCCATGTGTTGAAAGATATCTTGACTTGGATTTTTGTATGTTGGTTTTTAAAGAATAACATTGGAAATATACAGTAGATTTCAAAACCCTTGAAATCGAGAGATTTTCAAAATCAAGAGGTGGTCCGTGCGGGACCTGTGAAAGGTGTCGGATATGCATACAAGAGTGATATAATAATCAGCATAAGGTTCAGAGCTCCAAGAGTTATGTGGTGCACTTGGTTGTGGGCCTCTCACGTGTGAGTGAACATCACCAGAATATGCTATATTTTTGGGTTCGAGCCACACTGACGGTCTCTTTTGACATTATTTTTTTTTACAAGTTTTTCCTTTTTCAAATCGTTCGTTATCTTGAAACAAAACAAAACAATAGTTTGGCTATTGTTTTTGTGTGAAGATGTTTGTAGTGGCTCTATCAGTAGACAAAAAAAACAAAAAAAGTAACATTTAAGCACGTTACACGAGTCGAACACACGAGTGGCAGTGCCATCACAGAAATCATCACGCCATCTGACCACTAACACTGCGGGAAAAACGGTGGCGTGAGCCCGGCTTGCGCCACCGTGACGAAAGCCGCGGGCTGGCCCCGGTGTGACGTGAGCCAAATCTCGCGGGGCTGTCAACCCCGGGCCTGACGCCAGCCACCGGTTCGCTGAAGACATCCTTTTTGCTGAAGACAACCTTGACGTCAACCACTGGTTCGCTGAAGACAACCGGAACCACCGATCTAGTCTCATCAAGATCCCATTACCTCAAGAGCGACCAATTTAGTCTACTTTCGTAGAACACTGACGGTGACGGCTGACAACCCACAGCATCAAATTACATAAACTTCCACCCTCCACACCATTCGGGAATGGGCTACACCGCATGATCAGGGTATATAAAGGGTCTAATTTCTGGTCAGATTCCTTCAAAATCATCCATCATCGTTTCCAATAACCTCACACTTTAC
The DNA here is from genome assembly GCA_022264835.1 of Melampsora americana. NCBI lineage: Eukaryota > Fungi > Basidiomycota > Pucciniomycetes > Pucciniales > Melampsoraceae > Melampsora > Melampsora americana. The sequence continues at coordinate 1,180,569 of JAIFHY010000012.1, read as the reverse complement.
AATCATCATCTGACATTAACCTGCTTCACTGTTCCTAATCCTCTTTGATACCCATTCAAACCCAATCGCACCATGTCTTTAGTTCCCCACACCAACCCCAATTCTTCTACGAACCCTGACTCCTCTGAAAGACTTGCTATCACCGGTCCTGTTGCCCCAACCGATATCCAACACGCCATATCTCAGGCTCTCGAAGCTCAAAGCCAAAAGTTTGAAGCCAAGCTCGAATCGCGAGATTTGATCATAGAACAATTATTATCCCAGTTAAAGGATATCAAGATGGACAAGCCTGCCACCCCAAACGCCGGTACCTCTTCTCAACCCCAACCCTCTGCTCGGAAGAAACCGGCGCCTCGAAAGTTGGTCAACATTAGCTCGACACCTATCAGACAGTTCACCCGGGCTGCATCGGAGCCCGTTGTACGTCCGTCGAAGGGCAAAGCCAGCGTCAAAGCGAGCCCCATAAAACCTCCGACCGTTACTCCTCCAAGAAGACGCCGCCATCAAGTCTTCAGTAGTGAGTTTCCACCGGGGCATGAGAAAACCAAGGTGAAATAACTCACTGCTTTTAACATCACACTCTCTCACTGATTTGCTTATGAACCCCAGTCTGCATTTGAAGTCCACATCCGAGTCCTTTGGGGTATGTTGAAGGTGAAGTCCGTCCCACCCCCTGCCGATGAAGCCAGTATGCGATTCTTTGCTGCCTCCTACAACAATCTTGAGGAAGTCCAGGCCGCAATCGACCAAGCTGGTACCCCAATGCTGGTGGCCCAGCACCAAATTCAAACCTTGCGCGAAGCCAACATGGGCCAAATCCGAGTAGGCCGTGGCATGATCTCACTAGATCAGCAAGCGATCTTGATGATTCACTCGGCGCTTTCAAAGGCAGGGTTGTCTAAGTGGGGCCCGGATTTGACTCAGAGTTACGATTCTCTTTTTAACGCTGCCTGTCGATACATCGCCATTCAAACCTTTCGCGAAATTTCACCGGGGCCTTGCTACCGATATCTTCAAATCGATGGGGACTTGATTAACAACATGGGGTTCCTCACTTCTGTATATAACCACTATGTCCATTTCCTCTCGGCTGGAAAATTCAAAAGGGAAGTCAATGCTCCAGGACGGTTGGTTGAGGCTGAAAATATTAAGACCATATCCCAACGTCGAAGAAGGGTAAGTATGTTCCTTCACTCCTGTCGGAATTGATTGACACACTCACCACTGTATCTTCATTCAGCTTGCTGCCACCCGGGCTCTTTTTGCCCAACATAATAACTTCCCACGACGCTACCAGGCCATCTTGGCACAGCCATATGCTCACAGTGATGATGAACATGATGTCGAAAACGACGTATATTTGATAAAGACGCTCGAATATCGGTCAGCCAATGCCAACAAATTTTTCCGAAGACTCGACTCGATGATGACTCGGTCTTTGACCGTGGCGGGTAAGGCGTCTCAGCGACGGCCTCGGATGCTACCTCTAGTCCCTGTCCCTTCCACATTTAAATCTCCCCCGATTCAACTTCCCATAGATTACTATAGCCCCAAATGGTTCAACCAGTTGGCTCCATCGCAAAAGGAAGAGCTCGTCAAGCAAAATCAAGTAGCATTATTGCCCAACGCTATCGACTCGTTCATTCCACCTCCAAATGCTCATCCGGCTGAAAAGATGAATGGTCGCGATTTCAACAAGAAATTTTATGATAGGTTGAGTACGGCTTACCACATCAACAAATGTACTGGTGATGAAGAAGAAGATTTCGACGATGGAGCAGCATTTGCGAATCGACCATTACACGAAGAAGACATGGTCGATTCAATCGACTTGACATGTCCCAGCGAAGGTAGTGATGCCGAAGACAAGGCTGCCAACGTTGCCAACATGTACTTCACACAGGGTGATTTCGGGGACTTGTATGATGGGGAAAGTGATGATGACGATTTTACCCCGGGCGACGACGAGGACGTAGAAGATGAAGATGAGGAGGATGATGATGATCAGTTTGACACCATCGGGGACGCGGTGATGCGTGATTAGTGGTGATAGTCTGCCCCATTATGTTCTTACATTTTTTTTCTGTTTCCCTTCTCTTGATCAATTTCTTGTCTACTTGTGTTGTTTTCCTCTACATTGTCATTTCACGTGTTTTGTTCTCATGTTTTTCACTTGCTTGAAAAATTTTTTTTTGAAATGGCCATGAAATTTATGTGTGGTTTCTCCATGCTTCTATTGGGTCATCAACTTTTGTGGCTCTCAAAATGTGCGTTAATGTAGAACTTCTTTCAGACATATAATACATTTCATAGTTCAAAAAAAAAGAAAGAAAAAAAGTTATTGTAATTACAAAGACAACTACTGAAAAAAATACTAGAATCGTAAGCTACAAAAACTCCAAAACGGAGTTCAAAAATACAAGTGAGCCTAATGCTGGATAGGTTTCAGTATAATTCCACCGTCTGCCAAACCAAACGTATGAGGAGGCAGGATTCGATAAGCTGCATTGGTGATTATGTCGACTGGGTCAATGAAGAAGGGAGACATTGGGTCTATTTGACCTATGATACTCCCCATCAAATGATTGTAGTAACGAAAATTTTGCGATGGACAATCTAATGCCATAGCGAATACATCATTGATTGGTTCCACCAGCGCAGCCTCCTGAATTCCACCCATTCCGTTTTCGAACCGATACAATTGAATCACCTTTGTGTATTGTTTTCTACCTCCCTCCTTCTTATATATCACACAGTCATTAGGGGCCTTCGCTGAAACATCAATCGAATGCGAGACTTTATCAACAATGATTTTGCTGATCGGAGTCGCGAACGGCTGCAATACTTTCGCCATCGCAGGGTGTGGCCAGTCGTTGTAATTCCGCAACTCGGGGAATTTGAGTTGCAGAAGGGGGAGGAGGAGATTGTATACTGCATCTGAAATCCGAATTTGGGCGGTCTCCTTCTGGCGCTCTTCTTTCTCTGGAGCTGGAACTGAAAATTTACCGGTCCATCGTTGAAGTGCGCACATTTTCGTGATCATGGTCCCATCCAGCTGAGCTAAAATACAAAGACAGGGTTAGTGCAATCAATGTAGATCCGAGGTCTGATAGAGTAGACACTTACCCAGATGATGATTTGTTTTGAATTTTTGCAACAAGCCATTGATCCGTTCACCTGCAAATTCCGAAACACCCATCAAAGGGCCCCAGTAGTGCATCATGTCTGGTAAGTGCAAGGCATAGTGGTGATTTGGGACCACTCGGATGTTATTGAAGAGCTGTGCTGAAGTCTCCCCATATATCGCATACATCTTACGGAATTGGTCGATGTTATACTTGTTGGTTGTCTTTGCCATTACAATTTGGGTGCATCGAACCAAACTGGCTATATTTCGTACAATTGTATGGCGAGTTGATAGAGTAGGGAAATCTTCGACGTCGAGGACCAGAAGCTCCAAAATAATTAGAGGGATGATGTATAGGAAAAGGGACTTCCACTGACTGGCTTTTAGCTTACCGTGGGACACATCCCCAAGGTTTTTAGGAATTGGCTCCACCCCTGACGGGAGTATGACGTCCTTCAGCAGGCGACGGATCTCGTTCAGTTCGCGTTCTGAGAATAAGCTCGATTGCGACCCGGTCTTCAAATCGAAATCTTCATCCCACTCTTCGGCCATGCTTATATCGCTATCGTCACCTTCACTTTCAGCTCCATCCACCTGCTTGTCTTTACCACCAGTTCTCTTGTCTTTTCCTTTGACACCCCATCGATGCCGGAAATGATGCTGGAGGACCCCTTCGAGCCAGTTATGCATGATACCGAGCGGTACATGATCAACTGGATGTCGGTATGTCAGCATGTTGAGACGTGAGTGTCGAATTCCAAAATCGGTAAGCAATTCGCCTTTTAGCTTCAATGTTTTTGCTTGGTTCCATGCATCGGCACGCCCCAAGACCTCGGCCTTAGTTCGCTTGTGACCAAGAAGAAGCTTTGCTCGTTCGTTTTGGGTGCAAAGACACCACGAGCAGAACAAGTTGGCGGAGTGTGATGCGTAGCCCGCACACTTGTGGACTGCCACTATGTCGCCAATGAGTGCGAGAAGCCTTACTCGAATGAGCCGGCCTCCGGGAAACTTGTGCGTTTTGATTTTGACGCCTTCTTTGAGTTCAATCAGCTCATCAACCAGTGGTTTCATCACATGGTCAATTGTTGTCATGTCGGGTTCGTGAGGTCCAGGGATAATTCCAGCGATGCAAGTGTATTCAATCAAATTGCGTGTTGAAGGTGGCAAGCTGGGACAAGTCAGAGCCATTACTCCCAAGGATTGTTTCTTTCCCGCAATCTTATTGCCCCGTGGGTTGAACCAGTCGACAAAAAGGTTCATGACCAAGTCAAGTGAGTTGGAATCGGTGGTATTTGTATCACGGGCTAAAGATTTCCACGCTAATGTTTGCTGAATATCGAATATCTCGGGTTCGTTGGTGTCGTTGATTTTACTTGCCCACTCAATGATGCTATCTTCTGTATCTGATCTGTTGAGAAACCAATTAAGCCACGATACCAGTGATTGAGTCACATATGTACATTTGGAAATATCAGGGTTGACGAGAGACTTTGGATCGATTCGATGAGGCTGCTTTTGATACAGTCCTCTGTCTTTGATTGGCCGAAAGTTGTTTCCTTTCTTGAACAATGGTTGCCCGCATGGTTGTGATGCACTACTAGCCTTATAGGTGCAGTTAGTTGGAGACTCACGAGGTGGATAAATTGTATAACACGTTTGGCAGCATAATTGTTTGGTGAGTTCAGGCATTACGTCTAGGCGGTTCATCGAAGTCCTGATGTCTTTCGGGATTAATTTCGAGGCACTAGTTCCACGAGGTAGGAGTTGAGCGGAGTCGACGATTTGCACCAAAAAATCTCGCGCTGACCGGCAGTTCTCTCGACTGATCCCGCATTGTAAGTGAAGCCAGGCTAAGAAAACCGATGCTTGGCCTAAAAAGACACATCAGTAAAGGTCCCAATAGTTTCAAAAAGTCAGGTAAGGAATCACTTACGTTCGACAACAAGCCCAATGCTACCGTCTTCACTGTCGCTGTCACTGATGTCAGCTTCGCTTTTGTCATCTTCGTCAGTATCATCAAGAGTATCTTCGTCTTCATCCAAGTGCAATTTAGTGAATGCTGCCGACGTAGATTCCTTTCTTTTCTCGAAATCGGAGGCTTGATGCTTCTGTCGATTTCGGGCTGACACATAGGTTCCGTGATGTTTTTGTGAATTGTCGTCCGTGTAAGTGTTGATGATACATTGAGAACACTTGCATACAACAAGCTTGGGGGGCGGCATGGGAGGTATGTGATGTTTGTGATGGATCGTCGGATTTATCTGCGGTGTGAATTTTAAAAAAGGAGTGGTTGACGTCAAGGTTGTCTTCAGCGAACCGGTGGCTGGCATCAAGGATGTCTTCAGCGAACCGGTGGCTGGCGTCAGGCCCGGGGTTGACAGCCCCGCGAGATTTGGCTCACGTCACACCGGGGCCAGCCCGCGGCTTTCGTCACGGTGGCGCGAGCCGGGCTCACGCCACCGTTTTTCCCGCAGTGTAACCCACCAAGGAATAAGAGATTGGGGGTTAAACAAGTTTATCGATACAATGTATTAGAGGTAAGTTTGACACCTTTCACAGGTGGCGCACGGTTCACCTCTCGATTTTTAAAAATTCTCGATTTCAAGGGTTTTGAAATCTACTGTACATTGAAATTCCTTCCTTTGTTGTTGATGCGACTAGGATCATCGATCACTCGTAGCCAAAAACAATATTTTCTAATATTTATCTTGTATGTAAATCGACACAGAAAAATCTTAAAAAATTTCCCTCTCAAAATGATCGGTGAAGTGAGAGCATCAGAGGATCCGGTCCGATGCAGGCTACAGCGTTATCTAAAACTGTAGTTTAAGATAATGACGTGTATGTCAACTGGATTGAGAGGATGATGAATGTTCTTGTTGACCTGTTTGATCCAATCGAGATTCGAGACTCACTTCGATCACTCACTGATTATCAGGATATACAAACTTCAACTCATTAGCATGGTAGTAAGTCAACATGTCTCTCTTTGAATACATCCAATCATTTCAAAGAAACTAATAACATTTCTTTCAATCAGGTCCTCGCAGCCGCTGTTGTCACAAAAGGCGGAAAACGCAAGTCCACTGGCATTCCTTCTAGATTCTATGTGTTTCAACTGCATTCCTGACCATGCTTTGATCCCGTAGCCGTCATCGCTAGAGTCTTCAGGGACCTACCCCGTGCGAGGATCGAGTCACTCCTTTCGACCTTTCCCAAGCTTGTACCACCTTCATCTCAACACACTGTGATCGATGATCCAGCGTCTGCTATCCGTTATGTCTATCAACCTCTTGAAGATCTCTGGCTGGTCGTTCTCACCAATCGTCAAAGCAACATTCTTCAAGATATCGACACTCTTCACCTACTCTCAAGGATAGTCTCAGACTTCTGCCGCGGTTCTGTAACTGAGTCAGAGGTCTTGAGCAGAAGCTTTGAAGTTCTCAGTAGTTTTGATGAAGTGGTCTCTATGGGTTACCGTGAAAAGGTCGATCTCAATGGGATTAGAAGTGTGATGGAAATGGAAAGTCATGAAGAAAAAATTCAAGAGATCATCGCCAAAGTCAGTCTTCTTCTCAGTGATCACGATCCATTCATTGAGCACGCTCTGGTAAACATAATCTTTATCCCGCACTCTATCTTTTTGGAATAGAACAAAGAGCAGGAAGCCAAAGAAGAACTCAAAAGGCGTGCCAAACAGCTCGACATGCAACGCCGGGATGCCGCCAAACGAGGTCAAGCCGATGTCTATTCGACCGGTATGGTGAGTCATTCAACCCCGTTTCTCTCGTGTTCGAGTCGAACCTAATCGGGAATGCGATTTATCAGCAGGGATCAGGTGGCGGCGGATATGATCGACCTTACCAACCTCCACCAGTCGCACCCACGATTCGCGATGATCCTTATAGGTATATGACCTGATTAAAAACCCTCGCGCAATTAGATTAAGAGCTGACATGGTGCCATCGACCAGTCGACCGTCAGCACCCGCTGCGAAACCGTTCAAGACAAAAGGTATGCAATTGGGCAGCAAAGGCAAAAGTGGGCATGGTCAAGGTGGATTGTTGGACGCATTGGTCAGCTTCCATCTCGATCTTCTCATTGCTCGTTTTTACTATCACTTAAACATATTCTGCGCTTGAGATAGGGAGATGACTATGTTGCACCCGAACCTCAACTTGCCGCTGTCAATGCTACATCTCATTCTGGGCTTCCCAGTCCAACCCCTGCTCCACAATCTGCTGCCCCGAAAGCTGATGTCAACCCATTCGCACCTGATCATCAAGAGGAGTATGTTTTGAACTCACTTTACTTCAAGCGTAGCAACTGCTTCATCATCACTGATGCCAACAACAAATGATTTTTCCTACTGCGAAGCGTGCATCTCGTTATCCGAGAAAAACTTTCGGCTGAATTGGCTCGAGATGGTGGTGTAGCCGCCAATGCTTCAATGGTTCTTTCGGGGTCCCTCGATCTGAAAGTGGGCACAGCAAGTGCATCGAAGATCTGGCTAAAAGTTCAAAGTGCTGTCAACAAAGGGCTACTAAGTGCTAGTGACTTACAATTCAAGACACATCCTAACGTTGACAAAAAAGCGTGGGCAGAAAATCAGGTGATCAAACTGAAGGATCCAGCTAGGGGTTTCCCAGTCGGTCAAGGATTGGGAGTTCTGAAATGGCGTTTGATGACAAAGGATGAAACTCTGATCCCTGTCTCCAGTTTGTATCTCTTACAATTCAACCGATCCTTCACCCGGAGTTGCATACGGACACTGATTGTCTACTTTTTTGTCTTCCTCGCGGGTCTACTCAGTCAATTGCTGGCCTACTCAAAATGACGATGGAAGCTGTGACGTGAACATCGAGTACGAGGCCGAGAATGATCACATTAAGCTCCACAATCTGGTCATAACCCTCCAACTTCCGTTCGTTATACCCTGTCTGTGATCATGTCTTGAGCTGGAAATCTTAGGGCTAACTGTTTGATAATCATTACAGTGAAGGATCTGCACCAGATGTGACACAATGTGATGGAACATGGAAGCTCCAAACAGATGATGGCACTTGGGCGCTACAATGGTCAATTGCGCCTGATGAGTCTGGTGTCGCGCCCAGTACGGGCACAATGGAATTCAACTGTCCAAGGGCAGAGACCGACTCATTTTTCCCTGTAACAGTGGACTTCATCAGTGAGAAGGGGTTATGCCAAGTCTCGGTATGCCATCTTGGAAATTTCTTGAGCCCAGCGGCTTTACTGACTATTCTCATTATTTGATTACCAGGTGGACGAGGTTTCTAACATCGAAGGGGATGAGGCAGTGGAGTTTTCAACCGATAGCTTGTTGAATACAGATGAGTACTTTGTGGCATGATTGTTCTATTATTGGTGTCTTTGTATGTAGTTAGAGTGAATGCCTGCCTTAGGCAATCAGAGAGTTGAAAGTCATGGATCATAAAAAACTCCTAAAATTTGGAGATACAACTATTGCATCACCCCAAGCTGGACTATGTTTGCTTAGAGTGATTGTGGTATTGTTGCAGAACTTGATCTGCCTGCGCAGCGTGGAGTACCGTTCCATCCGAATCCATGACTACCACTGAATCTGTGACAGGGATTGGGTCGGTTGCAGTTGAGATGTCTTCTAGATTTGGAGTGAGTTTTTGAACTTCAGGATTGCTTTCTCGAACTTCATCGTATGCTTGCCACTCTCGACCTAACAAACCATTTAAGACTACTTGTGCTCCAAATTTTGCTCCATCCACTGTCAGGGCTCCTTTAGAACATGAGAACCGAGACAAAAGGCCTGGATACATAGAGATAGATCAGAAACTTGTTATCACCAAGCACAATACATAACAGAGATCCGCACTAACAAGATCTACAACCATTACTACATTCACATCCATTGAGTGTCTCCGTTGCAGATGTTAATAACTGCAGTAACTGTTCAAATGCTCTGATAGAGACACCTCCAGACTTACTCGGATGATCATAAAGGGTAAGCCTTCAGAAGATATACGTAAAAAAAGCAACATGGAACATATTGCAAGTCTGATTATTTGAGTATTTTCCAAGTAGAGAATCAGAGATAAAGACCCAAAGATCTTACGTACCTGGCTGGTTGACTTTTTGTGGACCGATCGGTTGGCAATGATAAAGGATGATCATAACCACTACAATGTACCTTCAAATCTTGACCTGCACGATTTAACAATGCATGTTCAGCAGCATGGATTGCAGTAGGTAAATGAATCGAGTATTTTCGTAAAGTGATGATCGATATTGAAGGTAAATCAATCCATAAAGCTTTTGAGTTTTGTATCAAAGGTTCAGTCTTGAGTTCATAACTATCTATTACATTCTGTCGCCTGTCCAGCTTGAGATATCCGTATATCGTCGAAGTAACTGTGTATGAAAGAAGATCAGAAGGAAACAAAGATAGCTTTGGCTCAATAAGAGTGTTTGGAATGGGGTATGCGTAAATGATGGAAAGGAAGCTCAACGCTTGATTGTGCCGTAGGCAAGCAAAGCTAGAACAATTTGAGATAGCTTTGATTTTCATTGTCCTGATCGGATCGAGTTCGTGAAGTTCTCGAGGTCGGGTCAAGTAATCCACATCAACTTCTCGTAGCTTACAAATCGCACCAGCATGATTGACGTTGATAACTTGAAATGTACGACCTTGATGGATGAAGATAGCACCTTCATAGCATTCGTACATCACTCTAGATGATTCGATTTCTTCTAGTATATTAGGCTCCTCAGCTTTACTCACATCTACAATTGAATAAGAGACCTCTTCATTCTTGCGTATGGAGACATGCTGAGCTGGTCTTGGTTGAAAGCGTGGATGTGCATGGAAATATCCATGTTTATCTTCAATGAGGCTCGATTGGCATAAAGATGGTAGATCAGTTCCGAAGTAAACTTGATCGTTTTCTGGATGTATCGGGATCTCGTCAGCTGCACATTGAAGGTGCCCAGCAACAATTACTTCATTATCAAGATCAAGACGTATCTCGCTATGAGGTGCGTCAAATAGATCTTCAGGATGTTCAGCAAAATGTTGATTCGACGGGCCTTGATCCAAGATCAGCATTGCCAGAGACTCCTTATTCCTACGCCCGGCTCTGCCTGCTTGTTGTCGAAACCCTGATAAGCTATGAGGGAATCCAACTGTGAGAACAGCATCTAGCATTCCAATATCAATTCCTAATTCCAGCGCAGTGGTCGCAATGATACCTAACAATTCACCAGTAAACATCTCTTGTTCAATCACTCGACGTTCTTGTGCAGTATAACCTGACCGGTAAGATTTGACCCGGGAGCTGAGATCATCTCGACCTTCACGTTCGAGTTCTTCCCGTACTTGCCTGATCATTAATTCACAAGACTTACGAATCTTACAAAACACAATGGTCCGAATTCCATTTCCAATAAGAAATCGAAATATTCTAGAGGCTTCAGAAATCGAACTAATTCGACCTTGACTTGGATCTTTTTCATCTACCAATGGCGGATTCCAGATCACATGATGTTTTGCTCCACTTGGTGAACCATCTTGAGAAACGAGTTGAACATTTGATAAACTAAAGATGGTCTTCATATGCTCAACTGGATTTTGAATTGTAGCTGAACAACTAACAAATTGTACAGATGGATTACCTACTGCCGACACAGATTCTTCGAAGTCGACGCATTAAGAAAGACATATGAACTCCAAATAAACCTGAGTAAATATGTAATTCGTCCACTACCACAAGTTTAAGATTTTGAAACAGTCGTCTCCAAAGTTGTTCATGAGGTAGAATAGTAAGATGAAGCATATCAGGATTGGTGAAGATAATGTTGGCTGTCTCTCTAATTCCTAGACGATCCTCCCTAGGTGTGTCTCCATCAAATGTAGCCAGTTTGGTGTTCGCTAAGTCTTCACCACAATGAAAAATTAAATCACTCAGTGTGCGTTTCTGATCTTGTGCTAATGCTTTGGTAGGAAAGATGTAAAGGCCGCAGGAGCTCGGGTCTTTTTCCAAAGCTTGTAACATCGGGATCTGGTACACAATCGATTTTCCACTAGAAGTACTGGTGCTGACAATCACGTGTTCTCCGTCAGAAAGATGGTTGATTGCTTCGGCTTGATGCGAGAACAATGATCGGATTTGCTTGGTTGCAAACAAAGCTTGCTCAAGGGTAGGGGAGAGACACTGCTTGAGTTCTCCAAAACCAGCCGTTCGAGAGGGTGTAGTACGCTGTCCAGCTGGGATGATCTGGTCTCGATACTGTACGTCTTGCTGCATCTTAGATAACAATTCTTGAACGCTAGGTCGAGTTTCAGGATGATCGAGGTATGCCTGAAGACGTTGCTTGTTATCTTGTATCACTTTTTGATCTCGTGGGGCACTTGCGGGAATAGGCATGTTATCTGAGAAAGATTCCATGAGAAGTTTCACTGGATCTACCGCTGGATTGTGAGCAGCGCAGGCAGAGAGAAGTTCATCGACAGCATCCTTGAATTTCGCATTGCGTTTTTCGATCATTTTCGTCATGACTTTGGGTGAGTAGGTTGGCATCAATAATTGTGTGAGAGAGAGGGGTGACGAAGAAAGTTTTTTGCCACGCGGAGTGCGCGGACTGCCTTGAGAGGTGATTAATAGCTTTGATTTTTGAGGATTCTTGAGCTCTCCATCAAGGAATTGAAATAAGAGGGCTTCATGTTGCTTTTTTGGTTCAGGCATAGGGTCCTTCGAAGAGGCCTGTTGGTCAGGTAAACCATATATCTCGAAACCTTTCTTGATATCATTTTTCTTGTCTGATAACGCGGTAAGAGAGCTAAGGGCCTCCGTTTCTACGTAAACAAATCGAATGACTGTTGGTAGTAATGTTTTGATCTGAGCAATAGAATCGAGGGAAAGTGGGCTGCATTGCATGGTCAGGGGATTTCAGATATAGGCTGACTGTTTGATCATCTCTCCCAGCCAAAGAAAAAGGTTTATATTTCTGGCTTACGCTTTCAACAGGCTCTCGACGCTAGACCTCATATTTTCAATGGTTGTATGAAGATGCTTACGAGCTGAGCAGAATGTGAACACGGTATTCAAGGCCTATCATATGCCAGTTATATGGGTTAAATAGATCAGTACAGGTGATCGAAATTCTAGACTCAGAAAACATCCCTCTTGACAAACATACTTGGTAAACGCGCTGTAAGTTTTTGAAGTGATCTGGCCAAGTAAGCAGAAGTGAAGAATCATTAACATCCTTTCCGGATGATTTGTCACATTTATTTTTCCTGGTCTTTTTAGACGAGGAAGAGACAGGCAGCTCTGGTTGATTGTCCGATTTGTGCGTTTTTTTGGAAGAGGGTTGCGCGATACTCGCATTCCTTTTAGCGTAAGGGTTTGAGCCTCTCTGAGCAGGACGATTCCATATCTGGAGACCTGACGCGTCTTTTGCTCATGATGACGATGATTCTTCTCCGAATCCAGTGGGTCGTAAAACGGTCAGTGTTCTTGGAGAACTTGCTGGATGGGGAAAGTGATGTGTGGAGATGTTATGAGTTTTGAACGTGGAAGCATCCGATGCATGGATAAATCAAGGAAGACCTGTGATCATGACAAGCTGAGGCAAACGATGATCAAGGCTGGAAGGGCATCGACCTGGACAAATTTATTCCAAAGAGCTCGGATATCGGGTAATTTCTAATTTATGGTCGAACTCGCGCAATTGCATGCCCGCGCAGGTGCATAACCCGTGGTAATGCATACAAAAATCCAGAATCTTGTTATATTTCACTGCCAAACTTGACAAGTGAAATGCATAATCAGTCTTAGAAGTATCTGCCACATCATTTGTTACACCCCAAAGCTACTGGACCCAAGCAATTACTGAGGATAATGTATGAGGTAGTGTATGATTGTATTTACTTCTGGCTTACCTGAATTCAATCGGAAAATTTTCAACTGCAGGTCTACTTTTCCAACGGTGTGGAAAAAGCCCTGCAATTGTGGTGAATTTACATGTACCACACCTGAATTACCGCATGAGTGCGGATGCTCTTAATGCATACAGAAAGCTTTCCACCCAAATGATGTGATTGTGTGGGTTTGACTGTAACTGAATCTCTCTTGGACAAGCAAGTATATATAGTGGTGAGTGTCAAAGGCTTTGAAATTTCGGACAGAAATAACTGTTTTTCAACTCCAATGCTTTTGCTTGAATGTCAACATTTCAAGCAGTTGAGAATGGATGCATGATGCTTGACCCAGTTGCTTTCTATGGACAGCTTTTTTTAAATCCAATCACAAGTTTTTCTTTTCATTTCTTTCTAAAAAATTCAATGTTTTTGTCTGAATGTCAACATTCCAAGCATTTGAGGACAGATTCATGATGCTTAATGGTTTGTTTTGACAAGGCATGAGGGATAACATGTGTCCATGTAAAATAAGCTAAGGTAATGACCAGGAAGGCCTGGCAAGCAGCTAATCAGCAATAGCCATCTAGGTATCCTGGAAGACACGTAAGGTGTGCCTCAAATACAATCTAAAGGACAGAAAGTGTCTCTGGGTGGACCTCCCCTTGCCCTCTGCTGTAAGATCATCCCCAGGATTCCGTCTCCAGAATCCATCTGGAGAATTCTTACTGCTCCCTGTCTCTCTATCAAGCCCCACTTTTGACTGTTGTTGCCCACCCACCCATTAGGTTTGCTACAAGCTCTTCCCCCTTACTCTTTATCTTTCCTCTTGCCGTGAGACATTTAAGAGCCAGAATGCTTTGAGAACCCTTGGAGTTGAGATTTTCAAGTTCTTGGAAGGCTTCTTGAAGTCTGTAGAAGGCCATATGTTTTACCCCTAGACCAAGCAAACCTCATCTTGCACAGAAATGCTTGAGGCAAATTTTGCGCCGGGCTTAACACTTAGCAGTGATAGAGATGTGCACTACTCTCTGCAACACTCAGATGACATGCCCACACCTCAATCCATTCATCCATCATCATTTACCTACTGAGCCACTCTGAGTTTAAATGGAACCAGTCGCTTCCTATGCATAGGTTTTTTTTCAAAATCCAACCACATATTTTTATGACCATAGATAATGGAGTTAATCTGAGTGAATTAAACCCACATTTGAAATTTGATCCCACAGGGTCAAATTGTCAATTCTCTTGGGGAATCTACCACATCTGAGATCTCAAAGGCTTTGATACTATCCATTATAGTCAAGAGAGGGACTTATATCTTATACCACAACTTTGGTGTGCTAGCCAGAAAAGTTTGGTTGGGGACTTTTTCAACCCTCCATATCTCCGTAGCCTGCAGAAAAATATCCTTTAGACAAAAGAACAGTCCTCTGCGCCTGATCATCCTACACAACCTTGTCTAACCACTGCAAACATCAATCACCTTCCCCAAGTGGAAGAGGGGAAAATGATTGAGAGTAGAATTTGTCATACAGGGCCTATCACTGTACACCTGAGCCAGAAACTCCACACTACATAGGAGCAAACCACTGAGTAGATTTCACTCAGTCTCTACCATCCACATATAGGTCTGCTAAGTTATCTGCTTATCTTAACCAGTGAATCTTATGTGATACATGCTGTAAGATCTTTCAGCTTGGCAAAATCATTTCAAAAAATGACTACATATACTGACACACCGTTTTTGTGTAACTGTATGAACAAAAGTTGATGGAACACCCTTTATGCTACTGTCAAATGGTGTAATGAGTATTGACTGAGTAGCCATGGGGTTATATGTAGTCCATTTTAGGATACTTGTGTGGAGCTGTAAAAGTTTACAGGATGTATTACATATAATTCACTGGCTCAGATTAGTGGATAACTGAAAAGACTTGTACGTAGATGACAGCTAGCAATTTACTTAGCATTTTGCACATATGTAGTGTGATTGTTATGGCTCAGGTGTACAGTGATGGATACTTTATGACCAACTACAGCCTTGATCAATCACCCCTCTTCCATTTGGGGAAGTCAATTAATGTTTACTGTGAACTCTCCGATCATTTTGACCTTTTGTTGTAAGGGCTATGAGGGCTGAATTGTCTTCAAAGTCCTTGGATATGTAACTAGCTGCAGAGGTGTCAGAGAGTCATTATCTGATTTCTCAAACAGAACCTCCATGTTTACTCCCAATCCCATTGGCTGATGTACCATAACTGCGGCAATGAATAGGTTCAAGATATGATTGAAGAAAACTGTAGTGACCAGGTCTGTAACTTTCCTCAATTGCAAACATTCAAATTATGTTTGCTGGATACCCTTCACATGCACTAACAACCATTCCTTTTGTCCTTGCTATCTCAGAGGTTGATAGATAACCAGGAAAAGATCTGCTCATGGATCTCATGAGAGTACAACACTAGGGTAATTCAAAGCTATACACAACTTCACATGACACAAACACACATATGTGTATGAGTCTGAAAATCATTGTGTGCCTTGTGTAGGCTTTGTGAGTGAACAAAAGTCCTATTCTTATGAATCCAGGCACCACAGAATCTCAATGTGAAAGACTGGCACTCCTTTTGATTATTTGAACTACCCAAAACAGTGAGGTGAGTTGACCACTAGCAAAAAGGTATATCACTTTACTTGTGTCTGACTGAGCGTGTCCACTTAAGCATGTCACAAAGTTAGTGTTGTGTTCTTGTTTGAGGCATCTCCACTTGTGTTGTGGACAAAAACCTTTATGAGACATCAAGTGTGACTGTAGTGGATTAGGGAAAGTGGTGAAATGAGAGGATGCTTAAGAGGTACAAAGTGGTCCAATGCTTGGTGACAGGGGTGAAATTTTTGTGCACCTGTGCAAAGTTTTTTATGTGGGGTTGGTCAACCTTATTGGAAATCACAAGTACAGTAGCACAGCACCACCAAAATAGAATGCATTCACTGGTGCACATTTGTATCATGTGAACTTGTATATAGCTTTGAATACCCCTACTGCCTAGCCCAACAATCTTGTTGACTCAAATAAATCATCTGGGGATATTGATGAAGTTGAAGAATTTAGAACATATGTGTATGGATCTTAAAATGGACTAGAACTTCCAGCATATATACTGATAAACCCATGTTTCAACTGATCACGGGGGTATGGGTTATGTGAGAGCTGACTGTGTAGCTCAAGGGTATCGAGCAAATGCAATGGAAATGTGATACAAACCAGAATTGGCTTTGAGAAAGTTGCAGACCCAGTCACTACAACTTCCTTCAATTGGCTTTTGAACCTACTGACTCCTGCAGTATAAAATTCCCAATTTCTGACAAAGGTCTCCAACCTGTCAAAGGGCTTCAACAGACAGCTTAGGTTCATACAGAAAGGACAAAATTTTGAGTCTTCTATTTATGGAATTTCCTGGCCTTAAGGGAAAAGTTTGGAAAGATGTGTGTGTATAGGATGATCAGGCGCAGGTGACTTTTCTTTGGTCCAGATTTGTTCTTCTACAGGCTACAGAGATATGGAGGGTTGAAAAATTCACCAGGCAGACCTTTCTGACTCACAAATCAAAGTTGTGATATATGATATAGTTCCGTCTCTCAAATAATTCTTTGTCTGAGAGGGACTTAGTCAAGTTGGGGGTTGATTCACAATTAAGCCTCTTCAAATAGAAATTGGGAACTCTACCGATACATCGACAAAAGTCAACTAAAGATAACTTACAGGCATGCACACCAATAGTTTTGTCAACATCAATCACACTTCTAAAAGACTCTCAACAGACCCAAACTCAACTAGGGCCTCCTGCTAAAAACATGACCAGCTTCAGCAAATACCTAAAGCCAAAAAACAGTGCAAGATTGGTTGTGGATTTTCACCAAAACTTTCTACAAAGGTTTTTTACCATATTCCCTCAACACCAATTATAGAAGAAATCTCCAAACCCACCTGCTCTTTGTTTACCAGAGTGGTTGTTGAGGTGAGTACAGAAACCTTTCAGGGCTTAAAGTTCTTTTTTTATATAAATGACTCATGTCAACTAAACAGTAAAATGGCAGGGTTGGAAGGGCAAGAAGATTCTTATCACACGCTCAAGCTATGTTCAGATTATGATAATCTCATGAGTGAACATTGAAAAGAGAAATATGAATAAAATTTGGTAAACTGAAGATGGTTTACAGCTATGACGTGTGGATGTCAAACAAATAGCTTAATAAGGAGCATCTGACCTGTCAGAAAATATATGTCTGTAATAAAGGCCCTGTTGTGCTTAACATTCCAATTGGTTGAAAGCAAGTGACTAACGTCAATTACTAAGTGTCTGCAATCTGATTTTTGGTTAATTAAACATTAGCAATTTTTTGATGTATTTCAAGAACTAATCATGCTATAAAAAATGGGGATTGGGAGATTGTAGAGGACATAAAGTTGCATGTTTCTCATTAACGGGATGGGGACATTTAAAAATTGTCAAAATAAATGCTATAAGGAGGCCAGGTTTTGGCAAAAAGCCCCAACCAAAATGACACCATTTTTTTACTTGAGGTGTATGTTGCTAGAGTGGACCATGATTTCAGCAAGAGGACTTAGTTAAGTCTGCAAAAAACAAATAGGATCTGCAATTATCTATGGACCCAGAATAGATAGATTTTCTACTCTAATTCAGATCCTTACTGCACAAATTTTTTGTGATCCATTGATCCTCTGATGATACATTCATGGGATACAAAGTAGAATCCAGGTGCGTGCCCGGACTTGTACCCAGGATTTTATTGGCCGTAAATTTGGATTTTCTGGGCCAAAGTACGGGAACAGGATTCAAATTTACAGCTAAAAAGATTCTAGGCACATGTCCTGGGCACATGTCTGGACTGGAAAAAGATTTGGTAACTCAAATGCTGACAAGGACTAAATTGATCATAGATGGATGAAGCTTACCACAACATGTAATATCTGCTATGCTGGTAACAACATCAGAAGTACAACATGTTTTGAGGGAGAGGGGAATGTTTTTGAAGACAAAAATATGGCAAACTGAAGAAGTGTAGTATGACACAAGATTACTGATCACTTTGTCACAGATCAAAGGATGCCTATGGCTTGAACAGCTTCATCTTGAATGCAAGAGACATTCTTGAGTGAATGAGAAAAGATATTCAATTATGGGATACAAAGTTGAATCTGGGAACTGGACCAGCTTTTTTCCCAGATTTCCAAACTCCAATTTTAGCGGTAGTTTGGATTCTGGACTTCAGTCCAAATTTTTTTAACTTTGAATTTCTGGCTCCTCCATCAGCAACCACATTTCCCATCCAAATTATCTATTTTAGCTCCAACAGTACCAGCCCTACTTCTATTTGTCCCTCACATTATCTTGAACCTATTACTATAACATATCCAATGTCTCAATTCACTTGCAAATCCGCCCTCAGAAGGTTGGTTCAAGATTGAGGGGTGAGGCTGATAAGATGAATCAGTGTGGGGAAAATTTGGCTGTAAAGTAAGATTCATGGACAAAAGGCAGATTTTGGTTGGATGTACCAATATTTTGAGGGGAATGTGGAAATATTGGGGGCATCCAAACCCCATGCCCTGACAAAATCTGGGCTACTGGTGTTCTGAGAACTGTTCTATCAAGTTCTCTGAAATTTGACTAGAAGTCATATTTGTAGAGCCTAATTGTTCAGAGTCATATAAGTGAGGTGAATTTATCTTGTACTTCATAAGAATATCTTAGAGTCTTTGAACAAGGATCTAAGAGTGTGCACAATAGCACGGTGAGAATCACTTCCTACACAAAATCTACCAAGAATAGTTCTAACCTGATGATAGGTACAGATTGATTTATTAGTATAAGTTATCAACTCAATAGCTGATCTCTGGGGCTTGTAAGAGTAAAGGTCTAAGATCAACAAGAACATTAATATGATAATAAGTAAGAAAGAAAAGATTGAAATGTATGTACTTCTCTTTCCAAAGATGAGGAAAGGGAAGTACTTTCAAATTCACTGGGTCAATTATAACCATCAATTTTTCCTTAATTCATTGGGGTAAGTAAATCTGTGAATATCTTCTTCATTGGTTTATCTTTTGAAATATCTCCTTATGTATTTCATGTCATACTATATAATTCTTGATACAAAATTTTGCTTTAGTCAATTGCACATTTCAACACTTCATTCATTTTCCAAACATCAACTGTCTTGGAAAAAGAAGGTTAATTTCAGACATCAGATTGATCAATTATGGAATACAAAGTAGAAATCTAAGTATGTGCTGTATATTTTTCTTAGGATTCTTTTTGCTGTGAATTTGGACTCCAGTAGTTGAAGTCTACCCTGTGCTACCCCTGACCACAGCAAGGCTCATGCCCAATTGTTGGTGTTTTTGAATAAAATTACTCACCTCAATCAAGGTAATGGTGGAGACACTCACTACAATCAAGAACAGTTTGATTCAAAGCAGTGTTTCAACAAAACCAACACATCATCAGGAGGGAATGAACCCAGAAGTACTCCATTGGCTGTGCTGATAGCAAACCAAGGCCAAGATCACTGCACCAAGCTGACATATTCAGGGCCAAGTATTGTAAGTCTCAGTACAGCCGGGGTACTTGACGGCTTCAGTACCTAGCTTAAGTAGCTCAGGTATATAGCTTAACAAGGTTAAGTACCTAGCCTATGCTTGGGCGCAAGTGTTGACCATCTACAGAAAAAAATGACCAATGTCTCAGATCACCCAAAGAATATAGTCAGACCCACACAATCACATAATCTGGGTGGAAGGCTTTTCTTATGCATCAGAGCATCCACATTGTTGGGTTAAGTGGTGGGAATAGCCAAGTATTTACCCTAAAGATTTCACAATTTCCACAATGGTGAAACTTTCAGAAAACTTTAGTTAGCTTTATGACAAAACATCACTATGCTGGGTCAAAGTTGACCCAGCCTACTGATTTTTTTAGCCAACTCTGTCCCCTTCAGAAACACACCACCGCACCTATTCTCACCTCAATCACCGCACATTGTTCCTTCTATCCCCCTTGTACCCACTTTGAAGTTTCAGATGGATCAACCACAGCTCAACCTCAACAACCCAATCAACAACCCAATCAAACATCTGCTCCCACCAAGAAGCGTGGTCACAACTTTGTGATGGCTGAAGACAACACTGACTGTGGAACAAACCTGGATGGCTATTTTCAAAAAAAAATCATCGTACAATTTATCTCCTCCTTAAGATGTCTCCTTTTGTCTAACATAGTCTACTATTAAAAATTGGCTCTGTCTGTGAAGCATGGTTCTCCACAGATACTCACACAGTTCCAACATTGTACAACCAAGTCATCTGAGTCATCTACTTGGTTGAAGGTGCTGAAGACAGCAAGCAACATGAAGCATAAATTCACACCAGTGTACTTTTTGTGGAAAATAAAAACAAAGAAATTAATAAGAAATTGTGACCTTGAAAAAGTGTGTAAACTTGTGGATGCAACACAAAAGTTAGAGAAATTGTAGCTCTAGCCTAGTGCCAAGCCACTGTGGACCCAGTCTTCAAAATGTGGATTAACTGTTAGCTGATACACCTTTAGCTCCAACAACTGTGGGATTTTGCATCAAATTAGTTGACACTGGCCAAAGATCTTCAACTCAGGGTTAGCTAATTTCCAATTTTAACACAAATGGTTGCAGATGCTCTTAAGACTGGTTATGCATTTCAGTTGTGAAGGTTGACAGCAAAATGTATCATGATTTTGGATATTTTGTATACACTATTCTAAGAATCCACATTTACAGCAAAAAGTCATTCTGGAATTCTGGGCAATCACCCAGGGAAGTGGCCGGACTTCCGTCTTGCATCCCGTAAATCTTGGATGGCGTGATCAAGACACAAGCAACACCAACACCAGGGCAAAGAACAAGGAGGACAGGGCATCTAAAGATCCTCTACCTACCCTACAGTCAGCTCATCAGTCAAAGCGTACAAGGGCCAGGCTGTTTGAGAAGGATTGTTTGTGATAGCTCAGCCAGAGTTTAGCAAGACAGGTGGGAAGACAGTTAGGATTCAACCAGGTCATATTGAAGCTGTACGTCCAGGGCACGAAAGCGGCGCTTTGGGCGATGATAAAACAATTTTACATGACCGAAGACTAGATTGGCCGGGAAGCTAAACAAAGAGCCATGGAGCCGTCGAAAGGGGCATATTGTCGCAAGCCGATCACAATAGGACGTGCAACTAAAAGATTGTACAAGCCGAGATCTTATGATGGGGACCATATTAAATGCTCTCCAAATGGAGGCCGAACATAATCGAACAGGGTAGCATGTCTTTCCAGGTAGTGCCTGTCATAATTAATCTTATCATTACAATCTACTTCAATTTCTTCTTGGGTCGGAGCTGAGATGAGTGTCCACATTTACGCTTGCGACAGTTGGTAGCACGAGGGGGAAGACGAGCCTGTTGGGGTTTCAAGTAAACTTCAGCTTTGAGTGACTGATTTGATCACGAGCGCAATAGTAGTAAGTTGAAACAAACATAGCATTTTCGGCAGATCATTCGTTCACAGTTGGTGATAGAGGCCAAGGCTTTGAGCGAAGGTTCAATGATTCCACCACGGAGACGGAGGACAAGATGAAGAGTAGACTCTTTTTGGATGTTGTAGTCAGCCAAAGTGCGACCATCCTCGAGCTGCTTTCCGGCAACTAGAGCCGAAAAAGGACAAGTCAGAATCGGAGGCGGTGTAGCAGAGGGGATCGTTGGAATAGGACAAACAGATGAGACGTTGTTGGTCTGGGGGGATTCCCTCCTTGTCTTGGATTCTGTGTCAAGAAACATGTTATCAATCAATGTGATGCCTTCGGTTTCCAAGCATCTTCCATACGCACTTAGCCTTCACATTGTCGATCGTGTCAGATGACTCGACCTCGAGGGTGATGGTCTTTCCGGTCAAAGTCTTGACGAAGATTTGCCTGTGAACGGGTGGGGAGGATCAGATTCAGAATGAGCTGCCAGACAGAGAATCGATGGGTGGACGAGAGAGAAATCCGTAACGAACATTTTGAGCGATATCGGCAAAGTCTTGAGGGATGCGGTGTCTCGATGCCTCCACGGCTTTAATTTACACAAGGCTCTATAGTTCGTTTGGCTACAGTGCGGTACTGACTGGGACCGGTAGTATCATTAAGCTTGGGTTAGGTTTCAATTCGAAATATACCACCCCCACTACCCGATTAGGTCTCTTCAACCCCTGTTCTGTGAACTTACAACGAGCGGGACCAGCTTGGTTCATGCATTCCACCCATCACTCGTCGTGATTCGTCCTTCGAATAATCTTGAACTCATCGCCATCGGCACTTTCCTCAACCTGGTTTGATTTTTCCGTCCTCAACCATGTCTGTGTCCTTGTACCAATTTTCAAAGGCCGAAAAACTATGTGTGGCCACACAGTGCAAAATAATTTCATCTTCAGTCCTGGGGATTCTGTCACCCTGAAAGCCTTTGATCAACCCCGGCCAATCCCCTTGCCTGAGGCTGCAACAAGCGACGGGCCCGTCCGAGCAGGTTTGTGCCCGTATGGTGCGTTTATTACTTGTGCCAGGCCCGGCTGGCCCTGTCCGTAATGCTCGGGATACGAGAGAATCAGGCGAATCAGACATGAGAGTTTAAGTTGACTTTGAGGGTGCAATTGTCATTTCTAGAAGTCACATACGATACAGCCATGACCACTCAAATGACAGAAGAGGCGGTGGATGCTGTGACGGATCTGCCAGCACATTCTTCTTATGCGTAAGCGTTCGGTCGACCCACACAGTGCAGGCTCGTCTTCTGCATCTCTTGATTTTCTCCTGCGGAGGTGCTCCTGACCGGATTACTTCTTGTTACATGTGCTACCTTTAGGGCGTCGACAAGATCTAGAGGGGTGTTGGACCCATACTCTCCATTATCCGCCTCTGATTGTTTTGAGGAAGCTTTATCAATCAAAGTCGAAACATTGGGCGAATTTCGAGTTTACCTTTCTCCACCTAAACCAGTCTCTGCAAACTCATTATCACCTTTCAGCAATGACTACTTGGACGAAGAGGACGGTGGATCCATATCTGGAAATGGTGTTGTTTTTGTATTTCATCACGGTGCTGGGTACTCTGGCTTGAGTGCAGCTTGTTTTGCAAAGGAAGTTCGCCAGCATAGTCGGGGCGAATTTGGAGTGATGAGTTTTGATTGCAGAGGACACGGTTGGTTCTTTTGAAGCCTTCTGATTCTTCGATCCTGATTCTCGTGACTTGGGGGTCTGTTCATAGGAAGCTCTCGTATTGGATTGGTACCTACGGATCCACCAGATTTATCGCTTTCAACGCTCGCAAACGATATGGTCCGTTTGTTAAAGGTGCTATATCCTGATCGATCTGCGGCACCGTCTTTAGTATTGATTGGGCATAGCATGGGCGGAAGTATAGTGACTGAAGCTTGCGCTAGAATACAAGCCGAAGTAACCCATGTGATTGGGCTGGTGATCCTTGATGTCGTAGAAGGTATTTAGGTTTCGGCGGTGTTTGAATGTATCAAATTTTTGATCTGATTACATCGATATTTCTGAAGGATCGGCCATTGCCTCGCTACCCCACATGCTATCCCTAGTCAACCTTCGACCTTCAGCTTTTCGATCTAAAGCCGACTGCATAAAATATCAGTAAATCGAACACCTCTATATGGTGATGAGCCGGACGTGGTCCATTTTGCTCATTCATGTGGCCTCTTATTTTTCGCAGTATTGACTCACATACAATCCGGAATGTGGCTTCAGCAAGAGTATCTGTGCCAGGCTTAATCGCTCAAGCAAGTTCAACTGGCTCAAAATCTGATTCCGCCAAGAGTGCTTTAGCATCAAGCCAGTCCTGCGAAGATCAATTTACTTGGATCACCGATCTGCGTGCAAGCCAGCCATTTTGGGAAGGTATTACATACTTTACTCCGCTATGATTGCTTCGAGTGCGAGTGACTGTTACGTCGACTCATAATTTATGCCTGGTTCTATCATAGGATGGTATAAAGATCTTTCAAAAAAATTCTTGTCTCAAAAGACTGCTCGCTTACTAGTTTTAGCGGGTACCGATAGATTAGACAAAGATTTAATGATTGGCCAAATGCAAGGTTGTAGAAGTCTCTCTTCTTTGATTCATGCCCAGTGAATGGCACTTATGTTCCACCTATTTTCATCGCAGGTAAATATCAACTGACAGTGATGGCTGATGTGGGTCACTGTCTTCATGAGGACGATCCCGGAAAACTGGCGGAGGTGGTGATCACTTTTTGCAAAAGAAATGAGACATTTACGAGTGAACAAATCTTGGCACGTCTGAAAAGGAAGCAGTAGTGTCGGATTATGCAAGCTTGTTTTGAATTCCAAGCCATCAGGTAGCTTTCTTCTTGACTGGAGTGTGGCCTCTCTTGTATCAATATGTTTGTCTAGGTGTGGAATAGAAGTGGTGGGCGCGGTTATCTTTTTGCAAGGTAGACTGTAATAATATGCTAACTTATCCCCGATGAGGGGTCGTCAGGTGAATAATGAGCGGTGATAGGCCTGGCATTGAATGGTCGAGGCAAAGTCTATAAAACTGACTGTAGTTGAACACTGGACATTATCCATTCCACGGGTGGCCCGTTGATAAAGTGAAGAGGCAAGCACATGCTGTGTCTCAAAGCTAATCGGCATCGACTTGGATTTTGTCGCTAAGTTATAGTCAGTCTTTACTCTGAAGTTAGGCTGACTAGGCAATGTTGATCTTTCGATAGCGCGGCCAAAAATTATCGGCCCCGGAAAGTCATATATATATGGGGACACTACCCTTATGGCTGCCCCTCATCCCTTTACATTTCCTGTCTACCTTACGTCGGCTGTCTCATATTTCAGACTGTGTTTACTTTGTTTAAAAATCTTATAAAATTGTGTATTTTTACGAAAGCTCAGTATATAATAAATTCGAGTCATATACTTATCCTTCTTCTATAGTCTTGCCCGTTTATCTTTGTTAAAACCGATCAAGAATTCAGTACCCTCACACAGTTATCATACCCAATCAAAACTCCTCACAAAGACTTGAAGGAAACCAAATCGCCCATCTCCTCGACAGCCATTACATCCTTTGATTCAACATGGTCAACTCAATCAGATCCGCGTCGACCTACTTTTCAAAGTTTTTTGAAAGCGTCCATAATTACACTCAAGACATTCACACAGAAGTTTATCCACGCTGCACTTCAACATCACCTTGTAACTCAGTGCACCCTCCCACCTACAGTACTACACCTCCGCCTTATGAAGATTCTTCAATCCCACCTTCATATACCGCAGCGATTGGAGGTCTCAGTATGGTGGACAGAACAAATCGTGATTTCAAGATCTATGAGCGTGACCTCAAAGCTTTAGCTATTGAATGGTCAAAGAGAAAAAACTATGGATATGAAAACGTTAGTAGATATCCTGATTAAAGAATGAAGAGTGCAACAATGAACACAAACTAACGTGATCTGACGTTTTTGTTCAAATCCTCAGTTGCAAGGTGGACCTTTATTAGCGCCTCGAAGAATTATTCACATGCAAAATCTTTTTACTTATATACTTCAACACAAAACTTGTCAAAACGCAGAAGGCTTACCTGCCTGCAATTGTCGTAGTATCCGGTGGGCATTATTGAAGTCAGAATGGTATGAAGTTATGCAAATCTTAGGGATTTGTGTTCTATAAAAACAAATAAAACATGGTCAGTTCTTTTGAGTCATGTCAGATCGCCAACATGAGCTCATTCCTTTGATATTTTTGCTTAGAAGTGTCTATGTCAATCAACACTGTAAAATGGCATGATACCATATGTCATGAGGATTACTAGAATAGGCACTGTGTGTTTAAGTTGTTTAGTTCGAGAACGCTTACAGGTGTTCATCATTGACATTGATGATCAATACCTACGATGGGCCGATGGCCTGGTTGCCTCAAGTGCGAGTTGATCTAGCCTTGATGTTGGGATTCAATCTTTTTGAAAAGATGGTACATGATAGCGCTTGATATTGCAAGAGCGATGTCAAGTCCGGTCATTCGAGATTCGTTCTGTAATATATATATATATATAAATAATTATTTCCAATTCTTCGTCTTCTTTTCTTTGCAATCAACTTTGCTTTTACATACTCCAAATTACCAGAGTACTTTTCAGCTATTATTCATCACTCTAGATGTTTCTTCAGGGTGTGGTATTCACAAGTAGACCAAATCAAGAATCACTTGTGATATAGCGTACTCAACGCTTGATAACATTGGAAGTGAGGGATGGCTGTGCGGCAGGAGTGGAAACTACATCACGGAAAACCCAACAAGCCCTTTTGAAATGCCGTTATTCACCTGTCATGAAACTCACGGGATTAAAATTTGTCTACCTTGACATTCCATGAAGAATCTTACCCGGAAAAGAATTAAAGTACTGCACCTTCGTCTTACAGGACGGATCACGTGGTAAGCATTGTCAATTCGGCTCCTGAGTTCATTAATACCGAGTCCAGTGCAACTCGCTGAGAGCTCCAATAGGCAATCAATCAGTCAATGTTGAACAACATGCTCTGATTAAATTGTTATCGCCCTCTTTGTGTGCCCTCTTTGCTGGTCATCATTTCTCTTTACGTCTTCTCCTACAACCATCGGGGTCATTCTCAGAAGCGAAAAAAGTCGCAATTGTTTCACCAAGAAGCTTTCCAAGCCGAGTAAATTCCCTGCCAAAATGAAACGGATTTCTAGGGTGGAGACTGTCAGGCATGTTTGTTTGTTTGCTCTATTCTATTCCACATATCGTGATATGTGCTGAGCTGTTTGATTTTGTATGAGCGTCTCTTGAGGCGCTATTTAACCTGTTTTGACCTTTCCTTCTGTGATTTTGCTTTGATAATGACTCGCATTGTGTGTTTAGTGTCTAAAGATGTTGTTTGGGAACCAGCTCAGTCGTATCCTTGCTTGCTGGTTTGAGAACTTATTTTCACTGTGCTTCACATGTCTCGACCTCCATTTTATCCCAAAGATATATTACAGAACTTTTGTCACAATTTTTGAGAAGACAAACTAAACCAAAATTTAGTCGAGCAATGGAAATTGCCTCTCGCCAGTCAAGGGGTTGAGGACCTTTTGTCATGGAGAAGGAGGACTTATATGTGAAAGGATGACCAAGAACGTGAAGGAAAGACATGATTTGGATATTTCAAAGTACGTGCTCATACACAATTGATGGAGAAGTATGCTGAGGTATATGTTTGACAGCGTTTACCATACATAATTTGCATGTATACCCGATTGCTCTCCAAAATCCAAACGCTATTACATGAGGGTGTTCTCCTAACGAACGGAAATGTGAAGATGATGACATCATGAGTTGATTTGAGTTTGATCGGTGTGGTGTTACTGATGTTGGTTTGGTGTATACAGGAATTGGATATGTAGGAGGTAAACTGACAAACTGTTTACCTCTTTACCAGTTTACCATCTTCATCACCTCTTCATCAACAACAAAACCAATCGAGCAACTTTGTATTTAATATCATCAGCATCATTTCATCCGGAAACATCATCATCTTAAATCCAACAGGATGTCTAACTTGGATGAACAGCGTTTTGAGATTTATTCTAACTTGTCAATGTGAGTCACTTTTCTCATTTCATTCACATCTCCCCTCTCTCAATCCCTCATCCTTAGCACACGCGACTCACCAATTTCCTTTTATCCATCACAGGTACATATCTGACCAAGCTTACACCTTGGTACCTGCATCAAACTCCAATCAACCGTCTTTGGTGATCTCGCGTCCAACAAAGTAAAGACACCAATTCAGTCACTCTACCTGTCTTTTCTCGTGCTAATCACGCGTTTGCCCCTAAAAGTGAAGTCAGTCTTGGCCCTGTTGGCCCTCCTGCAAGAGCCGATCGAAGTGTCAATTCTATCGCTGGTGTCCTAGGCATCATCTCTCTTATCAAGTCGGATTACCTCGTCCTCGTCAAATCCGCTCGTAAAGTTTGTCAGGCTATCATATCTTTGTGTTTCTCACGACTACCGTACCACCAAATTGAACTCATCTGTACTTCGCGAAACCCACATTGTCTTTCGTTCAGGTCGCTACTCTCTTCAAGACAGCCGTCTTCACCCCTACAGCCTTTTCGGTTTACCCGATATCTGTCGAAACCAATGCCCATTTGTTAGAAAATTCAGACGAGAGATACCTATTATCAGTCCTCAAAGCTCATCTTGATAATGCGGTTGGCAAGATGTTTTTTACCTACAACAACAAACCCGATCCACAGGACCCACCTCCCTGGGATATCACCAATTCATTACAACGACAAACATCGGGTCATAAGTCACTTGAGACTTCTGAGCTGCCACTTTGGAAGAAGGCTGACGATCGATTCTTTTGGAATCGGCATCTTCAGACTCGACTTATCAATCTGGCCAGCAAGCCAGAAGGAACACCGGTTAGGAAATCGTTCAAATCATAACAAATTGAATCCTTCTACTCACCATTCACATCATCTTTGCATTTCAGTATCATCGATATATCCTCCCAGTAATCTTTGGTTGTGAGTCAGAATGTATCCAACTCGAGTTCTGGGAGACACGATATGGTCGCCATTCTGACTGTGATCCGTGTTATCAATCATAAATCAAGTCTTTGAATTTAAGCTAGCCACCATCAATGGACAAAAGTTCACATTTGGGATTGTCTCCAGAAGATCCAGACACAGGGCGGGAACTCGTTATTTCAGTCGAGGGATCAATCTGGACGGAGAGGTTTCTAATTTCAACGAGTCGGAGATGATCTTCGCTACCACCCCATCCTCCGTAAAGCCAAACAAAGCTATGATCAAAGCTAGCTATGTGCAGACCAGAGGTAGTGTCCCAGTATTTTGGACCGAGATCAACAATCTACGATACAGGCCATGACTTGAAAATTATGGAAATTCCTCAAACGGTTCATATTTCTGTTTAATCTCTGTTCTGACTGATCAAGTTTCTAACTTCAAAGTTTCTAACATTCATCGTATCAATTCATTAGCAAGAGTCTTTGCGCAAACACTTTGAAAAACAGGTGGAAATATACGGAGACCAGTACATTGTAAACTTGGTTAACTCCTCAGGATACGAGAAAGCGGTAAAAGAAGCCTATGAAAGAGGTGTACATGCCCTCGGAAACCCCAGGTTAATAATCATTTCAAGCATTTTGTCGGATTAGCAGAATCATGCATCAGGCAGCTTTGCTAACAAACGTCTGATTTGTGAATCTGAAGAGTCCATTACACCTACTTTGACTTCCATCACGAATGCAAAGGGTTGAGGTTTGACAGAGTGCAACTCTTGATTGATCGGCTGCAGGATGAACTGGTTCAACAAGGTTATTATTATTTGGACGAATCATCCTCGCCTTCACCTCTCAAAGAGCAAACGTCGGTTGTACGTTCAAACTGTATGGATTGGTGAGCACAAACATCCCCCACCGAGTTTCGAACTGTGCTGTGATCTCCTGATCAAGTTCAATTTGCCAACAACAGTCTTGACAGAACAGGCGTCGTGCAATCCGCGCTGGCTAAATGGGTACTTACTGCGCAGCTAAAACAAGCTGGTATACTCAACCAACGCGACGTTCTAGACTCACACCCTGAGTTCATGTCTCTGTTCCGTCATTGTGAGCTGCAAGCTACCTCCCTTCTTTTAACCCTGACTTACTCCAGATACATTTTTTCGGTTGTCAGTGTGGGCGGACAATGCAGATGCTGTCTCAAAGGCCTACTCAGGTACAGGCGCATTAAAAACAGACTATACTCGTTTCGGAGTCAGATCAAAGCAAGGTGCGCTCAATGACGGGATCAACAGCGTGATGCGATACATCAAAAACAACTTTTTAGACGGTCCCAGGCAAGACTCATACGACCTTTTCACTGGAGCCTGGTTGCCTTTGACCAATACGAGTGGAAGTCTTCGGAAAAGTACTTCAGGTGTCACCAAAAAAACATTAGGAGAAGGTTACAACACATTTCAGCAAACGGTATGCTTGACTTTCTCTTGGTCATGTCTGATCAGGCTGATTTATCCGTCATCTCTTTCATCTAGGTCTTCTTTGCATTATCTTATCACTTTTTGTCTTCTTTTCTGCAACCTTCACCGAGAGTACGTAACATGGAAATGGTGCGATGTTATGACTTATCTATCTGGACTGATGAAATTGTTATATTGTTCAGATCGATCATACAAAGTCTCGCTGATGTCAATCATCGTTGGTAGTGGTTGTTTTGCTTTTATCTTGGCTAACGGGGTCGCGTATGTCAACGGGCCTAAGTTGATCTCACGGAAGGACATCATAGCCTACAGTGGGCCGGGACATGAAAGTTCTCGAAAAGGACGTGGTTGGGGACTTATGCACGAGAGTGGTTTGGGTAAGGATGAGGTAGATGAAAAGAAACGACTGGATTGATGAGGTTCATCTTTTCTTCAAATTGAAGTTGTGATGTTGGTGTTTGTCTTTTATTACTATCTCAATGGCCCCGGCATCTTATTCGCGCCTACGCCATTCACTTTGTCATCCTCGAGACTAATCTTTTGCTCATGATCAGCTTCGAAGTGCTGAGGAGTTAAGTTTGTAGAATTCATACTGATGAATCATTATCAGTGGACTTGATCTTTCTATTCTATTCTTAATTTACATTTTATTTTCTTGCTGATCAATTTCACATCAATCCCTTACATCCTTTGGAAGGTTTAATTTATGTTAAAGGGAAGCTCGATATGGTTATCCATGATCAAGTTGGGTCGTGTAGCTATGACAAATTAGTATCTAGGGTGGCGGATTCCCCCATTTAGCAAGTTGACTTAGTTGAGGTTTATAGATGATAACAGCTTGAACAATAAGCTGGCTGTGTTTGTCGCACGTTGATTGACCCTAAAGAAGAAAGGAAAGTGCTCCCGCTGAGGTCCAAATTGAGATGCCAAGAAGGTATATCATATTGACTATGGCACAAAAACTGCCTTGTGGCCTAGATGCTTCTCGACATCCTTGCTTTCATCATTCATGTTCAAGTTCAGCTCAAGCTCTATGATTATTCTTAACATCCAGTACTCAAGAGATCACTAAGCAGCTTCTAATTGCAAACAAGGGTATCTTGTTATGATGGATCTCCATTTTGTCTTTCAACAAACAGAATGGTATACTCAAAATATCCCATTACTTTTGCACCTGGAAGACTGAAGTAAAGGCAAATACATGTTTGTATAGCTCAATAATCAATAGAATGTTTTTTGTTTTGATTGAAACAGCAACTAAGATGAATGTGAAGATGATTGAGGCATCTCAGACACAGAAAATCAACATTGGACAAAAAACAAGTATCAAATCCCACCCCTTAACTTGAGCTCACACGATCCTTTCCCTTGTCCATAAAGTTCTTTGGGAAGGCTGAATTAATCTATATGATCGTATATTGATTGCTTGTATCTCACTGTTAAGTGACCCTACCATCT
This sequence comes from Melampsora americana, assembly GCA_022264835.1. Taxonomy (NCBI): domain Eukaryota; kingdom Fungi; phylum Basidiomycota; class Pucciniomycetes; order Pucciniales; family Melampsoraceae; genus Melampsora; species Melampsora americana. Next base: position 1,148,947 of record JAIFHY010000012.1, on the reverse strand, counting down.
CAATTATCGCAAGTATTTAAGAACACCCTCAAACTGTGCATAAAATGTTTTATAAACATCCGCTCACGCAAAACTTGCAACAAAGAGATTGTACAACTTTATTTAATAATAAACCCGCTTGTTTATGCTCATACAGACTGAAAAGTATAGACTGGATGTGAAATATACTCTTCAAAGTTACAAGATATCAAATCCATGACCACCAAGTGTGAGTGAGATAAGAATACATAACAAGAACAATAAATAACTGCTGCTACACTTTCAATTTTTACATTGAATAATTCATCATACCACATGGACCCAATAATCGTGTTTTTGACCATTCAACTAATCCTTCAAGCTCTCAGATCTACTAACTTAACTGTCAATCGTTGACTCATCAAAAGGTGTCCATCGGCGTCCTGCTTACATATTGTCAGCAATGATTGAAAGCTGGAGAACATTAAGATGATTACTGGACTGACTGTATAAAGTGGGACCCCTTCAGGATGAGGATGGAATGAGCCAAGCTGCTTACAGCCAACTATCGTCTGTAATCCAGGCGGGTCTGTAAGCCTGAATACACCCACACTACACATGAAAGACGTGAAAGAAGTCCCAGGATCAGATGGAGTGAAGACCAACAAGTGACATTAAATCATAGACACATACGCTGGGTGTTGTTTTGGGCTGCAAACAATGGCTACTGCTTCGGGTAGCATCAATTGATATGATGCATGGGTATGAAGATCGAGTGATGACATGAAACAAGTTTGAGTGGGATGTGTGTGAATCTAGAATAGTGGGATTAGTCAGAGAAGGTACCACATTGAAAGCCAACGGAATGCTTACCCAACCAAGTGTCATCAAATTCCGTGAGTTTTGAAAACGAAACACTTCGTCTTCATCAGTCGTGGCGCAAGTATCGGCAGTGGAAACTTGTTTGGGTATCAACAAAGTGGTTATGGTGAAAACATGGTTGTTCTATGATAATGATATGCATTGATTAAACAACTGACTACGGATACACCAAGATACTCAAGACTCACCAAAGTGCCGAGTAACAAGCCACAAAGCTCAACCCCCCGATCGGTTTCTGGCATCGAAGTAGCGACAAATACGTCTACGACTTCCTCTGGACAGATCATTCGGCGCAGTTGAGGGGCGATGGCCAAGGGTTCAGATGGTGATACACGGGCAGTTGAGGATCTGGTATACGAAGTGCACAATCAGATAATTTGGACAAGACGATGCAGGTCGCGCGGACGAAATGACATAAAGACTAAGCTGTTTGAGACAAGTTGAAATCAAACGTACGATCTAGTCACATCACCATGAATGGACACTTGGCGTCTACGTGATGGAATGATGGGCCACGAGGACTGCGGATCAACGTCCCGGGACTCTGTTGGAAGCACGTCGGACGTCGACTGACGGGTATTTGAGTGTCGGATGGCGACGCTCGTAGGTATTTGAGACGTATGAGGCGTGGCAGGTGGAGCAGAATAAAATTCAGCGCGGCCAGCAGACGTGGTAGATGGATAAAGTTGCGCAGAAGATGTGCAGGAGTGAAGATGTAGCGAGTTTGTGCCATTCACATGAGTAGGACGGAATGGAGATGGTGATCTCCGCGAAACAAGGTTGGCAGGCTTCACGTTGCTAGCCGGATTGACCTTCGACTGTGTCTTGGTGACTGGTTCTTTGCGAGAAGGATTTTGCGAGAAAACAGGGGTAGGCCAGCGCCACGTAGAGGGGTCTCCGAGCGATACTTTTCTGACTCGTTGACAGGGCTTCAGTGGGTTCCCAGTGCTGCAGCCAACGGTATCTGGGCTTTGAGAAGACAGAGGAAACTGCGCGGTCATGAAAGTGTGAGACTTGTTTTGCGTTGAGGGAGTCCAGGATAGGCGACGGGTCAGGGGAGCTTTGAAGAGTTGTTTGAATTTTCCATTACTTTGGGGTAGATGTTCTCCTTGAGCGTTAGGCGGCTTTGAAGAAGTAGGTATGGGACTGAAGGAGGCACGATATGCAACTTCAGTGGATGTGGTAAGCCGGCCAGGTAGATTATACAGTCGGGGTACGCAAGGAGAAGATACCATGGCGCTCGGAGTATCGGTGGACACATCATAGGTAACAGACGGTAGAGCTGCAGAAGAATGGGGCAATTTCCCGCGAGAGGTGAGTTGGTCGATACATTGGTAAGCAGCTTCATCGGAGTAAATGTTCCGACGGGAGGGCTCGGAATTGATAGATCGCTTGTTACTTGAGTCTGGGTTGAGATGTGGCACCTGAGTAGATTGTCGAGCTCTATTATGGTATCTACCTAAGGTAAATGATGAAGGCGACAAAGGTTCAGTTATGAAGGTTCTGACATTAGATGGTTGCGCAAGGCAAGGGTTAGTTCGAAGATGTGTAAGACAGGCGAACCTAGTCGACGAAGGTGGGCAGGGTTTGTTGGTGATCTGGGCATCTATGCGTGAAACCACACTCATCCGTTCCCCTTGTCCGTTCCCGAGTTCGACAGGCCAGGTGAGGTCACATTTCTGGAAAGACGGCTGGGTAGCGCATGTAGTAACTTCATTACCGGTGCTATTGCGCTTCATTAAACGTCTTGATTTGAGTTTGGCGCTCGACATAGCAGGGGTGGACTTGTCAGGTGACGGTTGATCAACAAGCTCCCATTCTGCAGAGGGTTGGTCATCACCATTGACGGAGTCGGCGAGTGCAGAGGGCTGAGGATCAGGGTGATCTAGCAAAGTCCATTTCTGAGTGAGTTTACCGGACCCGTGTTTCGATTTTCTCTCTTCGCTGGCTCGTGATATTCTCCGTAGAAGGTTTGTATGATGAGATGAGGATGAGGATGAGCTCGACACATGCGAAGGTCGAGATGTCGTGGAATCGTCTTTAGAAGGCAAGACGCTGGTAAGTATAGGGTGTGACTTGTCTAGGTGCTGATGACGGACAATTCAATACGTTAATTCAAGTTGCGTGGAAGTAAATGGATTCTCGAAAAGCGTACTTGTGAGTACCGCTCAACAAGTTTCGCTTTCAGCGGCGCCAGATGCTCCAAGTACTTACGCCCGTCCTGATGGCGGTGTAGTAGTATGGTCGCACATTCACAATGAGCGTCATAATCATTGAATCGGAAGACAAAACAAGCCTGCTCACAGCCTGAATCTGACCTTTGTATTCGGGAGGGAGAAGGCGATAGTCTCGATGTTGAGAGGGTACTTCATCGAGGACGATTCTGAAGGAATCACGAACTCTCAATCAATTCAGCAGGCACAGTCGTACTAAAAACAAGAACCACTCACCTCGCACTTCGAACAAGGTACACAAAAGCCAGCTCGATTTGATGTTGAGCCTCATAAGCTTGTGCTCTGTCAAGAGTTAAGCAAATATGGATGACAAGGTAAGTTACGCAGTATGAAAACGCCGTCAGTGCAGCGAATATCGTTTAAGATTCTAAAAAAGCAGACTGAACTGATGATAAAGTTTATTGGCACTTTGCACATAGGCTTTGATAGGCAAGTTTGGGTCAAAAGGTACCTTTGCCAATTCAGCCAGCTCAGTTATTGACCTGGGAGGGTGATCAACCAAGATGTAATTCGACTCCAATGACATCGTGAAGCAGAGACAAGGAAGTGATAGTCATGAATATGTGATAGAGATGATGGACGCGATAATAGCCGAGATATTCTCATTGATTTAGGTATTGTGGCGGTCCAAGAGGATTTTTTGGGAGAAAGAGTTGAAACTGAAAGGATCAAAACTTGGGAGGGCAACTTTGAACTACATACAGCGTTCAAATCAAATTCAACTCAGAAAGCAATACAAATAAGATACAAACATCTGGTTCTGTACACCACGTATGTACATAAGTACTGCCTGATATTATGTACACGTACCCACGCCTAGCATTCGTAACCATTCGGTTCGGACCAACACCCGACACCGAGATCCTCCTCAAGCATTTCCGCTAAAATCTGCCTATAGAGAAATCCCCGGTACCGCTGCAGAACTGAGTGATTACAAAAACCACTTGGAGGGTACTGTACATAAAAACCCTGGCTTAACTACATACATACACCAAGGGGTAATTGAGACTGCCTTTTGCCAAGGAGTGTATGTAGCTGTATCCCCAAACGCCCATGAGGCCAAGGCTCAAGCAAGGGACCTCCCACTAGAACTGGATTTCTTGCCTGCGGAGTAGCCTGTATTGGCTGAAATAATGGTACATCTAAATGCTTGTTTTGTTTCTGGATGAATAGGGCTTGAAAAGATAGCAGGAGGATGTAATGATGTCAAAACACCATTACAGACATAAACATACATTTCATTATTGACATATTTAGACCTATTAGTTTTGTATATGATTTTCACATCAAAGACGCACACCAATGGCTCCTTAGGGAAACTTGACAGATTTAGATTCTATCCTTTTGGAGCCAGTTATCAATTGTAATTTTATTGGTTTATAGAATCAGTCAGATCCACCAAGAGTTCTATCCAGTTCCCTCAAATTCAATCTTGAATCATCCCGTCCCTTAAGTGAGAGTTAGTGAAGGACTTTCTGTAGTGTCTTACAGAGGACAGCAATGGTCTAGTACATACATTGCAATTGCCAGCTCCTCAAAATCTTCCCCAGAATTCCTGTTATCAAACAGATGAAAATGCAAGATCATCAATCACCAAAAAGGAGATTTGTTCCCAGCATGATACAAGGGAGCTTGCAATTGTAACATATCCTATGGACCTTTGAAGTCCCCCTATCATTTCTCCAAGCCTCATTTAGATAGACACAAAACAGGGAATTGAATGTAGCATTTTTTTGAGCCAATGCAGGCAACTTCCCAGGAAAAAAATCCAGTTTTAGTGGTAACTCTCTTGCTCAAGCCTTGACCTCATGGGCAAGGGACTGAATTAAGCTTGCCATACCCTCCCTTCTTCAAGACAAGATCTGTCTTGCAAGACATTTGCAATTATCTTATTTTTGTGTGCAGCTACATACAGCTCTTGTTCAGCAGATACCTGTATGTAGCTTGAGCTGGCAGACGGCAAGAGGACTGAGGAGCAGGCTCAGATACCAACCTTAGCCTTTCCAGATCCTCTTTCCCAAGCTCAATAAAATGTGGTACTTGGACAAAAGATACCCAAACCAGCCAAAGGCAACCTCCTCATCCCACTGTTGTAACCTGGGGTGGATTTGATTGTCCAGTCAAGTATTGTCCAAGGATTGAAATTCAAACTAATCCTCTTGACAACTTCAAATGGAAGTACTAGGCTGTGAGCCTACTAGCTTCTGTTAGAGCATCCACAGCCGTTACAGTAAATTTACTGTAACGGTACAGTACAGTAGTCTTCCCCAATTGTGTCATCTGTATATCCCATCTGTACTCCGAGAACTCCCGAAAACTTCGGATTACAAAATCCACCTTCCATCCACAAACTCAAACTTAAACTCAATTTTCACCTCAAACCTTCCTTTAAACTCAATCTATCTTTCAATCATGAATAGTGAAGTGGATCCAACATACAATATGCAAGTACAGGACCTCCTTTCAAACAACGTCCTCATTGATCACATTATGCAAATTCATCATTTCGAAGCAGATGATGATGATATTGAGGCTTCCTTGTCCTGGAATTGAGTGAAGAACAGATGACTGCAGTACAAAAACAAACGAAAAAACACATCACACGTGACAGAAAAGCCGCACATGAGTGTCTTTGTCAAAATTACTTCAATGAAAATCCAGGCTGGGATAACAAGGTGTTTCAAAAGAGGGTTCAGAATGAGCAGGGAATCGTTTTTGGATATCCTGTGCTCGACTTGAAGCCCATGATGTCTTTTGGGTTCAAAGATATGTATGTGTAGTTCCTCAGTTAGTATGATCTCCGCTGGATTGTGTATTTATGAAGTGTCTCTGTGCTGTGTAGGACTGCTGCCTTCAGCTGTGTCTGTCAACTTTACAAAAAGCAAATTGTGCTATTCGTCAGCTGGCGTATGGAGTTTCAGCCAATCTTATTGACAAATTTGTTGCCATTGGAGAAACTACTGCGATTTTATGTTTGGAAAAATTTGTTTAAGGAATAGTTGAGATTTATGGACCAGAATTTCTCCGCCCACCAAACAAAGAAGAGCTTGAACAGATTACAAAGGAGTACAAATTACAAGGCTTTCCAGGTTGCAAAGGGTCAATTGATGGAATGCATTGGATTTGGAAGAACTGTCCTACAGGTTGGGCTGGACAGTTTCAAGGAAAGGAGAAAATGGCGACCATTGTTCTGGAAGCTGTGGCATCAAAGAGCACACACATATGGCATACATTCTTTGATGTTCCTAGCTCTCTAAATGACATCAATGTTCTCAATCAGAGCCCTCTATTTGATCAATTCTTAAGAGGTAAGTATTTCATCTTGTTTTAATGATGAATGGTTGTTTTACACCCTGATGTGTGATTATATTCAAGGCAGCAAAGAATTGTGGAACTTTGAGGTCAATGGTAATCACTATAAGCGTGGCTATTACCTGGCAGATGGAATCTACCCAACATGGCCTGTGTTGATCAAGACAATTAACCATCCGCAAGATGATGCTTCAGAATATTATACAAAACTCCAGGAACCCACTTGAAAAGACATTGAAAGGGCTTTTGGTGGAGTTCAAGCTCAATGGCTAATTATCTCTCAGCCATGTAGACTTTGGGCTCTACATGATATACATAGGGTTATGTATGCTTGCATAGTCCTTCACAACATGACAGTTGAAGAGAGGGGGGTGGTAGATCCCAATGTTGAAGATTTTGATAGCAAGACTGAGATTATTCCCAACAATTTCCATCCAGAGGTTCGACAAACACCTACTGATCTAGTGTCCAATCATCTTTCCCTATGGGATTCTGAAATTCATCACCGTCTGATTAATGATCTCAAAGTTCACAACTGGATGGCTTGAGGGAATCAGAATGGCTAGTGAAAAATATTAAATTTCTTTGCAATCTTTTGTCTATACAATTTTTTCTGTCTGAACCAAAGAATATAAAAAAATGTTTGGAATAAATTTCATGTTTCTTTTTTTTGCTCTCACATCATTATTTGTCATTGACTTGAGTCATGATTTTATGATTTTATTGCTCTCACATCATCATCAATGTTTCTATCTTGAATTCTTTTTAATTTTGTAGAACTTTAATGATCTACAAGTTTAAAAAGCCAATTTTAGAATCTTCATATTGTGAGCAATATTATCTTGTTTCATGTGAATAGGAAGTTGTTGAACAACCCAAAAAAGGAAAATAAGAAGACAAATCCCAAAAATAGGTGGGAGGGAACATACATATTTAAAAGTTATCTGAAACAAATAACAGTCAACAGTGGTTAAAAGAGCATACTTATTTAATAGAGATCTGAATCAAATAAGAGTCAACATTACTTTGAAGAAAGAAATCAAAAAATAGAATAAGAGTAAACAGAAGTTTGAAAGAAAGAAATAAAAAAACAGTTAAGGGTTACTAGTTGAAGCACCTGATGCATCAGGTGCTTCATACTTCTCCTTTAACCGCTCTTGCATCAATCTAAGGACATCATTTGCAACATCAGTTTGGCAATTGTCCTCTGACATCATTAAAACCTTGAGCTCATTGACTTGAGTGAGACTTGCCTTGGCTTCAGCATCTGATTTTGCCATTTCCCTGATTACTCTATTCCCTTCCTCCAGAGCCTCTACTCAACGTTGAGCAAGTTCATTGCTTCTTTTGAGATGATCTTCCCTTGCTCCTTTCATTTCTTCAGCCTCCTCAAGTCGCATCTGTTTGGTTTGTCGGCTTCCAGGTGGGCGAGGTGGGGTAGAAGGACGAGAGAAAGGATCAGGAAGGGGGGTGCTGGGTTTGGTGGGGGTATCCAAAGGGCTATTGCTTGAAGGAATTGCCGCAATAGCCAGGGCTAATGGTCCTGGTGGAGGTTGGGGAACTATCCACTTTGGTGCTGTTGAAAGAACCCTCCAAGCTTGGAGGGATTTGAAATGTGAATGCAGGATTTGTTTTGTTATAGATCTTGATGGCAAGATCAGGCCAATTGGACTCGATGGTGCCGCTGCAAGGATTATTTTGGACCTGAGCATAGATGGCTGAGAATTTCAGCGTGGCGGTCTTCAAAGACACCCATCTACAAAGTATAAAAACAAAAAAAATAGATGATTGATCTTTATAACAACAGACTAGAAAAACACTCACCTTATTTGGACTGATTTAACATCCTGGTTTCCCAACGACGATATTGCATTCAGGCCAATTGGTGACGTTCAAGAAGAACGTATTTCCAGATTGGTTGGTGCCAGTCTTGGCTTGCTGGCTGACGTAGATCCAAGCCTCCACGAGCTTCTCTTCTTTGGAAGCACTCCAGTTTGTGGACTTCGTTTTTTTTTGAATTTGGAAGTTTTCGAGTTTGGAAATCATTTGTATTTTCTTGAATGATCTTGTTCGTGCCATTGTCTCCGTGATTTGGATTCATTTTGATTTTTAAATTTGATGAATGAAGTGTGAAGTGAAGCCGAGAAGTGTTCAACAAAGTAGAACAACAAAGGATGGGAAGGGGAAGTGAGGAGATAGGGGAAATCAAACACTACTTCAAAGTTCCAGATACTGTACCAACTCGGTAGAGGTCCAGTAAATTTACTGGACCTCTACCAATTTCTACCGATTTTCTACCAAATTGTGTTTTCAACACGACTGGGGACTTTTTGGGCTTGGTACGGTAAAATTTACCGTACCGAGGTTGTTTACTGAAACAACTGTGGATGCTCTTAGGCTAGTAGTTCCACTAAAAAGGATATAGAGGTTGTTGGAGCAAATACTTTTCTTACTCTTCATTTTATAATTTGCTTTGTATGCGCGTTACTACACTCACACATAAGAGTTGTCTTTGTATATGTTTTTACTCACATACCTTTTACTTAATCTAAACCTAACCTCTAATTGGATCAACAGACCTAGTTTATCAACCTTCTCAGATTTCGAAAGCTTTCTTTCTTTATTCATCATTGAAAGCTTTTATTATTCTCAACACATGTCATCCTCAATATTCTCCGGTTCTATAATCTCACCTACCAAATACTGACTGACTTATGTGTTGTATGATCTGATAAGGTATGAATCAAGTTGTCTAGTATCTCATTTGTTTTATCTTTCACTTCTCATACTTTTTAGTTGTGATAAAAGAAATAATCATTCATCATTGAAAGCTTTTATTATTCTCAACACATGTCATCCTCAATATTCTCCGGTTCTATAATCTCACCTACCAAATACTGACTGACTTATGTGTTGTATGATCTGATAAGGAGTATGAGATTCCAATAGGTTATGCGCCCAGGGCTCTCAGTGATTATCCATCTGGATCACCAATAAAAGTAGATTAAAGTTATAAACACGGTCTCAAGGCACAAGAACCCGTTCATTTAAACTCAAAATACTATATTATCGAACTCTAGTATTGTTCTAAAGTTCACTAGTTATCCCGATTGATCCAATTCATTCTAATTAAATCGAATTCCAGAGAAACCATCTGTATCAATTGAATAACACAACTTTGATTACCCCACAAATAATCAATTTCTCACGCTGGATCCAACAGCAAACCCAGAACCAAGTCAGTCTGAACCACCACCCCACCCCACAAACTCAACTGCTGATCCAGCACCAAACTCACCTGTCAACCCGACGTCAAATTCTAACGCCTCAGAGTCAATTCCTATTACATCAACTCTGATCATGGCATCAACCCAAAATGCCTCCTCTAACGCCACTCACTCCTCTCTACTCCTTGTATTGATTCCCAAACTCAACAAAACCAACAAAGTTGATTGGGTTCTTGGGATCAAAACTTACCTCAAAGGCCGTAAGCTATGGAAACATGCCATACGTGACACTTCGCTTTCCGAGGCCGAATGAGAAGGATTTTGACAAAGTCGAACAACTCGAAGCTGAGCGAGCGAGTGTGTTGGAAGTCATCCGTGCCACCATTTCCCCAACTTGTCTCCCTGCAATCCGAGGGATTGAAGACCCAAAGAAAGCATACAAGCTTTTGCTTGAACAAGCATCCCAAGATGACGGTCTAGAAATTGCTGCCCTGATAGCTAAGGTTGCAAACATCAGGTACAGTGGAGCTGAGTCTGTGTCATCCTTCCTGGACAACATCAATGACCTCCACACCCGATTGGCCAAAGCAACTGCCGAATGACGACGCTCTGAAGATCAGCGACAAGCTACTCGCTGTGTTCTTACTACTTAGTTTCCCTGGCGATCAATTCAGCACAATTCGGGACCAGATGTTTGGTGATTTAAAGTCCCTGACCACCTCGAAGGTTGTATCGAGGCTACGTACCAAATCGGCATTGAACTCGATTGACGAATCCCCCATCGCTCTTGCTGCCAGTGCTGTCCAGCCAAAGGCCCCATCCCGCGTCGTCATACCACAAACGGACAAATCTCCGGGTGCCCCATGTGCTCTCAAAGAACACTGGGCTTTCAATCACACCAACGGTGTTTGCTCCAGGCAGCGACGCAATGCTGCCAACTCCCGGACTCATCAAGCCCCAACTCATAATCCCGCTCAAGGATTAACAGATGAGGAGAAGGTTCGACGATTCAACAAACTGGCCGCTGCGGGAGTTGTCAGCTACAACACTGAAGCTGATCAAGCCACCACCCATGCTGACCCAACGACCGTTCCAGAGGGAGACCGACCCTCTGATGTTTCCCCAAACTGCCAGTTTGCGACCTCGTACAACACTCTCGCCACTGAGGCTTCACTCACCATCTATGCCAAATACCCTCCACCAACTGCTACTCACAAACCTACCTTGGCTGACACTGCCTGTAACAGGCACATGTTTGGTGACGCGATGCTACTGGACAACATCCGTGAAGTATTCCCTGGTATGGATCAGTGTTGCCAATGCGGACAAGTCATCTCGTATAATGGCCAACAAAATGGGAACGGCTCAACTCCACGCCTTTGATTCTGACGGTTCACCAACCATGGTTGATATCCCGAACGTTCTCTATTCACCATTGTTACCAGCAACCCTAATCTCAATCACTGAGCTTTACGAGTCTGGATTCAAAATTGTTGACCCTCACTATGGCACTAACACTAATGACCTCAATATGTACTTTTCCGATTCAAAGTATATCATAACCGCCTTTAAGGACTCAGGTCCGGGTGGCTTCTGGAAATTTTATCATTATTCCAAGCCACGTGCGTTATCAGTTGTATCACCCTCTCCTAACGACACTAACCTTTGGCACCTTCGTTTTGGTCACCTCAACAACAGGAGTACCAGAAATGTCATGGAGGATGTCTTGCGACTTAGTCACAATGCACCGAAGACTTGCGAGGCCTGCACCATGGGCAAACAGACACTGGAGCAGTCATTCTAGTACTCTTCCTCGTTCTACAGTCCCTGCTTATCGGATTCATTGCGATATTGCCGGTCCCTTTCCTGTTGATAGTATTGGTGGTTTTTGCTATACTATGGTTCTCATAGACGATGCAACTAGGAGGAATTGGGTCATCCTTCTAAAATCTAAATCTCAGGCATTTGAAGCCTTCAAACAATTTCATTCAATGATATGTAACCAAACATCTAATAAGATTGCTGTATTCAAATCCGACCGTGGTGGAGAGTTTACTAGTAATGAATTCTCCAAATTCCTTCTTGATAACGGCATTGTTCATGAAATGGGCCCTCCTGAGAGTCCCGAACAAAACTCGGTGGTGGAACGTTTTAACAGAACCATTGCCGGTCGACTGCGCGCCCAGCTCATTCATGGGAATTTGCCAGTAAGACTTTGGGGGTAAGTAATGATGGCTACATCATATGTCCTGAACCTGTGCCCTTCCAAATCGATCCGTTATACTTGCCCTGAATACGCATGGGAAAAGACAGTGTTGAAAGTTCAAACGCCTAATATCCCTTATCACCGCCTTCGTGTCATTGGTTGCTTAGCTTACAGCATTCCTCCAGGACATCACCACAAACTCACTCCACAATCAATCAAAACTGTCCTAGTCGGATATGAGAAACACTCCAATGCGTACCGTCTCTGGGATCCCAAATCCAACCGCATCATGATATCAAACAACACCGTGTTCGATGAAACCAACTTCCCGCTTCGCAGTCTAGATAAATCAACAACCGAAGAACTCACCATCATCAATGACACGACCTGGGATGAACTCTGGGGAATACCTGCACTTACTATTGACACCCTACCTGCCACAACTCCTGATACGTCTCAATCTGTTCGCAAAGCCCTCAACATTCCTCCTGACATCACTGTCCCTCAACAACCGTTCCGGCGTTCTGACCGAAATGCAAGACCTATTGATTGCTTTGGTGACCTGATAGGATATCACTCAGTTGCTGAACTCAACTATGTTCACAACTCCGAGGTTGATGATGGTCCAGAGAACGACAAACCTTCATACACTAAGGCCATGAAGGGACCAAACCGGGAGGACTGGTTGATGGCAATGGCTGACGAATTCACCTCCCTTCAAATTCATGGGGTTGGACATCTTGTTGAAGCACCTCCTGACGCCAATGTCCTGCCTGGAATGTGGCGCCTGAAACGCAAATGCGACAAATTCTCTAGAAGCATCAAGTACAAGGCAAGGTGGGTGGCTGGCGGCAACCATCAAATCAAAGGAGTTGATTTTGACTCCACCTATGCTTCGGTGGGAATGACCAACACTCTCCAAACCCTCTACGCGCTTGCGGCTCACGATGATCTTGAAATGTCTCAATTCGACATTGAAACTGCATTCCTCAACGGCAAAATGAAACACAAAGTATATGTACGACAAGTCACCGGATTTCGTGATCTCACCAAACCTGGACACGTCATGGAACTTGATCAATCACTATACGGCACATGTCAAGCTCATTGAGAATTCAATGAGGACCTTGACACCAAGCTCAAATCCATGGGCTTCAAATCCTGCCCGGTCGACAATTCATTGTACACTCTACGTGAAGGATCTTCGTTTATACATGTACCAATGCATGTTGATGACGGAATGACCTTTTCAAACGACAAATCCCTTGTTATCAAATTCCGCGAAAAGCTCAAACAACACTACAAATTCCGATGGAACAATGATCCAACTCTTCACTTGGGCATTCACATCACCCAGGACAGAACCAACCGTACCATCACCCTCGATCAGTCTCACTACTGTGACACCATGCTCGAGAGGTTTGGGATGTCAAACTGCAATGGCGTCAAAACGCCTCTTCCTCAAAACATCAAGCTATCAACTCCTTCAATCGACGGATCTTCTGAAATTGAACAATACCGTGCGGCTGTCGGTATGCTGAACTTCCTTGCAATACAGACCAGACCAGACATATCTTTTGCCGTCAGCTACCTGGCAAGATTCAATTCTCGACACAACGGTTCACATTGGGCTGCTGTCAAACACCTCTTACAATACATCAGACGCACATCATCATACAACCTCACATTTGGTGCCGGCAAAGCGACAAATTCTCAAGTCGAAGGCTATGCGGATGCTGACTATGCAGGGGATGTTGACACCCGTCGGTCCACAACTGGTTTTGTATTCTATTTTCACGGATCACTCGTCTCATGGAAGAGCAGACGCCAACACTGTGTAACCCTTTCAACAACAGAAGCTGAATACCTTGCCATTGGCAATTGCGCTAAACACGGACTGTGGCTATGTCGACTACTTGAACATATCACACAAAAATCATTGATCAACGTACCCATAAAACTACCAATATCAAATGATAATCGAGGTGCTGTTTTCTTATGTAACGAAGCATTGGTAAACAACAAATCCAAACACATCGACATTCGACACCACTTCATTTGTGAATTGACCCGTGTAGGGAAAATCACCGTATCTCATGTATCAACCAAAGAGATGCCGGCTGATGCACTCACAAAACCTGTAGGTTGCAACATCCTGGAAACAAGCTATACACAATTAGGGCTTAGTGATCCTCAAAGGTAGTGAGCAGGAGGGGCTGTTGGAGCAAATACTTTTCTTACTCTTCATTTTATAATTTGCTTTGTATGCGCGTTACTACACTCACACATAAGAGTTGTCTTTGTATATGTTTTTACTCACATACCTTTTACTTAATCTAAACCTAACCTCTAATTGGATCAACAGACCTAGTTTATCAACCTTCTCAGATTTCGAAAGCTTTCTTTCTTTATTCATCATTGAAAGCTTTTATTATTCTCAACACATGTCATCCTCAATATTCTCCGGTTCTATAATCTCGCCTACCAAATACTGACTGACTTATGTGTTGTATGATCTGATAAGGAGTCTGAGATTCCAATAGAGGCTGATTAGACTTCTCTTAAACTCGTAGGGATTACAGTTTACAAGTTTGAGCCAGTAGGTAAAGTCAAGCTAGATTAGCTTGGCCAATTGACTTTTATTTTTATGTTTTCAAAACAAATACAGGTAAAAATATAACCAGGTCTGAGCAGATGGAACAAGTGAATCAATTATTGATTGCTTATGATTTGAATGGTTAACACATTGAAATTACTTTGAACAGAGAATTGGGGTGCTGCCCCTGCCACAACCCAGACTAAGGCCTTTGGATGGAGCCTGTCTTGCTTGTGTGTCAGCACTAAACAAGAAAAAATCAGTGAATGTTGTTGGAAAAGGAACAAATTCAACACTAATGTGGTTTTCAAGGCCTTGGCATCCTCTTTGAGTCAAGCCTGGTACTTTGTAGGTCCTCTTGGCATCTTGGATACAGTCAAGCCAGAACTGATTCACTAAGGAATTTGAATTGACCTATCCAAAACAATTTGATGATATGATGATATAGAAGGTAGGATTTGATGAGAATGCAAAAGAACTTTGATGAGGAATTTGAACTTGATGAGGAATTTGAAATGAAAGATTCAAACCTGTTTGATGATTTAATGATATGGAAGGAAGAATTTGATCTTATTTAAAATCAGTGAGGAATCCAAAAGGGCAGATTAAATGACAGATTCAAAAGAAAGGATGTGATTGGTTATTATGTTGATGTCGCTTTGAAAGGAAGGGTTCAAACTCAGGTGGTAGTGGTTTCAAGGGTATTGACTGGTTTAGACAGTCATCAGCCCTTGGTTTGGGTATAAGGCTTATGTGCTTATATTTTTGCCTTTATTTATGTAAAAAATAATAAAATAAAACCTGATGGGCCAAGCTAATCTAGCTTGCCTGTAGTTGGGCTTTGAGTTTTACTTGAATCAAACAAGTAAAGACTCCAGTCAGCTGACATTTAAAGAAAGGATTTCAGGCCCAGGGATCTTGGTAATTGCAGTTCTTTAATTTAATTGAAAGGAGCAACTAACACACAGTTCTCAAGCCTAAATTGGTCCACTTCTTGTACCAAGAAAGATCAATAAAGGAGGTGTTAAAGTCTATTGTAACACAAGTAACTTCCTACTCCGACTGATAGAGGTTCCCCATAGATTTAGAGTTTCTCATATCAGATGGATCCCAATTCTGATATAAGCAATACTTCAAGGACTACTTTCCTCCAGTCATTCCACTATTGAATATTACTATCATACTGATTATAGGGTCTAATCAAAAAATAAACCAAAGTTGGACAAGCACACAATATGGTCAACAAGGCACAAGGTTTCAGATTCAAGGTTCTTAGAATCAGGCTTTTAAAGTTTGCAGATGTTAGACTGAGTTTGAAAGTTCTAAGAAGATGAGATAAGTAATTTGTAAAGTTGTTCAATGACAATGTGATGATCTTCACAAATGACTCAATCTTCAAGGTTTTTGTAAAGGACAGTAGTCCTCACTTAAAGTGATTTCCTCAAGGAGGGAATGGAGAGGTGACACCATGTAGTGGACTTGAAAGTTTCTAGAACCAAACTGGGTGTGAGCTACTAGCGTCTGTTGGGCTAGTAAATCACTAAAGAAAAGGTGGGAGATAATAAACTGAGTTTATTATCAGCGTGAGAATCTTGCTTAAAGTTCTAAACAAGGTTGGTATTGAAGCAGTGGGATCAAATCCGTACTGACTTCAGTTAGATGACCTTTAAACAAAGGGTTTTGGATACAAATCCGGGAATCAATGCAAGACTTGAGTCTTCTAGCAGGATTGAAAGCAAAAACTACAGTCTAGTTTCGTGCCCAAGACCACAACACTCTACTTTAGAGTTTGTGACTCAAGGGAAATATCACCTAGTGATATTTAAAGTTCTTTAGACTCTGAACACAGAGGAACTCCCGTGAATTTAGAGTTTCTCAAGTTATTGGATTCCCTTAATAACTTGAGCAGTACTGCAAGGATCACCTCCTGGAGAAGTTGGGGAAGTCTTCAAAAGACCTTCAACAATTAACAATAGTTAAAATCAAATAGAGAAATATACAATGTCTAATAAAGAGGACAAGGACTCTTATTTATCTGATTTGATGAGTGTATTGATAATTTGGTTAAAAGTAATGATGATGATGGATTTTCCTGGCGGGTGGGAGAGCTCTTTATATACACAAAACCCTCAAAATCCCTCATGTACAATCTGTGGTTTGATTACATACTTATTTGTAGTATGTAATCATTATTCTGATTATCTTATCTATGATTGAATTATGTGTCTGTGTAATTCTTGTGTTACTCATGTGATATGCACTTGTGAAAGCTTATATCACAAATTATAATGTCTTAATTTGAAATTACATGTATGTACATATATAATTACATATGTAACTATATGTAATTACGAGTTTACTTGACTCTTGAAACTGAGCCATGAGTTGTAAGTATTGTTTATTCATTTTATTATTTTATTATCATATATTTCAGCCCTTTGGTACTAGTAATAGGGCTCGGGGCTGACATTCCCCACCACCAAAGGAGGTCATACTAGTTTTATGAAGTATGATCTCTTTTTGCTGCTCGAAAAGCTCTCAGATTTACTTTAGAGTTGGGTACCTTGTCCGCTGGTAACCACTCGTCAGAGTCCGCTCCATGATGTTTGTACCGTACTAGGTATAAAATTTCATCTTTATTGTCTTTGTTCTTTACCCTTTTCTCTCGAAGAATTTTATGGAATTTCTTTTCCTTTTCTGGTTCAAATGGTGGAATTACTGCTATTGGTTTCCTCTGGAACTTATTTGCTGTTGGGTCATTGTATTTCTTTATCAATGATACTGGAAAGACTGGATGCTTTCTTTCTAGTTCCCCATGCAATATGAGTTCTACTGCATTAGGTCCCACCAGCTTGGAGATGACAAAGGGCCCAACAAAAGGGTCCCGCAGTTTCTTTGGTCCTTGTATATTGTTGAAATTGACTGTTGACAATAGTACTTGATCACCAACTTTAAAGTTTGGCTCCTTGTGAGTCTTATCCCATCGCTCTTTGTTGTATTCTTCCGCCTCTTTTATGCATTGGTTTGCAAATTCTCTCGCTTTACGTATCATTGTAGCAAAACTCAAAGAGGTTGGGTGAATTTCAACATCTCTGCTCTTGAACTTGTCTTTAGGCAACCTAGGGCAGAAACCTCTTTCTATCTCAAAAGGGGTTTTCTTAGTAGAGCTATGAACACTGGTGTTATACGCAATTTCTAACGCTGGCAATAAAGTTGTCCAATCATGCGTATATCCATCTTCATCTTTGAATTCTAGGCCAAAAGCGCAGAATTTCCTCAACATCTCTTCAAATGTCTGGATGCATCTTTCTGCTAATCCGTCTGTTTGCGGGTGGTATGCTGTTGAGAAAGCTAACTTTGTACCCATTATGTCAAATAGTCCTTTCCAAAATTCAGATGTAAATTTGGGATCTCGGTCACTGATTATCACTCGTGGTAATCCAACATCACTTATAAGTCTTTCCCAGAAGAGCAATGCAATGTCCATTGCTGACGATTCTTTATAGCATGGTAGAAACCTTGCACGCTTTGAAAATCTGTCTACTACAACCAAACAGGCATTGTAATTTTCTTTTCCGCCTGGTGGTAGTCCAGTAACAAAGTCCATGTTGATCACTTGCCAGGGATATGTTGGTTTCTCAATACTCTGCAAGAGTCCATACCTTTTTCCTGTAGCTTTATTTGCTTTTTGGCATCTGTCACAGCTACTGACATATTTCTCAGTATCTAATTTCCATTGAAACCACCAGGCTGTGGTACTCACTCTTTCTAGAGTACGGTCTACTCCCATATGTCCAGATAGGAACTCATCATGGCAGGTTTGCAATATT
Organism: Melampsora americana; assembly: GCA_022264835.1. Lineage (NCBI taxonomy): Eukaryota > Fungi > Basidiomycota > Pucciniomycetes > Pucciniales > Melampsoraceae > Melampsora > Melampsora americana. Next base: position 1,130,702 of record JAIFHY010000012.1, on the reverse strand, counting down.
TGTTTGATGTGTTTCTCCGACACAAGAACAACTACTGAGCTATGCTTTTCTCTGAAGTACAAGAGACCTGATTGCAGCAAGAATTTCCCTTCTGCGTACAATTCTTTCCATGGTGACTCAAGGCTACTTGCTAGACTTAAATTAGCTTTATCTTTTGACATCATTGATACCAATTTTGTTGTGTTGACATTGGAATTGTAGCTCTCTTTTATTTCTTCAAAAAATTCGGTGCTGAGCTCGGCTAAACTCAAACCCATGACTGGTATGTCTATTTCTGCGTCTTCTGGATCCCACGCGGGATTACTGCTATCATTTGGCAAAGCCATCCTACTTAGACCATCTGCATTGTTGTGCATTTTACCTGGTCTATGTGTAATTGTCATGTATGGCCTGTACTCTTGAATAGCTAACATCCATCGTAACATATGTCTGTTTGGAGTTTTGATGTTCATCAAAGATCTCACTCCAGTACAGTCAGTAATAACTTCGAAGTACACTCCATCTAGGTAGTAGTGTAACTTTTCCAATGCCCAAACTAAAGCTAGTGCTTCCAATTGAGGTGAACCATATCTGGTTTCACTGTCCTTGAGCTGTCTTGATATGAACACCACTGGTCCTTCCCTTGCTTTACCATCAATAATTTGCACTTGGTGTAAAGCTGCTCCTAGACCCTCAAATGATGCATCAACATATAATTTGAAAGGTTTGGAAAAGTCTGGCTGTAATAATACTGGTGCTGTGGTGATCATATTCCTTATCTTTTGCCAAGCGTGAATTCTCTCATCTGTCATTTCGAAGGAAACACCTTTAGCAAACAATTTATACAGGCAATTTGCAATTCTACTGTAGTTTTCTAAAAAATTTCTATAGTAACTTGCGAACCCCAAAAAACTTTGCATATCTTTAATGCTTTTTGGTGGAGGTTTTTGCAATACTGCGGCTGTCTTGTTTTGGTCAATTGCAATCCATAGTCCTGAAACTAAATGTCCTAGTGCCCGTACTTCGTGGAAACCAAAATTGCTTTTCTTCAAAGAAATCGTCATTCCCATTGCTTTAGCTTTGAGCAATACTTGCTCAATGGCTTTGATATGGTCCTCCCAATTATCATGGAATATGATAATATCATCAATGAAGATTTTCAACCATCCTTCTCGCAATTCCTTACTGAATTCAAGATCCATCATTCTTTGAAAGAAAGCCGGCGCATTTTTGATTCCAAAAGGCATTTTCAGATATTCATAGATACCCATATGACAGATAATCCTCAGGAATTTTCTACATGCCTCTTCTACAACATTTTGATGGAATCCTTTGAAGATATCCATTGTAGTGATATACTTTGCTTTTCCTAGATTGATCAATACATGGTCACATCTAGGTAGGGGATATCTGTCAGGCAGAGTATATGTGTTCAATGCTCTGAAGTCACCACACAATCGAGACTTTCCATTGTGCCAAGCAATGATTACTGGTGTGGTAATGTCCACTTCCTCTGATTCTCCAACTTTACGAATGACTCCTAGTTTTAATAATTCGTCAATGTGTTTTTCAATCTCAACTCTATTCCTAGGACTAGCCGGATAAGCTGCTTTCCTCAATATAGGTGGATAAGGCTTTTCAATACTCAACTTAATACTCACTCTATGCTTATCAATGGTACCTAGTGGGTTTTCTCCTAAACCAAATTGAGCTTTAAACTTGGCAATCAGTCTGACTACTTGCTCATGTTGTTTGTCTGTGAGCTTGGGACTAAATTTGGCTTCTTTGACACTCTCCATCAAAGGTGGAGTTACATTGACTTGTTCAATTGCAGGAGTTTTCTCCTCTTGCGGGGTTTCAACTACCTCCTGTTTTTTTAAGACAAGTCCTGTCAATTTCGGTCTTTGAATTGGAAGTCCAAATTTCTTTTTCTTTACATCATTACCAAATGTAAAGTATTTATCTTTGCTATGAAAAATGTCTATTCCATACATTGATAAAAACTCATCTCCTATTATGAGATATTTGGTATGTGAGTTTTCCATAACTACAAATTCAGCGTCTATTCTCACGGATTCTTGCGGATGCGGAAACACAAGTTTCAAAGAAATTACGCCCAAAGGAAACAAACTTCCCCCGCACCCTGTAAACTTTATATTATTCTCACAGGGAACCATTCTTGATTTCCAGTCCGGTAATAACGTGGTGAGATATTGACTCCCCACCACTGAACAAGATGCTCCACTATCTAAAAGCGCTTCAGCGTCTTGATCATTAACTATTACTCTGGTCAGACTATGGTAACCAATGGTGTGAGCTTTACCTGTGGCCGGTCTACACTTCAGCAACTTTGCATCACTTATTCTCACGTTTCCTTCTCTTGGAGATGTAATAAGAGGCAATTCTGCTTCGGAGTGTAACTGTGCAATACTAACTTCTGGTTCGAAATTGCTTTCTATTGCATCAACTGCTGTGTCAAAGTCTAGCTGTTGTTCTTCATCACTATCTTCATATTCCTCAATGTTGTAGGAAGTGAAGTCTTCTTCTTCTTCTTCTTCTGCTTCTTTGGCATCAACATTGTTGATGGCTTTACCTTTCCCTTTACATGTTTTCCAAACATGACTTGGATCTGTGCTTCCACATGTGTTACAGGCTCGAGCCGGTTTTTTCACACTTGTAGGAGCTTGTACCTTTGTACTGCTCACTTGTTTTGGGATATCATTACTCCGTGAGAAAGTATTTTTCCAGGGCACTGCTTTCCTGGTTTGAGGAATACCTTTGCTTATTTCTTCAAATGCAAGAATGAAATTGGTCCATTTACCATCTACTCCAATTCTATTCCGAACTGGAATTCTGATAGCTGCAGGAACACGCCACAATAGTTTGTCAACTACTTCACTGCTAGTAGCTTCTGGCTTGAAAGCTCTGATTCTTTGTTGTTGTCGATTTGCCCATTTGACACAATCTTGAGTAGTCTCTGGTTTGAAATAATCCGCCATAAATGATCTTTCCATATTATTCTTCCATTGAGAATTTCCAAATCTGGACTGGATGGCTCCTTTCCACTCATCCCAGGTTTTGGTATATGGGGCGTCTTCTTTCATTACATCTAACAGCCATTGTCGGGCTGTTCCTTTGAAGACTAATGACAGTTTAGATGTTATTAAAACATCTGGTGGATCCATTGTAGTCCTTACTTGGTCCACCCAATCAATGAATTCTTGGTGGTTATACTCACCTTCACCGGTGAACTCTGGCCAGTCTTTAACATTAGGGAAGTTTCGTAGAACTTCTTTCCTCAATGCCGCCGCTTGCAAGGCTTCAGTTGTTTGAAGTTCCACAATTGAACTTTCTCTATGCTGAGGTTTTTCTGTTACAAAACTTTGTTCATGATTCTGAACTCTACTCCTATTTTGAATATGTGAAGTTTCACCTCCCATAGGGTCTTGCCTATGTGGAGGTACCATTCGTGGAGATGGTCGACTATCTCTGTGTATACTTCTGTTAGACAGTCTTAGTCTTTCAAAGTTATTCACTAAAGATTCAACTTTAGGACCTGCTCGAGCAGACTCTCGAAGTTGATGGAATTCTTCTATCATAGAATGTTTTTCTCTTTGATTGTTGGCGTTCATGTCAATGATCATTTGTTCAAGTTTGTTAAATCTTGAATCTAAGTATTTCTCTTGCTCAGATTGTTTATGTATAATGATTTCAATATTATTGGACTGAACTCTTTGTATATTCTCAAGTTGTTCTTTTTCTTCACAAGCAATTTTCTGATTTTCTTCAAGAATATTGCTCAGAGTAGTTAATTCTTTCTCAAAGATCTCAAATTTCTCACTCAAAATTTCTCTTATTGATTCAATGAGTTGCTCATGCATATGTTGTAGAGTAGTCATAAGGACTTTATCTCTCTCACTATTTGGCTCTTCAATTTCAGTATTTAGTTCATGAGAAAATTTCATTTCTCTCGTCATTGGAGACAATTTAGAAAAGGAAGTCGAAACAGATAATTTTTTATTTTCATTTAAAAACTTTTTAAAGGAATCTAAAGCGGAAATAAAGGGAGAGCCCTCACTAAAAATCTTTTGATCTAATTTATCAACTACTTCATAAGTATTTTGAAGATACTTCCTACTTAATTGAGAAATTGAATCTACTTTATTAAAAATCTGTTCCATGTTTGAATTACCAGTTATAAAATGTTCTTCAAAAATCCTGTTTACCCTATTAAGTTCATTGAATCTGTTATGAACTTGTTTGAAATTTTGAGCCATTTCATCTAACATAGGCAAAGCAAAATCATTCTTAGTTAATTCAGAAAACTTATGAATGATAGCTCTCTCTTGAGTATTCAAAAGACTTACTTGCTCTGTCTTTATTTGCCTCGAGGTTTGTACTTGCCTCGGCGTTGATTGGAGCTGTTGGAACTTTCCTCTTGGAGGAGGGTTTGACCCATCATTACCTGAGCCCTCACATAAGCTCTTGCATCGTTGCGATTCGAACGGTGACAATTCTCGTTGTGGAAATGTTTGGATCGCTTTTGGGGTTGGGCCTCCCTGGTCGCTTGAGGCTGAGAGGTAACCTCCTGAGCTTCCTCGCTCCGGTGAAAGAAGCCGTGAATCGATAGGTTGTTTGGATTCCATTCGGTCATCCCGTTCCTGAGAGAGCTTCGGAGCCAGTCCATGATCTGATGGTCCTTCAGACCATAGTCCTGGTTCAGGAGTTTCCAGTTCTTCCTGGAGGTGAAGATCGACTCCTTGCACAGTCTGAGCTTCTTGGGATCTGAGTCGTTCATCCCTCGGGCTACTTCCCATTCGTAGTAGGCTATCTTCAGCTTTTGCCAGACTTCCTGATACTTTGCTTCCTTTGCTACCTCTTCTATTGTCTAGAATCAAAGATAACCCTGGTAAGCTTCCTGGTAGTTGAGGTGGAGGTTCAGCTTGGGACTTACTGGTGTTCGAGACTCCTTTGGAGCTCTTGCTGCTTCCATGGGAGTCTTGCCTTTGTCCTGAGGAGCCGGCCATTGATTCTGTTCTTCGGCCATCGGTATGTCCTCCATCCTTGACGAGGTTACCATAGCGGGCCGGTTCTGTTCGGCTACGAGTAGATAATGTCCTTTTATCAGACATTGTTTAACAAAACAAGATAAAATATAAAAAGAAAACTTTTCAAAGGAAGTAAGTGTCACTTACTGGGACCTTCTGAAAACCGAGCAGTTGTAAATGTGAATCCTGCTCTGTCTGTTGTAGTTTGGGCAGTTGCTCGAGCAATATCGGCTGGTCGAGAGCTCTTAAAACGCTCTGGAGATCGGCCTGGGGTGGTTCCTTGGAATATTGATTCTGCGTAAGGAGTTGGTGATGGTTCTCGTGATTCCGTATCACTACGATCTCCAATCCTTTGAGATACCGATTTAAATCTTTTACTATTACCTTTGGTATCTGATTCAATGTTAGGTAATTTTAATTCAATTCTTTTATCTTCCACTTGAAGAAAGAAAAGAAAGCAAATGTAATGAATTAAGATCACAATTAAGTATGAGCACTTGTCAGTTGCTGATAGACTTTAAAAGCAATAGATATTTATTGAAAAGTAATCAAAATTACTTACTTTTCAAGTTTTCAAACAGATCCACTTGGAGATTTCCAAATAGTAAACAATTCGAATCAATTCGGGTTCAGCGGAGGTGTTTGGTTGATGCTTTTGATTGAACGATTCTGTTTTAATTGATCGATTTTGGTTTGATCAATCAGAAGAAAACTAATTTCTTTGATCAATCTATCTTGTTTGATTAATCTAAACAAAATTGCTTCGATCGATTGATCTTGATTCAATTGATTGATTACAGAAAAAAAAACTAATTACTTCAATTGATTAAATCAAAATCTGTTTCTGAGATATTGGATATATCAACTGAAAGGGATATATGATGAGAAAAAAAAAATGAGTTGATTAATTAACTTATAATCAAATTAAAAAATCTAATCTAGATGTTGCTCACTTTTAAATAAAAAAAAAAAAACTCAAAGTAGATCGGTTCAAAGATAAACAGTCTGAAATAATGTTTCCTAAAAAAATTATTTTTATTTTTTTAATTTTAATTTTTTGGATTGATTTGTAAAAAGATTCAATCAAAATCTACTTTATTCTAAAAAGAATAAGTAAAGCAAAAAAAAAACTGTTTGATTTGACTCACGGTTTGAGGGTGTAAATCAATTTGTATGAAAACTTATACAAGGTATTTGGTGTGCAAGGGGGTTGTTTGGATCGATCGAGCTTGTTTGGATCGATCGATTACTGTCTTAATCAATCGATGATAGTAAAAAAAAAGAATTTTCTTTTTAATCAATCAATCTGTTCGATTGATTGATTACAGTGTATATATCTATTTGCTTTGATCGATCGATTTGTCTCGATTGATCTATTACAAAAAAAAAAAAAAATCGATTAGTTTGAATCGATCGATTACGGAGAGAAATATCAAATTACTTGATTGTTTTGATCGATTGAAAAAAAAATACTTCAATCGATCGATCTTGATTCGATTGATCGATTACAGAAAAAAAACTAATTGCTTCTTTTGATAAGATCAGATCTTTTTTTGAGGTATTGGATATATCAATTGAAAAAAAAGATCTGTGATATGATGTAAGTAAAAAAATAAGTTGATTGATTAACTTATAATCAATTTAAAAGAATGGTCAAATCTAGATAAAGCTTACTTTAAAAAGAATTAGGTACTAAAATTAGATCGGTTTGAAGATAAACGGTCTAAAAGAATGTTTCCTAAAAAATTTTTTAGATTTTTGATCGTTTTGAAAAAAAAAAATGATTTATCGATCAAAAAAGAATTTTGCTTCGATCGATGGTGTTAAATCGTTTTCTGAGCTTTGTACTAAAAATTGATCAATTGATTGTTTACTTTTATTTAATTTCTTTTTGATTGAAAAAAATATATAATAAACGATCGTTTTATTCTAAAAACGATCGATCTTTTTAAAAAAAGGAAAAACGATCAATCTTTGTTAAAAAAACAATCAAATTCACTTTTCTATCCAAAAAAATAAAAAATAAAGATTACTATCAGTATCTGTTTAAATAAGAGTAGGTTGATTTTGAAAACAATCTTACTTAAAAAATCAATCTGAACTTGATTTCCTCCTTAAAGAATATAATCAATTTGTTTTAATTGATTGATTCAAAAAGAGAGCTTTTGATCGGTCGTTGATTGAGGTAGTTGGTGGGTTGTATGTTGGTCACAAGCCCCAATTGATTCCTCACAGAAAACCGTATGACCTGCCTGGTTCGTAGCTCAGAGGCCGACAACACGATCAGGCCAATCAGCACGACTGTAAGTTGTCAATTGGTTGTTGCGGTGTTTGGTCGTGGTGATGAGATGAGGGTGGCTGGTGGATTAAAAATTATTGAGATTTCGAATTCTGATATTCGAAAGTTGGAACTGGGTACTGTTGCGTGGTGGCAGTCGGACCACGCGCAGGGCTTTTTATGTATTGAAACTGTATATGTAATTGGAATTTGCACGTGTTGACTTTAATTTTAATGCAGTAGAATGTGGCTTACAGGTGTTTAATTATGCAACACACCACTTTTCAATATGTAGTTCAAATGTAGTGGATCAACTAATGATCCAAACAAATGAAAAAATAAAAAAAAAATAAAAAAAAATGCGAAAATTTGAGGGGGGAAATGATTTATTTCTTTCCTCCAAGCTATTATCCTGATTTTTGAAAATGCTGAGCTCACTCAGTTTTCAAGCTAAACAGGTAAAAAAAACTGTAGATATAAGATAAAAAAGATATTTTTTTTTTTTATGTTTTATGAGATACAAAATGATGAGATGACACCTCAAAAAAAATTATAAAGGTTCAAAAAACACAATGAGGCCCCCAAATTGTGAGCTACTAGCGTCTGTTGGGCTAGTAAATCACTAAAGAAAAGGTGGGAGATAATAAACTGAGTTTATTATCAGCGTGAGAATCTTGCTTAAAGTTCTAAACAAGGTTGGTATTGAAGCAGTGGGATCAAATCCGTACTGACTTCAGTTAGATGACCTTTAAACAAAGGGTTTTGGATACAAATCCGGGAATCAATGCAAGACTTGAGTCTTCTAGCAGGATTGAAAGCAAAAACTACAGTCTAGTTTCGTGCCCAAGACCACAACACTCTACTTTAGAGTTTGTGACTCAAGGGAAATATCACCTAGTGATATTTAAAGTTCTTTAGACTCTGAACACAGAGGAACTCCCGTGAATTTAGAGTTTCTCAAGTTATTGGATTCCCTTAATAACTTGAGCAGTACTGCAAGGATCACCTCCTGGAGAAGTTGGGGAAGTCTTCAAAAGACCTTCAACAATTAACAATAGTTAAAATCAAATAGAGAAATATACAATGTCTAATAAAGAGGACAAGGACTCTTATTTATCTGATTTGATGAGTGTATTGATAATTTGGTTAAAAGTAATGATGATGATGGATTTTCCTGGCGGGTGGGAGAGCTCTTTATATACACAAAACCCTCAAAATCCCTCATGTACAATCTGTGGTTTGATTACATACTTATTTGTAGTATGTAATCATTATTCTGATTATCTTATCTATGATTGAATTATGTGTCTGTGTAATTCTTGTGTTACTCATGTGATATGCACTTGTGAAAGCTTATATCACAAATTATAATGTCTTAATTTGAAATTACATGTATGTACATATATAATTACATATGTAACTATATGTAATTACGAGTTTACTTGACTCTTGAAACTGAGCCATGAGTTGTAAGTATTGTTTATTCATTTTATTATTTTATTATCATATATTTCAGCCCTTTGGTACTAGTAATAGGGCTCGGGGCTGACACTGGGTTTATAATTATTGTTGACTCTGACTCCAAATGATGATGAATGTGAGATCAGTCTCAATTCCCTGAGAAGCCAGTACAGCATTGAAGGAAAAAGTCTTAACCAAGTGGTTTAACTATGTACTAGAATGTGTTTGTAACTGTACTGTGTTTGTAATGATGTTTGTGTCATTTTATTGTCCCCCCCTATGAGAAAGACTTGAGTAGTATGGAGACGTCTGAACTTGAAAAGGATGAAAAGAAGAAAGTGAGGAATCAAAAGAAGTTGGATCAGTAGTTCAAAGGAGATAGTTGTGGTGCTCTAAAGAATGGGGACCAAAAGAAGTAGTAAAAAAATAGGAGAAGAAAAAACAAGGTAAAAAAACAAAATAAAGAAAAGAAAACAGAGAAAGAAAAAAATCAAGTTGTGGGTGTAGTTGTCCGTCATCACCCAGGTACTGTGGCATGAATCAAAGGTCCCAAGAAAGGCTCACAGCGTGGACAATGTGATACTTTTGAGACACATAGACAAACCTGGCGGTGCATACTAAGAAATGGACTTACTTTTGGGTGGTTGACCCTAATGTCCAGTCCTCCAATTTGACAAATGGCTTCTATTTTGCACCTTGTGTACCTTGATCTTTGTACACTACCCAAAGATGTACAGATTGCTGTCCTCTCAGCGGATCCAAGAGAAAGTGTACAGATGCATCTTTTGTAACCCTGGCTTATCTCAGGTCCCACTTTACATATACATTTTTCACACCTCTTCCGTCCTCCATAGCGCCTTGCCTCACTCCTCTCACCTTGTTCCACACCTCCTACACAAGCCCTTTACACACCAAACATTAAATGCATTGCACAGATTTCATCATCCCATTCACAGCTCTTCACCACTCCTGCTACCGCTTTCAGTGTGTATTCACACATCTCCATACACTCATTGCCCTTTACACATGGTCCCACTCATAACACCTACATACCTTTTCCAAGATACACCTACCTTGTGTTCCACATCATCAACATCATCAAACACAGTAATCAACTGCACAGTACACACCTTATGGCACCACCACAAAGCAAGATCTCAACTCCAAACCCTTCCAATTACCGTCTCACACGTAGCTGCTTCACAGCTGCCACTGCAAGTCAGGCCCAACCTCAGGAAGACTCAGCCTCATCTTCCAAAAATGACAATTCTGCTGACAACCCATCTGAAGACAAAGAAGACAAAACCCATGCATAGTGAAGTTGATCACACCACAGGGCAACTTTAAACTGAGCCCACCTGAAATCAAATCAGTGTGGCCTCAGGTGGAGAGCCCGGGAGAACAAGGCATTTCTACGTAACAGGAACGTGGGTGAGGTCACGTGGCCCTCACCCAGGCCGTCACCTGGCAGTCACATCCCCAAAAAGATTCATGTTCCGCCAACGTGGTTTACTAGCTGGTTGGCGGGTGAGTCAATTGGTCTGAGGATGGCCTGGATTCCAGGTGTTCAGAATCCAAACAAGTTTGTATGTCCGGAATACAACCTTGTTTGGATGCTCAGCACCTGGAATCCAGGTGAGCCAATTTATCTGAGGACAACCTGAAATCCAGGTGCTCAGCACCTACAGGAGCTTGTATGCCGGGCATACAACTTTTTTTGGGTGCTGAGCACCTGGATTTCAGGTACTATTTTGTACTTTGAGCACCACCTGAAATCCAGGTGCTTGGGGAGGTTGGGATCAGAATCCCAGATCCAGCTAGGTGCTGAGCCTGGCCCGGATCACTTTGGGTGCTCAGCACCTGGCTATCATGCAATCAAGAGGTGAAAGATTTCACCAATGTTGTTAAAGCAAGGAAATAATGATCAGCAATAAGATGTGATTCAAATTGTTTTGAAGTCATGAATTTGTTTACCCCATCATTTTTGATTGACCCCAACCATCCCATCCCAAATCAAACGACTCTTCAATTCTGCCAAATCCAAGTTAAACAAGCTTGATTCAACCAAATCCAAAGTAAATGATCTTGATTTAACCAGCTCCATTCAACCATTCAACAAGCTGAATTCAAACAGCTTGATTCAACCAGCTTGGTTCAACAAGCTGAACATCAGTTGTTTACAGAATGACATATATAAGAAGACTTCATCAAGTCTCTTGTAAAGCGTTTCAAGACGCAAAGTAACACTTGGTTTGTCTAAATTCTTCCTTTTTTTGTACATCTCTCTTGCTTGTTTAATTAATGTATGATTGTATCTCATCAATATTGATCTAAATAGATTCCATCTGCAAATTTCTCATTGGGTCTTTGTTGGTATTCACATTGCTGTAATATCTTACCTTCCTTTCAGTTTACAAAACACCCAACAACTGTAAAGTCCTTCATATCTTTCACAAACAAAACAATGTATTCTAAGTATTTGATTTTGATCTACATTATATTAGCTTATAGGAATAATTGTGTGATTTAGATAAAAGGTTAATTTAGGACACTTTCTGGAATTCAAACAAAATACATACATTAAATGAAAAAAATCAAAGAGAGAACTTTGACATTAAATTAACTTAAGACACTGTGTGAAGTCTAACTTAACAAAGTCCCTGTTCCCTTGCCGCAAGCTCGCGAGCATAGGGACTTATATCTAATGTCTGATTTCTTGGTGAGAAGCCCATTGGGGTTTTGGTGGTAGAGTTTTGTACCAATACAGCTTTTTTGTATCTGATTACAAAATTTGATCTCATTTCACTATGTTTGGATCTTGCTTCTTATACGTTTTTCTATCTACTTATCTTTTAGTTTTATAATTGAAATAAAAAGTTTTCATTGAGCTCAAAAAGAGCTGATCTGAAATTTCAAAAAGGACTGCGGATGTTGGCTCAACGCTCATGTGTGACATCTATGCAGCTTGAAAACCAAATTTGAGGAAGTCAAGATTCCCTCAAAAAACCATTTATTGTTCATTGAGTAGCTTTCAAAAGCCTTGAACACTCCCAATCCATTGTCAATATGTCTTTGTCAAAAATGGGAACTCAAAGTGCTCCAAAAGATGATGAACAAGATCAAGACTTAAATGATCTTAGCCAGTCCAGCCATAGCTTAAAGCTGGAGTTGATAAGCCTCAGTCCAAAACTACTCACTGCTACAATCACTGATCAGTGGAAGATGTTCAAAGACAAATTCATGACCAGGTGGTCTAATAACAAGCCAACGGATGTTCAGCTACAGACTGCTGTCAGCTTAGCAAACGGTCAAAATACGTTTTTCCTTTCTGCAACCGGGTCTGGAAAAAGCCGAGTGTCAGAGATTTTCTTCCTTATGTTCCCAAAGGTCAAGAAGGCAGGTACCCCGCTATATGGAGCGCTACATAGTGCTCTATATTGCGCTATATAGCTCCATATAGCTGGGGTTTTACGAAAGGTGTATATGTATAAATACAAATACACCTATTTTCTTTTTCCTTCAAATTGACATTAAGAGGGACTGTCCCCACCTTTTTCATCCTTGTTTGAAGTAGACACATCACCCAAGCGTCAAGGGCAAGCCAGGCTGAAATGAGCCATGTACCAAAAGGAGTAACTCCCCGTTTGATATTTTGATTCTGAAAATCTTAGAGCAAGCTGACCACCAACGTACCCCTGTCTTTCATCATCCACCACCACATCTTGATCCCAATTCTATATATCCCAACTATCCCTTTCCTAACTATCCAGCATCTTGTTGTGGATTTCCAACATCAACATGACCTCATTAGCACCACCCTCACCTCTCAGCACAAGTTCTTGTACTTGTACCGCTCCTAACAGTCCGGGAATGATTCCCACCTTGTCAGACTCTCGATTATCACTTAGTATACCCATTCCCAATTGATCCAATAAAAGAGACACTGAAAAATCCTCAACTGAATGCAATTGTGGCAAAGATAACAATAAAAGGAAGAAGAAGAAATGGAAAAACAAGAAAAAAACTTAAGATCAAGAGATTGAGAGCTCATCCGGTTCCTATTCTGACTCAACTCAGCCGTCTCAAAAAAAGTGTAAATCACAAAAGGTGAGCATGTATTCTCGGATCTCTATCAGCCATCTTCTTCCGCTGAACCTCGTTCATTGTCATCCAGCATATCCCAGCCCCAATTGAACTTGACAATGATCAGGATGATGGTACATCTGTTTCCAACATCAGTTACGACACTATGTGTCTGTCAGCAAAAAGCTGAAGATCCAGAAGAACTAGCCCGATATTACTATCCACCTGAACATGTTAACCAAGAGGTGAGTGATTTGTTTTACATTGCTCCCTTCTTTGTAATGTAGGTGACTGATTATACATCTGACCTTGTAGAACGGCCCCAAGCCTCAAGGCTACAAGTGTCAATTCTGCCTCAGAACGTATGCAAAAGGCCCTAGTGGATGGTCCAACCTCTATGGGCATTGTGATGGATCTGAAACCCGGCCGGTCTGTCCAGCTCAACACAAGGCCGCTCATCTCAAACTCCCACCCACCTTCAAAGAGTGAGAAGCTGCAAAGAAGAAGGAATCTTCTGAATTGGGTACTTTGGACAAGTACGTGTCGGTGATTAAGTTTAGTATTGAGTTATCCAATCAAGTGATGGTCATATGGTCTCTTGCATGCCCTGCCGTGGGCTGATATGGAAGATGTCCCGCTCCAAGCGGCTTTTTGGTTTGCAAACGTGTCAGCAACAGTCCGTTCTGCATCTTGGGCTCAACATGCTTCTGCTTGTTTGTATGGGGATATGCTGAAAACTGTGGTTCAAGATTTACATGTAAGCCAACTTCAATTGTCTCCACTACTCTGCAACATTGATCAATAGGAACTAAACACTCAATTTCAGGAAATACCTGGCCAATTTTGTCTCATCCACAATGTCTGGACTACTAAGGGGAAACACCATGCATTCATTGGCGTCTAAGTGGCATACATCAATTCCAATTGGAAGTTTTGTTGCCAACACTTAACTTTCAAACTTGCTGCATGGCATTACTATGGAGCTCTCCTGTCTTGACCAGCTGCATGATTTCTCATCAAACATGGGTTACATAAAAAGATAAGTAGTTTTTTGATATCCCAATTTGTCAGTAAATTTTTTAATTCTTTTTTGTTATATACATGTTGGCCCAGACCACCGATTCAGGTGCAAACAATAATACAATGGCTCAAGAATTGGGCAGAGAGTTCTTGGCTTTGAAAGATCCAGTGGATTGGAACCCAAAGACCATGCATATCCGCTGTGCTGCTCATAAGCTAGCACTTGTAGTGAAAGCTGGACTGGCGCATTTAAATGTATTGGTAGGACATATCAAGCCTTGAACATTACCAGGAGTTGAAGTACCATTCATCATGTTGAACAATGGATCTTCACCTCCTGATATCGAACTGGATTCTGAAGATCCTGACTGTGCTGGACATGCACAGTATCGAGATGATACTGATGACAAAGACCACGTACCTGAAGCCGATGAACCACCCAAAGTTGAAGATGAATCGCAGCAACCATTGATCCGTGCATCAGTAGAACCACCAGGAGGTTGGAAGCCTGATAGTGTTCAGTTGGCTGTGAAAAAGGTAATTGGTGATGTCTTTCACTTAACTCAATATAACAGACTCAATACTTACAATCAATTTATTTATGTCAAGGTCGACAAAGCTATCCAATTGATATTGTCTAGCGGCCCTTGACAAGATCAATTCAAATTGATCATGGGTGGTGGTATAGGTATCATTGCTGGCAGCTGTCATTGACAGAATGGTTCGGCATGAAGCACGCAAACAGTGCTTGTGATGGTCAAAAGGTCAGTTTGTAAATATGAGCATCATAATCATGTAATCTTAATCTAATGCAAAACATCTCATCACAGGCAATAAATCAGATGGTTGCTGAAGACTCTGAAGGGCTCTACTATGGTGAGCTTCATATAACTGCAAACGATTGGGCATTGGTCAAGGATTTGAACAAGGTCACCGAGGTCAGTCATTGTGTTTCATTCCTACATAGCCTTTGAGTGATGATCTGATGCCAATGTCCATTATCCAAGATCTTCTTACAAGGACCCTTTGTGTGGAGGGCAATAAGCCTACTGGCAGGTATAATACTCCTGGAGTACCAGATCATATCCAGGACATGATTGGAGCGAATGCTTAAGAAGCTTGACGGTTATCAAAACGAGGCTGTCAAATCCAATGCAGTTGTTTTAGCAACTGTCCTAAATCCATCACTACGCCTGGGATTTTTCACAAAATACTTTCCAAGCAAACTTCCTTGTGTGGAGGGTTTATGTAGATTGGTATTTGATTGTGTCAACTCTGAGGTCACTGGCCAACAAAGAACCGGAGTGTGAATCTGTGACTAAAACAGTTGAATCATCTTTGCACCCATAAAACTCATTCAAATTCAACCCAAAGCCAGCTGCTCAACAGAACACTGATAAAAACAAGATGAAGAAGTATCTAGATTGGGACATCAATGGACCGAACAACACTCAATCAATGTTGGATCGATGGAAGGTAGGTCTCTCATTGTTTTACCAAGCTTTTTAGTGTTAACTCAAACTTACCAACTCTTATATGTGTAGGAAAACTCTAAATTATATCCTGCTGTTGCCAGAATGGCTTCTGATTACTTGGCTTGTGCTGGTACATCATGCACAGTAGAGCAAACCTTCTCAGCTGTGGCAGATGTATGCACCACTAATTGTGGCGGTCATGGAACAAAGACCATGGAGAGGGCTGTGGGATGTTGTCTCTGGTTGAGATCTGGCGTGAAACCTAAAGGAAAGTTTGAAGAGGCTTTTAACCTCATTGCAAATGATTGTTCTACTAAGAAAAAGGTTAATAAAACCAAGCACTGAGCCCAATTGTTCTCAACAGTTTTTCCTTTCTTTTTCTTGCTTTTTCTCTTGATATGCGCTTGTTTTTTCTTCCTTTTTCTTTTTGAATACACTTGTTCTTTTCTTTCTCTGTCTCTATGGGTAATATCAAATATTTTAAGTGCAATCTATGGAAATCATGTAGCGCTACATAGATGTAGTGGCACTATAGTGGAGCGCCTGGTAGTGCTAAGGCGCTCCAATATTCAAAGGCCAAAAAAAACACAAGTTGGTAGTGTATCAGAGCGCTGGAAAATATAGCGCTCTTGCACTACACTATGAAATCCTGGGTAAATAGCGGAGCATATCGGAGCGGCTTGGTGTAGCCGTGAGGATGCTTGGCAAATTGCTAAGAATTACACCTCAGTTTTAATGGCATGTTTCTTCGAGAGATCCTTGGTGGACAGACTGTGCCAGGAATCTTTGAATCAATCACAGCAAGTGTCAACTCTTACCTTCAAAGTGACTCTTACAAACAACACCAAGACAAAACTGAAAATATTCAAATTTCAGTTGATCAAGAATACCTTGACAGACAACTCATTGAAGAGGAACACAAGGAGCAATCACAATCAAATGCTGTTGAAAGAGAGATTAAAGCTCAAGGTATAGCTGAACAAAAGTGTTTGCGCGCTGAAAAGACTGCAGAGAGATCCAGATTGAAACAGCAAAAACAAGCCGATAAAAATAGAGAGATTGCTCATTTGTCAAGTACATCAGGATCACTTTGATT
Source organism: Melampsora americana (assembly GCA_022264835.1). Lineage (NCBI taxonomy): Eukaryota > Fungi > Basidiomycota > Pucciniomycetes > Pucciniales > Melampsoraceae > Melampsora > Melampsora americana. The sequence continues at coordinate 1,114,262 of JAIFHY010000012.1, read as the reverse complement.
CAAGGAGGTGTGGATTAAATAGCTTAAGACAAAGCTTCTTGATCCTTGGTTTTTGAGCTCATAGCCCCCCAGATGAAGCAAAAAGCAAGCTTTTTTTGGGCTTTGATTTTGAGAATTGATTGTAGTTTTTCAATTCCTAATGTCTCTATATCATCAATTTCATTGTTTTTGTCGTCAGGTTGCTTGTATTGAGAGAATTGGGGATCATTCAGGTAGACGGCCATTCACAGAAATGATTGCATTGGTTGATCTGAAATTGGATGTGGATTATTCTGATATATGTCCTTTAGGCCAGACCAAGTCTTCATTTGATGTATCTGATTACGTAGCTATATAGAGTTTATACTCATTTCATTGTTACAATCAAAGAAATCATCATCAAAATACAAAGCAAGCTTAAAAGGGGAATAAGGATTGAAAATCTCTCCATGAGTCTTTCAATTTTTGTACCTTGTCCCTACATCCATGGTGCTCAGCTCATGACTATTGAAAGATTAAGAGAGGAAAAGACCCACTGAGTTATTGTAAAAGTATTTCAGCCAATAGTTCTGAATTTCAAGATAAAGGTCTTTTGCAACCCAGTTTCCATTGCGCCCTCCAGTTGGAATCAAAAGTGAGTGATTAATTGCTTTTGAAATTGCTGGCGGCAAAAATTTGTTAAGGATCAAGATAAATCTTGGAAGTTGTATTGCGTAATGTGAAAGGCCTTTGTGAAAGGCCTTTGACTCCATGTGCCATAACAGCCCATCTCTTCCACATGAGCAGGACACAACCAATATCTCCTACTTGCATTGCATGATAACCTTCAACAATTGTTGCAAAAACACGCAGTTGTAGGCGTAAATTGTACAAAGTCCACTCACCATTCTTTGAAGCGTTTTCAATTGGTTTGACCGTGAAGTATGCCTCATAGCATTCATCAATGGCATGGGCTACACCGGGTTCATTGCATTCAACAGGGTCTTTGTGACTCCAAAATATCTGACTGTTGAAAGATAGACATCATCAGCTTGAGAAGTATGCAAAGATGATGATAGATTGATACATATCTCAAAAGAAAGACCATTGTGGCTGTATGGCTTTTGGAATCATCTGTAGTAATAGATTAGGGTCCTGATGAGATGGAAGTTTGTCTGTAGGCATTCCAAGCACACTAGCTGTTTGGTTAAATCCAGTGTTTTATGAGTTGTGTGGATCACCCCAATGATGGGTTATAAGCTTACTAGCCACATTCCACATTGTATGAGCTAATCCAGGCATGTTGAGAACATTGTTGGGGGATTCTGCAGCTACCTCTGCTGGATAGCGTTGGCGAATCACAGATTCAAAGTTCAGACAAGTTCCCATCTCCCCTTTGAATACCTGGATTCCTTTGGCACATTCATCCGGGTCTTCACCAGTTTGCTTTAAACATTGACTAAGCATATCTGATACACCTGCTGCAGAGCTGTTCAATGCACTCATCATCTTGAGCATCACTAGATCAGGTTTGTACCATTTGATTTGGTCAACTGGAGGAGGGATGGTTGCCAGTGATTTTTTACACATCTTGTAGGTTGATGAGTTTTTCTCAAATTGATAATCCAGAAGAGCTTTAGCCAGCTGTGACTTCAGTACAAATGTCCAATGGACTTGATTCTCTTGACTGCGTAGCGTTGGGAAAATTTTGAATGGTTCCAATTGACTTCCTTCTATGTACTTCAGAAGAGACTTGAGACTAGCATCATTTGGGTTGATTTCATTGATAAGATGTGCGGGTAGAAAGTGAAGGTATCCATAAGAGCCATGAAACATCTTTGTTGAAGCCTTGACTGGAGGATTATGGATACGTGCTTGGATATCAATATTATTGAGTGTGATGAAAGGTTGAAAATTATATCTCTATGCCATGCAATGTTTGATGATCCGTTCTGAACCTTTACCAAGGTTTTCCATAGCTTTCACTCCAGTTTGATGGCTAGATGTCAATCCCAGGAAATGTAAATAGTCATTTACTTGTTCAGAAACACCACAACCAATGAAAGAAATCAAGTTTTGTAATTGCATTCCATTGAAGTGTTGGTTGCAAGCAAAGGCTATCATGGAGAGTATAGTACCCGGAAGCTGGAAGAATATAAACGGATAAGGTCAATTTTTGCAATCTATTCCATATTTCTTCAAACATATAACACCACTTGAGATATGCGTGAACATTTGAAGAAGCGGTTAGGTTTGAATGTTGCTGAACAAGAAAGTCCTTTAGGACATGCTTGTTTTGGATTGAAGATGCAAGAAAATATCACACAGGTTAGTTTTTCATTTGGATTAACAAACATCAATTCAGGTTGACTAATTTCTATGATATAGGAATTGAGCAATCCACTTGTTAGTGCGCACCTGGTGTTCATTCCAGAGACTGTTGACAACAAACCTATCAACCATCTTTCACAATCAAAAAAGTGGAGAGAAGATTATTCTAGAGATTTACAAGTTCCAATCATTGAACATAACTCATTTCATTACTACATCTACAAGCCTTTTCATCTTCCTTCCCTTGAGCGGGTTGTTCCTAGTCATTTCAATCAGAAAAACACTGTAGAACTCCTACACAGTGTAGCGTAGGCTGAGCTGGAGAGGGGACAAAGTACAACCAGAGAGAGTGGAAGTACAACAGGTGCAGTTAAGCTGCCCTCAACTTATAAGAATCTCTAAGTTCAGAAGTAGTGGGGTACAATTTGAAAGAAACCTTCCTGCTACACACTACCAACACCTGTAATGATCTTATTTGACTCTTTCCACTGATATAATCAGTACCAAACCTGGTTAAAAAAACTTCTGACAAGTCTAAAGACTGTTTTGAGGGGTCACCAATGGTCCCTAGACACTGAAGTGACTAGACAAGGGCTATAGAAATAATAAACAAGATTATACAGCCAATTTATAGTGTTTCACAGTCCAATCTTCCAAGAATCTTGTGCAAAAACATGATTTTTGATGAGATAGAAAAATAGCTATGAAGAGGAGGATGTTGAGGGATGGATAGAATCTGTATAGACTTCTACTAGACTTCAATGAAACATACTAGAAAAATACTATGAAAAAATCCTTTGCAACGAGACTAGTAACTAAGCTTTAAACTTGCAATAGAACTCCACAGTACAATCCTTTACATGTGATAGAGCTTTCACACATTCAGAATTCCACACTAACAGCTTTCACACTGGCAATAAAAATGACACTACACTACCCTTATAAGGGTCAACACTTTAGAAACAAACACTTATAATACTATTCTCAACACTAATACACCAATCCACGGACACTGAACACACACACAGACACTCCCATAGATGGATGGACGGACACAAAACTCCTCAAGGCCACCTCCTTTATATCTTTCAAATGCAACTCCTAACTGATCTTCATGTCCTTTCACATTACATCACATTAACTCTCTCACTCTCTTCAACTTGATCTTTCAAATTCACTTGTAAGTTGTTTTCCCATCTTCTCATTTGGTTTCTTTTTATTTGAGTTATTGTGATTTGATTACTAATTATCATTTCTTAATTTGACTTTGATGCAGTGTGTTTGAATTAGATTGTTTGGTTATTTGTATTTTTGAATGCTTAATTCAATCCAAACTGATTTGACATGTTCTATATTTGAATTATGATTTTACAAATTTTATCTGAATGATTTGATTTTTAATAATCTTGTCACTTCCTTGTATTCAGATGGCTTGGTTTGATCTCAAATTTCAAATTTGTAAGTTTTTTTTGTCTGCTTTTTTCATCTGTTAACTGTCATTCCTTTTTTCTTCTTCTTCTTCTTCTCCTTCTTTGGATTTTCACATCACGGACTAATTCCCATCTTCTCTTTTCATTTATTTATTCAATTTGCTTGCTTCGCTTTGACTTTCTAGAATGATCAACGGGTACTTTTTCAACTTGATTCTTGTCCAATCAACTGATTTCTTAATTTTGCTCTAGATTGTTTAACAAATGGATCAATCCAACTCTAGTCTTGCTTATTGAAGTTCTAAGTTGGTTCTTGATTTTTAATTTTATTAATTTGATCTCATCTTCAATTTGGTTGATTCCATTTTAACAATTAGATTCATCAATTTGTGATACTGTTGTTGGTTTTGTAGAACAATCAATCCTATCTCCATTTCTTGTAAGTGGTAAGTCATTTCAACTTTTCTTTGCCCGTCTTAACCAAGGAACGACTTAAGGCAAAGTTCCATGAGGGAGTTTTCAACAGGTGAGGTATAAAACCATAACCCATAACCAAGGTTACATCGTGAGATTCTAGAATTTGACTCTCAAACAATCAAATTCTCAAAGACCTCAGAAAACTCACCTGACAAAGAAAACTCCACCAAGAATCCAATCTCTGAGTTCGGGAAAAACTCCACCAAGAATCCAATCTCTGAGTTCGGGAAAAATTCACAATTTCAACTTATTCACAATTCAGCAAGCTTATAATACGAATTCACAATTATTCATATAACAGTTTTACCTGTTTCAACCTTAACACAAATAAACAATAACTGATATGACCTCATTCACAGACGAGTTAAAAGAAGCGCAAAACAAGATTAAAGCCGCAGGGATAATGGTGAAGAAGAACAACGCGGAAGAAGGTGCGAGTAAAACGACAACGATAACGAGAAGCAGATCCAAAAACAGAGAGGGAGATAACGAAGGTGGAGAGGAAAAAGGAAGAGAGAAAGGGAAAGAGGCAGAGAATAGACCACAAGAAGACGGAGGGAGAAAGAAAGACGGAAAGGAGAAGGAAGATAATAAGATAGAAGGAGAAAGAGATTCAACCCCAGCAGCAGCCGGAGGTGGTTTGAAAGAGGAAGACCCTGAAGAGGAGATAGAAAACAACAACGGTCAGTAAAGTTTCAAGTTTTATCCTTTTTGCTGAGGGGACGTTGTAGGAGTTCAGTTTCAATTAGAAACATATCACTGGAGAGGGTGATTGATTGCATGAGGAGCAAGGTGACAGAGAAGAAGTCACAGTGGAGGGTACAGAGGAGACGTACCAGAGGAGAGTACAGAGGAGACGTACTGTAACCAAGTCACAAGGGGCAAGGCCTGACTGAGAGACGCAGATCAAAGAGGAGAACAGAGAAGAGAGGATATAGTAGAGGAGACGCATGAGGAGACGCAGAAGAAGGGTTAGAAGAAAAGGGAACTGATGAGAGGATGTCATGTTTGAAACCCGTAGACGATGAAGACGATATGACACCTAAAGAGAGGTGGTGGTCATCGATAAAGTTTGCTTTCGACACGAAGCAGGATCAACTAGCTAGAGAAATGTTAAGAGGTTTCAACCTAATGTACGGCGATAGACAAGACGATGACAGTGTAGAGACTCGCATGAAGCGGAGACGGTCACCGACGAGGAGAGCAGACGAAAGACCACGAACAGAGTCTTTGGTGATAGGAGAGGAAGGCGATGAGGAAGATATAGTAGTAGTAAGGAGAGGAGAGGAAGAGAAGAGAGAAGAAAGACACAAGATACAGATGTTGGAACAACAACACGGAAAGAAGAAGGGAGTAGAGAACAGCAAAGAAGAAGAGGGAAAGGAAGGAGACGAGGAGGAACCAGACGAAGGGGAAGAGACGGAAGGGGGGATCGTATATCGAATCGGGAAACCTTTAGACAACCTGACGTTACTACCATTAACCCCCTACTTCGAAATAAGAATGAGAACCTTGAAAGCTTACGTACCGTTGACGATATTCGACGTGAACTGGATCGAAAGAGACCAAAGGGTGACGGGGAAGAAAAAGGTAAAAACCTTAAAAGAATTACAAGAGGATGATTCATCAGCCACATACCCCGGCCTCATTCCAAACAAAGAGTTATTGATGACTTACGGGTTCTGGATCGACGCAATCGATTTGTTCGCAAAATATCTAGACAGGGAGTATGAGAGACCCAAGGCGGCGAAGATGTTCCTGAGACACAAGGAAAACGTCGTAATGATAAAACGCACGACGAAGTGCTGGATGGTGGCTTTAAGATACGATATGAAGGTGCGGTTGGTCACCATGAAAGTGAGGAAAGGAGGCGACGGAAGACGAATGATGGAGGACGCAGGTTACTTGCACGAGGACCTGTTGAGAGAAGCGAAAGAAGACGCGGAAGCGGCAGGAGAGAGGAACTACGCAGACAACCCATACGTCCCAGGAGGAGGAAAGGAGAACATAGACCCGGTGACGGGCGCGGTGACAACGACAACCTACACAGGCTGGGGGGTCCAGAACGGAAACAACTACACAAACATAAGAGGTGAGTAAAGAGTAAAGATGCGGAAAGAGAGAAAGATAACTCACTAAGAGAACGAATGCAGGTAGCGGAAGAGGCAGGAGAAGAGCTACCCAGAACAATTATGGAAGAGGCGGTTCGCAGTATGGAAGAGGCGGACAGAGTCAGCCGAACACAAGGGGTAGAGGCAATGGATGGTTCCAGGGTAGAGGAGCCGGATGGTGGGCGAAACAGAGAGGTGGTGGAGTAGTCGGTAGCGCAGCAGGCGCAAACGAGACACCGACGACAGAGTGAGTAATGTCCCGAGCCGTATATCCTGCAGTCCCAACGTTGTTCAACACCGTTGTCATAGTCTAAATGAGAGAAATGAAAACAGAAAGTGACGCACCTAATGAACGTACATGCAGAGCCAAGAGAGTGAGAACCCCCGAGAGCAAGTGCGACCAACCCACACTTGCAAGAGAGAAACGCCGGAAACATGGAGAGACGGAGGAAGTTAAGGAAGGAAAGGAAGAGGCACTGAGACCGAGCACCTCTGAGAAGGAGGAAGAGGAAAACCTAGAGAAAAGGAAAAGAGAGGTGAAGAAAGAAAAACAGAGAGAGAAGGGGGAAAGAAGAGCCACGGACGAACACTTACCAGGAGACCGGATCGAGGTTGAAAGGAAATGCGATACGGAGAAGGGTGAAGAAAGGCAGGACCCGTACCCAGAGAAAAGAGAGTGGCCGACAAAGGTAGTGTGTGAGATGAAGATAGACGAATGGGAAAAAGAGCTGAAAGAACTAGGACTGATAGAAAAACACGGATATGTGGTGACCGGCTTTAAAGAAGGTTTCAGACAAGGTATACCGGAACACAGACTAGGAGATAAAAGATTCTACTCACCCGCGAACCACGCAACGTCGAAGGAAAATGAGGAGGAGATACGCGGGAAGCTGATAAAGGAGCTGCTCGCCGGAAGGATGTGGGGTCCGTTCACAGAGGAAGAGGTCCTGGAGAGGATAGGTTTCTTCCGAACGAGCCCAATGGGCATGGTAATAAACGGCGACGGCACCACGAGGGTAATTAACGACCTGTCCTATCCAAGAAGACACAACGAAATTGTGTCAGTCAACTCACTAGTAAACAAATTGGAGTTCGAAACCAGTTGGGATGATTTCAAAAAAGTAGCAACTTACTTTGGTGGATTGACAGAAGAGGTGGAACTGGGGATATTCGACTGGGAGAAAGCGTATAGACAAATACCGACGAGAATGGAGGAGTGGAGGTACCTGATGATACGGACACCTGAGGGAAAGATCCTGGTGGATACAAGAGTGACGTTCGGAGGGGTAGCAGGATGTGGGAGCTTCGGCGGACCGGCAGACGCATGGCGCGCAATAATGAAAGCGAGGTTCAACTTCCATGAAGTCTTCAGGTGGGTCGATGACAATTTGTTTGTACGGAAGAAAGCAGGAGTAACGACAGTGTCGATGAAGGAAGTGGTCGAGGCGAGTGCGAAGCTAGGCGTAAAAACAAACAAAGGGAAGTACTCGGAGTTTAGAGAGGAGCAGAAATACATCGGTTTCGTCTGGAACGGGAAAGACCGGTCAGTAAGGCTACCAGAAGCGAAGAAAAAGGAGAGAATGAAACAAGTGGACGAGACTCTAGAGAAAGAGGACCCTCATACCTTCAAAGAAATAGAAAAACTGACGGGACGCCTAGTACATGTGACTTACATGCTTCCGCAGATGAGATGCTTCTGCGCGAACCTACACCATCTGTTAGCATCTTGGAAGAACCAATTAGCGACGAGAAGACTTCCAAAGGACGTAAGGGTGGATCTGGAAGAGTGGAAAGAAGTGCTGGCAGGGTTCGAAAATCACAGGCTGATCCCCAAGAAAGGAGTAGAAAACGTTGGGTGGGTAGGAGACGCGTCGACCGGATACGGAATAGGAGTAATGATAGGGAAATATTGGACACAACTAAGGTATAAGGAAGGTTGGGCCAGATGAGATGAAGATGGGGTGAAACGAGGCATCGCGTGGGCGGAAACGGTAGCGATACGAATAGGCCTCGAGATGGTAAAGATGCTATTCAATACCAAAGGAAGGAGGTTCCTTGCGATAACGGATAATACTGGAACTGAAGCTGTGATTCGGAACAAGAAATCAAGGGATAAGTCAGTAAATGCAGAATGGAAAAAATTACAGAAACGTCTGACTTACCTAGGGTGCGAACTAGAGGAGAAACACGTCGCATCTAGAGATAACACCGCAGATGAACTGTCGAGGGGGAAAAGAGGGAAGAAAGGAATCCTGGTCTACCTACAACCAGATCTACCACCAGACCTCGAGCCCTTCATTGAGTACGACCCAAGAAATGACGAAGAACTCAACCAGAAAGAAGGAAGCGGTCAGTTTTGAAGGAGCAGTGAAGAGAGACGGGGAAGAGGAGCAGAGAGAAGCCGTAACTGGACACTTAGTAAAGGGTGCCTGGGCACCGAAGACATTAAAAGGCTACAGCAGCGCGGTACAAAAGTTTAAAGCGTACATCGAAAGCACAGGAAGAGTCTTCAATAACGATGAGCCAATGAAAACTGAGGACGTATACGGCTTCATCGTATGGGCAGGCCCGTCGGAGGTAGCGAAAGGATCAGGCCCGGAGAGAGAACTGAAGTCGAAAACGATCGCGAAGTACCTGGCAGGGCTGAGAGCGTGGCACATGGCAAAGCATCACGAGGAACCGAACCTGGATAAGCAAATGGTAGATTGGTTATTAAAGTCAACAGAGCGATTGGAAGAGAAGAAAGTACTCACAGAAGAGACAACGAAGGAAATAGAGAAGAAGCCAATAACGGTGATGAAGCTGTTTGAGATGGTAGCAAAGCTCCACAACCAATCAAGCGAACACGACCTGGCGATAGTGGTTGCTCTGGTGGCCTTCTGGGGGATGATGAGGCTAGGTGAAGCCTTAAAGGAGACAGTGGAAGAAGGCGGTCTGAAAGTCGGAGACCTCACGTTCGAGAACGGGAAGAGAGGAAGAATAGCGGTGCTGAAAGTATGGAAAGCGAAAACAGCTAAGCCAGGGGTACCGCAGATAGTAAAGTGAGTAGATTGAGTCGGGTAAAATCTGGGATACAACGGCGGCTGACAAGACTGAGATAACAGGCTGTACGAACAGAATTCAGTGTTAGATCCGGTAGAGGCCTTAGTGAGACTATTAGCAAAAGAGCACGAACTGAGGAAGAAAGGAGACTTACTGTTTTCAACCATCGTAGGAGGAAAGAGGATACCCCTGTCGAAGACACGATTCTTGAAAATAATGGAGGAGGCGTGGGGGTCCGGAGGCGTAAAGGATGGCAAATGGTCAGGCCACTCGTTTAGAGTAGGCGGCGCTTCCTTAAGGTTTAACCTAGGATGGGATAAAGAGAGAATAATGGAAGAAGGCAGATGGAAGTCGGATGCAGTAGATTGTTACCTAAAAGAATATTCGGAAGAAGAAAAAGAGGAGACGAAAGAGTTTCTGTGGGTAATAGACAAGAGGAACAGAGGGATAAGGAGAGAGAGAGACTCTGAATAGAACGTAGAGGGGGAAAATGCGATAAGGGAAGAAGAGGATGAAATCGATAGACAGAATGACACATGAGAACAAACACCAAGGCGACACCCGTGCGAGTTGTGGGTTTCTCAACGAGTTGAGACTCTCACGAGCCTCGCCTAAGCGGGGTGTATGAGAAACCCAAAACAAGGATCGACGCAATACAGCGGGGGATCGACATTGACGTCAGCAGGGTTTATACCGTGACGCAACGAGCCGAACCCCCCGCCCGGGCTCCCCCAAACAAACTCTGAGCTCAGCCATACAGACGGCCAAGCTCAAAGGTAATACAGAAAATTAAGGAATTAAGATTACATACAAAAGAACCATGTACATATGCAATAATGAGAATTCAAAGCATATGTACATGGTACAGATTCTTACCGTAAGTTGTAAGAAAACGAAGAGAATGGATTTCATTGTCTTCTTTTTACACATTACTCACCAAATCTTTGTTTCTTCTATTATCTTTCACCTATTATTTTAATTTGCTTGCTTTGGGGTTTCTACAATGATTGATAGATTATTTTGATTGGATTTTGATGATTCTAAATTTGATTTTAGTTCTTGATCAATATTATTGATTATGGTTCTTTTCTTTTATTGCCTCATTTATATGTAATGGTTTTTCTTGAATCAAGTAATTGAAGACTAAAGTGTTGATTTATGAAATGAAATAAAATGAGTTGAGCTGAATTAAGATTGATCTGAGTGAGCTTTTCAAAAAGAAAAAAGTCCTAAAACTAAAGTATATGAGTCTTTTCAATTGAGTTGAAAATGAAAATATGAGTTTTTTGAAAGAAGATAAGGTGATTCTAAAAAATTCTCTCATGTAATTTTCTTTCCACAATGGTGTCATCTTTTCAACATGTTTAAGTTATTTGATCAACCATCTGAATTAAACACTGGTCTCAAGCTCTCAATACCAGAAGAAGAAGACTGGAACTCCCAGAATTCCAAAATTATTTCAGCTGATCAATTTTATTGTCCATATCCAAACTTGGAATTGTCAGACGGTTCAATGCTGAAGGACTTTTGTAGTAACACACTTTTTTGTGAGTTTTTTTCTATGTTATTTCTATTCAATATGCTAAATACACATCCTTTTTATGATTCAGAACCAGACGGCAAAAATATTTTGTCAATTTCACTTCCAAATCCTTGGCAGATTAGTGCAAATGGATTTTTAATTCAACAAATACCTATGATACTTTATTCCGATGATACTTCTGGCAACGCCTCAAAGAAGTGGAACAAACATATGTCTATATATACAATACTTGCCAGCTTACCTGCTAAGTTTGCTAATCAAGAGTTCAACATACACTTTTTAGCAACTACAAACACTGCAAATGCACTTGAGCTCTTTGGTAGGACTGTAGATGAACTCAAGTATGTGTAAAAACTTTGAAAACTTTTTCACACTGTCTGTAAACTGATTTCAATCTTTGCTTTTTGGTCAGATGAGTAGTGAAGGATTTGTAGCATACAATTCAACATCAAAGAAGGATGTTTACGTAACCGCTTTACTACTTTATCATTGTGGTGACTCTCCAATGCATCCAGAAATTTCCAACACACCTAATCCATCAATGACGCTCAATACCTGCCATATATGTGATTTGAGCGCAGAATTGCAAGCCAAAAAGAAAACAAAACAATAGTATGTGATTTACTTTTGTCTTCCAAAAAAGAACAACTTGACTAATTAGATCTTTTCCCTAGAAACCTTTCAACTTTTGTGATTGGACTCTCACCAAAGGATGTACAACAGAGCTCTGGAGACTAGTTTGAAAACCAAAATCTGGAAAGAAGTTTAGTGACTTGGCAAAAAAATACGGAATACAAGATAGCATAAACTTAAAATTCATTCAAATTATTGAAGATATGCTTACATCAACACCAGAGGATCAACAAGCTATCATAGAAAAATGTGAATAACTGCATGAGGAGTTTGGTGACTTGTTGTTCAACCCACTCTTGGATCTCAAAGGGTTTTATTTGATTTATTTGATTTGGTTTTGTGTGAATCTACTAAAGCTGAAATACATATCTCAAAAGGGTTTGATGGTCACTTAGACACTCCGGTAGAGTGTCTACATGTGGTCCTTCTTGGAATTCTCCAAATACCTTTACCGCAATGCAATTTCAACTATTCCTGACCGTCATCATCATAAACCCAAAGCACAATATGCTTCTTTCAGCATTTCTAGACTCAGCATTGCGCCAATCATTCCTCGAAGTATGATTGACAATGCTAAGAGCTTAGATGTTAAAGAGTTCGGTGTGCAAACTGCGGACTTTGTCCTTTTTGAGTATATTGACAAGGAGTACTGTCATTTTGGATCTTGGGTCTTATATCTTCCAACCCAAAATTTCAAACATTTCCATTTATCTTTCTGAATTCAAAGTCTTCATTGGACGCTCCTTAAATCAACTTATTTCTCTCAATGCACAATGGACAAATAAGCCTAAATTTCACATGCTACTTCATCTCATACATTCAATTGAGTAGCTTGGTCCAGCTATTCTTTCTGCAACTCAAAAGCTCAAAAGCTTCAACCTTGTCACACGTGATGCATCTGTTCATTCAAATAATCAAAGCCCATCACCCGACATAGCCAAAACCTCTACCACTCATTGTCTCTTGCAAATCTTATTCTCTGGAAGTAATTTCTTTGATAAAGAACTTGGTGCAACTTTTCGAGCAGGACAAAAGGTTTGGGGGTTGTTCAAAAACAACAAAATCATCCAGAAGGGTTTAGGTTTTGATCCTGATTGAAACAAGAAACCTGAAGGCAAGTTTATTTGTGAGTGTATCATATATCTTCTCACTTGAAAATTCACACTCATATTCTGGGTTTTGTGATCATTTTCAAATCAGATTCCAAGAATATCTCCAATTTTCCAGAGCAACTCAAGGAAGCTTTTCCTCAACATGAATGGAAATCTGTTGAAACAGCTATTCTGAGAAAGAATCAGAAATTCAAGGCTGACACTTTTGTATTTGTTTGTTCAATAATCTTATGTTTCTTTGTTCAAAATGTTGATATCTAATTTTCTTTAGATTCAACAAGCAACTGACACAAACACTGTCAATGAATCTATTGGATGTGATGTCTTGGTATGCAGAGGTACCACACCAACTGACCCCAAGGCTTGGGTTGAAATTGTCCGCACTCAGGCCATCCAAGGAGTCCACTGTTTTTATTATATGAAAGAGTTTAAACAATGTGAGGATAAGGTGTGGGTTCAGCTTGAAGTGCGTGCTTCAAAGCCATAATCTAATCTTTTGAAAACATCAGATGCTGAGCAAATAATTGATTAGGACATCAACTGCCTTTGGAATTTCCAGCACAACTGCCATGATGGGAATTGCGCAATTCTTCAAACCAAGACTCAGATGGTTGAAAGGCAAGTCATCAGGCAAAAAGGATGGGAAGATAATCACTCTGAACATAACTCATATATCCTCAATTCTTCTTCTTTCGATTCTTCTCAAGTCCATTGTGAGATGGCTGGCTTTGAAGTGGAAGATGTCACTCCAGAAGAATGGTGCTCAGATGAATTTTGCTGCAACCAAAGCAAAGAAGGCCAAGGAAGGCCAACCAATTCACAAATGCCACCATTGATCTCATCAGACCCCCAAAGATCTCCGCCCCAATATTCCAGCCCATGAGTTCAAAAATACCCAAATCTTGATGCACTCAATAAACTTGCAAAGGAGTGGACAGTCTCATCCAAAATTGTTGGCCAGCTTGAAGCAGTAGTCTTTCTTGATCTTGCAGGGCGTGTAGTTGCTGTCAGTGTCCCCCCCAAAGATAGCTTGAAAAACAAACCTAGTGGCAAAGTAACTGTCCCACATAACCTGCTTTGGAAGTTCTTGTTTTTGTGTTCTGAAGCTAAAGTTATGTTATCTTGGTTCTACCTTAGCAAAACAATGCCAGTGCCCCCTGCAAAGATAACAAGAAGCGAATCCACGCTTAGTGGCTAGGTAATTGCTCAACCTTACCTTGTTGGCAGTTTGCTTTCTGATGCTAAACTTGTGTCATGTTGATTGTACCTAGGAAAGATGCCGCATTGCCTTCATGGGAGCGGCTTATGTAAACAATGTGGCCTGTGTATCAGGGGGATATTTTAGGCAAGACCATCCAACAAATTTCTCACCAGCCTCCTGTACCAGTGTGTAGCCAATACACTGTCTGCAAAAAGGCAAGCTCACAACTCAGTGGGGCCAACTCAGGGTTTCATTCAAGTCCAGGGACTTTGGATGGTGCAATATTGTCTCAAGCAGTAGGGTATGGTCAATACACTGTAAGTGTATTCTGTGTGAGGTGAAACAACTGTACCAAATCAATTTGTTTTTTTAACTTTGTTCATTTTTTCATTTTTTGTGGTATTCTGTCCTAGAACCTCAGTGCTGGCATGTCAGATACCCAGATGCAGTTTGGATTCCAGTGCCAGGGCCACAATTAATCTGGTGGTCTGAACGCGACATCAGCCATTTTAACCTCCCAACTATAATCCAAATGGGCAAAGAACATCCATACAAGCGTGAAGACCATGCAAGGCTCACCTGCAAACCGTGCTTGAATCCCCAGTGTCTGTGAAAACCGGTAAGTTTTTTTTCTAATCTCAAGTACATTAACTGATTGTTGTATCCTTTTCATTTAGGACACAGGAAGCGGGATGCACCTACTACAGCTCCTAGGAACCCAAATCTGGCCAGCCACCATCCCTTCAATCCCACCACATCTTCAGGCCTAGCTTCTACCCCTTCACAGCCACTGCCAATCAGGAACGCGGCTTTTCTCCTGCCATATGTTCTGACTTCAATTGTAACTTGAATCAATGACCAAGACTCTTAACCTCTCTAGTGACGCTCATGAGGAGGGCCTCAAGATATGCAAGGTAAGTATTTTTCTTCATGTTCATATAAAGAGTGTGACTTCTTTCTTTATTTCTTTCAGGACACTTGGCCCAAAAACCAATTCATTGGCACCATCAGTTATCTGGCATATATTCAACAAACTCTCAAGGAGCAAATGAGTTAGTCAAATTGTTCACTCACTCTTGGATCTACTGCTGTGAATGCTTGGAAGGCCTCTACCTTACTAAGGGTGAGTTATTTTTTCTAATTCCTTCCCTTATTGTATGCTGACATGTTTTTTTCTTGGATTCAGGATGTTGCTAGACCAGATTTCAACGCTTTGATCTTGGAAGTCAAGATTCAAGCATTATCTAGCACCCAGGACACCAACGAAACTGCTACACAACATTGCTTTGATGCACTATGTAAAGTAAGCTATGTTCATCTTTTCTCTCTCTTTTTTTCTCTTTTGGATTTCCAAATGACAAGTTCTTTCTTTTAGAAATATCTCAATTCTAAATACCAACATTAATTCGAGAAGGATCACTTCCCTCCTGGCTATGGAACTCCTGACGGGTCCGGAGCATTCAAGGCTGTTAAGAACTGGGCTAACCAATTTGCAACGGATACTGGAAGGCGTTTTCAAAAGTTGGTAAGTATTTTGCTAATCTTTTTTCTTTCTACTAATCTTTATTTCTTTCTATCTGCCCATCAACATCAAACCCAACGGTCAACATCCTCCCACCCACGCTGTAGAACTCCTACGCAGTGAAGCGTAGGCTGAGCCGGAGAGGGGATGAAGTACAAACTAAGAGAAGAAAGTACAACAATCCAGTTACGCTGCCCTCAACCTAACAATATTCTCAAAAAGTTCAAAAACAAAGTGATACACCCAACACCTGTAGTAGCGTTGCTCTACTCTTTCTACAGATAGAATCAGTACCAACTTGGTCCGAAAAGGCTCAAACAACTCCAAAGACTGTACTGAGTGGTCACCAAAAGTTCCTAGACACTAATGTGTCTAGGCAAGGGCTATAGAAAAAGTATAACAAAGCTAAACAAAGTATTTTGATAATGCTACACAGTCCAATCTTATTCAAAATACACAAACTGTAATTTATCTATAAAAAAATTGAACTACCAATTTTCTACTAAAAAAACTAGCAAAATACTAAGAACTCAAGCTAGAATGCAGAAATTACTGCTGCACAACTTTCACACACAGACCTTTCACAGGTCAACAGATTACACGCACAAAATCTCAAATTTGAGATTTTATAACAAAATAAGACTATCACCCTTCTAAGGGTGTAACACTATTAAAAAAATATAAGACTTTTTCTCTAATACACTACACTTGATTAAAAGGAAAAATGAGATGTATATAAAAAAATAGATGGTGAAATATTTTGCTTTCCACAACACCATGCCCATTGAACTGGTACATTGAGTTGCCTTTTTTGGTAAGTTTTTCTTGTTGTATCTTATCAGTTGACTTCATTTATTCTGTACACTAATACTATGTCCTTTGTAGTGCTTACACGCTGTGTACACCTTTTGAACGCCAAGCACCAATCACAAGTATTCTGTCTGGAATAGAGTCAATAATGCCCGGGAATTGTTTAGGGGAAAAAAAGCCAAGTATGGCAGCTTGTACAAGCAAGCGCAAGTGTTTTTTATCTCTCAAACTCAAGTGTTGGAAAATCCACTCAACTTGTGTACTTGTTTCAGGTTTTACAGCGTAGCCATGGGTCTAAATGACTGGTATTTTGAAAAATCATTACTTTACTCTCAAATTAAACAATCAAACAATATACCTCCCCCGTCTTTGGCCAAAGTAATGCATGTGTATAACTGCTTGAAAAAAAATGCAATGATGAAAAGAATAAACTCAAACAAAAAGAAATGGAAAAAGAAAAACAAGTAGAAGAAGAAGGAGGAGGAGAAGAAGATGATGATAGGAGGAGAAGATGGAAGAGAAAGAGAAAGAGAAGTAGAAGGACACAAGAGATTGGACTCACCCAAAATTTAATCATCTCTTTTTTGTTGTTTTTCTCTTTTTGTTGTTTTCTCCCTTTGTTGTTTTTTTATTGTGTTTTCCCTTTTTATTGTGTTTTCATTGTTTTATTACTGGATAGATTTTGTAGAATTTTTATGCTGGAGCAAAAAAATAAAAATCAAGCCTGATTTGTACAAAAACAAAAAACCAGCTGCATTTCTAGACCTACTGAAAGAGGACTAGCATAAACTGCCAGCATATGAGGGTTCTGGTACCCTCATGAGGTGAAAATCATCCTTGTATGCTCATGGTATGAAATTTCTCTTACCACAACCATATAAGGATTCTCACCTGTTCATCAGGTGAGAATCCTCATATAATGGACAGGTGAGCCAATGGGCTAGCCTTCTCACCCTTTCATTGGATGAGACTTCTCATATGGTCATGGTGTAATTCTCTTTGGACATGAACCATGGCATGAGAATCCTCGAACCATGCCCATGCCATGATTCTCACCTGATGAAAAGGTGAAAAGCCTAGCCCAATGGCTCACCTGTCCATTATATGAGGATTCTCATCTGTTCATAGGTGCGAATCCTCATATAATGGACAGGGGAGCCATCACCTTTTGGACACGTGAACTCATCAGGTGTTGGTCACCCTGCCTTTCACCTGTAGCTCAATCAGTGTGGCATGAGGTGGAGGTTCCGTGATTTCTTGGCAGAGGCCAGTTTCACCTGTTGCTCACCTGCCAGGGTCCCCATGGTGTAGACACACTAACCTTTCTTTGCATAGCCAGTCCAATACAATCAACAGCACACTTGAAAACTACAACAATATTTACTTGGACTGTGGCAAGAATTGACAGACTCATCTCAGCTTTTGGGCAAAAGACACACAATTGCATCACAACTGACATACACAAGGAATTGAAAAATATACAATTCATGTACCAACGTGCCAAGAAACTCCTTGCTTTAGTTGCTCAGTGCAGTGAAAAGACTGTAAATGAATTCCTGTAAGCTCTCAAACCCTGTAAGACATAACTTTCTGACTCATACTCTTTTAATTCTTCTTAACAACAGGCATGAAGCAAGCATCAGAACAAAACACAACTTTCATCAAAACTTCTTGAAGTATAGCATTGAAAGCTCAAACACAAACAATAAGTAAATATCCAGTCTGCCCTTGTGAAACTTCTTTTTCTTAGTGTACTTACTGCTATCATTATCACAGTGCCACCCAGGAATACCCAAGAAGGTTTCAAAGAGCCCAAGAAACACTTGAGAAACACTTGGACCAACCTTGAACGTGAAAAGAAAGACATGTTCCATGAGAGCAAGTTTTTTTCTTTGGCTATTCAACCTGTGGATGGGATTAGTCACCTGTCAAACCTGGGACAACTGCACTTGATGCTGAAGAACAGGCTACATATCTTCCAATATTTCAGCAATTAGTTGACACAGAGAAACTTGCACCCAATCTTGAACAAGGAAAATTTGGCCCACACCTCCCAACAGCTTGACAAAACAAGGGGATCACAGAGTTTGAACAAGTTTGAATGCATTGATCATGAGGTAGAGTCTAGCACAAAGTTATCCCTCGTATGTACACCCATCTGCTTGACTGAAGATCACTGTGTTGGACCAGGTTCAATCAATCCACATTTGATATGGTGTGGACCACACCTTTGTGGCAACCTTTTGGAACCCTCACACTTGTAACAAAAAAAGTCAATGGGAAATTCAGGCATCATCTTCAGAAGATTGGGCCGCCTTGGCCAATACCAAATGGAAGCTCCTTGCGCATCTTGTCCACCATATTGCACAGTCCAATCTAAAAAACCAAACCCACTAAAACTAAGACCCCCCAGGCCAGTGATGCACTTCAATCTCAGCTCACAAATGAGTTGAATCTTCTTAGTTTGTAAGTCTTTTTGAAAAAAATTCCAATTCATGACATCTATAACTCACAGTCTTGCTCTCTAGGTCAATACCTTAAGAGTCCCTTCACCCACTTAGACTGTGACCCAAAGACTCAGTCCTCTCACTTAGCATCAAGATGTCAAACTTTCCAAGGCACCACATCCCCAGAATGCATACAAGACCCCAGCTCTAGAATGACAGATGTGCTCCTTGCAACAGTATTGAGAAGATGTCAGCTAGGACTCATTGAATGTGGTTAGACAACATCAAGGATGGCTATTATACGGTTGTGAAACAAAAAGAGCCCAATTCAAATGAGCAGGAGGATGAGGAAAACCAAGAGATTCAAATTCATTTATGTAATTACATTTCTGTTGACCAGTGAATATGTCAATCAAATAATACATGCCAAAAAAATCCATTGTTGCCCTACACATGTGATGAGCGTTGAAAGTGTGAGAACAATTTTCAAATACCCACATGTCAATAAATCAACATGAAACATTGTGCTGAAGAATGGCAGTGTACTGTCTCTAAAACTGAGTCTCATCTCACGGTGTGAATACCGTTTTCACACTGCCAACACCCCCCAAAGTACATTTGTTTATCACATTCACACTGTCTTGCAGGGCATGAAAGCCAATTTCACACATTTCAGGATAACACATATCCCAATCACCACACATGTGATGCAGAGTTTGTGAATAATGCATTCACATTGGTCTTCAGGTGTGAATATTGATTTCACACAGACAATAAGTGTGGATGGATGATATAACAAATAGGTGTAGATGTATGATATAACAAATGGGTGTGAAATTAGAAGGGTCCAGCCCTCTTGATAGTTTATCTGCTTTTTTATCTTCCAAAGTTACCCTGACCAATTCTCTTATTCTTTAGCATTAGTAATTTCTGCGCAGGCAATTGTTTGTTTGGGCTTGCCATCTTGCAGTTCCAGTTTGGCAGCCATCTGAATTGACCCCATTTTCTTCCCAAAATGATTTCAATGCCAAAGTCTGTTGACGCATTGCCGACCCAGGCCAATGTACTTTGTGATGTGATCTGGGATGATCTTTGTCACACTCAAGTTATCTAAGCAGGCTTTCCAATATCCAACATCTTCTTTTAACTCTTCCGGGATTTTTCTTGTACCTGGTATTCTCCAGGCTGCTACAAATGCAAAGCTTTGAATCAATAAAATTTCAACTTTGGTAGTATCAGTGTAAGGTAACTAAGTTTACCAAGGAACTTCTGAATTTCTTTCTTTGTAAATGATGCCCTTGCTAAGAATTCATCTACCTTGCTCTTCCGCTTTGTTAATTTATTGTCTGGTAATCCACTGTCTTTTCTACACAGTCCCAAATGAAGCCGATGGATTTCTGTTTGTCTGAGAACTCAGAGTATTTTGTCACGTTTGTTTAAAAACCCAAACTTTCACTTGCCGCAAAAATGTCTAACATAGTCGTCGTATCTTCTTTGTGCTTTATCATCAGATCATTACCAACCCAACAAAAGGCTTATAGTAGCTTAACTATACTTTTCATCAAATCATTCCAACCATATGTAGGACCGCCCAATGATCCCCATCCTCCTACACCACTGAATGCAATCATAATATCAATATACACTTTATCCTTGAAGTCCATGAATGCTAGATATAGCCATTGTGACGGGTGCTTTGAGATTTGTATATAGGCGCCTTCCCAGTCAAAGATACCCATTTGTATATCTTCATTCAGGTTCTTTATGAAAGTTACCACAACTTTGAAGTTGTCCCACATGGCTTCAAATTCTTCTTCCTTTATAAAAGAATTTACTGAAGGAATATTTGTGACAATTTTACCTTGCAACTCTGTTGATCTCTTTACAATGAGGTTTATCTGTGTTTTTTCAACACTGAAGTTACAGTTCATAATTAGCAAACAACAAAAACTTCAGGATTACAAACAAAAAAGGGGCCATTGATATTCATAACTACTATTGTTCTCCATAAGCTTACATCAATTTCTCTTTTGATGACAATTGTTCTTGATTATTGTCTTCTCTCCCCAGAGGAATTTGATTTATCCATGGACAAGTAGCAATTAGTTTATAAATGTCTAACAATTTGACCAATCTTTGTATGCACTTAGATTTGCTTTGCCTTTACCATTGAGTTCCAAGTTATCTCTGTTTTTATCAAACTTTTGATAAGGGACTGGCAATCTATCTTTTCTGAATTTTGCTCCATAATTCCTTCAATTCCCTTGTAGATAAACTTCACCTCTTTCAAAGTTTCCACCCCTTTCAAACAGTAGGTTTCAAGAATGCATTGGAGTCATTTTCTTGATTTGTGTCTCAGGGTGGTGGATAAAATTATGCAGACTAAGATAGAAGCAGAGGTTGGAGAATCATGTGCTATATCACCATCATTGGCGGAACATATGAAGAGGCAAGTATCAAAGCAGAGGGTGATTATTCCTAGGATCATCAAACCTTTAAGAGCAGCTAGAGGTGGGTTAGATGAGGAGGAGTCTACTTCGGAAAGTGAAGATGATGGAGATGATATATTGTATTCTTGTCCCTTAGGATACTTAGACATTATGTTGGGAGGAAAGAAAAAAAGAGATAAGTCCTTGGTTCATTCAGGTTCCCAAATAAACATTCTTCCAGAGTCTGTTGCGGAGGAGTAGGGTTGGTTTCTATTAGATCCGGAGTTAGAGGTATTGGTGGACGAAGGACAGAATTGGTTGGGATTGGAGAAGCTGTAGAAGTAGTAGTTGGAACCAGGGTACAAGGATTGGATCACTTCTGGATAGCCAAGGAAAGTAAATGTCCAATCTTATTAGGTCAGCCCTTCGTTATGGACTTTAGAGCTGGAATGGAGTTTGGCAAGGCAGTTGGTGAAACATTGACTTTAAGAGATGAAAGAGGTATATGGACAAGGTTCACCATATGTCAACCAGATGAAGGAGATTGGGAGAGGGAGCTGGACTTAGGTGAAAAGAGGACCACAATGGTAGAAGTACAATTAGCTAAGTTGCAACAAGAACATTGAGAGGAAGATGCGGGAGGTGCTCTAGACTACGTGGAGGAAGTCTGGGGAAAAGAGAAGTCTTTTTTGTGGAGGATGTTTGTGAATTAATGGATGCTCAGTATATAAAAAAACCAAGTGACCTTGGGCAGCCATCTCCAACTAACAACAAAACGGGACTTGGTCATGTACAAATAATTTCAAATCTTTCTTTCAGTCTTGGTCTCTAGTTTCTTATATTTCATCTTTGGAATCAATGAAGGATGTGCAAGAGGGGAAGATAGTGGAGTATGGTAGTTTCTTTGATTTCAATTTCAATTCACCTTTTAGTTTGGTTTCATCATATCTTTCTGAGTCTCATTTCTCAAGTTTTGGTGTACAATAGAAGATTATGGAGGAAACATTCAAGTGTTAGGCAAGGGTATCAAAGGAGGATTGTTAGTGGAGGAAGATTGGGAAACAATTCAAGCATTAAATCAAGGGTTTGACATAAGGCAGCAAGCTGAGATGTGTGACAAATGAAGGAAAGGATGTATATTATGTTTTACGAAGTATAAATCAGTAGCAAAGAAAGTTTGACCAGTCAATGCGGCAATGCCACAGAGTCTCAACGCACCTTTACAAAGACCACCAATGTCAAGGGATCCCTATGAAACGCCTTTATCAATGAACACTCCAGATTTTCAAGAAAAAAAGAAGACAACATTAGAACACTTGAAGATGTGTAATTTTGGGCCTCAAGATTGGTTGAGTGATGACAAGCTAAAACTATTATTGTATGTAGTGGTATCACGGGGAAAGGCTATGGCTTATTGTGAGGAAGAAAGAGGAGTTTTAAAACATTCTTATGGGTTTCCATAGGCTATCCCAGTGGTAGATCATCAACCTTGGCAAAAGAAACCAATTCCAATTCCGGCAGCCATCAAGCCAGAATACATTGAGCTAAGCAGACAACGGCTGAGGACGGGGCTATACAAACTGTCAACTTCAATTTATTCAAGCCCAGTGTTTTGTGTGAAGAAACAAGATGGAAAATCAAGAGTTAAATAAAGTTACAATTAAAGATTCAGGAATGCCTCCAGCACCGGAGGAGTTTGTAGAATCTTTTGCAGCAAGGGGATGTTATGGCTTAGGTGATATTATTGGAGGATATGATGAGAGAGAGTTGGCAGATTTGTCAAGACCTTTGACAACTTTTGAAACACCCTTAGGACAATTTCAACTCACTTGATTGCCTCAAGGTGCAACAAATTCAGTAGCAGTATGTCATGCTCAGATGATGTGGATTCCTCATGATGAAATTCCACAGAGCGTAGGTATCTTCATTGATGACGGCGGAATCAAAGGTCCTGATTCTACTTATAACAATGCAGTACTAGAAGAAAATACTGGTATTAGGTGTTTCATTTGGGAATATGCAGTAACTTTAGAAAGAGCCTTGTTTAGGATTGAAGAGGCAGGTCTTACAGTCTCAGGAAACAAGTTTGCAGTTTGGCTTCCAGTGTTGGAAGTTGTGGGTCATGTGGTTTGTGAAGAAGGAAGGACTATTTCAAAAAAGAAGAAAAATGAGATCCAGAATTGGCTGGTTCCAAGAAATACTACTGAGGTCTTAGGCTTTCTGGGGATGTGTATTTATGTTAGGATGTTTATCTAGGATTTTTCAAAGGTTTCAGCACCTGAGAAGATTAACTAGAAAAGACGTGGGATGGGATTGGAATGAGGAATGTCAACTGGCCTTGGAAAGTTTAAAGAAAATTATTGGAGAAGACATTATGTTGAAAGGTCTAGAATATAGAGAAGGAGCTGGAAAAATTATATTAGCAGTAGATTCAAGTCACATAGCAGCAGGCGGAGTATTGATGCAGGAGGATAAGCAAGGAAAGGCAAGGCCAGTATTTTATGAGTCATTGGTATTTTCACCGGTAGAATCAATATTCTCAACCAAAGTTAGAGTTATGTGGGGTGGCAAAAATACTAAAAAAGTTTCAAACTAAATTATGGGGACAGCATTCTGAGCTACAAGTTGATGCTAAGTATTTAGTAGAAATGATTAACCGTCCAACATTACCAAATGCTCCAATGACTAGATGGGTTGTATTTCTTCAACTATTCCCTTTTGATATAGTTCAAAAATCAGGAAAGAACTTTGGTATGCCAGACAGAGATCACAAAGGCCAGTTGGGGAAGATTCAACCTCCAAAGGTGAAGACTTTGATGAAGAACAGAAAGACATCTCTCCACATGAAGGTTTTCCAGTTTCTACTATTGATGAGAATCACGATTTCCTACCTTGGACGCAGGAAAGACGATGGTCAAAACTTGAAGAATATCTGAACAAATTCGCAGACCAACAAATTGTTCAGAAGAAGATTTCCAGTGGATACAAAACAGATCAAAAACATTCTTTATGGAACAGGGAAGATTGAAAAAGAAAGGGGTACCTTGTGGTAGATTAGTGGTATCAAGAAAGGATGGTCAAGAAATTGTTTAACAAAGGTTACATGAAGAGATGGGACATAGAGGAGTGGAAGAAACTTATAGAAGATGGTTGATTAGATTTTGGTGGCCAGAAATGAAGCAAGATGTATGAAAATGGGTTATGACTTGTGAAGCTTGTCAACAAAGAAGTCCAAATACTCAAAAAGAGAGAGAGCATGCTAGGGGAGAAGCAACAGCATTTGGTTTGGACGAGTTATTTTAGATGCAGTGAATATTAAGACTAGTAAATACAAATCCTTGATTCTGGCAAGGGATGATCTCTGAGGATGGGTTGAGGCAAAACCTTTGCAAAAGTTGAACTTCAAAGGTAGTGGCGTACTTCATCTTGAAGGAATGGATATGGCAGTATGGTGCAGTGAAGTATCTTACAATAGACAGAGGACCAGAATTCAAGGGTGAATTAATAGAAGCAGTAAGGTTGTCAGGATCAAACTTTGGGGAGGCTACTGCCTATTGGCCACAGGTGAAGAGACAGTGGAAAGGGGACATCAACCCTTGAAGAATACTTTGATCAAGATGTGTGAAGAAGACAGGAGGAAATGAGGCAGAAAAGTTACCTTTAGTTTCATTTTCTGACAGGATCTCAACCAAACGGACAACTGGGTGCTCACCTTACAAAGTTCTTTTTAATCAGCGAGCAAGATTACCAGTGGACGTCAAGGCGGCAACTTTTCTTGGAGTAGATTGGGATAAGGTTACTACTAGGGAGGAATTATTAATGGCAAGATTTGAGCAGCTGGAACAATGGGATGAAGTGTTAAAGAAGTCTTATGAAAAGATGATAAGGACAAGGACGGAGGGTATCATATATTGGGACAAGAAGAATGCACATAGGTTAAGAGGATCTGTGGAGGCTGGAGATTTGGTTCTAGTATATAACAAACTTTTGGAGTCACAATGGGGAAAATCATTTGAGGATAGGTGGAAAGGACCTTATAGGGTAAAGGAGAAATATCCGGGGGGGATCTTATATCTTGGAAGAGTCAGACAGGAACAGTACTAATTAGGCGAGTGGCAGCGGAACATATCAAAAGATTTTTTTCAAGAGGCATTTCAGAGGTTTTAAGGCAAGAATATTTTCAAGAGGAGGAATCAGGTAGTTTGGGTAGTTCCAATTAAAAATAAAATCAAAATTAATAAAAAAAATATCTTTCATAATTTCAAATCCTTTTTTCTTTTTTCTTCCATATTTTATAGTTATTTTTCCTTTTCTTGTTGTGTTTCTCAGTGGTGGATTGTATTTTTTTTAGAAAAAATTGAAGTAGTGGATTTGGGGTTCTGCGGGTATTTCAGGTGGATTTCTTAGTTATCATTTTTTCTTTCATTTCTGGTGGTGTGGAATAGGATAGTTGAGGATGGTGGATGATGGCAGGAACAGATGGATATCAAATTCAACAACAAACAACAAAAGTAGCGGGTACGGGGCGGGCACAACAAATTAAGTAATTCAAATTCAACTAATTTGAATAATTCAAAATCAATCACATGGTATACTACTTAAAAATTCAAAATTACCCCACTACAGGGCTTTTTTCTTCTTTTTTCTCTTTTTCTCTCTTTCTTTTCTTCTTCATTATAAACTTTACATTATTAAAACAATCAAAGCAGGGGGCATGGGAAGTGTTTCAAATCAAAATTACAATTAACAACACAGCTTACTGCTAAAAAGTCTTTATACGATTTTACTTATTTTTTTTTGTTTTCAAAATTATTCTCAAATCACTTTTTATTATTTCCCTCATTTTTTCTTTTGTCTCTGGTGGATGGATATGGGTAGTTGAGGATGGTGGATAATTGCCAAGAATCAATTGGCAAAAATAGTTACAATAACTTACAATAAAAGCAAATACAAATTAAACATTGAAATTACAAAGAAATTCAAATAAAAACAAATCAAATTACATATAAATTATAATAACTATCATCAAGGCAATCTACAAAATTAAGAACAACAAGTATTAAACCAACTTATTCTTCATATGCTTCTTTCTTTTCCTGGTGTTTGGGTACTGTTAGTTGAGGATGGTGGATAGTAGGCAGGGATTGGTAGTCAAAACAATCAGATAAAAATAAGTCAAAATACAACAAATATAATACAACAAAGTAAAATCATTAATCAAATAAATAAATTATCAACAGTCAAATTAATACAACTCAAGTTTGGATATGTGTCTTTTTGTCTGGAATGGTTATATGAGGGTGTTGGACTTTTAGTCAAATTAGAGCGGCAGTGTTATACTTCAAAATCAAATCAAATTAAATACGTAAGCAACCTACATTATCAAATATCAAATCAAAGTCTGTAATAGGGGGTTAAGGGATAGACTGAACATCACAAAGCAAACAACAACAAAAATTACATTACAATTACATATAAATGACATACACAAAATGGTTACTACTACAGCATATTTCTTCTTTTTCTTTCTCTTTCTTTTCAAATTTTCATTCTTTATGCGGACAGGGTATGGGGTGTTGAGGTTGCGGGACCAGTGGTAACTTGGTCAGTTTACATCAACAATTACAAAAACAAATACAGAAAATTTCATGTTACAAGTCAAAGACTCATATCTTATTTTACTTGGGACATGCATTCAGTCAGACGAAACAACATTTGAGTTTAGTTATGGAGATATATTCATTTCTTGCAAATCAACACAAGTTTTAATTGGGAAGAAATCCAATGGGTGTGAAATTTATGATTGTCAAGGCATAGATAGATTTTACTTGGAGTTTTTATATATATTAGTGGAAATATGAGAATAAGAAATAGTTATCAAAATACTTCAAGGGTTATGGTTACAATTACACAAGAAAGCTGAGAGGTTTTATTGGATACGCAGGACAGGGACAATTTTATATAAGTTAGAGATAAATAAAGTAGGAGATAAAGTAGAGTTTTTTGAAATTTAAGTTGAGGGAGGCTACTCACAATTTAAGTCCGAGAAAAGCAATCAACAAATTTTATTACTACAGTTATGTTTTCAAGGTTTTTTTCTACAACTTTTTATTTGATTTTTTTGGATTTAATAGTTTAAAGAAGAAAATGAACAAGTCAAGAGACACACAAACAGCAAAACAGAATGAACAAAAAAAGAAACAATCAAATCAAAGAAACAAGTCATTCATGAGCACGTTTTTTACCTTTGTTCCTCAGAAGAAAATTCAGAATTATCTCTAGCAACATCATCATAAAACTTATCATAACCAACAGGAGGAATGGGAAAATAAGGAGGGATTCCAGTGGCGATACCAACATAGTACGGAGGTCGTAGTTCAGGACGTGGATGAGCTCTATAAACAACATCAAGAGCTGCAATATTCTTGATAGCAGTGACAAGATTACTTCTGGAGTTAAGTTCAACTAGGTTATTAGAAGTGAGAATCTTCCAATGAGAAGAAAGAAGCTTGAATATAGTTTCAGTTGAAGCTATGACCAGATCATGAGGACTGATCATCTTGGGCATACCACAAAGCTGCATAAGTTCTTCAGCTTTTGATACTTTTTTAGCAAACCATATATTTTCACTACCCAGTCCAAATTCAGCAATAAATGCATCAATCCCTTCTCTATTAATTGATGGATATGTTTCAGGTGTAAATCAATCATTTGAAGTTGAAGTTGAAGGAAAAGGTTCAGAAGAAGGAGGAAATGAGTTGTCAAATTCAGCAGGAGGTGATGGAGGAGGTGTTTCAATTAAATCTTCAATGGTCGTACTAAAGTTAGGTTTGATCTCAACCGGTGAATCCAGAACTATGTCGGGTGATGGTTTACAAGTAAAGACCTTTGAGTGTGGATGATTAAAAAACTTTTTATTCTTATTCTTATTTTTATTTTTGGAAGTCTTATGAATAATGTTTCTAGGTTTCTTGGGGGGAGATGGGTATTCATGGTCTGATGAGATAGCAGGAGGTGATGGTGGATCAAGGTTTACATTTGACGTAGGAGGATAAGGAGGCAGGAGTTGGTGTAGGAATTTGAGTTGGAAGAGGGGCATTTCCACCATTCCTCCAGATTCAAAGATTGGGAATCCAAAGAGCTTGAAGATAAGGTATGGATGGCTTGTCTGGGTTACGCACCCAAGCTTGGATATGTTGATAACATTGTTCTTCAGTTTCATTATCATCACCTTTTACATACGTAGTGGAGGATGAATTTGGTGTTTTCTTAGGTGGAGGAGACAGAGCAGTCCATTCTAAAAGCAGAGTAATTGTTGAAGTTGATATGGATGGAGTATAATACAAGATAACAGCAAGAAAACATATAAAAAAGAAAATAAACAAAGAAAATTCACTTACCACATACAATCTCAAGTCCATCACATTGATTGCATTTGGTACAAGCTCTTAACAGCTTCAAATTCACTATCACCCAGCTACAGTTGACTCCAGCAGCAATACAAGTCCAGCATGAGTGTGGATGACCGGAGTAACGCATCAGATTACTTAGAGTTGCTTGATAATTAAAGATTAAATTGATCACTTGAGTTAGGAGCAATGAGAATGAAGTTGAAAATCAAATGAAGACAAGTCTTATTTGAAATTGGGGCAAGTGGATTTTTCAGCCAGAATTTGGAGTAACTGGGACAGTTACAAGTTGGGGGAGGATGTGGTGACCAATCCCTTCCTCTTCTTCTTTTTGTATATACTTGATATCTCTCTTTTGTTACACTTAGTTGAGACCTTAGAACATCTCTTGATGTTTCCTTTACTCCACTTCACACGGATCAATCATTATTTATTTTATTTTATTTTATTTTTTCATTTGAAATCAAACAAACACATTATAAAACAAATCAAAACAAAACAAAAATTAAATACAAATTAAAATTGAATCAAAATAGTAGAATGAAAAGGAGAAGAGAAAGGATTGGATTGGAAGGGAGCTGGGAATGGAGAGGATGGGAAGAGGAGAAAAATACCAATCAATTGGTCTCACTAAACTAATAGAGAATCAAACAAATAAAAATATAAAAAAAACTATTATAAAATTAATCAAATTCAATACATATAAAAAAAGAGAAGACAGATTGATCAAACAACTGATTGGTCTAAAAAACTTGCTATTACGGATGGATTAATTGAACAATTGATCTAAACAAAAGAGATAAAAAAAATTCAAAAAATATATATAATATAAACAAAGAAAAAGAAAAAGCAAATTAGATTCCAGGATCAGCAAAAGGGATCAGGAAGTGAATAAAAAACAATGGAGAAAAAAATAGGACTTACGTGATGAATAAAGGCGGATCCAATCAAAGCCAAGATCAAATCATCCTCAAGGATGATTGGATGAAAATAAGAGGGAAAAATGTAAAAAGTGTGTCCGTTGTGTGTGTGTGTTTCCAGTGTGTAAGTTACATAATAATGGAAAAGCAAAAAATGCCTGATAATAATCCTGATCCTAAAACTACACAGGAATCCCACTCACTGCACTGCACTTAAATACATAATGTAAGAACAATGTAAGAAAGAACAGAGCGAACAAATAAACATGTTTCACAATGAGAAAGGCCAAAAACAGTCTACGCTTGATTAGCCCACAAATCCAATTGGGCTTGAGACTTATCAACCCAAGCAGGAATATGAGTTGTGCTGATAGTGGACAAGTGATACTGAGAGCGGCCGTATATTTCTGGAAATGGCATCAAAGAGCAATCACCACAGCCTAAATTCAACAAAGCCCAGAATGATTGGAGCATTACTGTTAGGTGGTGTGCAATAAGGAAAGAAAGTGTAACAATTAGATTTGACCTGATTGATGAGTATCATTGGACATCCGTAAACACTAGCAATGACATAGCCTAAGTAAGGCATGCACATCCAGCAATATTCACTACATTCCAAGCCTTGGGGTTCAAGCCAGAAGAGGAGGTTGTCCACAATTTCCATGGAAAAAGGGGCCGCACGAAGAGTCTTCATACTGCAAGCAATAGTCAAGATCAACTGTTCATGGATCTCTCGATACTTGACCAGCTCCTCATGTAAATGAAGATGCATAGAAACCACAGTTACCATACATTGGTGGATCAAAGATAGACTGGATGAAAGGGATGATTAGCTGGGGTAATTGCTTCAAATTCTTTTGCTCGGCAGGTTTGACCAGGGGACTTTTTTGTAATTGAGATGTGTTTGGGTGTGTGAGCTGATCCGAAGTGGTCTTTGAGAGTTTATGTTTCCGCTTTGCCACTTTGACGTCTCCTTGAATTGGGAATACTGCTCTTCCAATATGACGGCTTGCTTCCAAAGTCCCCTTGACCTGAGGGTCCCTTTGTGGCAAATTGAGATCTTCTGCAATCAAACAGGTAGCTAGCTTGGGAATTAGGACTTGTTGAAGGAATGTATCTGGAGACGAAGGCACAGTTTTTTGCAAAGAAAGGTGATGGTGGGAAGTTTTATCTTTCATAAAAATAGACTTGAGTGTTTTGACGAATACTTCATAACCTTGATATCCATAACTGAAGAAAGAAGCCATGAACAGATGCCAAATTGTAGAGTAAGTGAAATGGAACAAAGTGCATTGTAGAGTAAGTGGAATGGAATCAATTGTACCCACTATCCTCGTTGCTCAACCTCAAAGTTGACCAGCTGAGCCTGAGCACTACGATTTGAGTGACATTTCTTCTTTGCTTCTTCAAAGTATGGTGATGGTTCAAGTTGGTGTACTATATCACTAAAAGTCTGTGTATGTGTCTTGATATGACTGGAGGCCAAAGATAATGTCATGAAAGCAAATGAGCTTGCTTTATGGACAGATGTTCAATGAGTATGAGTTTACATACCCTTCCAAACCATGAAAATCAATTGGCGATGGGCCATCCTCTACCAACATCAACTGGAATGATCTTGCGTTCAGCATAATGTAGATGAAAGAACTCCGCTGTTTGAGCAAACTGTTTCAAAATGTCAGTATCAATTGAACACCATGAAGTACCAAATTAAACTAACTGGTAGGACATTGTTCCTGCTCATCCAACTCCCTTGCGGATGTTTGGTATTGCTAAGAGTGTTGCCTTCAACTTGAGAAGCTTTGTCAAAGGGATGGCTGGAAGAGGTTTGTCACAGAATGGACATAGGTCTTCATCTTCATTGTCCAAATCATCTTCTGTTGCAGGATTGATCTTATAGTTCCAAATTGGAGTTAAATTCAGATATGTCCAGATCCTCATGTTCAGAGATGACATCCAAATCAGAGGGTTCCATTTTGGATTCTGTGATAGATGGAATGGGTTGGATAGCTAACCCAGAGCTGGTGCTAGTTGAATCCACCTGAAGCACCAGTGCTAGGCATACGCCGGGAATTGTTGGAACATTGCAGTGGGCAAGTAGCAATATTATGACCTGGAATTGAACAAAGGCTACATTTGCTTACACGGGGATGTTTGGCTGCTTTGGCTATTTCCATATCCAATTTCCATCTTCCTTTGGGTGATGCAGGTCGTTTACCTTTGGCATTACTAGCACGTGGCTGACCACAAGTATCCAATTTGACTTTGGCATTTGAGATTGGAACCAGAGATTATTGTCCGGTTTCAAGGAGACTGAGTTCACCAAAAAGCTTGCGAAGAGTATGTTCAGGTAAGTTGAGTAACTGATTGAATTTGACATGTGCTGCAGCAATAAGACCTTGATGTGTATCTGGAGCAACTTCCATAACGAGGTTCCATTGGTCGTGGATGATGTCCGGTGAAAGATGGTCGTGGTTGTCTTGTGCTGAGGCTATTTCATGTGCACATGGGAGTCCCCAGGCACCTCAAAACGTATGAGTACATGGTTTTTCAAGGGCATCAGGTAATAAATTGTACAGAGCCTTCAACTTCTTCAAGGCAGAATGTGAGATGACACCATTGAGATCATGGAAGAATTGAGGAAGTCCTTGAAGTGTCTTGGTCTTCTCAATTCCTACTGAAACAAGTATCTCACTACTTTGATGTTGTTCAAATTGTTTGAATGAGTTGAAGCATGTGAGAAAGTTGTTATTGCACCCATCAAGGAACCTTTTGGCTCCAAAGTGACTCCCTTTGACTTAAGATGTTGACAAATTCCCAAAGTTAGGAGTCTTTGATGTGAATAAGGTGACAAACTCCTCAGTCCAGCCTAATCATGTACTTTCAAGGTAGCTAAATACGGCATGTGATCTGGCAACTTTGGTGACTGCTTCTAGGTTGGAGTCGTAATGTTCAGTTGTAGCTGATGCAATGAACGTATTCCACAGTCCCATGAACTTGGTCCACTTGGTTTTCAAAGGTTTCTGGCAGTTTGACAGTTGTGTTATTGTTCTTGTCCTGGAATACCACTGATTTAAGTTGGCTCAAGGCCCATTTGTACTGATCTTGTTTTTTGTTGTTCATAAAGCACATAGCGACTGTGAATGATTTGTGAGTGTTGGTGGTTCCCACTATGTGTAATAGTGGGAGATTGAACCGGTTGGTTTTATAGGTGCAGTCCAAACTGAACACAGTGGAGAATCGACAAGCTAGATGTATTCCCAATGGCCTTGCAAAGAATAGGTTGAGAAGGGTGCCGCCTGCAGAAGTCAGAGTACGGTGCGCCCATTGACATTCAACAATTAAATTGAATAAACCCTGAATT
This sequence comes from Melampsora americana, assembly GCA_022264835.1. Lineage (NCBI taxonomy): Eukaryota > Fungi > Basidiomycota > Pucciniomycetes > Pucciniales > Melampsoraceae > Melampsora > Melampsora americana. The sequence continues at coordinate 1,081,523 of JAIFHY010000012.1, read as the reverse complement.
GCTGTTTGACTGTTCAGTCAGATGTCCCTCAGACAGGACCGGACATTGTGGATGTTGCGTACTAAGGGCTGTGAGCCAGGTTAAATGTTGAGAAGCAACCTAATCTGCGCTGCACAGCAACCCGCTGAAGTGAATACATCAATTTGGTGAGCAGCGTGGGGAGTGAGCCGTCCGTAAATGGACAAATTGTGGTGCTGCTCAAAAGCTTTGTGATTTTGGATGAGTTTCAGAGGATTCTGACTGGATTGGCAGACAATCCATTGGTCAACACTGGAACGGTAGTTCAGTGACACCTCAAATAAACATCCGGTCTTTTTGAGGAGGAGAATCGCTTTTGAGCTACAGATGGAACCTTATGACCTGGAGAGCATTGGAGGTATATCCGCATGGTGTGTTTGTGTACTGGGTGAGTTTTGTGACTCTTGATGGCCATGGTGTACCCTTCATATTGAGCAACTGCATTAATGTACATCACACCGTTATTCATCTCTATGAAAGCTTTACCTTTCCTAGGTCCTCTATGCATGCAAACCGGAATGGCTCCTGTTGATAAGAAAGGATACTTGATCAGTTTCCTTGAATGAGAAAAAACGAGTGAGCTGTGCATACTTATTGGAGGCCAATCCTTGTCTCTTTCATTGGGGACTGATTCAGGGTTGTCTTCTTCCAAAACCAAAAGAAAGGTGTTATCGTTGTCTTCTTCCATGACTGATTGAGGAGTGGTATTGTCAGTAGGCTCAGAAGGTTTGGATAGACGTGGTTGGGAAAAAATTTGGGAAACAACGCCAGTTTGAGTGGTAGAAGAACATGTTTGACTAGTAGAAGTAGTTGCACCCATAGCTAAGTTTGGGTTTGTTGAGTAAGCTTGAGTATAAGGTGGTTGGCTCAAGTGTTGATGCTTGGGGATAGGATTGGGGTAGGTGGTACCTGGACCAGAAGCTGAGTGGAAATGATATGAATTTGGATAAGATGAACCAGGTGGAGGAACCGAGCCAGTGCCAGTAGTCACATAGAATGAGCCAGATGGAGGTGGGTACACTGTGGTGATCAATCTCCTTCTGCTTGTTCCTTATATATATTTAATTTTCATATACATATCTGATCAAGGTTTAGAACATCCTTTTGATGATTCTCTTACTCAAAACACTCGCACCAGATCTTCAATTCAAAATTATGAAGATGTTTTATTTTTTTTACCTACAACGGATCATCAAAACAAACAAAACAAACAAAAAAAATAAATAAAATAAAATAATAAATATAAATTAAATTAAATGAAGTGAAGGAAAGAAGAGATGAATGGATCAAGTAAAAAAGGGAATGGAGGGAAGAAGAGAACGGATCAAACAAGCATGCTAAAAAAAGAGACTAAAAAAAATTTAAATTAAAAAAATTTAAATTTAAAATAAATACATATATAAAAAAAGAGAGAGATGAAGAGGATGAATAGAAAGGAGAGGAGGTGATGGGAAAGAAGACGGACCAATTAATCAAACAATTGGTCTAAACAAACTAAAGAAAAAATTTAAATTTTTTAAAAAAAAATATAAACAAATAAATTAAGGCCCCTGCTATTTGCCGCCCACCTGGGGCCCATATGGGCGCCGTCATCCAGCGCCCATATGGCAATATGGGCGCTATAAATCTTGCAATCGCACCCATATGCTCCAAAAGGCATGTAGGCGCTAGAATATAGCGCCCACTTGAATATAGGCGCTATATTTTGGCGCCTACATCCCTTTTGGAGCATATGGGCGCTATACTCTGGCGCCCATATCTCTAGGCGCTAGAATCCAACACCTATCTTGACATGGGCACTGGAAATCAGTGCCTATAGGAAGAAATGCTGCTAGTTGGAAAAAGGACGATTTTATGGAAAGTTGCTTTGATCTTTGGGAAGAAAAGACAGTGGAATGGGAAGCACCTAAGGATAAGAAAGAAGTTACAGAAAGAGTTAATACCAGGAGTTCAAAAAAAAGAATGTCTGTTTGTATTGATTTGAGTTGATTTTGTATTTTCTTTATCTTTGCAAAGTGTTGGATTTGATTTTCACTTGGTTCAATTTTATAAGTTTTTTTGGATTGGATCCCTTTGCCTTGTGAAATTTAGCGCGCACTTGGTCCATAAAGTCTGGAACAGTTGAGCTGTCCAGGAAATGAGCACGTAAAAATGGCGCCTATATCAGTTGAAGTCATATGGGCGCTATAATTTAGCGCCCATATTTGCACATAGGCGCCGTAATTTAGCGCCCATGTGCAGGTAGGCGCCGCAATTCAGCGCCCATATGGGTAGATGCTATATGGGCGCTGTATTCAGCGCCCATATGGGCCCGGGGTGGGGGGCAAATAGCAGGGGCCTAAATTAAATACATATAAAAAAAGAAAGAGGATGAACCAAGCAAACAATCAATCAATCTAGCAAACCTTCAAACTACGGATGGATCAATCAAATGATTGATCCGAACTAAAAAAAAAATCAAAATAAATAAAGATTGATTAGTCAAGGGATCAATGGAACTAGTTAGAGCAAAGATAAGTAAAGGGATCAGAAGGTGGATGAACAAACAATATGAAACGGAAAAAATAGGAACTTACGTGATGAAAGATGCGCTTGATGGTGTGATTAAAAGAATATAAAAAAATAATAATAATAAAAATAAATTTGATGAGGAAGAGAAAGAAAAGGTATAAAAGGGAGGGGTTTTGAAGGGAATCTATCTTATTGGGTGTGTTTTGTGTGTCCGAGTCTGTGTGTGTCTGTAGTCTTTTGTGTGTTCTGGGTGTCTTAGTCTGTCTGTGTCAGTGTGTAGTGTGCTCAGCAAGTTTTTTTTATTAAAAGTTACAGTTTTTTTTATAACAGCCTTATAAAATCCTTATAAGCCTTTTTCGAGTGATTTAAAAGTGTTATAACCCTTATAACGATTTTTTTTTTTTTTAAATTTAAATGTTGTGAAATTTGTGTGCGTGAAAGCTGTGAATGTGAAAGGTCTGCAGTGTGGTTTTCAGCATTTCTTCTCTAAATTGAGAGTTTTTCAAGTAGTTGTTTTTTTAGAGTGTTGGAATTTTTTTTATATAAAGTTAGTGTTTAGAAGTTCAACTAGCTTCTATTCCTGTTGTCCTTCAATTTTTTTGCTATTTTTTTTATCTTTTTATCTCAAAAATTTCTCAGTTTTGGTCATTTCAAAAGACGTTTCGGACTGTCTTACATAATTAATTCTTGTTTAGTGTTGGCTTCAACTTTCTTTAACCCCAGTTTAGACATTTTCCAAGTGTTTAAAGGATTTGGTGACCACTCAAACAGTCAGAAGACTTGTTTTGAGCTGTTTCACACCAAGTTTGGTACTGATCTTATCAGTAGAAAGTGGAAGGCAACATGGTTACAGGTGATTGGTTGTGTGTAGCAGGAAAATTTGTTTTAGAATTGTATTCCTTGGTTCTGAACTTAGAGATTTCTAAAGGTTGAGGGCAGTGTAACTGCATTTGTTGTACTTTGTCCCCTCTCTGGCTCAGCCTATGCTACACTGTTTAGGAGTTCTACATTGTCTTCTCCTTTACTGAACCCTTCCCAAGGCTAATCACTCCAATTCTAATTGAAGTTTGCCCAGAACAACTAACCAAATCCACAATCCGCCATATCAACCACCCAACTTCTTGCTTGAATTGCACCGCCATTGGAGTCAACTATACTTGGAAATTTGTTGATTCCCAACTTTTGAGGGACCACTATCAAGCCAACCAATGTGATTGAGGCAGAATCCACTGTGGTAATTACATTGGTCGAATTGAAAAAAAACACTGAAAATGTGTGTACTAAACAGTTCTGGTCTTGGTTTTGTAATATATATTGTTATGGATTGATCAACATGCAGAATGGACCATTGCCACCCCTCCACCCATGATTCCTACCAACCCATCTCAAATGTGTATGTAAGACTCCAGACACTGAAACTGCCGCCAAACATATTAATTGCATCAAATCTTGGGTGTGTAAACCGGAAAAGCCCAGCAATCCTAAAGTTGGAGTATGCTGGATGGCTGAGGTCCGTTGTGGTGATCAGAATTGTTCAAGAAAAATAAAAAATCAAAAAACTCAGTAGAATATAACTCAAAATACTTAAACTACAGCTCATCAAATGGGAAATGGATCAGCTACTGATCATTGAAGAAGGACCATTATAATCAGGGTGAACTTATATAATCATATTTCAGAAGATGACAGCAAAACATAACCAAACAGACCATACAAAATCAATATATATAAGAGCCTCAATACTAAATCAAATCAGGAAGTCATATAAATTAAAATTGTAATCTTAAGAATATTACCACAGCAGAATCACCATCAGATTAAAATTCTAGATGTCAGAAGATTAACTTAGAACCAATATTACATCACTAACAAGAAAAAAAAGCATGAATCATAAGTTGGAAGTTATACAAATTGAAGAAATTAAAATTGAAAGAATTCAACATCAAAGAATGATTAAATTAATTGAAGATTAGAATTAAATGGAGTGGAAAGGAATTCTGAACATTAATTAAAATTGAATTAGAAAGTAAAAGAATATTCCAATTTGCACCTAAATTGAAGAAAGAAATTAAAAATTAAAGTATTAGATAATTAAAATTAGTAATTTATCAAATGGAATAGGGAAAGGAGGAGGGAAGGTACTTACTGGTGTGTTTAGATGGAAGGATTGGTGAAAGAATGACTGAAATCAAATTTAAAAACAATCAGAAACAAGGGAGAACATGGGAGGAAGCATCTCAAGTTTAGGGATCAATTCAAATTGAGGAAATTCACTCAAAATTGAATTAATTAAGATTCAAAATTGGTTAAAACAAATGAGTTAAATTACAAATGAGATTTATACACTCCAGATCCAGCACCAAAAAGATGTAGGAAGAATGGTTGGAGATGATCAGGTAAATAGCCTATAGTCTTTCTGCTGTCAAGGAGTTTTCTGATCTGAGGGAAGAGTTCATCCTTGTGAGGTATGAAAAGATGAATTGATGATGTGAAGGGATGCCTCAACTCTGTGGCAGCTGAGGTTAGATGTCCAACAGTGAATTGAATGGAACCACTGCAAACTAGTTGAGGTGGTGCATTGAAAGAATTAATCATAAGCTGAGAGATGTTTCAAAGGATATTGGTATTCAGATGATGATGGATGAATTGATTCATTTTAAATAATAATTGAAAAGTGGGAACATGGACCCATTGAGATGGTCTGGAGCCAGATTGATATGCATTTTGGTTGAGTGAGTCATATGCCAGATATTATATCAAGGTTCTGACTTGCATGGGATAATGTGGAGCAGATTCAAAGGTGGGGAAAGTACATATGCAAAGGTCATGTGTCAAACAAACTGTGCAAATCAATGATGTTGATCTTTAGGCAGATTATGAGGTTTAGTTCCACATAAAAAAATATCCATTGCTAGCAATTTGATCAAAATTCTTTACAACTAATGTTTACCGGGCAAAGCCCCTCAGCTGCTGCATTGTTGATCCCTAAAGACCACACACTATGGTCAGGATCTTAAAAGGAATAAGTAGCAGTCGAAATTTACAGACATACCTTGAACTTTCTTTTCAAACATCTCTGCTGCCCATTGCATAAGTGTTGAGGCCTCTGATGGCACTCCTGGGGCATTTGCATTGATGCACAAGACCTTTGCCATAGTCAAGCATTTCTCTTTGATATTTTCCTTTGTGGTTGGCTCTGCACTTTGCTGATCTCCAGCTTGATGACCAATTGGGGTAGATGAGTTGTGATTGGCATTGATTGGCTGAATTTCAAAATGACCTTGACAAAATTCATTTCTCAGTCAAAGAGGTTGTTTTTGAAAAAAGGAGAAGGTGATGAGAGAATATGATGATTACCTAGTAGGAACTGATGTGTTATGACCAGTGATGAGTTTGATTTTGGTCCAGTCTGATCAAGAAAGCAGGATGGAAGATAGTATTTTATAGAGGTCCCCAATGGGCTGATTTTTGGTTCAAGTGCAGTACCTGAATAAGACATTGCTACTTGTTACATGTGATTTTGGTGTGTTTATTCACCCTCAGTAAATCACTAACTTTCCCACTGAGCCGTTCAGACAGTATCAGCGGGCTGCCAGTGAATGATTGACTGTAGGATGATACCCACACTAGGTTGTGCTCCTTTTAAGGTTCACTGCCTAAGAGTTTTGGACTGTAGAAGGATACCTAACACACTAGTGTGTGTTCCTCCGTAGGGCCACTGCCTAGGTGTCTTAATGTGTAAACCAAATCATATAAAGCAGAAATTGTTTTCAAAAATCACATATTCTTCTCATGTGGATCTCAATTTGTATGTATTGTTCTTAGGAAGCTCTTTTCTCAATTTTATTCTCTTTATTATGTGTTATAAAAGTTCTTACACGGTGACAATGAATTAAGTAATTGATTCAAAGGAGACAGATTACTGAATGATCAGAAATCTGATATAAGAATTGAACATAATGTTTCATAAGTGACATTGATTCATAAACAAGAAAAGAACAATTGAAGAAGATAAAGGATATTAAGATGGTGCAGAAAGGTTTTTGCTTGATCTATATTTTTATATTCTTTGATCAGGTCCTGAAAGGAATCAAACCTTGAATGCAAAAACAAAACCAATCTGGTCCAAGTAGGTCCTTTTGTGTTCTTTTGATCCCACACCTGTTTTTTCACCATCTTTGTCTTTGGGGTGAAAGCAGTAGAAGAATTGTCTTCTACTGCTTGCTCATATTCATCAATCTCTCATTCACCATTGTCTTTCTCTTTATCAGCCTTCTCTTTTGGCTTTAAAGATTTGTCCTCCTAGTGTGTTTTTCTTATTCAATTGAAACTTCATCCTTTACAAATAATAATCATTGGAGATGAGTCTTCAACAACAAATGGAATTGGAGCAGAATTGAAATCCTTCTTTCCTTTTTGATTCAGCTGTCTCAAACCAGACCATCCATTGTACTCAGCTCCTCATTCAAAATGTACGGGGTTTTCTTCTATCATCCATTGAGTCTCCTTGTCTATAGCTGCACAAAGCGTCTATGTATTTCATCCCAGTGCAACTTAGATAAGTCTGCATCAATAAAATATTACTGGATTAATCACAGGAATCACAGCTGTGACATGGAAGGCACAGCACCTGTCAACAATTGGTGATGTATCCACAGAAAGCCACCAAATGGATTGAATCCAAACCACCACTTCATTTCTCATCATTCAATGTTTCCTATCTTTCCACTTCCTGATTGATCCAATGGGCTACGTCAAATACTCTTCCGACATCAAGATCATTGTGGTACACCTCAAGATGAAAGAAGAAGATATCTTCATGCATCATCAACTCAATATTCAAATATCTCGTCAGTCTTTGATTGAATGGACACGGCTTTAACCAACTCAGTTTTAGCCAATCCTCAGTTCTACAAAGACCAAGGTGCTCCAACCATACTCTCAGCAGGCCAACAAGTATTCATTACAGAAATGCTTGAAGACAATCCAACCTTGTATCTTGCCAAGATTGCTGAGCGTCTTACAACTCAAACTGGACTCCTGATTTCCATATCCGCACTTGCAATTGAAATCCAAGACCGTCTGGTCCTTACTTGGAAGGTTGCAAGAACAGTACAACCTAACCAGTCACCAATCTGTTGTGGTGAATACCTTCATGAGGTTGGTGGAATTCAGCCAGAATGTCTGGTCTTCCTTGGTAAGTCTGCCTGTTTGTTTCTTGTAGTGTCAATCCATCCAGCTTACAATGTTCTCATTGTTGGTAGATGAGAGTGTTATAGCCAAACACTGGCTGTATTGTAGGTATGCTCATGTATTTGAGGTCAACAGACTGAGCAACTTTGAAGACCTACCAACTCCACTCAATTCACTGTACTTGTATTTCTCTTCAGGTCAAAGAAGGGTCTTTTAAGAGATTGGACTTTGAGTCTTATCTTGAATATTATCTGGTCAGATGACCCAAAACAATCTTTCTCACACATTGATTGCACTTCTCAACTAATTTCTTTTTTACCACATTCAACACTACCTAGCTACCAATGATGGATCAGTGGCTGGAGGTCAATAGCTGCCTTGTACTCAATAACACTCAAATCCACCATGGTGGCAAAATCGAGGATCTGTGTGAATGGTCTGTGTGTGATCACTTCACCTTGCACCATACAGTCCTGGTTTCAATCCAATTGAGAAGGCTTCCTCAGTAATCAAGAGTTGCCTATGTCGGACTCAAGCACTAGTTGGTGATTTCACTCTAAAGAAGAAGCTGAAAATATTCATACTACAACTAAAGATGTATTAACACGTGTGATACATAGTCTATTTGAGGGCTCTGCCTATTTGTAATCAAATCAAATTAAATACAAATCACTTCATCAAACCAATATCACAATTACAAAGAATCATTTTACTATCATCATCTTTTTTATATTCAACTCAATACAATCTCAAATTTGATTATTACTAACTTTTCATCAAGTCAACACTTTTGCTCATTTGATATCATCATTCAGCTCTGATTCTTGATCAAAATGGGTAAAAATCCTCCAAAGTAACTCAAGACCAACTTTGGAGACTGGGAATCTAACAATGAGCCTGACCCTTTTAATCTCAATGAAAAACAAACAAACCCTCTTCTCTTTCCCCAAATCACAAGTTAGCTTATATTGACCCTTTGATAAATCATTGCTCACATGATCCCATACCATCACTCCCTTTCAATCTACTAAATCAAGCTGGACCATTCAAACCTCCACTGTCCTATGTACCTAGCTCAATGTACTTTGATCTTTGATTGTCTCAATTTGATTGTTGCTCTTGGTATTTGGCCAATTTGCAAAATTAAAATAGGTTGTAAAAAGGACATATGTATTTGTGTTTCTTCAAAATGCAACTTGATGTCTAATTTCAGCTTTGAATCAACTAGACTTTGTCTAATCAAATGAACAATCCAAATCTTAAGCTTAATACACATAAATTCTTACCTAATTGTCTAAGGTTCTACAATCTCAACTCAATCCATCATGACAGTACAACCTACCTGGACAGAAAAAGTAGCCCAAGAAGATTATCCAACTTTTCTAAATTTACATGGTACCATGGAAATGAAAAGACAGGAAGTGATACATGAATTAATTGAAACAGAGAAAAATTATATTTTCCAAATTTCCCAATTGATTGAATTATTTTATAAATCAGACAAGATCAAACATGAATTAATTCTTAAAGTCTTACCAAATGAGATTCGAATTGATTTTTGACAAATTGAAAAAGTTGATCAAATTACATGACAATGAGATTTTCAAGAGATTGATTAAAAAACAAAGTAGAATTAAAGTGAAAGAAAAAGGATCCCAAGATTGGTCCAAGGTGATTAAACAATTAAAAGTTTATGAAACATATTTAATCAAATTCAAATGAAGTATTGAATTGATTGAAGAACTTAAAAAGTTGGATTCAGATCATCAATATTGGATTGGATTAAAACACATTGAAGGTTTGAAAAGTGGTGCAAATCCTTACCCAATTTTTGTCCTACACCTTCAATCACTACTCTTCCGTCTTTAGATCAAATCAGTTGTTGGGTTGCTTTGAAAAAATATCATGTCAATGATCCAATTGAGTAATATTCAAATCTCTCAAGTTTTACTTGGAATGATTATTCTATGAAATCAAGTCAAACTTTATCACCTATCAAACAAAAAAGCTTACCTATCTTTTGTCATGCACATGATTCTTTGATACCACATATTTTTTGAGTCCCAATTCAGGTAAATTGATTTGTATGTGATTTAGGTGGTAGGTGAAGCAGCTCGTCTTTTATGTTCTATTGAAATCAAATGAAAAACAAAAAAAAGGTGATCAGATTAGGATTTGAATGATTGGAAAGTGTAAATAGAAGAGGTGTGAACCAATTTGTATAAATTAATAGATGATCACTTTGATCAGATTCCTCTTCTTGTTGGATGAGATTGATGTCCATGTTTGTTCTGATTTCATGTTTTTATTTCTTCTTCATCTCCTTCATTCTCATCACTTCCCATTTCACTCATCTCATCTGATTTGGATTTGGGTTTGGATTCTGATTCATCTGATTTTGATGGATTTTGATCTACTTGGGATGAGTTTAAATTCGAGATGATACTTTCTTTTGATTTGTTTGATTTTTTTTGATTGACTTGATGAACCAATCAAACTCATGATATGTTGTAGTCTTGTTTGAATGAATGAACTTAGGGATAAGAAAGTCTTATCAGAGTTTTTCATTTTGATTATGATTTTTTGAATCACAACGTATGAGATCTACAACTCACTGATGAGTAACACAATCATTTCAGTTTCCTCAGGTCTTAATACAGTTTTCTGGCTTGGAGTAGGAGCGAACGATGGAAATGGATTTGTTTCAAAGATTGGATAAGCCACTTGAGTTTCAAAAGTAGGTTCAATAGTTGTAGGATGATTTGATGATGATTTAGTTTGAGGTTTAGAAATTTAAAGGCAATGATTGGGTGAAAATGTGGTCTGATCCTTCTGATGGGAATTCAATGACATCTCTAGATTGGGATGTTGCCTTGTCTATCTGCCTTTGCCAAAATTGGGTGATGAACCGTCCTTGAGCTTGAATGCCGCCTTGGCTTTGTTGGGCAAATGAAGGGTCAGGCATCTTCAGTAGTAGATTGACAAAATGAGATGGTGCAAGGTCTTGGATGATATGAATGAAAGTATCCCATTCTTCTTCATCATCAATATTGTATAAGGAAACAGCTTGTTTTTTGGTTTTTTCAGTTGCCATCCACGAAAGTCCTTTGAGATGATTGGGATCAGTAAGGTAGAGTGAGAGACCATTGGCATATCAATCTATCCCTATCATTCCAAGAGTTTTGAATTCTTCCGGAGAGGGGTTGAAAGGATCAATTAGAAAAGAATGAAGATGCCTGACACCTTTCAGTATGCTGCAGACCTTCTTATAAAGTGGGGCAATTGGTTTGATTACCATGCTTTGATGTTGAAGGAGATTGTTTTTGCTTTTGTTCTTTCTCCATCCAAACCTCATATTCAACCCAAATACGCACTTCTTTCTGTTCTGAATCTTCATCTTCATTTGATTTCAATTTTACATCTTTTACACTTTTTTTGTGTTCAGTCATTGGTGGGTTGGTTTTGACTGAGAGGTTTCAAAGAGCTTTGCGTTCATCTGGCAAAGCAGATGAAGCAAAAACAGAGTTGATGGGCCATTCAATAGTTGTTGGACTTCCAGCCTAGAAGCGGAATTTCAGTTCAAGCTTGACCACTAGAGCAATGAAAGAAGACACATACCTTGATCTCTACATCCATTCCGCTTGTTTCTATTTTTTCTTTTCTCTGGAGCTTACTCAATTCACTCAGTTCAGATGCTTCAGGTTTCATGTTTTTTTTCCTTGCTTTGTACATTTTTATTTTTTCATATATTTTTCTTTCTTTGAGTGTTTTTCTTTTTTACAACTTGAAGATCCAGGGTGAGGTTGGTAATCATCAAGGATCTCATTTCTGTCTTTCAAATCTGGTGTAATTAGTTTTAATTTGTTGTTTGGTTAGGTGGGCTTTGATTCAACAAGTTCTTGATGTGCTGGTGTTGCTCAAGGTCTAAGTTGAGGTGCTTTAAAATTTTGTGAAGGTTTCAATCTTTGCAACACCAGTGGAATGTTGAATCCTCAATGCACTGATGTTGATTGGCTGCTAACCATCCATGTCAGAATCTCCAAAATACAATGGTCAACACTCACCTTGCAGTACCACCAATTTCTGGTTTGGCTTCAAGAGCTGGTTTTTGATGCTCAGCAGTGGAGATTTTAAAGAAAAATCATTGGTGAGTCTTTAGATATTTCCACTAGGTTGTGAACAATAAACACTAAGCTGTTGAAAGTGTCTCTAGGGATGTCAGGCCACATAGAATGGATGTCTACAACAGCAGACCGCAATGGATATGGCTGTTTTGAAGATTCAAAAAGAACACTGGAGTTGTATTCCTTTGACTTTGGATTGGAGGTTGGTCAAATGGGCATTTTCTGTGAACTCATCAGAAGACAAGGAGAGGTCTACTTTTTTACTCTTTTCAGACATTTTGGAAATGAATAGGAATACATATTCCTATTCATCATGACGCTGGACCATGTCATCAAAGCTCTCACATAGGTGAAAGGACTCCGAGTGATTGTGCCTGAAAATATTTGGACAGCATACATTGTATATAAAAAATTGCTTTTTTGAAGTAATCCAGGCAGATGCTGATGGACCATTTGGCAAAAAAAACAGCCAATGAAACTGTTTTTTAAGATATTTTGCTCATTTACAAAATCCAAAACTAAAAATCAAAACAACAAAAGCAAAATAAAATTATCCAAGCTTTACAGGCCTGGCTGTAAAATGAAAATTGAAATTGAAATAATCCTTCAAAATTCCCAAAATCCTGGAATATTTCTTTTGAGATTTTCATTCCAGCTCCACAGGTGGATCATCAAGATTCACAAACCATTCTTGGATTAACTAGAAGTAAGTCAGTTTACATTCCAATCTCCTCACTCCAATGTATTGATTAGATCCTCACTGATCAATTTGATATTCATTGTATAATTTTTTGAGATCCATCTTATAGTTTTCATATCCCATCTATCAGTCATCACCACAGATTCTCTCATTTCTCACTCTTTTAGAATCCATAAAACAGCTAAAATGTATGAAAAATTGATACCTACTGATGCTCAAACACACAGAGGGCGTAGGGAAAAATAAAAAGTGTGAGTCTCTAAAACCTCTAAAACCGTGAAACCAGGTACTTTGAGCAAAAAGCTCATCAAACCCAAAAAATTGGTTGGTTTTCAAATCTGAGAGTGGAATTGGAATCTTGAGATTGATAGCAATCTGATTTTTTATTGAACATTTTCTTTTTTGATGTTCTAAAATTTCATCATCTTTACACTGCAGCTGACTTCTTTTGTACTATATAATTTTGGGCAAAATTTTAAGAGCAATACAATTCGTGTTTCTTTGTGACATTGCTGATTAGTGAGAACAAAAACAAAGGAGAAAATTTGAAAATTGATGAAGTGATGAGAAAAAAGCGAGAAAAAAAATTAAAATTGGGGTTAGGATGGTTGCAGAGTGGTGATCAACAGTTTAAAGCAATATGTATTGCTGCCTTATAGCCTCAGCAACCAGTGAGAACAACAACCAACAAGAAAGGTCAACTTTTGATTAAGATATGAGAAAAACAGTAAAACTTTATATGTCAAGGTTGGGATTGGTTGCAGAGTTGCAAGCAATGGTTTGATGCAATGTGTACTTCTTGATTTTAGGGTTGGGACCAGGATTGGCCTTCATAGCCTCTCTAAAAGCCATCAAATTTATTGACAAAATAAAAAAATAAGTAAAATTCATGATTGAGATCAAGGAAAAGTTTGACTTACAAGAGATCAAACATGATCTTATCGGTCTTATACAAAAAATGCCGGATTGTTACAAGAGGACATGTTTGCCTGATTTGTTCAAAAAGATATTTTGCTTGTTGAAGGTTGGAATACTCATAGCTGTGTTCTCAATAACCTGAAGCAACATGTTGTATGTATTAGATCTATTGGCCAAGGACAAAAAAATTATATTGCAAGAAAAAAAGAAACACTTACATGGTATGATGGAACACCAAAGATGCTTGATTGGATTAAATTCACAGTGAAACTTGGGAAGGAACTTGCAGATGTGACCAGCGTCTTCAATGAAGTTCTGAAGCAGTGGCTTTTCCTTTTCAAGGGCAGATTGTGTTGATAAGATTTTGAAAGTGCAACAGTCTGAAATGTCAAAATCAGGTAAAGCTTTGCTAGGTCTTGTTTGGTCTTGTTTTGCAGGGATTTTGGCATGTCAAATTAGTTGCTCGGCTTGAGCAATCTGGTCCTTAGCACACCCAGTCTTCTTACAGTCCTGACAGCACATTATTTGTTGTGATAATCCCATAAGCCACGCTCAATGAGGATCTGTCGGACTCCATTAGGCTTCCCTGCAAGTGATTCCCCCTCGACAACTTGTCCACTGTTGGTCTTTTTGTCTGGGGTGCTTCCTGTATAATTGGAAGGGAAATTCACGGCTTGAACATTTTAACAAAGTTCAGGTGGAATATTTGGATCATCAGAGGGTACGATTGTGCCTCAAAGGTTCACTTGACTACCACCAGATTTAAAATTCATTTTTGAAAGTCAAAGCACATCTGAAGCAAAAGATTCATGTGCTCCAGAGCAGTCAAAAATAAAACAGGCTTGAGAGTCGGGGTGATTGGAGTTGAAGATTGGGATGGCTTGATTTACAATCTGACTTATTAGCTGCTGACAATCCCACCACCCTTTGCCCTTTGCACCTGGATAAATGGTGACTGCAGCATCTCAAAGGGAAGAGTTGAAGTTAAATCAGTGGGTAAAACAAGTCGACCAGTTGGTAGACAAATAAAATCAGATATATGTATCAACTTTCCAATACTTTTTGTCCAAAGTGCACAGTCCTTATTGGTCATCCAAGCTGTTCAAGGTTGCTCATTTGTATGTATTGTTGATTCATTGTGATAGACACAAATAATGTTGCTAGTTCTGTCTTCAATTTTTGCATGCACTTTCTGATCCATCTCATTGCCAGTGTAAGAATGCTCATGTTTACATATGTCAAGCATCTCATTGAGAAACTTCTCTCAATAAATCACAACATCTGCCTGCTTATGTCCATCATAATACAGGCACCTCTTGTACTCTTGGACATGCAATCCTACACAATGCATCCATTTATTGGCTGTTGGAATAGATATTGTTTCATTGATATTCTTTGTAGTTAGGGAGAATCTTGCTGTTCACATAGTGAGCAATTTTTTTTGGTGTGACCTGAACAAATGGAAAAGCAATGAATTCAGTCGATTATCAAATAACCATAGTTTTCAGATCAAACAAACGACCTTTCCAAGTGGTAGATCACCAATCCAATCTGTGATCAATTTGAACACCTCAATATCATCCAATATTGAACAATGTGGAGTTGCAAATCCCTGACAACTGATTGGAAGGTGTCGGTGAGAGATAATATGAGTGACATCTGGTTGGATCCTAGCAGCAAGACAGGTGACATCACCATCTTTTGGTGATTCCTCTTGTCAACGCCGGTAAGTCTTGACTGTATCAAAAGAAGCTTGCATGGCGCAAGACTTTGGCTTGGCAAGGTTGAGCTTGCGTCAACAATTGGTGAACTTGTGTATGAGCCTGAGTTGATCAAAATCTTTCATAGCAGCATGAATTGAAGTTGTATGTGCCTTGGAATAAGTTGATGCATCTGCAAGAACATCCTCAAGTGTCTTGCGTTCTTTTTCAATAGATTCTATTTGAAAGGGTGTCTTTATAACAGATGTATCACAATGTTGAGCTTCTAAATCTTCATCCATATCAGAGTCTGAGGTAGTCATGGTGTCTGGAAGAGACTGAGCATCATTTGATTTGGAATCCACGTCCAATGTTGAATCTGAATCCAAATATGATAATGAACATGAGGACAATTCAGTTTCTGAAGCGCCATCAGTCAGGGAAGATAAGGCTGATTAAGGCTCAGAGAGAGACGACAAGCTTGAATCAGAATCAGAGGCTGGACCATTGTTGCCAATTTGACAAAGCCTAGCCCTCACTTGGATTATCTTTGGTTGCTTTGTTGAAAGAACGCATACTTGCCAACCTTGACACTGACTCATCTGGGATTTTTTTAATTGCATTGAAAAGGTTTTAATTGAAATCAAGCTAGAACAAGATAGATAATCAGCAAGATGGAACTAGGGACTGATTCACTATGATTGATGTGACCTCAATTTATGTATGTATTGAATTTCAACATGTGTAATTTTTTTGCCCGGTCCGGAATTTCACGCTTTTAGACACTACCCACCATATGTTAATTTCTAAAACAGTCAATGTTTATTTGCATCATCCTTCATAATGATAATCTCTTAATATCGCATGTTCTAGGACAAAACAAATCCTACCACAGCTAAACCAAAATCCACTGGGAAGCTAGTCTGCCGTGCAAAAAACAAAAGAAAAAAACATGCAGAAGCTGTCTCCCATGCTTTGACAGATGTTAATCAGAAGGCCTACAGACCAATGTCAAATACAATCCAGTCCACAAACAATAACATATGATGAAAGAAATGTGGGACTTTGGTAGGAGTGTGGAAAGTGTCAAATCATCTGATAAAGTATGTGTTCTTCTACATAAACATGAGCTTGTTGGTGTGATTAAATCACTCGGTATGAGAAAATGGACAAAGATGATCAACAGCTACTTAATCAAACATGTCAATATATAAGGACAGGAAAAAAATTGCTTGTCAATGCAAACTGAACAAGCAACTTAAAACTGGCTCATGGTGTGCTTTGGATATTGTAACTCTATGGAGACAGTCAAAGCAGTTGGTATGTTTTTTTTCTGAAATCAAGTCCTACAAAATTTGATATATCTTTCTGTCTGATGAGGATCTCCTATACCACCTGACTTTGTGAAAGATGACCCAGAACTGTTTGCGGAATGGGAAAAATGTCTTGACTTTTGAAAAACATTGAACAAATATATGGGGATTGTTTTAAACATTTAGCTAGTCCTTTCTTCAAAATTCAACAAAATTTGATGTCAAAATTCAAAGCTAACATAACAAATATCAGAATTCAAATGGTTTTGGAGGGAATCTTAGCTTCAGTATGAATTGTTTACTGGCACACCTCACAATGATAGTGGTAGTCTTGGTGGATGGGCTCAAGGAATTTGATTTCAAGCTTGTACAGGGGCTGAAGTGATGGCTAGCCAGGCTGATGATGGATTGGATGTAAAAAATGGTGAATTTTATTGGCCTGATTTCAATTTCATGGTTGATTTATCAAGCTGCAATGGAAGGGTTACATTCTATGGTGTGGGGCCCACAATTATTACTGTAACCTTGGATCTCATGAACCATCAACACATCTCACTTGGCTAGGAACCTCTGTCCAAATCAGTCTTGGGTATGCACTTGTGTGTGGAGATAAAGTGGATTTACAGTGGATGAAGCAATCTACATAAAGGAACCCAAGGTAACAAAAAAGAGAAAGCCTGATTTGGTTGAGAAGGCAGTTCAAGTAGATAGTCTAGTTGAAGAAAAGAAAAAGAAACAATTTATTAAGTCTTATATATTTTGCAAAGGAGATAGGACAAAAGTTCTCAAAATCTAATTTATTTATCAAAGCTAGATAATTCTTATTCATATCTGATTCCTTGCTCATTGAGCTGATTGAGATAATTCTCATTGATCTCTCATTATTTTGGATTTGGCTATTGTTAATTGTCAAAGATTGAAAGAATTTGATCAGGTTACCCAGCTGGTCAATCTTTCCTTTTTAAAATACAGTTGTGAAATTGAAATCAAAAGATACATTATCATTACAAAATTGCATATGTATTTCCTAATAGTAGATTCAATCAAGCTTGGCACCAATTTCCTATCAATTTCCTTGAGTTTTGCATTGAGAGATCATCACAATCATGTCCTTCCTTTTTGTTTCCATTAACTTTTTCTTTGTTAGATATTTCAAATGATTTTCTTGTTCAATTTTGGGGCAATCACACAGAAAAAAGCCCTGCCACTGTCTGCACAGTGCACAGGCAGGTGGGGCGTTTTTGTTGATTTCCCACCAATCAAACAATCTAAGTTCAGGTACTGCTACTTTCAAAGTTGAGCTCCTAACTTTGAAAGTAGCAGTACCTCAAGGTACTCCAGATTTATGTTCAATTGCCTACCAATCAAACAAAAATCTGGAGTAACTAAGAATATATTGTTTTGGGGGGCTATTGAACAGAAAAAAAGCCAAGGCCCTGTCTGCACAGTCCACAGGCAGGTGGGACTTTTTTCATTCAATTGCCCCCTATGTACCAGGGTGTACCCAGGATCCTAGGTACTGCTACATTAAAGGCTGAGAACTTAGGGGGCACTCACTGCGTGAGACAAAAGTGTGAGCATGGATCTTTGAGTCTGGGAGGTTTTGTGAATCCATGAACAAAGACTGTAAATCTTGGATGTAGGTTTATGGATGTTCTGTGCAAAGAAGCTACATAAATATGACTCTCTGAAGGCAAGTTTCTTCCCCCACTATCATTGTTTTTGACTCTTTGCCGTGAAATTCCCCACCAAGCTACTACAACAAACCATTATCTGATCTGATTACCTTGTCTGTACAGAGAGCATCAACCCTAAATTGGCCTCAATGACTTCTTACTTTGCTGGACTCGACAATCTTTTCCACACATTTGATTGCAAAGGTGTCTGATGCACCCCATCTCAGCCTTGAGATGACACTTCATCATCCCAATGAGTCTTTTATAGGCTAGGTGGTCTCAATTGTTTTTGAAATCCCATGAAACACTTGTGCAACTCATAAGGATTCACATAATGGATCACTGACCTTTGAATTTATCCAAACTCAAAATGATACAACTCAAACCTAGCTAGAATGAATATGATAAGAATACATTGTTTTGTATTTGTGACTTGATTCAACAAGGAAGACATGCATGCAATTAGACCCAGATGAGTTGAAAAGGAGTTCATTTTCAGAAAACATACGCACCAACCAAGAACAGGTTGAAAAGCTGTTGTTAAAAGCAATTCTGAGTCTTCAAAGTTGGCACCAAGATTCAGCGGGTGAGGAGGACAATATATTTGGACCTGAGTAAGTATAAGCAAGCTTACTTGACTGCCCACCTTGGGTCATGGAAGCAGATGATGAGATTTCCTGATTGGTGTAGTCTCAAAAAACATGAGATAGTTGATCTTAGCAGACAGTCTCAGGTTTCAGTTGTGGGCGGTTTTTAATACTTGGGTTTCAGTTGTGGGCAGTTTTTAATACTTGCCTCTTTGAAATATGTATTTTAACTTGGTTCTCATTTTTCATTTGTCAATTTTTGATCTTTCATTCTTTGTTTTCCAGTTTTTGATTTTTGGTCCTACTCATACTTTTTGTCCAAAGGTGACAATGCATTGAAGAATTTGGGAATGAATGGGTTTTTGCCTTGATTTTGGCCTAAATACAGATGCTTCATCATGTATTGGGTTTCTTTCAGGGCTCTGGACCCAGGAATCTTGGAATTTAATTTTCAAAGTGGGAATTTGGAATTTGGAATTTGAAAATTTGAATTGTCACTTTGGAGTGTCTCACATGCTGTCAATATTAAAGCAATTTCCTTTAGTGTATCTTTAGGTTTCAAAACCAATCCTGAATCTGGGCCTTTTGCACAGAGGTTGAAGGATTGTTGGCTACTTCACCCAAAGTTAATTGCTCTTGATCTCTTGTGATCATTGAAAGGTTTTGATGGTGTTGAGTTGGTCAAAGACTTTGTTCTAACTTTTGAATTGGCCGTTCAGGAAGTCTTGATGCAGCTTTGATAGAAAGAGAATTTTGCTGAATGATTTTCAAAATCCAAACTTTGAGGCGCTCCCAAAAAGAGCGCCAAGTGTCTTTTCCCACAAAAGGTGCCTACCATTGGAATTTAGGCGCTTTTTACAATAAAAAGGCACCTACATGTTAGAATACACATGTAGGCGCCAATAAAAAGGGCCTGGATGTTTTAATGCAGATGTAAGTGCTCAGAGAAAGCATCTACATGGATTTACACTGATGTGGCGCCAAAATAGGGGTCATTTTGAAAATTCATGTAGGGCTTTGTTTGAGTGTGATTCAAGTTGCAGGAACAATGTAGGAGTAGAACACATGTTTCAAGTAGGGATCTCATTATTGGAGGGCAGAAGACGTGTTTTGAATATTGATATTATTATTGGCAAACAGAAAATGTATGTTGAATTGCAAATTCATGATCAGAGGACAAAACATGTATTTTGAGTTGCGAATGGAACAGTGTATTTTGAGGTGTGATTTTTGTCCTCCAATATTGTTTTTCTATTCCAAGATGCAAGATGAATGATGGAATGTCAACACGCCTAATCAAGTATCAACACTAAAACTATCTGAGCAGCAGGCGCAGAGACTAAAATACTTACCTAACTGGATTGGAAAATGGAAGCCGTCATCATGAGAACCACAAAGACGTCACAAGTGAGAGAATCCTCAACCACAAGTTGGCAGTTGATAGGATAAGGATTGAAGTCAGAGCATACAGGAGATAGAGACCACTGACATACTTTTCCAGTTGGATCTGACTTTGAATTGATGTTTAAACAGACTGAAAAGGGTTCTCATCCCCATATGAATTTATATAATTTGATTGTGTGAATCTTTATCATAAATAATCTTGTTTGACCGATTTCATATAGTTCAATTGTATATGATATACAAAAATTTGAGTATGCTGTTGATTTTGAAACAATCAATTATCAATCTTGACATGGCCTCTGAACTGAGTGGCAGTGCAATTGGTGAATCAGGAACCTAGTCAATCAAATAATGTGGCATATCTGAGGTGGTGGTAATATTGAGCAATTTAAAAGCCCGGCCAGGGGTCAATGCCTATTGTTGACTAGTTCTTGCCTGTGGGCATGCTCTCTCCACAGCGTAAATTTTTTCACCTTCCACCTTGGGCAACTTTTATTTTTCAGGATTAGGTGCTGCTTTGTTGCTTGCCTGTACCTTCTGAGATAGAACTGCCACAGTGCTGATCCAAGTTAAGGCAGAGGGTTGGTATTAGGGCAGTTCACTTTTGAGTTTTAAGGCACGTTTTTATGTTTTAAGACATGCTTGATGTTCTTGAGAAAAACTTATAATTCAAGACCACTGAGCCACCTCTAGAGGTGTCTCAGTGATTTATAAATTATAAATTGACTCATAATTTATAAAGCTTTTGGCTCATTCACAAAAAAGTTGGGTGAGACCAGCTGAGACAAGGTTTGAAGACATTCACCTGCCCTCTCCCTCTCCCAATCACCTCTTTCTCTGAAGCCTCTTCAGCTCAGAAATGAAGTTGGGTCTGAGTCTGATCCCTTTACCAGTGGAGACTCCATGGCTGATCATTGGCAAAAAAACAATCTCTGTTGGACTCATTGGCAAAAAAGAATGTCTGTTGGACTCTTTTGTGCCTTGGTCTCAAAGGTGTTAAAACTTACATTTGCAACATTTTAAGGAGTCCTGAGCAGGCTTTTTAGGCATGCTCGCGTCATAAAAAGCCTGCTCACTGGATTTTTTTCAACTTCTTGGAATCCCAAACTTGAACTGCCCTATTGTGTCCTTGGTAATCAAGGAAAGGAACCATCATATGTGCAAAGTATTGATTGCACGAGTGGGGTATGGTAGGACTCTTTGGGTAGACTGAGCAAGCCTCTGTGTATCACCAAAGCTTTTGACTGACATCAGTAGACAATAGGTGATAGGCTTTCAATGAAGTACATACAATCAGACATTGAAAAAAATCTACAAGACTCACATTTGGCTGTGGCCACTTGACTGACCAAAGCACCATGAAGACTGAAGGGTTCAGTGTTGTGCCAGGTATTGTCTTCCAGTGTGATGATATGCAGAATGATACAACTTACAGCCTCTATCGCTCCTGCTTTGTTTGGGGTGTCCTTTGGCTTGTCAGACAACAGAGGGAGATGGAGTATCAAAGACTGGGGGCTCTGGCCCAACAGCTTGTTGTTCCTCCAGCTCATTGACTTCATTTTGGTCCGCAACTTGATTGACATAGATTCATTGATCAAGTTGCCCATTGGAAACGTAATTGTCAAAATCATCCTTGTTGGATAAATCATTTTTCTGCTTGCTCATGTGAGAATGGGTTTTTGTGGAGGAAGGCAGATATGAATCAAGAGCTGTTGGATGTTGCTCCATGTTGAAGACCATGCCAAAAGTCATTTGACAAGGTTTCTTTCCTTCTGTACAAGATCAGTCTTTTCATCCATATATCCATCCAAGATTGCAACTCTTTCTTCCACAATGATACAGTAGACAGGCTGAGAATTTTTCAGGGATATGCTCAATATTCTAATTGTCCTGATCTGTGTCTGGAAATTTTGAATCACGAGCTTCTTGCTGGATAGTGCAGATAGACTGCCCAAGATTCTCAAACCACTTGCTGTTGGAATAAATTTTGGACAACCTCCTCAAGTAAAAGAACAGCAACTCAATCTCAAAATATTTGCTCTTGTTGTCTTTGTCTTGCACTTGATATTTGAGCTTGGGCTTTGGCTGACCAACAGTGTGTTTTCCAGACTGAGAAGTCACAATTGCACCTTGAAGATCTCACATGCTGAAGATGGACTGTGGTGTGTGAAGAGTTTGGGCTAGTTGCCATGAGGCTCTTTTCCGACCAAATCACCCCAACACAAGCTGTTTGGAGGGGTTGTAGCTGGGAAACATGTGCCACCAATTTGAGCAAAAGCTGTGCACTTGTTGGCAGGGGATGCGCTGACAACTTGGAGCCTTCATCAAGGATTGTTTGCATGATTGACAGTGTGGACCAGGAAAGAAACAATAGATCCTCCCACTACTCAAAAACTGCAGTTTCTTGCATATTTCATTGGGAAAACGGGGCTTTTTCCACTCGCACCACATTCTGGGTTGTTCATCTGCATTAACCACGTTCTGCAGCCTTACATAGTGAAGCCATGATTCACTCCAGAGAACAAATAGAGAAGATAGAGATTCAAATTGGATTTGCTTGGTGGGTCAAGAGAAATTGATGAGCATTGATGAGCCATGAAGACAGGCACTAGGACCGGGCTTTGACCATGTGGTTCTCATGTTCAACTATGAGGGGTGGCACAGGGAGGTAGGTCTTTTTTAGCTGTTCAAAAACTTGATACTCAAGAATCATGAATTGGACAATCTCAAAACTTCATTTTGTGGATTTTGGATTTGGAAAACTGGTGGCAGAGGGCCCTGATGTCTTGGGTTCCAAAAAGTCAACTTGATACAGTCTATCCTGAACCACAGCCACTCTGCAAAAATAAAATTCAAATTACACAACTTTTTACACATAACAACCATTGAACAACTTTGTATGATACATCATTCTTGGGCTAGATATGGTTTGGTTCCTGGAAAAGGTACAAGATATGTGTCTATGGACTAGCAAAATACCAATCTGTCTGAGAAAGAAAGATTCCTTGATCCCATAAAGACTAACACATGTGATCCTACACCACTGCAAGGACTAATTCCTCTGTGTTGGAGACAAAGTGGATGAGATGAGGGGATGGCCTGAGTAGCGTCCCTAGTCCTGAAATCTCAGATCCCTTGGAATGATAATGATCAAAAGGAAAGGAAGTAGGCATCCACTTCCTTTCCGTTCAAAATTACGCTGAGTAATGGTGATAAAGTGCAGCACTTGCTCCTGCTTGTTGGTGGGAGTGAGGCCTGCGCAGCTAAGGGTGTAAATGGTGCCTAGCGTAGTTATGCACAGCTGACCTCCACAGTTTGTACATGTGTCAAGGCTGAAGTAAGATGAGCTTGAAAACATGTAAACCCACTTCAGGGGTTGTGGGTTGTAGAGCCTCAGAAAAACTGCTGAAGGGTTTCAAGCCCATTCTCAAAGACTTACGCTTCATTGGTGTATGCCTTCAGGTTATTACACCTTAAGGATCTCAGAGATAACTAGTGTATCATTACAACATAAGTAAGAATACATTCACATTTGATACACAGCTTGAGCAAGATTTTGGGTTTGCAATGCCGTCTTCTTATTGTATGGACAAAGGGACAACTTAAAACATGATGAACTGCCAACGTCCTGGGCATTTCAGAGAAAGCTCATAAGCAGGTGCACACGCAACAAAGCCCCTCCTATTTGCAAACTATGGCCTGACCAGGCCATCTTCTTATGTGGACCACAGCTTTGTAAAAAGAGAATGACATCGGATTTCAACATTGGACCACCATTGATGTTTCATTGTATATGTTCTTGATCATCAAGTTGTCATCTACTCACATGAAAACTTCTTTCTCATCAGTATTCTGCCATCCATCTGCAGGACCTCCAAATGATCCACTGCCAGCAACAATGGCAAATGCAATTCTAAGGACAATGTATATATCATCCTCAAAGTTCTCTATTGCAATTTATGGCTATTGTGATGGATGGGTTGGAATTTGTCAAAATTCTCCCACCCAATTGAAAAACCTAAACAGCACACCTTTTTGTAGTGTTCTGAAGAAGGCCGCAACCACTTCAAAGTTGTCCCACATTGTCTCACAGTCTTCTTCTTTAACAAAATAATTTACAGGAGGGATTTGAGAATCCAATCCAGGATATGATAACTTACTTCAAATACAACTTTCAAGATTCCAACAACATCATAAAGGCGGAGATTTCCTTACATGGTTCTCTTGCCTTCAATTCAATCTTTATTGAAGAATTTGTTTGACAAGAATACTATTGCTTCTTTCTCTTTTTCTCTTGTTGTTTGAATTAGTTCTGATTGTAATCTGCATTCTCTTGTCGTTCTTCCTCATCTTCTTGTCTTATTCTTTCAATTTCTGTCAAGGTTGGTTCTATTTGCAAAATTTCAGATTGATCCAAACTAGGTGGAGTTGCCATTGGTGTAAACTTTGGTTCTAAGCCTAAACCTCTACAACTATGTCTCATTTTGTTCAGAGATGGTTCAAAGATTTGAAACCGAGAAATTGTGATGGAGATGGTGAAGAGAGCCAAGAGTGGTCCTTTGACAGACAAAGTCTCTGGTGTGGTTTTCCATCAAGGATCTTGTACCACGTAATCCAGGAAGCGTTGGTGTGAGTCATGACGTCACTCAAAGGCAGCTATCTTCAACCGCGCCACAGCCTCAAGAAGCTGCTTGGGGCTGTCCACGTGCAAATGTATCATGAAAACTCCTAGTCTCTTTGTCGCAATTCACACAATTCTTCAGCATTCATATGAAAATGAAATCATTTGTACAGGGGGAAATGAAGGGACTCTCCATAATTTCTTCAACAAAAATTTCAAAAGAACAAATAAAACCCAAAATCAACTTGTTTCAACTGAAGCAGACGCAGAATTGAGAGTCGCAGTGGTAAAAGGTGGAGTCACATTTGCAGAAGTTGCAGTGACAAAGCTCAACGCAAAGATTGCCTCAACATTTGGAAGAGAATATCAAGCAATACAAATGCCACTACCACTTATGATGATTGATAAACAGTGGCAAAAAGTAGTGTGACAATCTCATACTGAAAAGGAAGTCTGAAGGATGAGACAGCAAAGGAGTGCACCCTCTACTCTCAGCTTGTGCATCTCTGGGATTGGGCAAGTATGACATGTAGCTATTCCCAGGTTTTGACTTGGGAGTGCTGTGTGCATTGTAAGTGATCAAGAGAGATGTGGTAAGATCAACTCTTGAGTTGACAGTATGACTATCCCAGGTGACACGCAAAATGCTTGAGTGTCTGCAGGACTGATTTTTTGTCCCCTTTGACTGGGGCTTCTGTTGAATAGAATTCCTGAGAATTGGATCCATCTCCAAAGCAGTGTGACTATTGTTGATAATTCCTCTAGAAGATGCTTGCCTAGTGCTTTCAGGTGATGTCCCACTCTGTCCATCTGAAGTGTCAATAATGATTGAAACTGCTGGTTCCTTGACTGGTCAACATAGGAACAAAAATTGACTTACACCTATCAAATCCTCCTAGTATCAGATCTGCCTTGAGCTGCATGTATACATACATGTACTGGAGATACAAATCTGCTCGCTTGAAGCTTCCTGGTGAGCAACCATATTCCTTCAGTAGGAGAACTGTCCAGATGGTTACAGGAACCATCTGAAGTTCTAGTACAAGTTCTCTGAAGTTTATCCACCATTTGATTGAAATTACTTTGAAAATCTCAAGTTGTGGTCATCTCTAATGGCTGTGTTTGGTGGGATGGCAAGCTGTGGATGCCCGCGTGCGGACTCATGAGAAATTTTCATGGAATTTGAATTTCATTAGATCACAATTTATCTTACCTGATCAAACAGAAGTTCATTAGTTGGCAATGCATCTGAATCTGCATAGGACTCCTCATTTGGTCCAAGTGAATCCAATTCGAGCCAGCCAGTCATTGCATGACCTCTGAGAAACATTCACAAACAATCATGTTGCTCAAAACAAAAATCATCTGCTTATGAATTTTATTGACCATGATGACAGGAGGTGGGGAAAGCTAGAGATCTCATTGCGCGGCCATCAACACAACAAGTCAGGCAGATGTAAGCAATTGTAAATTCAGAGACAAGGAGGTGAAAAAAAGTGTGAGATCATCCAGAATCTTCTCATCTCAGACAAGCTGGCATGTGATCCTCAAAGAGTGATTGCTGAAGAAAATGGTGCAGATATGTTGTGAAGGGAAGAGTGATCTTTTACTGACACAGACCAGGTTATACATACCCTTGAGACACTCAATATGATAAGAATCAATGTTACCTCTGGTCTGTCAAATGGTGTGTCCAATGACACATGTAGCTCTCCTTCCATGATCAAATTTGCTCCTGAGACCCAGCCTTCAAGACACATCTTTGATCCAGGGAGGTTTGAGTTCCTTGAGTAAAGATTAGTGTAGTCTAAGGCCTAAATTGTAAGGTTATGAAGTCTGCAAGTTTGGCTGGAAGTCCCTTGCAGGCTCAGATTGTTTTGTTGCACAAAGGAGATATGTGCAGCTTTGCTAAATAAGTCATGAGACATGAACGTGAAGGTGAATGCATTGTGTGACATCAGAAGATACATGTTTATAAATTTTCACTAAGACCATTCCTGGAAAAATCTGCATTAAAGCCATCTGCAGGGAGCTTTCCACAGACTGGCAACATTGGATTAGGAGTATTTTTTTTCCAAGAGGTTTTCAATTGACAAGTTGCATTGTTTCGCCTATGAACTGATGTATTTGAAAAATGTCTTATCAATTTAGTATAGTCAGTTTCAATATCTAGAGGCCCCCATGGCAATTAATTGAGGCTGTATTGGGTATATTTCAACATCTGTATCCAATCAAAATTCATGATCAAAAATCATGAATGGGCAGAAACTCAGCATACACTAAGTCAGGCTACAAATTTACTGCACATCTTAGAAAATTATACAGAAGTCAGTGAAGAGACAAATTTAGAAAAGTGCTGGTTGGTATTGTCTATGCCATCCCATCATCTTGCATATTTTCCAAAAGGATTTCCACCCCAGTGAATATAAGGTTGGAAACCCAAATTTTAATTTTGCTCCCACATATGTAAATTCACTACATCAAAAATGCCACACTTGCTCTCGACAACTTACATTCTGGAATCAGTTATGTATCTTTGAAAGTGGTGAAGGCACAACAATATCAATCTTCAGCGGGCAACGAGGACGACTGCTCTAATCATCATTTGGATAAATTTGGCACTTCAACAGACATTTTAATGCTCATGTGGCTTTCACAACCTAGCAGGATCATTTTGACAAAAACAAGCATATTTCTGAGTATTGGTAGCTTCTGCCCAAACTTTGCTAGTTTTGAACAAATTTTGAGTCTCTGACATGAGTTCAGACAAAAGAAGATGGTTATCTGTGGATATTGAAATGCAAGGATCTTACAAACCCCTTGGGTGGTGGAAAGTTCAGCAGGAGCGAGTGATTTTGAGAGATTGGGAGGGGGGTGGAGGTTAGATATCATAATTGATTTGCCATCAAATACCAGAAGATACCAGAAGTCTCAAATGGTGTTTGGCGTACAGCTGCATGGCATGGTCTGCATGATGGATTTTGTACTGAAGTTATGCAAGTAACTTGTAAAATTCCCTTGATGCTGAAAGATCTCATTCAACAAGTTGGATCCACATATTTCAGCCTGATGCACTCACAGTTAAATCCATGTGAATGGCCTGAGGGCTACAGATTTGTTGGCTGAGCAAATCTTACATTCCTCTTTTCCACAAGCACACAATGGAATCCAAAATTGCCTTACTTCAAGACATGCACTACAACTCCCTACACATAGTACAAGTATAGTACCTTCTACCCTTTTGGTCTTGAGCTAGAGGAATCTGAATTTGAAGTTCTCAAAAGTCACCTGCAGCTTGACAAACTCGAGCAACTTATTCACGTTCTGGTAAATTTCTGACACACTGTAATTAATATATCAAGACAACAGTTTTCATGAGCGCATCTTGGAGGTCCTTCAATGCCCAAACCAATATTAAGAGGAGATATGTTGAAAGCCTATCCATTGTCAACAGAATTTCAAGAAGAAGCTTTTGTAGGATTGAATAAAATTCATTCCATATGAACACCTCTGAAGTGGCTGAATGGAAGAAATCAAAATGAGCTTGAGCCATCACAAGAGACAGTGTGATCCCTAGGAAGTCTGAATTTGTCTGAGATTATTCATCAGCTGGTTTATGTCTTGATATTCTAGCCGAGACTTGTTGAGGATCTGGTCCCATATGGGTGGCCATAGAGGAGTGATTGGGAGAAGTGAACATACAATGCCCAACCTGGGACACCCCCATATTTGTATTTGATGTGGAGCAGTTTTTTAAGACTTTCATTGGCTATAGGGTCAATTGTGCCACAAATGCCAAAGAGGGAATAGCTCAAACAATATTCCTAAACACACAGCTTCACATCCAGTGTCCTGTCAAAGCAGTCCAGCACCATCTGATAGAGTTTGGCAGCAGGATTCTTTATGTCTTTGAAGGTTTATGGAGTTGGTTGCCCTTACTGGAGTCTTGAATTTGAGTGCTTGTGATAAAAGTTCTCTAACTTATGCCAGCATAGCACAGTGCAAATGAGATGAAAGAGGTCTTGATTGGCTCTATTGTCTTCAATATATGTAAATTGATTGAGCTGGAGCTTACTCTCCATCTTTTGTATGAGAAGGATCAGGCTGTGGAACCAGTCAGACACATGGACATCAATGTCTGCTTCAGACCAAAGTCATAGGTCAATTAATCACCAATCCTATCTACTAAATCCAATACTGTTCAATGATCCTCTCTTGTGAACCTGAAGTAGATTGTAATAAGCCAAGTTGGTAGTCCACCTTCTCTTCAGTTTGTTCGGAAGTCAATGTTGTTCAAGGTCCCATCAATGACATGTTTTTATAAAGGTTTGGATGCACTGTACCCCAATTAAATGATGATACAAAACAAAATATACATTCCCAGCTTTCCAAGCACACTCGCAAGCCATGCATTTGATGTTCATCCCTATTCCATAGCCAGCCATCCAATTTGTCACATTCACACCCAGCTTTGACCCAACAACTTCAAAGAGTTGTTGCATCACATCTGAGCCTTTCTTGCAACAACAAACAAACAAGCTGCGAAAAAATCCCTGTCATTTCAGCTGTTCTGCCTGATTTGAGACGGCTGAAAGCAAATAATATACTTTTTTGGGCAATCATCAAGGCTATGTTTGGATGGTGCATTTGAATGCACCTTAAACCAATAATTGCACTAAGATCTTCAATTAATGCACATCCAAAACATAGTTCTTTGGCTGACTTTTGATCCAAAAGTTTAATTGATTTAAACAACCAATGATGCACCAGTAATGCACTTCAAAATAATTAACCCAACAGTTGATTATTCTGCTGAATTGGTTCATCAACCCACTCATTTTACCTGGATCCAACTCAAGTTTGCCTGCGGACCCCATTCATTGGAATTTATAACCTGCTTGACCTTCGACTCCTCCACGTTTAACTACTCTACTTACTATTGTCCAACAACTCAACTCGTTGTCTTGTTTACACTGTAGCTTCCAATATTGGCTATTGAAAACATTGAGACAGTTGATCAGCTTGATATGGTCTTGAGGCCCGCCAATGAGAAGCACAAGCACTTCATCATCACTGTCTGATAAAGACGCTTGAGGAAATAAGGATGATTATGAGCATGATGACCATTGATCTTTGTCAGACAAGAGATCAAACTCTGACATGACTTCACCACAACAGTCATCAAGGGTAATGATGATGAGAGTTGATCAAATTCAATCAACTTTTTTGGACTTCAATTTGAAATACCAGTTGATGATATGGATGGCTGATAAAGCTTTTGTAAACCAATCCTGTTGCCGTCATTGTCATCTAGAAGACCAATAAAGACATCTCTCTTTGTGATGTTGCAATCATCATTGGTTGCATGTTACAAATGATTGTATTGTTTGTTGTTTCTCAAGCCTCCATTGACAATGCTGATGTCAAAGTCTTTTTCTGGAGTCATGACAAGAGTCTCATGAATAGGCAAGGATCTGAGGTGGGTTCTTTCAGTTGATTCTGATTTGGGTAGAGGAATTCAAATTGATGATGCAATTTTATGAAACATCCATTGCATGTGCGTTTTGTTGGCCTTTCATCCAAAGTCCTCATCACCCGGGACCCTCTTCCAGTTCCCCTACCATTGGTAAATTTATGACCACCCAGATCACACTTACACCCAATGTAACAAAGCCTTGAGGCGGTTTTATATTCATGTGAAGTCCAAGATGCCCAGACTGTCTTAGACATATGAATTGCAATGATACCTTATGTCAGATTGGCAAGCCCATCACCAGGGGATGAGGAATCATACACCATTCAGGTGTTCACCAACATTGATGCGCTTGCCAGAACAAGCCAGAGTATATTCCCTAACTTTTCTCAGATCAAAAAGGGCAACCCATTTTGAAATTTTGCAGCTGTGACAATGATACCTTCAGTCTCAAAATCAATCTCATCTTTTTGCGACTTCTTATTGCTCTAGCAACCAAAGCCCAGCAAACAACAGGCAACATTGCTCCATTAAAAATTATTGCTAAACCAAGAAAAGGTGAGGAATTTCAAAATTGTGCAGTGTTGGCAATCTGTTTCACATATTGATTGTCCGTACGCTACAAGATATGTGCTAAAAGTCCAAGAAGGCAGAAGTAGAAGGCCTCCCCAATAAAGTCAAGCAAACAACAGACAATGCTGCTCCTTTAGAAATTATGGTCAAACCAAGAAGAGAAGGTGAGCAATTTCAAAGCTGGGCACTGTTGACAATTTGTTTCATGTATTCATTATCTGGACTATGATTCTAGCTAGTAAGTAAAAGAGACACACTTGAAAAGCACAAGAACAAGAGACAGAAGGTGAGGGCAATAATTGAAGCAACCTGAGCTGCTTGGGGAACCCCAAAGAAATTGCGACAGAAAAAGGTGTGTGGGTATTTGTGAGTTTACAGCCACATATCTTCACGCATGCTGCCTTACCTTGGCTGTGCGGTTTGATAGTTTCACAGACTGAAACGGGGAAGTAGAAGCTGTTGTAGAAAATGGGGCAATGAAAAAAACCGCAGTGAAAGAAGTTGTACAAGGAACAAGAAAAGAGAAAGGGTGGAAAGGATGGGTAATTGTGGAAGCAGAGGATAATGTTACCAAGGGGAAGCTGGGGTGGTGGTCAAGAGTGACAGCCAAGGCACAACAGGTAATATAAGGAAGTCACAAAATGTGAAGCAAGGAAGGTTTTTACTTATTTGAATTCCATGACTTTTGTAGTAAATAGTCTTTGTTTATGTATATTCTTTCTAGTCACTCATTATGAAGCCTTCCCCTATGCTTTTCACATGGAGTTCACTGTATTTTTGCTGTGTTGATTCAATATATCTCCAGATAAAAATATCCATTCCGTTAAAAAAACAATACCAATAACCACGTACCTCAATCAGACTTCCAGAAGTTTCTGAGGACTTCCAATATGAGACAAGAGAATACCCAAGCTGAAAAGCTGATCATATTCACCTGTGCCTCCCGGACTTTTTGGATAATCCCTGGGGAAAAACCTGTCATTTCAAAGGGGGACAGTTCAATGTCCCAGCCAAATTTTGGTAGACACGTTTGACATGTCTACATTACACATATAAAATCATAAGTTTGTATGGTTGTTTTTGAATATTCTGGAGAGCATACATTACACTTGTACAGATACATTATGCATAATCGCATCCGCACAGGCTGTCAGCTTGAAGACAAGTCCAGCTTGGCTGCAGAAGAGAAATTGCCTGCAGAAGACAAGTCTACCATTCACAAGCCTTCCTGACTGTTAAGTTACACACACATGCATTTCACATTCACACAAAGTCACAGGTTCACAATTCCACAAACTGCTCACATGGCTGACTAACTCCAAAAATTGTTAGGTTTCATGTGACTACCTCACACTAATTCACTCTTGGATACCCGTCCATTCATCTCACACTCGAATCACAAACAATTTGATTCCTTTTTCACATACTCCAATCTGAAACATGAAGGTACCTAAATCATCTTCCTCTACCGGTGAGGACAACATTGATCCACCCAAATCATCTTCCTCCACCGGTGAGGACAACAGCAATCCACCCAAATCATCTTCCTCCACCAGTGAGGAGAACAGCAATCCCTCTTGGAACACGACTCTTCCACCACCACCAGCTGGAGTATTTGAAGACCAAAAACAATTGAAGCAACACCTTGACACTCACTCTATCCCACATGGATACAAAATCTCAGTTCTTGACACAAGACCGTTATGTTTTGCTTTCAAGTTTGCTAAAGGAGCCACCCAATATGCCAAGTCTTGTGGGACATCTCCTTTTTTTGTTCAAGCAACTTGGTCATCAATCAAAGGACCTTGGACACTAGAGACTCACATACCACGTCATGATCACCAACTGTCTACCAATGAACCTTGGTCTCAAATTCAAATTGAACAAATGAAAAAGAACATCAAAGGTAATAAGTGTTGCACCCGCAGCCTACTGTCTCAAGAACACAAAGATCACATAACTAGTCGGAAGAAACTCAATTACCCAAAACAAAAGACCCTCCTTCAGACATTCAAAAAAAGAAATTGAAGATGCAAACAATTGATCACATCCAGCATCACTCAAAGCTGACTTGGAAGATGAAGACAGTTATGAGATCCAAATCCAATTAACACCACACTCCAAAGCAAAACAATTCAAATCCAAAAAGATACTTCCACTGGACTCTGAAGAAGATGAAGAACAGGAAAAACTCAAATCCAAGCATTGAATGACCAATGCAACTAAGGAGACCCCACCTGTCATCAATTCAGCATAGGACTCACTGGAACGACCTCCAGTTCCTACAACAACAAATTCTGATCAACAACCATCAACATGTTCTCCTTCTGTGAAGAACCGAAGCAAGGAAGACCAACCTGTTAGTACATCAGATACTTCCAAGCCTCCAGTGACCAATGGTTATTGACAATTATCAAGAAATTCAAACCCTTTTCCTACTCCTTCAATTCCTGATCTCATTTCTCCGTCTTTCAAGGTAGATTTGTGATCTGATTTCAATTACTCGTTCATCTTATCTTGATACTGACAATTGATTTTCTCAACACTCACACGGAACATCCTGCAGTCATCATTGCAATGAAACTAACCAGTTGTTTAAGTCCTTCACCACCTGCTTCAATTTCAGAGCTTGTTAGTCCATCTCCCAAGGTTAGTGTCCTTTCTCTTCACAATTGTCCTTTCCCAAAACTGACTTGTTCGTACACTCAGCTCAATCACAAGCACAAATCAAAACCACTTGTATTATCACCACCAAAATCTCATGCATCTACATCTGCCACCATCAAGGCAGCCAACCATAAAACCCAACAAAAGCCAGATCAGATCAAACTGCCCCTGCCAGATAAGACTCGCCCTAAACGGGAAAATCAGATCAAATCCATAACCAAAAAGCCTTGTGTGATTCCTTCCCAAAGCTCAGCTTGGCTTCGACATCACAAGTCACACAAGGATCCTGTTGTCCAACAATTGGACAGCACCAAACAAGGTACCTCTAAAAATCTGTTCTTGCCATCCGTAAAATAAGTGCTCATCACATCTGTCAGTTCAAGTGATTCATATGATCTGGACTGAGTTTGAACTTCTTCCAGGGACCATCTTGTGTTGGCAAGTCCAACGTCAACAAACAAAAAGGACTCGATCCTGGCGGTATGTTGTTCTTCCACTTCAATCACCAATATGCAACATAACTCTTTTCTTTTCCTTTTCAAATCTCAGAGGATTCCTTTAGCATACCAGATACCTTCTTATCTCCATCCTTTTCTTTTATCAGCAACCGTTGTGAAAGGCAATGGGTTATGCTCATTCTCCTTGATTGCAATATGTTTTGGTGGAAGCAAGGATGATGCAGTAAAAATAAGTAGTGAAATGGCAGCTGAGCTTGTATCAAAATATGACTGGAATCGCAGACACCTTCCTGGATTGTGTCCTGACTATGATCTTGATAGCTTCCTTGAAATCCTCCAAAGCCCATCACCCACTACCTCAAAGAAGTATTGATACTCAATGCCACTTGGATTAGTACTCATTGCCAACACCTTTCAGCAGCCAGTCATGTATCACACCCCTCAAGATTTACTGACAAGTACCACATTCCCATTTTTCACCGCTCTCACATCCAAAATCCAACCAATAGTCATATTGTTTGTCAACAACAACCACGATGTACCACTATAACTCAATACCTCAAAATATTTGCTGAAATATATAATCTTAGAAATATTGCCAACTCTTTTCCAGTATCTCCTTGATCAATTTGCTCACTTTTGTGAGCGTTCCAACAATGCTCCTCACATACAAGCTGACAGCAGAAGTGAGGAGAAAACTTTCCAAAGTTTTATACTCCTTCAATCATGTAGTGACTTTCAGTCCTAATATCAGTGCTTTTGTTTAAATTTTGTGTAAAAGGTCAGTCTATACATGCATATCTAACTTTCACCGATGGGGAAAGCCCTCACACGACTTTCAAATGATTATTCACCACAAAACTAAACATGCACATATCCATATCATGTCCTTTCAATCTGCTTTGAAGCATTTGGGCAACTCTTTGTCTATGATGGATGCATTGTTGTGTGATGTTTGGAATGCAAGAATGCACTTTGCACATCCAATCTTTCCAAGTTTTGAAGGAGTTAAGAATGTATTCTTTTGGTGAAGTTTGTGTGCAAAGGTCACAGCTTTGTGAATGATGCACAGTCACACCTCACAAATTTGTTGTGTGAACCTTTCACAATTGCAATAAAATTTCATTCTCACAAATAATTTTTCATAAAAGAGGGAGAAAAGGAAGTTGACAAGAAGTTCCTCTGCAAACTTTCAGCTTGAGATCTATGTATTCTTCTGATGGAGATTTTGTGGAAGGTTCACCGCAGTGTGAACCTTCCACCATCATTTCACACAAATATCCTCACACAACACACAGCTTTCCAAAAGTAAGGTCAAGCATGGTTTTATGTACTCATGATGATGTGGTGGAATTTCTATGTCTCAAATGATTGCCTTCTTTTGATGATTTTGGAGAGTTCACCCAATGTGGGAATCTCCCACACTCATTCTCCACAAATGTGAGATTCTTTCCTGCACACCAATAACACAAATTATGCTGTGTTGTATGACATCATAACTAAGAAGGTCCAACGTTTTCTGATCTTTCTCAACTTTTACACATTTTTTTGAAGGTTGTATGTGAGGTTCTGGATCATTGTTCCTTGAAATTGTGTGATGTAATCACAGATGGGCGACAACCAGAAGAAATATTCACAGCAAACTGTCCAAGGTTTCTTGTCCTTAAATCCTAGTGTGAGCTCTCAATTCCAAGCTAAACATTCATGTCACTGAAGTTCAACATACTTTTAAGTTGTGACTACGCAGATGACACAATCACAACTAGTCTGGACTGTGTGTACACATCCAAGGCCATTCAATGTGGAACAAAACTTAGAGAATGGAAACAAAGTCATGAACTATGACAACAGTTTTTCTGCCCTTTGAAAAGACTGTTGATTTTTGCTGTCCTTCTGGATTCTCTGACTTCCTTTCTCAACTGTGCTCTTTCAGCCTTTAGTGCCTCACTAACCACTGCCTTTCTTTTCATGAATTTTGTCTCTTCTTCATATGATCTCACTCTGGACTTACAATATGCCTCCCATGCTGTGGGTTCCATTGTTGCTCTTTCTTGTTCAAGCAAATCAATGTGGTCCACCAAGGTCTTTGAAATCTGGCAAGAAGAACCAAATCAAATGATTGCACACTTTTTTGGGCTGATCTTGTGGCTATGTTCATTGTAAGTTATGGACTCTGCTGTATAATGTTCATCCTGGAAGAGATCAATGAGTTAGTGAAACAAGTGGGCAAAGGCTCTTCTCATTGGTAACCAAGTTCAGTCTTACCTGAGAATCCCAAACAGTTTCATAAATCCCATCACATCAATTGTAGTCCACAGCAATGTCAAAGTCCTTTAGGACAAAGAGGCTACCAACTATTGACCCTATGTTTTCTGAAACTTTCAGCTGGTAGGGCTTTCCAGTTTCCCAGTCAATCAGGCAATTCATTCCAAAGGCATAGCAAGTGTGGTCATGATCAGTATGTAGTTCATTATAGACACTGTCACAAGACACAACCATATTGGATGCAAACACTTTTCCATTTGGTGTATGTTGCCATTCAACATCATCAAAACCTGGGACATTTGTAATAAGCTCAATGTCAAGGTTTGACTTGAAAACTGATGATGCAAAGGAGGAGAAGCGCTTGGCCAAAAAGTCCCGGATCCAATGCAAGGCGGCCATTGGAATTTCCTCTGCTAGTATTTGATTGCTATAGCAACAAGTGAAGTCACTGAAGCAATAAGGGCATTTGGAAAGTATTTTCAACAAATTTTTAATCAGTATGGTACTTGTCTTCAAGTAATCCATTTTACTAACCAAGCAAAATCCCTGGATCAGTGCCTCCTCTCCAGCCCGCACAGCCCACCCAACCCCAGAATTTACCTTCCTCTTTGATCTTTTGCACAGCACCATTACTTTTGCATTTCCACCTTGCTCTTGCCACCTTGAAGCTGACTGAAACTGAGTGATCAAACCTTCTACACAGAGAAGAATCCATGTCCTTAAACCTCGTACAGCAAACAACCATCACCAGTGAAAGATCCTCAGCATTGATGACTACCACAGTTCCAAAGTGGCTCATGATGGGAGGTCAATCACAGAAAAAATGATCACTATTCTTACTCCATCAGAAAATTAACACATTATCTGCAGATAGACCAAGCTCTGCAGCAAGCCTTGCCTTTGTTTTGGTTTGTTTACAATGTTTCCAATGGTAAATTGTGCCCAAGGTAAAGTAGGCTTTGCACCTTGCAGCCTTTCCCTCAATGGCTGACAGTGATTTTTTTGACTTGAAGTTGTCATTAGTTGGAATTCCAGCTTTTTTGGCTCTTTGGTGTCTCTTCTGACATGACATTCTACTTAGAATATAATGTTAGATATAATGAGGGCTTGTAATGATTTGGGTGATTAAGGTATTGATTGATAAGTTATAAAAATAGTGATAATTATGGTAAAGATTGGCTAAGAGCACGAAATAAGAAAACTGTGTTGTACGATGTATAATTTGTTTGAGGGGCTTCAGAGTAAATTGATTTGAGGAAATTGAAACCCTTTGATTTCCTTTTTCAACAATTGACTTGAGGAAGAAAGAAATTCTGATCAGTCCCAATATTTTGGATAATCAGGTTGATAGTTTGTTTGACTAAGAGTGAAAGAAATTGAGAAGTGGATAATGCTTACTGTATGTTGTTCTTGGTTTCAGAAAAAGGCTTGGTGATTGTTAAATCAATCAAACTGAATCAATCAAATCAAAATGTTGAATCAAATCGTTGCTCAAGGCTAGTTAGGTGGTAGGGGTGGGTTTTCAGATTGATGGAATCTGAATGATGCAAATTGCAGCAGAAATGATAGAGAGCAACTGATTCAAATCAAATGGGTTATAGGTATAAATGATCCAAATATAAGTAATAGAGACTGAATGATTCAAATCAATTCAGTTATAGGTCTTTCTTGAAAGTGAATCAATTCAAAATGTGGGTATGGATTGATTTCAAGACTGGCTAGGTGGTAGAGATGGTGTTTCAATTTGACTGGATCTAATTGTTGTTTCTATGTGATGCAAATTGCAGAGTGAGATAAACTAAAATATGGAATGCAAGATGGGCCAAAGTGACAACTTCAAATTTCAAAAACTGAAATTTCAGGATCTGTGGGTGCATAGCTGAAAAAACCTGACAAAACTGTGGATTAAGCGCAAATACTGGACTTAAGCCACCTGTATTTGGTCAAAAACATATAAAAATTATTTGTAAATGCCACAAGTCAACCATTAAACACAGCACTCATTTTCTGCCTTAACTCTGACATCTCTCATTCCGTATTACAAACACTGCTCATCAGCCTTTCCTCACAGCATATCACTCAATACTCAGTTTCTCGCTGCACTCTAATCAGAGCTATGGACACTCAGCAACCAAAGTGTGCAATCTGTTCCTCCAGTCTCCAAAAAGGCAAACACAACATTCTGTCAGCCTTGTCTTGAAGCAGCTCTCACGGCCAGAAACAGCCAACCTCAATCTCAATCTACAACACTCACTCCTAGCCCTCCTGCCCCAAGATAGCTGCTGCCCAATAAGTTGCTTGCAAATCAGTCTTGACTGGCAGTCATATTCATAAGCTACATCAGATCAAGTCTAACTGGGACCTTTTTTGTGCTCAAGCCAGTGGTAACCTCATGTATGGACACCCAGCAGCCCCCCAACCCCATCCAATTTCAGTACCTTCAGGCCAATCATCCTCAGTTGGCATGGATAGTTCAGTACAATAAAAAGCATCACACTCACAACCTAGTTTGTGGTTAACCCAAAGTATAGTTATAAATAAGACCAAGATACAATTTCTTACTGAGAGTGGCTTTCTCCAATACTGTTATTGTTGTTCTCCCAATGAGGATTTTTCTTCTTGGTGACACCTGATTCATCTTCTTCATCTTCAGATGACTCCTCATCATCACTTTCACTTCTAGCCTTCTTGGTTTTCTTGATCTTATTGACTTTTGAGTTACAAGATCAAGAATTGTTTGTGGTTTTTGCTGGTTTTGACTTGGAAGAAGTTCTAGCTGGTGGTTTTGATGAACAAGACTAGCACATCTTGGTAGAAGACTGGTTTTTCATTGCCAAAGAACCTGATTGAGTGGGTTGGATTGCCCCAGTTAGAACTTGACTGACTGTGGATAGATCAATTTGTATTGTGCCGGGAGTAAGTTGAGAGCCGGTTATTCCGTGTGCATCTGCTTTGGAGGATACATCTGTTGTATTGAAGGTTTCCAATGGTAAATCTTGCTGAAAGGACATATTAAGATTGGATATTGAGGGGTGAGGCTGATGATTGGGAGTGTGGGGCAAGGATTGGGGCGGAAAATTGGGTGTTGACTTTTTTTATATCTCTTTTCCCAGATTTCAACTTGATTTGGCAATTTGGAAGTTTGGGGAAAATATGTGGATCTGTTCCCAGAATCAACTTTGTATTCTGTAAATCATAAGATAACATATATTGATAAGGAAAGCCCTTGTCCATTTTTCAAAAAGGAAAAAAATGTGAGAAATGATAACAATCATAAGATAACATATATTGCTTTTGATTTTGGTTGTCAATCAATAGCAAGGGCTATTTCATCTACACTATTACCTGCAGATTCAATACTTCCTCCGGATTGAATGCAGAGGCAGAGGTGATGTATGGATCTTGAATGGGCTGATTGTTCTGGAGTGCCTCTTTTTTCCTTTGTTGAAGAAGCATATCTTCTAACTCAAAAAGGACACTTTGAGATGATTTATGTGAGTTTGGTCAAATGTGATTCAAGCTGGCAGGTGCAGTTCCAAGTTTGTCAGTGTGATCTTCAGTAACAAGGGTGTCATCATGTTCAGCTGAAGTAGTTCCATTATTGTCACCGGTCTCAAGAGGTTTTCATCTGAGAGATTGTCTTCTTCTTCTTCTTCTTCTATGTCTTCTGCATTCCTCTTGAGTGAGAGATGTGCTCATGTTGTTGTGGATGTTTGAGATCTAGAATAGTCAGAAGAAGAATGACCACCTTGGCGGCTGGAGTGCTGTGGCTGTGTGGGAGCAGGAGTCCCTTCACCGGTGAGATCAGTGACCTTGAATTCTGCCTTCACAAATCAGAGCTGCCTTTTCCATCAGTTTCCTGGCATCCTTTGGAACATTAGGGACATTGACCTGGTGACAGAGGACATGAGCTGTAGCAGATATGTTGTGCTCAAACTCCTCTTTGGTGATCTATTCAAATTCCAATTCAGCCAATCCTGAATCTTGGATATTTGATAAAGGTCCTGAAGAGGTAGGGGCTTGTGTGAACGCTTCAAAAGTAGGAGCTGCAAAAATAGCAGCTGGCCGGGGGAAAAAATCAATTTTCTGGGTAGGGTCAGGCTCTGGAGATCCATGAGGTGTATCCATAGACACAGTTTCAGGAAAAAGCAAGTCTTGTGCAAAGCTGTTTGACATCTTTTGTTGAGTTGAGATGTGTATTGTATTGTGTTGAGTTTTGTTGAGTTGTGTTGAGTGGTGTAGAGTTGAGAGTTGAGAGCTGAGTCATGTATTGAGTTGATGGAGATTTATGGAGAATGGAGTGGATGAAACTGTTGAATAGTGTAAAAGTGTGATCTGTACAATGGACCAGAGAGGAAGGGTGGAGGACAAACCCCAAACCCCAAACCTCAAACCCAGTACACACTGTAGACTGTACTGACTGTACTGACTGTACTGATTGTACTGACTGTAGACTGTACGGACTGTAAAGCTTGTTACTCAATAGACAACTTTGGACTTACCCTTTACCCACCGTTACACACCCTCACCACAAAACCAATTTTGTGGGCAGATTTCCAAACCTCATTCAAATGAATTGTTTTCAATTTCATTGCAGTGTATTTTTGTTCAGCAATAAGAATGATGCATTGTTATTCATGCCCACACGCACTTGTGATTATATATCTTGATCACTATTCACCTCTTACAAGCCTTGAGGGATGATCCATCTATATATCTGGCTGCAACACAGACCACCTTGTACCCCTCAACATAAAGGATGTGTCTTCATTTTTTGGGACTTTGTTTTATGATTGACTTTCTAAATCCATAGTTTAATTGATCATCTTTGCTTTATTATCTAACAATGGCTCCAAGTATACCTAATCCCAATCTTGATTCTCGTCCTATGTCAGTGTTGTGGTGAAGATTACCCAGGTAGAAATATGACTTGACTAATTTGTGACCCATGTCAATGGAATAAGGATAGCCAACTGGCATCAACAAAATGGTAATCAATCACATTGTCAAACAATCTCAGTTCTCAACTATTCTTTATCTCACCATCCAAGACATCTATCACTTTGAGTCATCAACCTTTGATCCATTCCAGATCTTCACTTCAATCAAGTGCTCACACATTGGGACCTCTTGCTCTCAACACGGCTACACCCGCATCAGCTCATTATGGAATGCAAGTTGAGAATAGTATTCAAAGAGCAATTGCGCAGGCTACTGAGCTTTAATCTCGTCAATGCCAACTGCAAATTTCTAATTATCGAAAGGGAGCTGTTCCGTGCCCATCCAATCTTGAAGCCAGAGGATCTGCAAGATCAAAGATGACGACAGGATTGGTATCAAAGCAACAAAAAACCGATGGATTTATAAAGATCAATCTTGCTTATATTCTTAATTCTGAACTTGTTGATCCTGAATTAATTGGTTCTAGCTTTGATTATGATCTCTCAAAGACACATTGGATGCTTGATTTCACTACCAAAGTCTGCAATTACTTTAGAGATCATCCAACTTTTCCCTCCCCTCAACAAGTACTTCTGCTTGAACTTCATAGCCTACAACCTTATTATAAAGACTGGTACTACCAAGGCAAATTAGGCAGGGTCAACTGTTTACCTAATTGAATTACTGAAAATTACCTTTGTTCCAGGTGGACTTCTGGACGTGCTTGCGAGAAGTTTGTGTTAATCTACAATGCAAATCAATATCTGACATCAACAGGCAAGAGAAATGTTGAAGATGAGGTCCTGGACTTGCCATGTCAGTCTTCTGTTTGTCCACAGAGCATGTCACTACAATTACGTTCAATGAAAAGTGAGTTCTTCAACTTCAATCTCCAAAGCCTATCTTGATCATCTCCATCTGATTTTGCTTTTATAGAGAACATTGTTCATTAGTCTTCAGCTGTTCTTTCTTTGGATTCAGAATCTTCAGTTGTTCTTCATGGATCAAATAACTCCAACCCAATTGACAATCATGGTGAGCAAGGTCTTTTTAAAATTTTCTTTTAGTTGATTCTCTAACCACATGTCCTGGGTTTGATTTGAAGACTATACACCTTGTCCAACAAGAACCTTGAATGTAAAACATCCTAAACTTTACATGCAACCTATTGAGACTCAGACATCACCTCCAACTCTACAATCAAAAGCAACTCAGACCTCCAACCAAGTCACTGATGAGCGTGTTGATATTTTGTGTCCTGAACCACTTCATCAAGTCATGAACAAGCTTGTTGATGATTTCCGTGGGTAATACTTTGAACCCAAGTACCTTTCAAACACACAGTTGAATTGAATTTGATCATTAAGATCTAGCTGGTGGTAAAGTCAGATTTTCCGACATAGGAATTATGCAATTGCTTGGCGGAGGAACTCTTCCTATTGTCACTAAGGCTTGTAACTGTTTGAGTCCTAGATGGAAAGTAGGTTCAATGCTTACAATCGTTGCAAAGGATTTGGACTCAAATTACAATCTACATGCAACCAAGCGGCTTAGCTTTGAAAAATCAGAGGTAGTTTATTCTGTCAATTGTTCTGCGTTCATTGGGTCCGGGGCGTTCATGAATTGCTATGAAGCAAAGGTCCTGATTGATGGCCAAGCTCAAGAGATGGTTGTCAAGCAGGAATTGGATGCAATCATGACTCTTGAAAGCTATCAAGCTTTGGCTCAGCGCTATCCTGAAGCAGAAACAAGCATCAATATATTTAAGATGGCAATTGAGGCCAATTCAGTCGATATTCCATATGATGTACACAATCATTATAATAAAATACAAGTGAGTTTTTTTTGTGGAACTTTCTGAATATGTTACTTAGGTTGATCTCTTTTGTTAAGCTTGTCAAGAATTTCATTGTACATCAAGGACGCATAGATGAGCCTGGTCCAAAGGATATTTATTTATTTGAGGAGAAGATTGAAGGGAAATTTGTCAAATTCTTTGGTAATCTATTCTTTTCAATTGAGGAAAAAAAGGAAAATAAGGCCATCTATCAAATTATGCACACACTATCACATAAAACATATCATGACAATCATGGTAGATGGATGATTGCAGACCTTCAAGGAAAGGAAGAAGGTCTTCTCACAGACATTGCAATCATTGATGAAGAGTATGTGTTCTTTTACATCATGCTTTTCTTGTCTGTTATCCTCTAACTTGACCTTTGACAGATATCTGTGGACTATGGGAAACACTGACCGGATTGGCCTTATTGGATTTTGTCTCACAGCTAAATGTAACTTTTTGTGTAAACAACTTGGCCTCCCAGATCCTCAAAGTGCTAGTTACCCTAAAATTGTGAATGGCATGGTGGTAGCAGGTACAGAGAGTGAGGTCCCTGTGCTTGACTCTGATGCTGAGCGCTCATGGGAATTGCTGTGTGGTGCCCGTACCCTTTCTACATAAACTCCTACTTGTTGTTTTCTTCATTTTTCACCCAAAGAATTTACCATCAGGTTTGATCCAATTCTTGTTTCTATGATTTTCAAAAACAACTGAGATCATGATCTATCCAAGCTCAAACAAAGAATTACAATCAATTTCAGATCTTTCTTTCCCAAATTTGAATTTGAAATTCATTCTCTTGTTTCATAAAATAAACCCAATGTCAATTGCTTCAATCAATAAAAGACTGAGAATTGAGACCTGATTAATCAGATGAAACAATACATATAAAGAAAATTCCAAATTTCAAACTTGATCCTTTGCATCACCAGCAACTCTGAACCTTTCATCTCTG
Organism: Melampsora americana; assembly: GCA_022264835.1. Taxonomy (NCBI): domain Eukaryota; kingdom Fungi; phylum Basidiomycota; class Pucciniomycetes; order Pucciniales; family Melampsoraceae; genus Melampsora; species Melampsora americana. The sequence goes on along the minus strand of JAIFHY010000012.1, from coordinate 1,037,583 downwards.
TTGTACTCTTCATATTCTCCATCAGAATTCAAAACTCCATCAGGGAATTCATCTAAATCTACATTCATGTACTTGATTATTTCCAGAACTGCTGTAAATACTGCCCATACATTATTTAGAGTGATATTGGATTCAATAAAACCTAGCTCTTGAATTATGTTTGAGACTGTGGAACCAAATATGGGGGGGTGATTTAAAATAAAGTTTCTTCATCAGGGTAATAATGTGCTATCATATTTCATATGACTTCTTTAGGAACCTCCAGCCCGCCTTCAGTCCCATCATACTGTTCAGGGTTGTAATGACAGACTTCAGGTGAAACACCTGTGGGAACAAGAGAATGCTGTTGTTTGGCAATGCGGTTGAAGTTACGTTCCAGAATGAAGGAGTCTAATATTCTCTGAACAAGCCTTATAAATAGATGTAAAAACAAAGCCCTATAGATGCAATAAAAATCATAATAAATACCATGAGGTAAGTGGAAAGATTCAGATGAGAATTTTACGTACTTCTGGATAGCTTTTTTAGGGTCATATATCCCTTCAAACATTGCATTTATAATAAAGTCACAAATTGTTATGTTTTTTTTGTATCGTCAATTGTCCCCATAATTGTTCAATTCTTTGATTGTGCTGAGATGTTGTGAATTGGTGTTTTCCTTTGGCTTCATCCCAATCTAACCCACCAATGATATGAATAAAAGTGATTTGGAAAGTTGCAATGTCACCAGTTTCTGATCCTTTGTCAGTAGTCACCTGTTGAGGACAAACTCCCATAGCTTCAACTGTTTGTAAAAATTGAACACCAATTCTTCGAGGATCATTATTGTTTGTTGCCAGATGTAGTTTCAAAACCCTTTGACTCCATGAATCAATAGCACCGTAAATACATATGCCAAAAGGCTTCAACTTGTCATGACCATCCATAGACCAGACAAAATTAGGACCAGGAGCATCATACAAAAGGCGGTGTAGTTTACGATGGTGTCTTTCTTCAAGGCCTTCTGGATATAGTTCTCTCATCATAGAATGAATTGTGTTACGATTGATCTTGAGACCATGATCTATTGCAAACCCTTTCTGCATTGATCTGATACCAGCTGTTACACGAGAGCCTGCTACTTCTAATACCATCTGATTTTTAACGTCTTGCACAGATGTCAAGCCTAATTTAATGTCATCTTTTTGCCATTTCAATCCCATCTCTTGACATAGTGTTTTGAGTTTGTTGTTGGTAAATTTGGGCATCTTACACACACGTTGAATATAACTAACTACTTGTTTTTCTTGTAGGCCTCGGGTATGACCAAGTTTGATTTGTCCAATGATTTCTGCCATTTTTTGTCTGTGCATTGTATGTGTTGGTAGGTATGTAAGTTTAGCTTGGACAAGCGGTATTTTAGTTGTCTTGGTGACCAGCCGATGTTGTGCTCCTCTTTTAAGAGTTGTAGTAAGTTAGGTGACAAGATTTTTGCTTGACATGCTTCTTGAAGGATAATGTCAATGTCAGTGAAATGGCTGGCTGGTCTGACTTGATCTACGCCAGGTAGAGCAGGTGTGAGATGGCAATTGATGTTATTCATTCTTTAAAAAAATAGAATTATGCAATGATTGATGCCCAACTTTGAGAAAGGTCAAAACTTAGATGGAATGAAAAAGGGAAAAGAAACAGAAGAAATTCACAACAAATACAAGATTTGAAATGAGTTCTGCTGCTTGTACAACTTTGATTCCTTGCCAGTCATGTTTCACAGCAAGTTTGGCTCACAGTGAGTAGGGTACTGTATATAGGCTCTGACAAGCTCAAAGGGAACCTTGGGTACTTTTGTGTGAGACATCCTGTTATGCAAGACCTTGGATGCTGACTGAAGTGCATCCTCTGATGTCACAAATATTTATTGTTTTCACCATTCTTAAGATGAGTAGCACCAATTCTTCATAAGGTGTCCTTGATTGCCACTCTTTTATTGTCTTCCATCTCCTCTCATTACTTGCATTGGGGGCTTTGGCTGCAGTGCAAGGCATCTTTTCTGCCGACACAACTGGTGGACCACCTATACCAATTGTGCATCTGGACTTATTGGATTTGAAGTGGTCACTTTCTAATATCAAAAAATTGATCTCTGTTCCTACACCTTTTCTCAATCAAGCTCATCTGGCTTTCGTTGATGACCCAACCATTGGCCTCAACAAAGGAACGTCAGTCAACCAATTCTAGATCATCAATCTGGTTAGAACACTTTAGAACATCAAGGGTTTGTCATTGCAAGTTGAGCATCTACGAGTTAGTAAAAAACCTTTGGATCACAAAATATCACACTCCAAAATCAAGATCATAACATTTAGGAGCAGTAAAAGTTTTCAGTTTCAATTTTAGCTGAATGCTGATCATACAACTCTTGGTTTCCGGAGGACTTGGCATTTGCGTCTTATGTCATTGACATAGTTTTCAATCTTTGATTCACAAAACAGCTCCTAAGTCTCATCATCCATGTCACCTTGTAAAGTATTGAGTTTGTTGATGCGTTGAACAATTGACTTTGAAACCTGACAGGAGGAGCCAAATTGGGTAATTTTTGAATCTTTAGGGTCTACACGTTCACCATTAGCGTCAAAAGTGCAGGAGGAAGTTGTTTGGTGTTCAACATCAGTCGCCCATACCATTTCAACAACTCCATCACAGTGCTCAAAGCCCACAGAGATGTTATATTCTGGAAATGATAAGTAGCCTCCCTTAACATAGCCATGTCTTGATGTTTTACCACATCTATCCGGTTTCCCAGTGGTGCAATCAATAAACCCAAAGAGTCTGTACAAGTATCCAGTAGCATCACAATCCTTGTGAATTTTGTTGTACCATTCATCTTGAGTCATGACAAAGTTGGCACCAAAAGCTTGTCCATTAGGTGATTTGTTAAAGAGTCGCTTTGCTGCCCAGCATACTCCAAGTTTTGCACAAAGTTCATGATTGGATTGGAAAGCACCAAGTGCAAGAGATGGGGAGGTTCTTTTGGCACTTTAAGTCTTTTTCCATCAACAGAACAGACAGCGCGGTGAGACAATTGATTGCATATGACCCTGAGAAGTCTCCACCATGTCAGATCTGATGTGCAAAGAAAGAGTATCCAGAATGAAGCGACTTACCTCCATAGACCCCTTTACAATATCCAGCTCTCATTCCAATAGCAAACATGGATCCTCTTTTTCCTCTTGCCAAGTGTGCACCATGGACCATTAGTTAGGATATTGTTTCTTGCAAGTCCATGTTTATACATTTTGGAAATGGTTTGTCCAAACTGTCTGAATAAATGTTTACTATCTTCAGTCTGATTCAGCTTGCCTTTGGTTTTGGTAAATTGTTGTTCATTAAATTGTATAACTGCAACTAGCTTGCTTGCCAATGAATCAAGTACAACAACAGTCCCAAATTTTAATTCAAGGTGGGGATTTTGACAATGATTGCTGCGCTAGATGAAAGTAGTATCAGAAGGGAGTCTATACTTCTCTCGGATGCGTTCTTTGAATGCAGCACGTTTAAGAGCTCAAGACACAGAAGGTTCAGGTGGTGGCTTATGAAGGAGTATATTTGCTTTTTTCTCAATACTCTTAAGACACAGTTTCTCACGATGAGTTGCCTTACGCTTGGCCTGAGTTGACTCGGAACGGTGTGTGGGGCGCTTCTTGTCCATTTGGAGCCAGCCTGAACAAAATCATACCCAAACAATCAGTCAATGGGCTTCAAAAGGTTTCAGACAATGTCCCAACCCTCAAAATAGCAAAGCCACCAAAAACACCTTGGTATCAGTCGATATCCTATCAATAGAACTACCGTGTGCAGCTGAATCATAGTTCTATGATTGAATAAAGGAGATCTGACCAAGGGTTCATGAAAGACCTTACTATCTTGAAAACAAGGACAAGAGGCCATGAGTGGCAGGATGAAAGAAAGATTCAATATTTTTCAAAAAAAATGCTGAAAAGTAACATATACCCAGGGTACACTCATAACAAAAGTTATGAGTTTGAGGGAATGCAGAACTAATACAACACTTTCAACGCAAGAGATTGAATGTATCCTCCATCGCTCCAAACACTTCTGGGGATGAACTGGAATTTAAAGATAGATGTTGGAAATCTTCTTACTGAGTATGACTAAATGTTTGGATGAAGTTGGAGTTGAAGTGGTCCAAGTGATGAAGAGAAAAGGTGTTGAGAAGAACTGAGTCTTAGATTTGAAGAAGAAGTTGAAATTAAAGAAGTAGTAGTTCTATTGGATTGAGGTGAAAATGATTTAAAAGTTTGATTTCTAGTTGATTGAGTAGTGATGTTAGACGGATCAGATGAGATTAAACCAGGAGTGAGAGCCACATAAGGAGATGAAGTAGGATTGATCAGTTGTAATGAGTTTATTTGTTTGATTCAATTAGATTTGCTTGGCTTGTTCGATTCGATTAAATTCGATTAGATTTGTTTGATTTTATTGAATTCATTTGATTTGTTTGATTTGATTGAATTTGTTTGATTTGTTGGATTCAAAACCAACACTACAGCTGGTTTATGAGACAGCCAATCTGGTTCAATTGTGGGTGACTCAACGGATCTCGACAAATCCTTAACTGACGGACTGTATTGAGTGACGAGCTGTACAGTCTGTACAGGCTGTACCAGGTTCAAGGTTTGGGGTTTTGGGTTTGTCCTCCACCCTCCTCTCTGGTCCATCGTAGATCTGGGGTGGGAACAAGTCCTCATTCAGTTCACCATGATATCTAAAATTGTCTTGTGAACTGTCACATGTAATATGTCACTTGACTTATACATGTGACAGTTCTGTCCTACAGCCCATTGGATTAGTCACTGTTTGACTGAATTGTAAGGCAGGGTACCTAATTTCCAGAGTGGTCTTCTTTTTAAGGTTGGCCACGTTATGTCTGTACTGAGTATGACCAAGATGTGTCATCCTGGGTGGTCAACCTTAATAGGAAGACTTCCTAGGAACTTAGTTCTCCTATCTATGATTGATCAGTGAGTGATCAACCATGGCAACCACCTAACAGCCTAGGTGGTCTTCCTTTCAAGATTGACCACCCAGGCAACCTACCAATGGTCAATCACTCAGAGGTGTCACATAGCTGTGACACCTCTTGGGACCTGTCTACGGTCAATCACTCACCGAGTCACCATACATAGGGTACTGAGAATAAGATGAAAGTTGATGTTTTACAATTGACAATAAGAGGAAATAAATATTGAAAGGCAAAAATAGATAATAAAAAGAATAATGATTTTCTTCAAATGTAAGGATTTAAATGCTGGCAAGCTTAAGATAATAGAATTGCCGCAGGCATTATAGAAAATCTTGATAGCTCTTGGTAAATTCTATTTAGTTATAAAATTTATATAATTCAATCGTTAGTGTGAATTGAAACATGATGTAATAACAATCACCCATTTTTTTCAACATCAAAACAACAATACATCTTTTGATTTCCTGCGGGAATCTCACATCATACTTTTATAACGAACCCTCATGATTTGCCTCAAGATCAACATCATAGATTTCCACAGTTTGTTTGACACATGACCTTTGCATATGTACTGTCCCCGCCTTTGTATCTGCCCCACTTTATCCCATGTCAGTGAGAACCTTGATATAGTATCTAGCATATGACTCACTCAATCAAAAGGTATATCAATCTGGCTCCAGCCCATCTCAATGGGTCCATGTTCCCACTTTTGAAAATTTCATTCAGCATAAATCAATTCATCTGTCATCATCTGAATACCAATATACTTTGAACTATCTCTCAACTCATGATGAATTCTTTCAATGCATCACCTCAACTTGTTTTCAGTGGTTCCATTCAATTCACTGTTGGACATCCAACCTCAGCTGCCACACAGTTGAGGCATCCCTTCAAATCATCAATTCATCTTTTCATACCTCACAAGGATGAACCCTTCCAGCAGATCAGAATACTCCTTGACAACAGAAAGACAATAGGCTATTTACCTGATCATCTCCAACCATTCTTCCTACATATTTTTGGTGCTGGATCTGAAGTGTATAAAACATTGGCTGCAGGTGGATGGAAACTCACTTATCCACCTCATCATCCACAAGATGTCTTCATCCTATCAGCAGCTCACTTGCAACCTGTCAGCAATCTAACATGATGCAACACAAAGTAACCACTTTGATATTCACCAAGCCTTGCAAACAAAAAGATCTGAAGCAATTATTGGAAAAACATAAAATAACCATCAAAACACCCAAGTATTACAACCCTAGTGAGCACCATCACCTCAGGCTGGTCCCTCTGGCCAGCAATTTGATACCCAGCTGGAAAGCTGCCTACCCTTCCCTGGTTTCAATTTCCAAAGAAGATCCTGCAAAACTCAAAGCTATTCCTAGTGGATGCAAGTGGCAACCATTCACTCAATGTGGACTTGTCACCTTCCAGATCAGATCACATCAGCAGAAGGGTCTTGCCTTTTTGCTTGATTGTGAGAATCCTCAAGTTCCAGCATACCAGGCTCTATGGTGATCAAAACATAGTGGTGGCTTTAAAATCTGGACAAAAAAAAGCTGATAGGATTTATTTGTAAAAGTTGTTGAATGAGAATGTGATGATGTGATCAGGAGGAGTGGATTCTCAGGGTTTATATACTCTAAACCTCGAAAATCTTTACACTAGAAGTGCGCACAATCTGTGGTTGCGTGGTTAGGTTATTACAGTTATATTGTTATTAACTGTTTAAACATATATTTCATTTGTTATGACGGTGTTACAGCTGTGAAATATATGTAGTTTTGGTTCACATAAAAGTTGAGTATGTGCACACTCTTTTATGTAAGTTTTGCACATGTTACATATGCAAAATCATATGTAATTGACTCTTGAAACTGAGCCATGAGTTGTAATGGTTGTTTTTATGCTTATTTATTATTATACGTCGCCCATTGGGACTACTGGGCAGTACTCAGAGCTAACAGTTGGCATGGTTCAAAAAGAGAGAAGGTGCCAGAAAAAGATTGGTATTCAGCAGATATTATAATCACAACTCTAGGTACCCTTCAGAATGATACTGCAGCAAGTCTTACATGTACAACAGAGTGGTACCGGGTAGTGATTGACAAGGCACAGTACATCCATCTTTCTAGTAGTTGTCAGTCAAAATGGTGACACAAGAGCTGAGTCCAATATTTGTCACAGTATCATTTGAAGTGAAACTTTCTCCCATCAGTGTGTCACTGCTTTACAAGCTGTCAACCAATTATGTCTAACTGGAACACCACTCCACAACAAACTCAGTGATCTTCATATGCTTCCGAAGTTCCTAGATGTTGCCCCCTTCCACAAGGATTTGGTTTGGGATTCTCATATCTCACTGCTAGCGCAGCTGTGAGATTGAGCTCCTGTTTCTCAACTTTCAAGATACAGAATGCTCAGGCGGACAAAAGACAGTCACATATTCAATTTACTGCCAATTAATCATACTACAATTGTTTTAAATATGCAGCAAATTCCTAAAGGAGTTTATCAAGCTCACTATCAAAAGTTTCTACAAGATTTTGGAGTTGAAAGAACAAAAAAAATCAAAGGAGGCAATTATCTCAAACAGTTACCAGATATCTGAATGGCTTACAACCACCCCCTTTTGTATTGAACAGTTCACAAAGATTTCCCAGACAAACTCCAACCAATCCATGAAATGGAGCAAAAATTGGACATCAAAATCCTGACAACCGGGTACACCACTGCAAGGTGAGGGATGCAGTTATGACTGACTGAAAACTTAGCAACAAGCTTGGATACTTGGTTCACCAGCTTTTGAAAGGAAAAAAAATGGTGGTGGTAAAAGTGTGATGTACACTCAGTGGAAGTTCTTCTTGGAATGGTGAGTGAAATCTATCTCTGTTTCCTGTGCCAAAATAGAGCAGTGCACTGGCTGACTTCACCTACCCACAGAATAATGTTGCATTTGATCTTTCTGATATCAGTTGCTGTCAACTTCATGGAGACATGTCTATCTTTGAGAGAACTTGCCAACTCAACACCCTCACCAACAATCCAGACTTTGATGCTTTTGTAGTGTCAATAGAAGCAGGTGGTGTTGGATTGAATATGACTTGTGCTGATGAGATTTATCTGATGGTGAAATGTCTCATGACCTGCTTTCTGGCCCAAGCTGACTTAGTTGGGTGGTTTTGTGAATCCATGATGCCCACTGGAACCCTCAAGTAGTACAACAGGCAATAGACCACCTGCACCGGATTGGGCAAACCAAGCCAGTCAGAGCATACCATGTGGTCCCTGGACAGTCAATTGAACAACATCTTTACAATGTGGGCCTATCCTTCAAAGCTTTCTGGGGATAATTGATGTGAAAATTTATCTAAGACCTTTATACTACCCAGGTCCAGAAGAGAAAGGCTTGACTGGATAGATAAGTGATTACATCAACAGTCCCTTTGGACCAATTGGAGGAGGCTTCAGCGCTCAGAGTGGAGGATTTGCCCAGAGATTATGTAGAATATTACGACGATCCCAACATTTGTTACAAGATGTGGTTCAACAACTGAATGTTTTTGTGTTGCCTCAACTGTTTTCTCTGTCCTTGAAACACAACCTATAAAGCTGCTTGTTAGCTGTTGTTGCCTCTCATAGTTATACATACATGTTGCTCTTGTTGTCAATGGTCTTTTTTCAGCTCATGATGAGTAGTATATTTCTGTCTTGTCTTGAATACTTGTAGGATAGCTAGCCATATGATTGAATTAGTGTAATCCTAAGACCAAAGAAGAGAACAACAAAAGGGAAGAAAAACATAACAATTTGTTAACATACCATGATAGAAATATGCTACAGCTGGAGCCAAAGGAGCATCCTTCCAATCATGATCTCTCAATCTTTCCAGCACAATCCCCATCACATCCCAGACATTGGAAGTAGTCAAGTCATTGTGATCAAAGCCTAAATTTGACATGACACCATCAACTACAGGCAAAAACAACTGTGGTTTCTTAGTCCACAATCCGTCTTGGTCAGGATAATCCTCTTTAATAATTTGATAACTTTACCCTAAAGGACTTTGATCATCAAATCAGTACCTCCAAACTCCTCATATAGGTTGTGAAAGTCATAGTCAGCACTCCATCCAGTTAGCAACCTAGATTGTTTGTCTTTGCTCTTTGGATAATTGTTGGTGAACTGTGCATAGGTGGTGAGAGCTTTTTGAAGTGCGTGAAGGTACAGTTGAAGAAATAGTAGCCTTTTGATACATGTGAGGCACCACATGTTAGTACAGACGGAGAACAACATGCACAACTGAGAATGTGCATTAACTTTCAAGTGAATCATCTGGATCATAAAGCCCATTTGCAATCTGGTGATAAATATCTTTCTTCAAATTACCAGTCATTTTCTCCCAAAAAGATTATATCTTTGTGTTGTGAGTGCAGGGAGCATATTGGTGGTACATGAAGCCAGGTGGTTGGGTTCTGTAGGTCTCACCAAGATACATTTGATGACCAGCGAGATCAATGGTCTCAGTTCCTCAATTGGTAGGACCTTTTGGGACCAGCAGTCAATAAATCCGTGTGTTGTGACCATCACAAGCCCAAACATGGTTGGGATCACCAATGTAATACTGTTGCATCTTGAGCTTATGGGCTGCTCTCACTGCCACCATCCCAGGGTTAATCACTTTGAGAATGGCAGGGGTGACATCACCAAGGTTATAATGGAATACAGATAGAAAAATCAGAGAAAAATGATGAATAAGGAATAGCACAATCAGGGTAACAGAACATCAGCATACAGATTAAAGAGGTTATGATGGTGGGTAAAATTAAAGCAGGTTGATAACTGAAGAATGTGAAGGTTATGGTCCTGCATAAGCTTTCTCTGTAAAGAATTGGGTCCCTCGAGTGACAACAGTTCAGATCTACAAAGATCAAACGCCTAAGAAGCTTGTCTAAAAAGACACGGAATACGCCTGAGGGCACAGGAAACGTTAGTCAGACAAAGCTTCTGGCTTGTCAACAACGACACAAAAGAACTGACCTGAGGGCACAGGAAACGTTAGTCAGACAAAGCTTCTGGCTTGTCGACAACGACACAAAAGAACTGACCTGCGAGCTCAAAGAAAAGTATGAGGAGCACGCGGTGAGAAAAATTTAACAGACAATAATATGAAGTTGATTCTTTTCGACAGTCTAACACACCTGAGGGCACAGGAAACGTTAGTCAGACAAAGCTTCTGGCTTGTCGACAACGACACAAAAGAACTGACCTAAAAGTCAAGAGAAAAGAAATCAGAAACAAAAATAAACAAATTAAGTAAAGGAAAAATTATCTACCTGCAAGCTCAAAGAACAGTATGAGGAGCACGCGGTGAGAAAAATTTAACAGACAATAATATGAAGTCTGATGAATCAAGAAACAAGAATTAAGCGACATAAATCAATCGACGATGTTAGTAAATTGATGATAGAGAAACGAGAACAAGTGTGGATTCACTTACTGATTCTTTTCGACAGTGAAAAGAATCAGAACGCGCGAAAGACAAGAAGAGAACAACTATAAGTATCATTTCAACCCTGAGTACCACTTGTCCCCCTTACTTCAATAAACAATCTGGCTCGCATAACCATTTATGCAGCTAACAGATATTGCAACTAGCCTAACCAACCATCCAACATCCCAATACTACCAACCGTCCAACATCCCAATACTACATTCACACCATTACAAACACAAAATGATCTTTGACCATAAACAGAAGATACAAACATATATCCCAACATTCTCTTCATACTCTTAATTCCTAGCACATGACCATAATCTTCCTCCATTGTATTTACTAGTTGCACAAATTCCTCATGAGTAATTTTGTTCAAGTCAAGATTGTCTTGTTGTTGGTTGGGCTGGAGTCTCTTCTCATAGTGGGTCAAGGTCAAGTGGCTGATGTTGATCTTGTTTTCATTCTTCAAAGAGATAAGGGTTCCTTTCTGATTACAACTGTTACTGTGCTTGTCTAACACAGCTTGCTTAACCATCTCTTCATCATAATTGCCTCAGTGTTAAGTCCCCATGCTTCAATGCAGAACCAGATGGTGCGGACACCAATCTTGATTTATGGCTTCTCCAGATGTTTTTGGAGGCTGATTGGGCGGTCCACTTGTGGTGATGAGCTTCCTCTAAGATCAGATGTAAGATTTCATTGGAGATATCAATCTTGGCAGGCATGATAAAGGAGAATAATGAAGGAGTGATATGATGAATGAATTGATAAAAGTGTGTTGGAGTGATGAGCTGAAATTTTGGTGTTGCACACTTAATGATGGATGGTTGATCAGGTAGGATGTTTTTGATGTGGCAGGTGTCAGGTTACAAGTGATGAAAGAGTGAGCGTGTGGATGTTTTCAGTTTTGTCATAGGTTTAGGGTTTGGCAGTTGAGTTGGAAGTATTTGTCTTTACACATGGTGTTTAGTGGATTGGTTGAGGTTTTGAGTTGTTGTTTTTATGATTTGTGTTTGCAAAAACTGTTTTTTTGAAATTTGATGGTATTATTTGCGTCAAAGTGACAAGGAATGAGTGAAATTTTGATTTGTGGTTTGACATTGTGGCAAAAGTGGAAAATACAGGTCATTTGAGTCCAGTATTTGAGTTTAACCACAGTTTTGTCATGTTTTTCCAGTTTTGCACCCAAGGATTTTGAAATTTTGATTTTTGAAATTTGAAGTCATCACTTTGACCCATCTTGCATTCCTTACAGAATGCAGAATTTCAAAACAACTGCAGATCACAGGTATCAATACAGCTCCTGCCGGAAGGCTGTATTGAGGTGAAATGTGGATAAACATATCATAAAGATGATTCTGAATTTTAATTCATATCAATATTGATGCACCTGGTATGTGATAAATTCAAATGTTACTAGGTTACAAAAGACAAATGATTTAGAGCTACGGATCAAGTTAGATAAAATAGAAACATTGTGTTAAGGAAATGAGTTGCTAAGGGAATAGTTAGGAAGAATTGATATGTATATATAGTTAGGATAATATTGAATGTTGTAGTCCTTATCGAATTATTAACGTATTTTAAATCACTCAAATAAACATAAGGATCTTGTTAATTATAAGCTCTTGTTAATTAGGGCAGTTCAAGTTTGAAAAAGCAGTAAAACATAAATGAGTCTACCAAAAAATCCAGCTCATAAATTTATTTTTTAAAAAAAGTCTCAGGAAGCCGCATCCAAGAAGCGCATGCATGACAGACTGGTTTCCATGATGCTCAAATTTTACAGTCCTGGGAGCGCAAAGTGCATAAAATTTTACAGAATTTTGGCCAAACTTGAACTGCCCTATTATAAGCTATGATTTACAAGATCCCAGACGCGAGCCCTTACAGTATAATTCGATCTTTAAATTTTTTTTCACAAATTTCCCGTTTTCTTTTCTATTGTGCTTCTTTTTTCTTATTCTCTTTTTTGTGGATTTTTTTGTTTTTAATAGTCCGGGAAGCAGGATTTTTCTTTTCAGCGCTCTATTTTTTTTATATTTTGTATTTTGTCAAAAGCGCGGCCTTTATTATTTTTTAGGGTGTTCATATTGGGTTTATTGAATTATGTGATTCCTGTTTTTGTGTGGTGGTGTTATCACGTCATTGTCGTCATTGCGCGTATTTTCTTTCCTTTTGATGTTTTCATCTGTTCTTTAGTCTTCCTTTATCCAATAAGTCTTTTTACGGCAGGATTACAATTCCTTTATTATATATTATCATCAGTATTATTATCTACAATTCAAGTTTATTTTCAATATTCGTCAATTTTATTGGTCATCTTATTAGTAATGTCCTCTCAAGATTTGTCTAATCAACCTCAATCGCTGCCTTTGCATCTTTTATCAACGTCGGAGCAACAGTTTGTTACACAATACTTGGAGCCGCGTTTTGAAGCTTTTAACAATTCTGTAAATCGGCTTATGAATGAGCGCATGGATGCTCGAAACAACGCTGCCTCGGAAGCAATTGAAACGTTGATTGGGCAAGCAAAGTCCGAAGTTCTTACCATTCTTAGGTCAGAGTTTAACGATAAATTATCTATGGACAAGTTTGATGATTCTTTGAAGGATAAGTTGGATATTGGATTTTCTATTGTTCGGAAGGAGTGTTTGGCGGTTTTGGATCGCGAGGTTTCTACAATTCGTACTTCGATTCCTTCATCCCGAACTGCTTTAGTGGAGCCACCGGCGGTAGTGGGTCTCTTTTTTGATGGGGATTCTCGCAAGTTGACAGGGTTTATTTCTACGGTTAGGGACGTTCTTATCTCTAGCTCGGCATGCTTCTCTAATGACGACCGCCGTATTACGTGGGTGGCTCGTCATTTCCCATTAGCGTCGGGACCTCATGATTGGTGGTTAAGTTTGTTAGAATTAAATGAAAGGGAGTTTGATGAACCTGAAGATTTATCAGTTGCTCACCCGTTTAAGATAGCTCATTTAAGTAGTCTAAGTGCTTTTTTTAAAGAGTTGGTGGACAAGTTTGGTGATAAGTTTGCTCGAGATACTTTATTTTTGGAATTACAGAATTTTAAGCAATTGAAACTTAGTATTGGTCAATATGTGTCAAGATTTAATGCCATGGCTTTTAGATTGGGAATTCAGGATGATGTGTTGAAGGAATGGTTTGGGCAAGGCTTGCGTGATGATATTAAGGAGAGAGCGTTATTAATTCCGGATTGGAGGAAGTGTTCGACTTTAGCTCAACAACAAGAATTGGCGGTGTTGGCCGCGGAGCAAGTAGTGGATATCAGTGCCCACCGAGCAGCTTCTCAAAAATTCGCTCAGTCTATGTCCAAATCTTTTCCTTCTTCTATGGTTCAGATTCCTCGTGATCCTAATGCTATGGACATTGATGTTCATGCAGTTAATATGCGTAAACCTTTTCCACCTTTACCGGACGGTTTGTCGTTTTCTTTTTACAAGAGGTTTTGTACTCAGCGTACTATTTGTCATCGTTGTCATCGTCGCTGGGATCACACTCACAAGGATTCTAGTGGCAAAAGTATCTTCTGCCCTTTTCCGCCTGTTCCAACAACTCGGGATATCGAGGTTTTTATGTCAAAGCATCAACATCCATCTTCTTCGGCTGTTTCTGCTGTCCACACTCAACATAGGCAACACCCGCATGTTTATCATCATCTTCAACAATATTCTCCAGCGGCACCTATTAATCATCAAGATTTTAGTTCTGGTTTTTACCAGTCGACGCAACAAGTGCATAATACTATTCCTAATATGCCAGTTCCGCACCCCCAGTCCCATGTTTTGCATCTTACTCCTCAGATGGGACATCCTCAACATTTTACTCCTTTGGCTTCTTCTGCGCCGCCTCTTCCTCAGCAGTTGGACCCGGTGCAGCGTGTGGCAGCTTTGTTTGCAGAATATCAGGGTATTAATCAACCCACTTATTATGATAATTTGCAAGAAGATCATCTTGATGCCCGCCCGATGTTTGATCCTACCGATGACGGAATACAGGATGATGAGGTCACCACTTCCATCACTTCTATCAGTTTTCAAAATTCTTCTGCATCGGATTCAAGGTTGATACTATCAGTTAATCTTGTTCTGAAAGGCGTGAAGTTTCCTGCCAAGGCGCTGGTCGATTCTGGCGCGTCAGGAAGTTTTTTGGACTCGTCTTTTGTCCAACAGATGAATTTTCCGTTAACTCTTCAACCTTTTCCTTTGAAATGTCTCACCTTTGATGGGTCTAGTGGGAAGGGTGGATTGGTTACTCATTGTTGGGAAGGTGGATTGTCGATTTTGGATACTTCAAATAATATTTTTGATTCAACCGTCTCATTGGATGTGACGGCTTTGGGGGGTTATGATTTAATTTTAGGGATGGATTGGTTGAGATTACATCAAGGTTGGGTTGGAGGTTGTGGTCCTTCTCTTTGCTTGGATGCTCCGGTTGTTACGCCTTCTTTAGCATTGAAGGGTGAATACTCTACTCCTTCATCAATTCTGTCTTCAACTACTTCTTTTGTTTCCAGTTCAAATTCTTCTTCGTCTCCATCTTCAAGTTTATTAGATTCTTCAGTTCCGTTCGAATTTGTGCGGTTTGCTGATGTGTTTGCTTCACAGGGTCGTTCATCTTTACCTCCTCATTGGGAAGCTTTTGATATGGAGATTAGGTTGAAGGAAGGCTCTGTTCCTACTTACGGTGGATCTTATTTGTTATCTAAAGTTGAAGAATTCGAGTTGAAGGATTGGGTAGATGATCAACTCAAGAAAGGCAATATTAGGCCTTCTTCCTCTTCGGCGGCCTCTCCTATTTTTTTTGTTAAAGTTCCTGGAAAGAAGAATCGACCGTGTGTCGACTATCGGTCTTTAAATTCGATGACCATTAGAGATAGCTTTCCGATTCCTTTGTTAGGGGATTTATTGACTAGAGTTTCTGGTTGTAGATATTTTACTAAATTAGATTTAAAGTCCGCATTCAATTCTATTTGTATTAAAGGGGGGGACGAATGGAAAACAGCTTTCAGGACTCCTTGGGGTTTGTTTGAATGTCTTGTTATGCCTTTTGGTCTTGCAAATGGGCCAGCTTGTTTTCAACGGTTTATCCAATCAGTTTTATCTCAGTATTTGGGTGTATCTTGTTTTGTTTATATTGATGACATTTTGATATTTTCTAAGACTCGCCAGGATCATGAACGTCATATAGCAGAAGTTTTGGCAAAGTTGCAAGAGAATAAATTATTTGTTTTGCAAGAGAAATGCAAATTTTATCAGTCTGAAGTTACCTTTCTGGGTTTTGTGATATCAAAGGATGGTTTGAGAATGGATCCAAAGAAATTGAGCACCATAGCTGATTGGCCTTATCCAGTGAACTCTAAGCAGCTTTACAGGTTTCTTGGTTTTACCAACTTTTATCGTCGTTTTATTCATCAGTTTTCCGAAATTGCGGCCCCATTGACAGCCTTGACTCAAAAGGATGTGGATGTAGTTTATGGGCTAACGCTTCCTGAGTCTATTTCAGATTTTAAATCGCTTCTTCATGCTTTCACATCGGCCCCTCTTCTTTCTCATTTTGATTTTGATAAGCCTAGGTCGTTGCAGGTGGATTGCTCGGGATTTGCAATGGCTGCTATTCTCTCTCAGCCTGATAAGGAGGGCAATTTGTTACCTGTTTCTTTTTTTTTGCGAAAACTGACTCCTGCCGAACGGAATTGGCAGGTCCATGATCAAGAACTGGGGATCATCGTCGAGTCTTTTGAGGAATGGCGCGCTTGGCTCACAGGCACTCCTACTGCCGTGACAGTATTCTCCGATCATGCAAACCTCCGATATTTTATGACTTCGCAGAAATTAACTCCTAGGCAGGCTCGTTGGGCTTCATATTTGAGTTCTTTTTACTTTCAGATTTTACATACTCCAGGAAAGATCAATCCTGCAGACCCTCTGTCACGACGTCCGGATTATGAAAAGTTTTCGGATGATTCAAACAGAATGACTCTTCTCAAGCCTTATATGATTAAGGATGGAGTTTCTGTATGTTCCATTGACACCACTTTTATTATTCCTTCCAATACTACTCGAGACCTTCTGATAAATTCATATAAAGATTATGAAGGAATCAATGGTTCATGGCCACCGCCTCCATTTTTTACTTTTAGGGGTGGCCTATGGTGGTTTAGAGATAGGCTCTTTGTGCCTTTACCATTGCGTCAGAAAATTCTTTCTGCTTTTCACGACTCTCCTTCAATGGGACATCCGGGTATAGCTCATATGTTACATGCTGTATCACGGACCTTTGGGTGGCAAACACTTCGAAAAGATATAATTGACTTTGTTAGAAGTTGTGACTCTTGTCAGCGGACGAAAAACCGACGCATTGTCCTCATGGAAGGTTGATTCCGTCAAAAATCCCTGATAGACCTTGGAGTATTATAGGCATTGATTTTATTGTTAAATTACCAGTGTCCGATGGTTGTGACTCCATATTAGTCATCACGGATCATTTTTCGAAGGGCGCTCATTTCATTCCATGTAGGGAATCAATGAGTGCTCCTCAATTAGCAGCTTTATTCATTTCTCAGTTTTTTCCTTATCATGGTTACCCTGATAAAATTATATCAGATCGTGGGGCCACGTCTGTCTCAGCCTTTTGGACTTTGGTTCAAAGACAATTACGTATAAATCCGGCTCCCTCAACAGCCTTTCATCCGCAGACAAATGGTCAGACGGAAAGGACAAATCAGACATTGGGAACTTATCTCCGTCATTTCATCAGTTATTGACAAGATGATTGGGTTGAATTATTGCCTATGGCAGAATTCTGTTTTAATAATTCTGTTTTGTCTTCTACAAATCTCACTCCTTTCTTTTCTTGGCAAGGATTTCATCCTCGCGCGAATAGTTTTACTGAATATTCTAAAGTGCCACAGGCCAATGCATTTATCGAACATTTGGAAGCTACTCATTTGAATCTTTTAATATCTCTAAAACATGCAAAACAGTCACAAGCGGAGGCGTATAATAAACATCGTCGTGTGGCACCTACATATTCTCCGGGAGACTTAGTATGGCTTTCTTGACAGAATATCACAACAGCTAGACCATCTTCAAAATTAGATTATAGGCCTATTGGTCCTTTTCCGGTGGTTCAAATGATAGGAGAAAATGCTGTTAAATTGAATTTGGGCAGTACCTATTCGAGATTGCACCCGGTTTTTAATATTTCTCTCATTTCTCCTTATGTCTCTCCCTCTGTAGGAGGGCGTCCATCATTAGATCAGCCTGTGCCTGGAACAGTGGCTTCGTCAAAAGATTGGCGACATGTTTTGGGAATTTTGGATTATCGACAGAAAGGAAAAGCTCCACCAGAATATTTATTGCGTTGGGCGGGAAGACCTGTGTCCGATGATACTTGGGTTTCACTTCCAGACATTTCATCAGATTTGGATCTTTTCATATTAAATTTTCATGCAAAATATCCGAAATTTCCTTTTCATAAGGCTATGTTAAATTCTCGCTTTTCTATGGGATATCAGTCAGCTTTGGGAAATTTATGAGGATAAACGGTAGTCATTATTGTGATAAATTCAAATGTTACTAGGTTACAAAAGACAAATGATTTAGAGCTACGGATCAACTTAGATAAAATAGAAACATGTTGTTAAGGAAATGAGTTGCTAAGGGAATAGTTAGGAAGAATTGATATGTATATATAGTTAGGATAATATTGAATGTTGTAGTCCTTATCGAATTATTAACGTATTTTAAATCACTCAAATAAACATAAGGATCTTGTTAATTATAAGCTCTTGTTAATTATAAGCTATGATTTACAAGATCCCAGACGCGAGCCCTTACATGGTAGATATCCAGCATTTAATGTTTGAATATAGTAGGAATTCAAATTTTTGATCCATTTACGTAATGAAGGATTGTAAACTATATGTTGTTGACAGGTGAGTACAGGAGCAGGTGTGGACAAATGTGTGACACCATATGATTTCATTTAAATTTTGATGGTCTTCCAGGATTTCCTGTCTATTACTAAATGCTTTGACATGAGATTGGTATTGAAAACTGACATTGTCTGTGCATTTGATGAAGATTGGCTTGAGGTGAAGGGGAGCCACTGAAAGGCCAGTGACTAGTAACTGAAGGCTGTGATATGACACGATTTCAATTTTGGTGATACTTTGTACCTTGTCAAGGGAAAGCTCATATGTAGTTTCTGGAGAAAGAAATTGCCTGGCTGGTTGGTGATCTGTATTGGTAACTGAGTGTGAGGTCTCAAGGTAGAGCACATGATATCTCAAGAGAGAGAGAGAGAGAGAGGAAGAGAGGAAGAGACGGAAAGAAAGTATGTGTGTGTTTGTATGATTTTCTTTATTTTTGTTTTTGTTATACAAATTGTGAATTATCAATTTCATATATATCTATATATATACAAATTTAAAAAAATGCTCAAGCACATGAAATCTCATGGAGAGGGGAAATAACAGTCCTAGGATGGGTTCTTACGCTAGAGAAAAGTATATGCTAGACCAAAAGACAATTCCAGTATGACGTCTCATGAAAGGGGAAATGCACTAGAATGAGATCTCAGGCTAGACTAGAGGACAGTTGCAGTACAATATCTCATGAAAGGGGACATACACTAGCACAAGATCTCATGCTAGACCAAAAGGCAGTTCCACCACAATATCTCATGCTAGATTAAAAGACAGTTCCACCATGAGCTTGCCTGTTAGGACAGGTTGGCTCGACTGCATGCATCTAAGAGAATGTTAGAATTAGCTAGAGCTATCATAAATTATTTTTGCAGTTTGAACTTCAGAACATCCAGATTGTTCTAAGATCTTCTGAAAATCATATAGACTTCATCTTGATGTCCTAACCAAAATCTTGATGGGGGTATGGTCCCCATCTGGGTGTCCAGAGAGGAGTGATCTGGAGCAGTGTTATTGGGGTTAAGATGGATTGGAGATTCCTGTTGACATTGACTATTCCATGGACCAAGCTGTGAGTGTGATGCTTGTTATTATATAGAGCCATCCATCCAACTGAGCATACACAGCCAGCAGGTCTATATAGAACAGGGGGAAGGTTTTGGGGCTCCTGGGTGTGAAAAATCCACTTGCTACTGGCTTGGGCTTGGAAAAGGTACTGATCAGTCTTGCTTTGATGCAGTTGGTGGACATGAGCGCTGGTTGATACTGAAATCCCAGCTGCAGATAGGGCTGCAGCTCTAGCAGCTGCAATCTTAGGAGAAGGAGGGCAGGGAGTTGGTGTTGTTGACTAAGATTGTGAGTTGGCTGGTTTTTGATTTTTGTGCTCTAGGGTTGCGTCTAGCCAGGGTATTAAAATCTGTTCACTGAAAACATAATGTGTTGCTTCATACAGAAAAATGATCAAAACTAGGAAATGAGATGGTGTGCTTCATTGTGGCCCAAATTCTGAAAAAATCAGGTAAGGAAAATCATGCCATGTTCTTCCAGCTGGGAAATTTTGACTGGCCCACAAAAATTGAGGCACTCAGCTTGGTGATAATCAAGGTTTTCCAGGAATGTGGCATTAGACAATGTTGGGCCACTGTGTTGCGTTGTTAGCAACAGCGGGTTGCCAAACAACACAACAGTATATTTTTGGGCCCTGAGGGGACAAAAAAGTTTAACTGATAGTTATGTTGCAATAGTCAGCAACGTAACAACCATCGTGCACTATTGCACCTTGTTGCGTATTGCACAACAAGGAAATCAACAAAACACAAATTTATAATTGATTCATTTGAAATTATAAAACTGACCCCCAAATACCTTTTTTGCCAAATGCCACAATGGCCTCATTCACCTCAGTGTCCTTATGTGACAGACGTACTGTCAGCCCTGAGTACATACACATGTACCCAAAGACTAACATGTAATACATAAGAAACACTAGTGACATCTCATAACTCAGTATCAAGAGTTAATCATGCTTATAGCACATAATGCACTTAATAGAACATAAAGTATTATTAAGTACACATAATAAGTAAGTAAATAATAATAATAGTTAAGAACAATAAAGCTAATGTAGTAACAATTGTACATATCACTACATTAGGTTTGGAATACAAGTATATAATCCATAATCTTGTCTATTCCAAGAGAAGGATCAAGTTTTTTACATACTAAATTCTGAAGAACATTAAGTGTTCCAAGAAGCTATAAAATCAAGAGTATTATTAATTATAATACTAGTGGTTCTGCTTCAACCTCACTCTCGATTCTCCTGGCCAGAATTAAAGTAAGTAACCCTTCACCTCCTGATCTCATATTCTATATCCATACCAGGTTGGTGACTTCTAAGATAATAACCATAGGTTGGTGACCTCTGAGAGATAACCAAGTTAGTGAACTTCAATCACTCCATATCTCAACTAAGAGTATATTGAGAAGCTCAAGATCAAGCTTTACTAAATATTTATAATTCATATAAATACTAAAACCTCTTTATAAAGAGTCATTTAACTGTAGTCTGTCAGGATTTGTCCTAACAGACTACTAAGTTTCATTATTCAATCAATATATATATTAATTAATATCAACAATAGATATTGTTATAATAGTCTTCTTAACCCAATCCTGAGGAAATAAATAAATAAAACTGAAATTAGTGAGAGTAACCTCAGCAGAGAGAGTACCTACCCTCCCATGTACGCCTTTCCAAATCAAAAGGCGTGAACCAACATTGTATTCCATTGTTTGTGGAACCAGGCAGACTTTCTCAGACAAACAAATGTCTTCTGCCACTGAGAAAGTTTGTTCCACAATTGCAGAACCAGCTGCAAGACCTAAATAGTCTCTTGTAAGGGATGCTAGAACTGGGAAAACCATGCAGTTAACCTAGAAACGGTTGTATAACAGAGACACAATCAAAGAGTGACCAAGAGGATGAGATAAGAAGGAAAGAAAGACAACTTACTCTTTACCATGGCAGAACAGCAACACATTCTCTTGCATTGTCTGAAGCTGCCATCTGATGAGTTCCCTTCAAGTAGGCAGCAACTTCATCACATGCGACCTGAGGATCTTGAGTTTTGAACAGTTGGAATACACTGTTCACTCCAGACTTGGGCAACTGTGATTCTACTTCCACTTTGTTAATGTTGGATGTTGATGTGATCTCCCTTTTACACTCTTCAAATTCATCTTGAAAGAGGTTTTGTGGTTGGATTGTGTAGCAATGTTCTGGTCCAAATCCTTGCTCAAAAATCTGAAGTTGAAAAAAGGATTTGGAATGGAAGCCAAGCCTGGAGTATCACAGTTTATAGCTTCTTCAAGGTACTTGTCAACACAAGCTTGCATAGACTGAATCATGAGTAACAGAGCTTCTCCCATTTGAAGCTCTTGTGCTTGGTGTAGAACTCTTTCAGAACAGGCTGAAAGCAGAGCCAAGAAGGGGAAGAATGAAGTGTAGAACAACATAACACACACACAAGAATAAATATAAGTCTTGGAATGGTGAGTGGACAGACTCCAAACAAAAAGAAATGCCCTTCTTACACAGGGACTTGATTACAATGAATTAAATTTAATTCAAGTCTTTGGTTTAATAAAAACCAGGCTGATTGAGGACAATAAAATCAATGATAACACTTTCTAGGCGCAATCAGGCACCAAACCCAATGAGAAAATGAGTACTCCCTCAACCAGAAATTAATTAAAAGAAAAATAAGGGTCTAACTATTATAAAATTCCAACTTTCACTAGTTGTAACCTGGATGATAATGATAAAAGATACAACTTATTCTAATATTCTGATAATACTTTTTGCTGATTAAAAGGGGGAAAAAAGGCACTACAAAAGATACCAATGTATATAAGTAAAATAAGAGCACACACAAAAAGGAACGTGACAAAAATCAACCCCCAAACTCAAAATTCCACTTCAACTAACTTTTTCACAAAGATACTTGTTATCAAACCCCATGTTAAAGTTTATAAAAATATTCAGGGCACACACATCGATCATTGACAAATTTTCAAGTACACAATTCAAACTAATACTTAGCAGTTTACCACAAAAACTGATATTCCACCAATTTACCCTTAAATCTGAAATAACATTGAAATGAGGGGCCATAAAAGATTCTGAAGAGACAAAAATTAAGAGAATTTCACACTCTACAACTTTGATCAGCCAAGCCAGCTTGTATCTTCAACAGTTGTACTTTATAAAGACGATTGCAAATAAGCCAAAATCCTCAAAATTGGGATTTACCCTGTTTACCACTTGATAGTACCATTAATGATGATGAGTAAGATGAATTAATTAATTTTGAATGGTCACATGCGCCAGTAGAATCTACCCCAACCTTTATCTACCCTGGAAGTGTGCTGTGGTACCCTTGAATTACATCATCGTGATTGAAAATGCAACTTTCTCAGATTTCAAAAATGATTTCCAAGTTTTGAATTGACCAATTCCATATGGAGACCTCATGTTTCCAACCATGTGGTTTGTGAATCACTCAAAAGTTCATTTGTATCATGCCAGACCCTATTTTGATTTCAGTTTACCACTCTCAGTTCACCACAGCCCCAATGTATCAATATCTTCAATTTTCAAAATTTAGTCTCATTTAAACCCATAACCAAAAAGCCGTCAATATACTGCATAACTCCTCAAATGCATAATTAATTCAGTCACCCATATTTAACCCCATAATTTGGAAATTCCAACTTAAACCTGTACACCTGTCATAACCCCATATTACATAACACTACACACCAACCAACAACCCATAATTTCGACTTTTTCCTTCAATTCCTCCATTACCACATAACACATAACACATAACACATAACACATAAAAAAATCATTAAAATCAATAATTAATAGAATTAAAAACAAAAATAAAAATGAATAAAATAAATATAAAATTAAATATTAAAAATAATTTTGAGATGTAAAAAATAAAATAAATAGAATAGAATCAGAAAAGAATATTTTTTTAAATGATGATAATTAATTGAATAATAAGTAGGTTGAGTAGATAAATAAATAAAAAGTAAAAAGAAAATTAATTAATGATCAATGAAATAATAATAAATTTATAATAAACAAAGAAATTAAAAATAATAATTAATATAATATCAAGTGATTTAAAGATAAAACATGAAATAAAAATAGTAAAGATGAACAAAATGATAATTTAATTAAAAAACAGGAGAAAATGAAAATCAGCCCATTCTGATTTCCGCATCAGCTGTCCAAGTGAGCCTTGAGTGTGTAGAACTCAGGGATCACCATTGAGCCAGTTGGACCATCTCCATCCATAAATTTAGTGATATCAAGGAAAGGCTGTTGAGAAGACATTATTAGCAACAACATAATGATGAGACGGAGGAAAGGTAAAGAAAGACTTACAGCAAGCTTGTTGGTCAAATTTTCAAGCAGATTCCAATTGTCCAGAGAAAAGTAGATCTTGTGAAAGTACCCTCAAGGTTTTTGCAAAGCCTTGGTATGTCTATTTGTGGCTCTAACATGGTCAAGGTCCTTGGCAAGAAGCGTGCTGACAACCTATCAATTTGAATAAGTTAGAATAAGTCAATGTGACTTTAAGTTGGACGGAAGTCCAACAAAAACTCACCTTCCGTGCCTGAACCAAACTATTGAGTGAATCAAACTCTGCATTCCATTGTGTTGGATTGTATCCAGAGGTCAAAGGCAATACTTTGATATCCATTTCTTGAGCTTTCCTTGCCACAGAAGCATGAGTCCTGATATCCTTGGTGTTTGAAGTATCAGGCAACATATCATCATGCGTAGATGGCACCAATCCCTTTCTTGTGATATTTTAGCAGGGTCATGATCAATGTTACGTCAATCATCGGAACTTTGAAGTGTTTGAAAAGGTGCATTGGGTCCATTTGTTGGTGGATTCAAGCCTAATTGTAAACCAGTTGCAAGTCTGCCAATCTGTGCGCCTCAAGGGTAGAGCGGATGCCTTCAACACCTGATTGAGGTCTTTGTGTTGTCCAAGATAGAACTGGTGTGCTTGGCAATGACATGTCACTCAAAAGGCCTGCTTTGATCTCTTTAAATTTGATGACATGATGTACAACCAAGAATGAAAGGTATGCAAACAATAATACAAGTGATCAAGAAGTTGGAAGACAGAATATTGATGCGGTGACAGTGATCACAGACGGAAGGAGGTTCAATTATCAAAAAGGCCAAAATTTCAAGTTTTGGCATATATAATAATATGCACTCAAGAAGCATACCAAATGAAAATCGAGTGATGTTGTTATATATATTTATCACATCACCAAATATTCTCAATTTCTATTTTGAATCATTCCTACCATTTGATATATTGTATCTACTCACCCCCAGGCTGCATTCTATGAATACCACCCCACTTTTTAATTATCATCATTTTTCTAATAATTCTGTTGAACAATTTCTTATACAAACAACCCGTACATACATACCATGTTTTTCCTTTTTTTTTGGAAAAGTGGAGATCATGCAATGGATCAAATTTAGGCATATTCAAGCATGGAAGAAAAATGTTAATCTTGACTGAATTGAAGAAGTATGTCCACACAGGACGACACAGAAAAACTGGAGAAGAAGACCAGATAATCTTTGTTTCAAAGTATATACAGATTCTTTATCCCTCTAATTGCAGATATAGAATCACAATGTCAACTTGTTACATCCAACGCACTATTTTTTTGCCTATCTTTGTCCTCAAGTTGTATGTTGTTCATGGAGACCAACCTAGGGTTGATGCTGATCTCATCTACAATAGAGCTACCACTGATCAATTGTTGGAGATCATCCTGTCTTTCTATCCTGATTTTTAAATCAATGATGCAGCAAAAGCCAACCACCAAATTCTTCAAAAGTTGTTCCGCAAAGTAGTGGCCCCCGCCTTTATAATGTATTGTACCTACACAATTTAACCCTCAGCATTTCTTTCAAGCTGAGTTGAACCACCTGTTTTTTGGCCCCCACAACTCTAAGACTGCAGTAATACTGGAATCTGGTATTGATGGATTTCACATATCATCATTTAGGATTCATTGTTTTGGACACCTCAGAAATGGACAATTTTATCTTGCAGAAGAAAAACTCAACAAGTTTCTCAAGACTTACAAGTACCTCAACAGTGATGAGCTCCACAAAATTATGAATGACGAATGGAAGGCCAAAGAATCATTTCACAAATGGGGGATCTTCCTCCAAGAAACTCATCAAAAGGTTCAGGCAATCAAGCTTCTTTCACGCAAGTCTGAAATATCTGAAGTTGAACGCCAAGACCTTGAGGGCAAGCTCAAAACCAGAAATTCTACTTTAGAGCATTTCCAGACCGTTTTTGATGTTTCTATGAAAGAGATTGCATTTATCTCATCTATTTTAGACCATCATCACTAAGCTTGCACCTTTGGCTCTATACCAATCTTGATCCACAACCAGGCTGACTTAAATTCTGTGATCTATTATCTGATTCAGAAGAATTTTGGTGGAACAACCAAAAAGAAATGAAAAACAAAGCCTTCCTAAAAATGGTGCATAGATTTATGCAATTGGATTCTTTCTTCAAGGTAGAGATGTTCTGCAATATATATGCTCCAAGTTGCAGGGACTTCACGATGTTTTGACCTTGCTCGAAGATCTATCATCAACCCATGACTACAAATTATGATATATCATATATTGTTATTTTTATAGGTACATAAAGCTTTGAGTGTTTATTGAAATTGAATTGGTAGTTGTTTTACATACATACGTTCTTGGGAGGATTTCACCTTCCCCATTCAACCCTCCTTTGCAATGCCCTTACATTTTAAAGATCTTGGCGCCCATCATATAACAGTTTTGTATGCAAAGTGCCTTTGGTTACAAAACTGGACACATCAACTTCAATTCTCTTGATTGAAAATACCTTTGTTGATCAACAAAGATATTTATAGTCTTTGAACAGAAAGTGAAGATACAAGATCTCAAAAAAATTGAATCACACATACTCAAAGGGAACAAATAACTTCACTATTGTTCAATAGGAAATGAATTCAACAGATCATAAGACAGTGGGATGATCAAACATTCCGCATTCAGTAAGATTTAGAAGTCAAAAAACAAAAAGACAAGTGAATGATTGAAAAAAGTCAAGTTTTATGCAACTCATTGCGCTTGATCTCAATCTCTTGGTCATAACATTTCACTATCTTTCTCTTTTACATTTCCCACTCCTAATCAGTCTTACCATCAGGTTTTTTCAACAGACCATCAATTTTTTTGACAAGAGCTGCACATATTTAAAGAGAACATCTGAAACGGGTGATCAATGAAGTATTGGGCTTCATTGGTTCATGAAATTTGTCAAAAGGAGTTGAAGAAGCAGTTTGATGAAATTTGTGTGAAAGGCAGATTCTTTCAATGGTACCTTTGCAGATGTCAAGCGCTAGCTCAACATGATACTCATTCAGGATACAGACTGTACCCACTGTGGTACCCAAATAATCTGAGTTGGCAATAGAGTACAGTTCCCCATTTTGGCAATTGATTCTTTTAAAAATTCCAAAGGTGTATACAGTCTAATCTAAGTCCTGATGATGTTTGTTGTTAAACCCATCCCTTTTGACTACAACACTTGAAGCAATGAAATCCATATTAGATGACTTTGCCCGAGTTGTATCCAAAAATGAAGGGACTTCATATTTCATAGCTAGATCCTGATTTGACTTGAAAGCGCCTAAGCATAGTGTGGCCATCCACTTGGCCGGAATTTCATTGACTAACACAAGCTTGAGCATACACTCTTGATCTTTTGAAATCAAAACTTTGTCTTTATCCGTTTTGGTGCTGAGAGTAGTAACACCTGAAAGAAGCAAAGGTACATGGAGTTGGGTCAATGATGTATATGGGTAGGCAGAGAAATAAGTCAAAAATGTACATACCCATGGTTCTTCCTTTGTCAGAGCCGGGCCGGAAGCCAGCAGCCCACATCTCACCCCAATCTTTCAATCCTTGGACGAAGCTGTTGATTTTCACTTCACCCCTAGCCAACGTGTACTCATAAAGAGTTTTGACCAAATCCATGTTGTCCTTTTTTGATTGCCATTTCTGAGAAGGGGAGGAATCAATTAACTTGGAGGACCTTCCATGTGTCTGCATCTAATAGCACCAAGTTTCCAAATGTGATTCTAACCCAAGGTCCTTTGAGTAAATTATTGATTACATGCTTCTTCAAAAAATACATTCTACAGTCTTTGGGAATACCAAACATTGTGGTCAACCATTTTTATATTCAATTTAAAAAGTTTTTTTTTTACTTTTCACGGTTTTTAGAAACCTTTGTAAAGCTTCTTTACTTTTCATTTCAGTCTCATCCAAGTGACCTCACAGCGGCTTACAACACTAGAAGAAAGAAAAGAAAAAGTTAAAATCAAACTTATTAAGAACATCCTGTGAAACAATTACTAAGTCAAATTAAGTAAGAGAAAAATCAACAATTAGCTTTCAAAGAAAAATATTTACAAAGATGAAAGAAAAGAAGATAGAATGAGAAGCAAAACAAACTCACTTTAAAAACAAATGAAGCCAATCGATCAGAGTTAAAAATTGGTAAGCTTGAATTTAACAAGCAAAAGAAGATCCATTGTTAGTAAACAAACAAACAAAGAAGATCAGTTAAGCTGTGAATGGCTTATGATAAGAAGAAGAAGATAAAAAACGACTTAAAAAGTTCTGAGAGGATTAAGAAAAACCAAACCGTTCGAGTAAACAATCAAATTTCCTAGATGAACCCAAGTTGGAAGTGTGAAAGAGTGGATTGAAAGACAGGAAGAAAAGTGATACCCAATACAATTGATGAAGTTGAAAGACCTGAAAGAAGAGAAAAGGTCAGAAGACCGATTGATTGATTTCCTAAAAACAGAAGAAATCAAAACAAAGAAAATTAGGATAAATTTAAAATAAATTGAAACAGTCAGTAAGGAAAAGAAGAGATAAAGATAGGAAAGAAGAAACTTACTAATTAGAAATTGAGATTTGATCTTCAAATGAAAAAACAAAATCAATGAATTAAAAAAGAAAGATTAAATATTAGTATTTTCAATTTAAAAATAATAATAATAATATATATATTAAAAAAAGAGGGAGAGAACATAGTTTCAAAGAAATAAAATAATAAGAACTCACCTTTGTTTCAAGAGAAGGCATTGATTTCTGAGTTCTTGATGATTGAATTGAGTGTTGAGAAGGAGAGGTGAAGGATAGACAAATGGTGGTAAACAAGAGAGAAGGCTGTGAAATATTAGCCTCTGAAAGTCATGAAAACTCACAAATCACGAGTTACAAGACTTACAGTATGTAAATATGTAAATGTTACATTAAAAGTGGTAAACAGCTGGGAATTAATGGGTTATAGCATTATATACGCAAATCACATAATCACTTACACAAAAAACTATCATTACACAGCATTATACCAAAGGAAATGACACATTACATGATCAATACATATGAATTACAAGTTGGAATTGGATTATACACAGCAAAGAACAATGATTTACAATGATTTGTGCTATGTATAATTGATTCACACAGCAAATGAAACAAGAAGAGAATGTGAAAGTGAAGGAGAAGATGAATGAACATCACTACACACAGCAGTACACAGCAGTACACATCATTACATATAATTAAATCACATGTACACAGCAAAACACAGCATGAAGATCATTACAAGTGAACATACATTAGTAATTAAGGTTTTATATGTGTAATAAGGATGATCAACATTAAATAAGCCAATCAGGTGGGATTTGTTGGGATTTGGAAGGTTTGGGATGAGTAATAAATGTGAAAAGAAGAGTTGTTGAAATGGTTTTTGGTTTTATCTTATTTTTGAAAAACATGTATATAAAGGCCTTCACTTTTTCCCACATTTGAATTTCTTTTCCCTCAGCTATGATATAGTGCAGTTATGTTTATCCTTATAAATCTACTATACAGTCTTAGTTGACTTAAACTGCCCTTTATTAATTAGTAAGAGAATTTATTTTAAAGTCTTATAAGCTCCAAGCTTCCTGGAATAACACTATATCAGTGTTGCTAAATTCTGGAATAACACTATAGCAGTGTTGAGTAATTGTTGCATAGGATATTTTTCTCTGTTATCAGGAGAATTTAAGAACAAAGTACAGGTTGTTGAAGATTCTCAAAAGGGGCAGTCTCAGGTATCTTCTGCAGATGAATCATTTACATATTATACCCCTTCAAGCACTTTATAGCCCCTGTGGTGCTATAAGTTCCACAACGTCCAACTCAGTTCTTCTCAGAGTGCTTCAAATGCTTTCCTTTGTTGTTCATGTCTAGGTGGCTTTGGTGATTTGAGGTTTGATTTAAGTCGGGCTCAAGCATTGTTGTGCCTTTCATTGTACTGTATACTACTAGATGAACGTGTGTTGCCAGGTGGTCCATGATTACCAGATTGTTGAGCAGAACTCATAATGTGACCTGCAAGCTCATCAGCACGCAAAAGCAAAGAGTGAGAGAAGCATGAAGTTAGCCCATATACATATGACTCCTGAAAGGACCACTCAGGAGGTCCAAGACTTTGGTTCGGTTTCCTCCTTTGGAAGTTGATCCAGGTATCTCACATCCAGTCTGGATGAGTCTTCAGGGAGGTTGAAATCTCTGAAAGATAGTGAACAAGAAAATAAAGGTTGAGAGCTTACTTGCAGTTGTTTATTTGGACGGAAACACAACCCTGGACAGCTGAAATTAGGAATTAGTGATGATGTTAATTTTTGCAAAACAAGGAACACAGAGAGAAACATCAAATTAGTTCATGTGCATATGCCTGCCTCAAAGGGACACTAAACAAGGGCAAGACTTTGGTTTGGTTTCCACATTTGGAAGTTGATCCAGGAATCTTGCACCCAGTCTGGGTGGGTCTTTAGGGTGGGAGGGAGGTTGGAAACTCTGAAAAGTGGTGAACAACAAAGTAAATGGTCAAAACTTCCTGGAGATTGCTTATTGGGAAATCAGTTGGGTTATTCAAGATTTTATTGATCTAGAATCCAAATTAAGTGTTGGAATGTGTTATGTATTTGAGTCGGTCAAGAACTTCACCAATGTGATATTCTGTCAGCGTATGGGATGAACAGAGGGATGTTAACTAATGCATCTGAAGACGCATCAAGAATACATGATATGTTGACATTAGTGGTTCCAGTAGAAGAAGCAAGGAGGGTAACATGCTGATTGTGTATGAGATTCAGGGTGCTAAAAGTTATGCTTGTTGTTTGGTTTCTCTTTTCTAAATCTGTTATATATATGTCGAGCGCTCTCTTTCCCTTTTTATATCTTATTCCCCATATCTGGTTATTGGAATAAGATAACTAAAAGGGTAACATGTTTCTCATTAACCTCATTTGTTGCTTTCATTAGTGTGACTTGCTGAGCTGTGGTATCCTGCTTAGTTTTCCTTCTACCTTTTTCTGCTTGTCTTCAGGTTAGTCAGCATTTGATCCTGTGTCTGTCATCTCAGCACTGTCTTGTCAACAGTTGACTGAGCTGTTTTATTTTAATACCTTATAAAGGTTTGTGTTCTGGTCTTTCATTTTCTTTGTGCTATTGTACTTTGTTTTCTGTGTTTTACCTTCAATTCCTCATATCTAATTATTGGAATAAGATATCTGAAAGGTTTTACTTCTACCTTTTTCTTCTTGTCTTCAGGTTAGTGAGGGTTGGCTCCAGTGTCTGTCATCTTGATGCTGTCTCCTCAACAGTTCACTGAGCAGTTCTATTTTAACACCTTATAAAGGTTATTCTTGTTATCACGGTCTTTGTCAAATTCCTATATTAAGGAGAGTCTATTCAATCAAGATCAATTAATAAAGAAAAGAACAAAAGAACAATCAGCTTTATGTAAAAGATCAAACCAGATAATGAAATTGAAAGAAAAAAGAAAGGAAAATTACTGTTATCAACTTGAAATTGATTGGTGG
This sequence comes from Melampsora americana, assembly GCA_022264835.1. NCBI lineage: Eukaryota > Fungi > Basidiomycota > Pucciniomycetes > Pucciniales > Melampsoraceae > Melampsora > Melampsora americana. The sequence continues at coordinate 1,006,035 of JAIFHY010000012.1, read as the reverse complement.
AATAGAAGATTGATGTGAAGAAGCTGAAAGGCTGGTGATGAGTTTTGATTTGGATTTGGACGGAAATGAAAAGGCAACACTGGGCAGCTGTGATTGAGATATAGAAGGTTTGATGATTTGAAGCTGAAAGGCGGGAGGGGCAGAAAAGGATTGATAAGTTTGATGCTTACAATGATGGGAGCTTGAGGAATTCAATATGTGATCATTGGACCAGTGTGTATGATATTAAACAACAAGCAACACAATATTGGACCAGAACCAAAAGCAAGATGTAATCTGTTGAATCATACAAGATGATCCTGAACCTGGTTTGCCCAAAACCTGATTGGGCTCCCTTCTCCTCACTCAAAAGTTGCATAAACCCTATGTATATCATAATGCAAGGCACACATATGTTATAAGTCTGAACTGTTGCACTTCAAGTTGACTGAGCCCAATGTCATTTTGCCTCATTTCCTGCTATCAATAATGATATCACTCCTGAGTCATTAGAAACTGTCACCAAAGATATAAAAAAGCATTCAATCAAATCTTTATCAATCCAATACTATCAACTGCCACCTCAAAGTCTGGTAGGCTCTTCCAATATTTTCCTTCTAAGGCAAAGATGATATCATATCATCTGGTGCTAATTTGGTTTCATATGGCTTCACACTTTCAGCTCAAGATCAGTTGAACACTGACCAGGGACCTTGGTCAGGAGGTTGGTTTTGTCTTGATCCATCTGAATGTGTTATTGGCCTTCTTTGTTGCAACCAACTGACTCATTTTAACCTTTCCTTATCTCTTCTCAATCAGGATTACGGTTGTCTTTGATCTCATTCTTAGCCACAAATCAATGCATTCCTCATTTGGTTCAGTTTGACCAGTTCACCTACATTTGTGAAACTTTAAACCAAAGTCAGTCTTTTACCTTGTTTTCTATCTTTTGGAGTTCCAAATTGCTAAATCCTCAGAATTGTGGGTTGCAGTGATACCCCAAGATTTGTCATCACAAAACCAATGTTCAATTGATTCTGATTGGAACTGAATTAGATCTAAGGAACAAATTTCAAAACTTTCAGAAACGGAGAGAACATAGGATGGTGTCAATCCTGCATCACCAAGCTGCTGCTATGGCTTGTGATATGTCTGCTGTTTGGTAAGTCATGTTTCTGATATCCTTGATCATCAGCTATCAATTGCACATTGAAAGATTGGTTTCTTACCTTGGCTTTGAACCTCCATTAGTTATCTCATAGGTTCAGCTCTAACACTGTGGAAGGCAATTATCCCCATCAAATCCCATGTGTCTTATCTTTTGAAGCACATTCTTTTTTTAAAAAATCAGTAGAATATTGGATTTGATAAACTCTTTACACTATCTTTTTCATATCACTTTCTTGCAGCTTTTCAAATTGTCATCACAATACAAACAGTAATCATGAAAGAACCAAATCACTTCATCAAATGAAGAAGGATTGAACAGTTACAAAAATCAAATCAGATTACACAATTAAATGAGAATGGATTGAAACAAGAAGAAACCTAATAAGTACAAACAAAATTCATAAACAAGAATAAAAACACAATTCAAATATGAAATTAAATCATCTGAAATCAAATGATCAACTAGCAATTCAAAGATCAGAATAGCAGAATTGATCAAATCAGTAGAATAAAGAGAATCAAATGGAAGGTGCAAGTGAAATTGGTTGGATGAATGAACAAACAATTGATTGATCCAGACAGTAACGAGAACCTTTACATCAAATTAAAAATTGACTAATTCCTCTACTTCTTCATCTCGAGACAACCAAAATGTACATGAAGTTTTGAAGATTCTGATACTCAATTTGCTTTGAAACCATTTCTTGATTTCAATCAATTCTTATTAACTCATCCTCCAACCAATTTTCTCCTACCATCTGATTCTAATTCTAATCCTCATGACAATCCCGGTAAACCGCCAGTCACTAAAGGTTCTATTCGTTCTGAATTTAATAAATCTCATAGTTGTCAAAGTAACCTTTTATTTCATTCAAGAGACACTCATTCAACTGAGAAGAAAAGCAAGTCCTTTGATACTCTTTCATTCCTCAATTTCAATTGTATACTGATTTTCCTTTTTCTTTTGGTGAGAGTTCACAATCAAGCCAACTCCAAATTCCACCTATAGATTTGTGAAATTGATTGAAATATGACATGATACTTGAGAAGAAGTTAAAGAATTGATCAAAGCAATCTTAAGTAGACTTGATGGATTAATTTTTGTATCTATATTTGCCGCATTGAATGGATTGATTCAGATCAAAATGTGTGAAATGTTTGAAAGGGTTAAAGAAGTTAACGTGTGATTGAGCTTCTTAGATCACAATTACCTGATACTTTGGAAACTTCGAGGCATACAAATGTTGAAGAAGTGGATCAATATGAATTTGGACCAAATCCATTCTTGAATAAAGAAGAAGAAGCAACAACAGAAGAAGAAAAGAGTGGTACTCATTGGTTCAATCAATCGACTTAAAGTCTTATCCATATGCCCAATTCAATTGATCTCAATCTTGTCATTAACTTTCAACTCTTATCATCGCTCAATCTCATCATATTCATCTCTTAAATACAATCCTTATCAAATCATTCTAACTTATTCTGTCATGCATCTCATCCAAATTCAACTTCTCTTACTCTACTTGATAACCATTCCAATCAAATGATTATCAACTATCAGATAAATTTGCTCAAGGGGTCATAGAACTTGAAATCAAAAATTGAAATCAAACCTGAATTTTGAGCTCAATTTCCTGATAGTCATAGGTATATCAATTTGACCTTATCATCATTTAGTTCAAAAATTAACACTGCAGCCTCATGAATATAAACAAAGAAAAAATTGCCTCAATACTTTGTTTATGTTTTATCAGTCTTAGAGTTGTAGAATCGTCACTTGCTCAAATTCAGTAAAAAAAGTAAGTATTTCATTCATAACTGGCCCATCTATCAACATACATATAAGCATGATTCTGACTTGATTGAATCATAACCCTTATTAGGAAATTGAAAATACTCAGCTCCTTTGATTCAAACACTGCTTTATATCATTGTTGCAAACTGTCAGAGCAGGAGTAGATATAGTTCAGAACTTGAAACTATGAACGTATCAATCCCGCAATGAGAGTTTAACTGACCTTTCACCCAAGAAGTTGATAGAATATCTTGGATGAGGAAGGGAGACTCTGTTTGCTGCTCTTCAGAGGTTTATCAGTATTCTTCTGGGCGGTACATAGGTTAACTGATGATGATAAAAATGAAAGCTAATCACATAACATAATCAAGCTACACATGTGAAGTTAAAAAAATGAGAAATGAAATACAGATGAGTTTTAAATGTCAATTGGGTGAAATATTAAATGAAAAACTAATTGATACTAAAAATTCAACAATCATTATGTCTTGGATGCCAGTCAACAAGTAAGTTTCAATGTGATCAAGTCAATGTCTTGGTCAATACCTTGATTCTGCTCTCAAATAATTATTTGTTAAATAATGTTGATACTGACTATGCATTGATGGAATAGGAGGTAGAAATCCTGTGAAATTGCATTACAAAGATGCAAAGTAAGCACCTCTGCTATTTCATTGGTTTTGTTACATATCTGAGTGGCTGTCAGTCAAGAACACCATTAGGAATGATTTTTACCAACCAATAATCTTTGTGACAGTTCAATTTGCTGAAATACAAGTGAGTCAGAGAAACTTTGAAATTTGGGCGCCACAGAGATTTGGACATCTAACCAACTGCTTATTCACTGGATTACTTGTACCACCAATGAATCAACAGCTTCGGATCTAAGAGGCAAGATACTGAAGCACAAAAAATTTACAGGGACAACTCAAGGCTCATCTTTTCAGGTGGTAAAGTGAGCCTCAAAAATGACTAGAGTGTTTGGTACGTACAGAAAACAAAATCCGTGTATCCGGTTTTGAATTGCATCTGGACCTGTTAAGAGAATCTTCAATCAGCTTCAATCACTTGGAGGTGCCAGGTTTTGGGTTATTTTTTCATAAATGAGTAGAATAGATCATGCAAAAAAGACTTGTTGTTGACATTTTTCTAAATCAAGTTGGACTTTTCTGTCAAATACATTTGGTATTTAGTTAAAGACTCACTTGTGTTTGTTGATTAGCGTTGATAGGGGTCCTTTGGCACATTGCTTTAGAATGATTGAGATGTAGAGGTGTTTTTTCAAAAAGTATACAAAGGTGGTGTTTTGATAATGAGACTTTCAAAGCAACAAAGCTAGATGGAATCAGCAGAGCTTGATCATGAATTCAGCACAGTATGATCTCCATTTTGTTGTCACTATCAACCAAAATGTTTTGCAATTCCTATTTCATACCTCTTTCAATGTGGTGTATTGAGTGTTGCTATTCTAGAAACAAGTGCTTAGTCAAGCACTTGTCTCTTTGGTGCATGGCTCTTATAAGAACAAAGTGAGACAAGTCATGATAGGTCTTGAGAGGAGTGTAACAAGCAGTGTGGTTTGAGTTAGTACAACATTGAAGTTGACCTTGCTCGCAACCAGATCATGAAGTGATTTGAATTTCATCCAGATGATACAAATGAAAAAGGGAAGGCAGGATGTTGCTTCCAATAAACCAATCCATTTGTTGTAACAAAGATTATAGGGATGTGGTTACTACCCCCATAACAAGTATATTTAAAAACCTCAAGACAAAGGCAAGTGTTGGGTTGCAATTGCTCAATAACCCTCAATATTTTCCACTAAAAAACTGTATATATGGAGGTAATTAATATTGCCTTGCTTTCCTTTGTCCAGTTTCTGTGTTGATTGAATTCATCCAAACTTGCCAAATCCACTTCTATCTATGGCCATCAAATTTATTTCTGAGACTACTTTAACCACTAGATTCTGAATTCAAATTCAGTAATATTGATTTCCTTCCTGGTCATCTATCTTTTGTCTACTTTATTGTCCAACTGGCTTACCCACATTGTCCATTGATAATCCTTGCTACATAAATTTTCTTGATCAATTATCCTCTCTGTTTTGAACCTTGGTCTAAGTAGTCAAGGTTCTGTAAATCTCACGCATTGTATTTTTGAAATAAGTAGTTTGATTTTTCAATTGCTATGATTGTCTGGCTCATGTTTCTCAAAGCACACCAATCCATGACAAATATTTGAAGGGCAATACCCAGTGCTTCTCATCATTTTCCTGCATTCAAAGATGCCAAGCACCTCAAAGAGACCCAACAATATAAAGCCTGTACTTACTGCAAGTGGTAAAAGTACTCAAGAAGGCAAGGCCAATCTTGTATCAGTCGCTGGACACATCACGTCACCTGGTGGTATGCCCAAGCTTTCAGCAGGGTAATCTACTAGCTCTCCGCCTGCCAACTCACCAACTCCAAATGTGAATAAGACACACTTGAAGTCTAGTACCAAAGCAACATCAAATTCAAATCATATTCCACTTGCGCAACATCCATTGTATGCTAAAGCTCAAAGCCTCAAAGACTCTCTCCACCTGTTCCCATACCTGATTGGGAGTGAAACAAAACATACAACGTCACTAGCCTGAAATATTAAAATATATTGTTGAATTTCAACCACAACACAAAAGCATGTCCAAATAAGAACAAGAAGATCTTAGTTGACATGTTCAAGACCAATTTGCTACCCCACCTTGCGCCTTTCTGCTGCCCACCACCAGCTCCTCTTTCAACTCACATGGAAAACAACAAAGGTAATAGTATAGACTTTGACCCATTGGACCACCAAACCACTGTTGCATCTCTCTGAAGCAATCAGATCACAGAGCTCCTGAGTTACTATATCTTCTGTTGCATTAAAGGACAAAATTTTGGCTCTTTACAAGCACTATGTCAACCTGTATCTCCCAGGCTCCAAGAAAAGCTCATGCACTAAAAAGCCCAACCTTGTTTCATCAGAGGATGGGCTCAACAGACTTACTGCTCATCAAATGCAACATGCACTACAAGCTCAGCACCTCAAGGTTTTTGTCAACTGTCCAGTTTTGAAAGTATTACATTACAAATCTTTGCACTGTTGTGGTAATCAAATTATTAGGCTTTATAGGCCAGCACACTACTGATTCACTACACCTTACATTATAATCAAACCCAATATTCATCTTACCTTTCCTTTCAACTTATAATGTTATTTAATTTCAACCTTTTTAGATCATAGTTCAACTCTCAAGTTTTCATTTTCTTTCAGATCATTTTTTCATATATACAAATTCATTTTATTGCATTTTATTCATTTTTGTTTCAAGAGAAAACTAATGTACTAGTCTACACCAATCATCAAGAGAGAACCATTACACAAAACAACAATAATAATAAAACAAAAAAATATTAATCAAGGATTAAAATTAAATCTAGACTCAACAAAATCCAATCAAAAAGATAATCTATCAAAAGTTAAATTAATAGGTGAAAGATAATAGAAGAAAAGAAGATTTGGTTAGGAATGTGTAAAAAGAAGACACTGAAAGCAAAATGAAACAACTTACCACTTACAAAAAGTGGAAATAGAATTACAGCCATTGTAATATCTAACAGCAGTTTTCAAGACTTTGTGTCGTTGCTGGATTTATCTTTGAAGGCAAAAACTCACAGGAAAGTTTGTTCTCAGATTGAACTTCCTTGGATCCATTTTAGAACAGACATGAATGTTTGTGACTTCCAGCGTTTTCCTCTTTGTAAACTCTTTGCCACGTTAACTTAGCTGTTGACTCTCAAAAGAGTACGATAAAGTTCAATCTAAAGTTGGTCTCTTTTCGACTTTTTGCCTTTAAAGATGAATCTGGCAACAACACAGAGTCTCAAAAAGCTGCCATTAGATATTACAATGGCTGTAATTGTTCTAAAAAAAACCAACAACAGTAACACAAAATGATAAATCTCAATTGTTAAAATGGAATCAATCAAATTGAAGATTAAAATCACATTAATAAAAACAAAAATGAAAAACTAACTGTGAAATCAAATAATCAAGAAAAGAATTGACTCAATCCATTTGTTAAACAATCTGAAGCATAACTAAGAAATCAGTTGATTGGACAAGAATCAAGTTGAAAAAGTACCTATTGATCAATCTAGAAAGTCAAAGAAAATTGAATAGATAGATGAAAAGAGAAGATGGGAATTAGTCAGTGATATGAAAAGCAAAAGAAGGAGAAGAAGAAGAAGAAAAAAGGAATGAACTTACAGTGAGTTGAAATTTCAAACTGAAGTTGGACCAAACAATCTAAAAACAACTGGAGTTATGTAATCAAGATAAAAAATCATTTCAATTAGTTTTAAAAATTCAAATTAATTGTAGCAGAAGGAAAAGAGAAATCAAATAGACAAGAGAAAAGAAAAAAAAGGAAAGAAGACCCTACAAGTGAAGTTTAATTGGATCAATCAATTTTGACAGTTAGAAGATGAAGAAGAAACAAAACTTACAGATTCAAATTTAAAATCAGAATCAATCAAGCAACCGATGGAAAATAGGAAAAGCAGAAGAATTCAAATCCTTCTTTTAATCAGTTTTTGAAATTAAATCAATTTGAAAGAAAGAAAATCAAAAAGAAGAAAAGAAGAAAAGTGAGTGAACTTACAAATTGAAGATTAAATCAAAATCAAGTCGATTGATTTAGAGAGTGTAGAAAATCTCAATCTAAATCAAAATGAAAAAAATGAAATCAATTAAATTAAATCAAATAGAAAAAATTGAATTTGAAAAGGACTCGACCTGATTCAAAATCAAATCAATAGATCAACTCAAACACTTCAAAACCTCAGAAGATGACAACATTATATAAGATTGAAATCATTTAAATTAGTAAATCAAATACTTGAATCAAATACTTGAATCAAATTCATCAAAAGAAAACTAGGAAAGAAAGAAACTTACGTCATAGATGATTTGAAGTGACAGTGTGAAAATGTGTAATGGGGTTTAGGAGTTGAGTTGAAAGGGTATAAAGAGGAGGGGTTTTCTTGGGGTTTTTATTTTCTGGGGGAATTTTTCTTTTTTCTTTTTTTTGTCCATTGAGTGTTCTGGTATCTATCCAGGAGTGTTTTTTTGTGTTGGTGTTTGTGTTAGAGTGTAGTCAGTGGTTAAGAGTGTTATATTGTGTCTTTAAAGTGTTGACCCTTATAAGGGTAGTTTAGTGTTTATTTCTTTGCCAGTAGTAAAAGTGTTAAGCGTGTGACACCCTGGAATTGTGAAATCTGTGTTTTGTGAAAGTGCCAGCTACATGTGAAGAGTGTGCTTTTGTGTTTTATCTCAAATTTTAAAGATCAGGTATTAGTCTCTTTGAAAAGAATTTTTCATCATATTTTTTTAGTATACTTCATTGCAGTCTAGTAGAAAGTTATAAAACCTCTATCCATCAACCTGCTCCTTTTCAAAGTTTTATTTTATTTTATCTCATCAAAAATTATCATTTTGCACAAGATTCTTAAAAGATTGGACTGCGGAACTTTATCAATTAGCTGTATAGTCTGTTTTATTATTCCTTTAGCCCTAGCCTAGTCATGTTGTGGAAATCAAATCCAACAATGGTATCTAACATGTGCTTCATCTCATTTTTTTACGTTGGAAATCAAGATCATCATCAAAGTCTGTCATTCAACTCACCGTGCACCATGCTAAGAACAAAGCCATATTTACTACATATAAAAGTAAAAGTAAAAACCTTCTCAAAATCTCACTACAGTTCATTGGTTTTTGATTCAATATATTATCACCAATATCATCTCCTCAAGGCTTTATTATCTTATTACAACAAATAAACTACATACAAACAAGATAAAATGAAGGAAGAGAAATGGATAAAAACACAAGTCAGTATCAAGCTTACAAGAAATGAAAATGAAAGATCAAAATCGAAATGTATACATATCACCATTACTTGATATTGATTCATATTGAAACAACAAACTGAAGATCAGGTTGGATTCTGGGGTACAAAGTTAAAATGATTGAAGAGTTCCATTTCAGTATCATGTCATTTGTATCAATCAGATAAATACAAGAACAGTAAAGACTTACTAAACAAGATCAGGAATTGAAATCAAAATTCAAACTAAGAGGATGATGATTACACTACAAGAAACGTAATGTTTTCCAGGCGGTAAAGATAAGTATTGACATAGAAAAATCCTGAGACACACAGGAGAGAGCAAAAAATCCAAAAAAATATGTGCCTGATTTGTAGATGTTGGATCTCCATGATGAGTATTTTTTTGTATTTTAGACATAGATATTGTTCAATGTACTAACAATAAATGTGAGGAATCATCCAATAACAACTTGTAACAATACCTGAAATTTGGCCCAAGATCTTGGAGACAGGATTTTGCAATCTAAAAACAGCCATAACTTTTGCAATTCTGCTTAAGATCTATTGATTGTTAGCTCATTCAAAAGCTGGACCTCACTTCTCTAAACTTCATTAAGGCAGTTTGGTGTCATCTTGCCATGCAAATATGCTATATTTCTTGTAAGGGTTTCCCATAGATGGCTATGTAGAATCTCACACAGACTAGCTATGTATGTGATGTGCTATATGGAATTGTACAGGGGAGGTTCAGCTTTCCAATGAGCTCAAAATCGAGTGGTTTGCGTGAGAACCGCAAAAGTTATGGCTATTTTTAGATTGCAAAATCCTGTCTCCAAGATCTTGGGCCAAATTTCAGGTGTTGTTACAGGTTGTTATTTGGTGATTTTTCACCTTTATTGTTAGTACATTGGACAATACTTCTGTGTAAAATACAAAGAAATATGCATCATGGAGCTCCAACATCCAGGAATCAGATGCATATTTTTTTAGATTTTTTGCTCTCTTCTGGGTGTCTCAGGATTTTTCTATGTGAATAATTTTCTTTACCGCCCGGTAAACATTACATTTCTGGTAGTGTTAGCAGTTAATGATGTCAGTTTCAGGAATCCAAAAGAAAGTCAAAATCAAAATTGAATTACAGATCAAGATCCAAAATCAATTTCTAAATCAATAAGGACAATAGAAAAATGGTTAATGAATAAAAGTTAGTATGTGAATGGAAAAGAAGGAAGGAGATAAGGATGAAAAGGAGCGACTTACTAGTTTAATATTGATCAGAGGTTGAAGTTTTGATATTGAATTAATGTAATTGAATTGTTTAGAGCGTGAGAAAAGCCAAGGGATCGGTCGGAGTTGGTTGGAGCAAAAGGAAAGTAGCGTAAAAGATGGGGAAAGAGGCCTGAGGCCGAGTTGTGGTTGAGATCAGAAAGAATATAAAAGGGGATCAATTGATTGTGTACATTATGGAGTCTGCCCATCCGTTGTGGGATTGATCAATCCGTGTTGAGTTTTTTTGAGTGTTTGCGTGCTTTGAGATTGTGTCAAAGTGTGTTTTGTGTTCTTAGAAGCATTCAGTGTCTGAGTTGATCAAAGTGTTATTGTGTTTGTTTTGAGATTGTATAAGCGTTCTTGTCATCTGTGTGCAAATTTCCTATTTCAAAGTTTAAGAGATGAAAGATAAGAAAGGTTTTTTATCTTAGTTAGTTGATAGTTAATAGTTTAAAGACAAAGTAAGAAGTGAAAAGAGTAAAAAAGGACTTACCTTGAAACATTGAGTGTGTTGTATTCAGTGTTATAGAATAAGTGTCGAGTGGTTGTGTTCTTTTATTGTTGTTTCAAGCTCATTGCTGAGCTGAGTCAAAGAGTAGTCGTGAAATCGTCGGCGTCAGGACAGAATCAAAATCAACAGCTTATGCCTCTTGATCCAAATTGAGGCCGGGTCCAGCAGGTATTGGGCTACTTAGACCGGTCCTGTGTGTAACTTCATTACACAACATCAAAAATCAATAAAAAATTGAAATTTGTGTAACTTTGCACCACAACCTTGTGTAGAGTCGTGAGTGGTACCATTGGGATTTGGCAAACCTTGCGGATCCGGCTATAAAGTTTAAAATTGGTCTTGGGAGAAATCTGAAGAGTTAGAAAGTTGTTAGAATTGCTTCACGCTCTTTTGAGCAAAAATAAAATTAAGGCCAAGGGCAGCTTAATCGCACCTTTAGATTGTCAGCTTTCTTGAGTGACATTTCTTGCCCTCTCCGGCTCAGCCGACGCTACACTGCGTAGGAGTTCTACACTGTAAATTTGTAATGCACAAATCAAAACTTGCCAAAGAACAAGACTTGGTCAAAGGATATAACTACTGGATCATTGCACACTTGGTCCCAAACAATGAATCCAATAAGGTATGTAATTCTATTTCTTGTGTTGGATGTGAAAAATTCCAACCATTGGGTTGATCTTGCTTGATGATTGTTGCTTCTTCACATTATTTCTATTTTGCATCAGTCAGTAAGAGCCAAGATAGAGAATCTCTCTTCCAATTACCATGATGGGAAACAAACTAGAAAGGTTTTATTTTTAGGCTTGTTGGAGTTGGGGTCATTTTTCCAAAATCATGGTTTTAGTTCCTCTTCCTCCACATAACTTCATGGTAAAAATATCTGTATTGAGTTTTGGGTGCCTCAAATTCAGACACTTAATGTTGTAAAATTGCATTTTGTGCCACATGATATATACATCAAAGCTTTATTGTTGTATCCGGATGATGTTGAATCTGATGATGGTATAACTTGTGAGATTGTAGTATGTAAAAATTGGGAACTCATTGAAATTACCTAATCTGAGTCAGACTTTGGCTAAATTTGTACATTTGCCTACTCTGGGTACAATTTTTGGCTCAAATACATTTATAATCTATAACACATGTTATCCATAGATAAGTAAACAAGTAGTTTTCATTAAAGTTGTATCCTTGCTCCTCTTATGAAACCCAATCCTAACATAATAAGACAAAAACTAGGTATCTTTACTACAAGACAGATGGTGTACCTATTGATTTCAATGTTCTCTCCATCTCCAAGTCTTTTGACTTGATCCATGACAAAAACATAAACAAGACTTGATCCATGACAACAACATGAACAACCATATTTGAGTTTCATTTTGTTCTCTGCTGTCTCCTAAATTCCAAATCCAGCATGAAAAAAAGAGTAACTGAAATAAAGAGCAAGAGAGAGGAAAGCAATAAATAAAAACCAAGTGAAACAAAGATTGTAAGATTTTGATTTCATCATGATTGTGGTACTTGAATTTTATCTTAAGCCAACATCTTTTATATATGTTTCTTCTGAATAAGACTATTTTTGACCAGAAAAGTGTCTGTTGAGACGTTCTCTACAAGTTGATTGATTGATATCATTAAACATAAGTAAACTTGTCATCTTTATACAGAAGATTGTGCTGAGGAGCTTACTTGTAATGTTTGATCAAATCTTGAATTGAAAAAACATCTTTTGTGGAAACTTCAACCATATCCTGATGCAATTTGAGTGATATTTGAGCTGATGTTAATTTCTGTTTGAGGTGTTGAAGCGTGGTAGGTGAGAAATTGGGCTCAAGTAGCTGAAGATGAATTCTTTCAATTGACTCGTAGGCATTTTGAAGGTTACCGGTGTAGAACTCCTACACAGTCTAGCGTAGGCTTAGCCGGAGAAGGGAAGAATCACCACTTATGAGAGTAGATGAAACTAAGATGCTAAAAAGCTGCCTTCGACCTAAACAAAATAGTTCAAAAGATTCCCAGGACAACCTCCAACACTTCTATCTTCCCCAAATTTTCCCGTAAACCTTGTTTATCCTTGGAGATGGATTCACAAGGTCTGGCAATCTCTGTTGGTACCACCTAGAACTGTTCCGCTCTCCTCTCCACTGGGTTACAACACTTTAAACTAATAAAAAATAAATATAAAAAAAACTAATAGCTCAACCTGGAATTGAACCCAAGGTCAGTTCTGGCCCTGAATTGACCCAAAGACCCAAGTACTGATTGTAGACTTTTCAAAAAATAAAATATGACACTTTCTCACTTAACACCTTTTAAAAAAAATTCAACACAACACCCTTATAACCCTTATCACAATAACACCAATCTACTACTCAAGAACACTTTTAAACTCAATTAAACACTCAATCAAAAGAACACTCTTAGGACTCAGTAACACACACAGATACAATCACACACAGACCTGCTCCCTTCCAATTCCTCAAAGCTCCTCCTTATATGAACTTTCCTGTCTCTAACCACAACTTGGCCCCATGCCTTGTTCCCTTTTTATTTACGCTGTTTTCCTTTTTCTCTGACCGACTCCAACCAATCTCTTGGCGATACTTGGCTTTTCTCACGCTAAATCAATTGAATTCCTTTCATTCAATATCATAAACTTAACCTCTAATCTATTTTAAACTAGAGTAGTAAGTTGTTTCTCTTCATTGGTTTTGATTGATCTTGACCCTGCATACTAATCTTAACCCTCTTTCTCCACTTTCCTGTCTTAGCTTCTCTGTTATCTAGATTTTGAGTCTGGCTGTTTGCCTCCACCAATTTGATCCCAGCTACCTATCAACTACAACCTTGATCAAACTTCAATTTAATTTTGATCTTGACCTTTCATCTTGATCTTGTGAAGTAAGTCATGCGGTTTATCTTGATCTTTGCTTTCTACTGACACAACCTTTTTTTCTCTTTTATCTTTGAGCCTCAAAAAGAGATCCTCTTGTCAGTTTCATCATTTTAATTTTAACCAGCTTTCTTTTCATTGCCTCCACTTTTCAATCTCAATCTCAATTTCAATTTCAATTTTTCACTCTTCAGTAAGTCTTTCACCTTCTCCTTTTCTTTCATCTCTTTTGTTGTTCTTAAAGCTAACTTGATCTGGTTTTTTTCTTCTTCCCACATAACTTTAGATTAAGTTTGATCTCATGTAAGTCTCCTGATTGGAATTTTAGATTTTGGTCTTTTAAACTTCAAGTGAGTACCTTCTTTCTGGATTTACACTTTCTTGATCTTGGTTCAAAACTAACAACTGCTTCTCTTCTTCTTATTTGATTCTAGGTTTCAGATCAATCATCTTCATCACCCTTGATCCATTCTTTATTTACTACTGTAAGTGCTTTATTTTACCTCTAATTGATTCTTCTTGTGTTAACTAAAAAAATTCTCTTCTTTCAATTCCAATTTTGTTTCTGTGCTGATGATGTCTCTCATTCTTATTCCTTTATTCCTTTTGCTGATCTGTTTCTGTAAACTTGATCAATATTTGAATTATCACTTTTGTTTGTAGTTTAATGTAATTCTAAGTTGACTTGATTATCTTTGAAGTGATTCAAATGAATGGATTAACTCCTTGAAAGTGAGATAAATTAACATGAGTTGAATTGAATTGTATATATATATATAAATGATCCAAAGAAGATAAAAAGCTGAGTTTTAAAGAGTGATCTCTAAGGAATGAAATATGAGTTGAAAGTTTTGATAAGATGAAACTTTGAGTTTCTTTAAAATAAAGAAAATGTGGTGTTTATAAGATATGAAAGGTAGACATGTTTTGATCACCACAGCGGTAGCCTTGTTGCAGTTCTCTTGGGCATTGTCCTGGGTAGAGCACATCTCATCAAGCCCGTTATGATCAAGATACACAAACTTCTTGACAAATTCTTTGAGGTCCCCAGCTGCAAGGTGGTGCTTCCTTCTTCTAACACTGCCAGCAAAAGGTAATTTTCCCTTGAGAAAAGGCAATTAAATTGATGATTTTTTTTTTTGTTCAACACATTCAACTTTCTCAGTTGAAAAATTTGATACATTGCTTGATTCAAGTTTTTGCTGCACAAAAAAATCTCAAACTTCACAAGAGACTCCTACCAGCGGTGGAGGTGGTCACCAAAGGTCACAAAGAGAGCAGATTTTTTTTCTCATTCTTCACCAAAATTAAAACTATGAACTTCTTTGATCATCACCAACCAGAATCTCATGTATCAATTTTTCAATTCATTTGCCTAGCCATGTGTATCTAGCATACAATCACATATTTTATATCCTTGAACATCATCACTCAAAAACAACAATAGAAAAAAAATTTCAAGCACATCTAGAAAGTTGTTAGACTGGAGAGATGATTACCCAGATTGAAGAATAATGAATAACAATATCAGCGATCTACTGAGATGAGAGCAACTGTTGGCATATTCAGTTCATGCGTAATTTCACCAGGCTTGTACTCGATCCAGGCGCAGTGCGAAACAATCTGGGAGATAGAGATGATGGATGGCTCACTCAAGATATTGAGTCGTAGATGAGCTTGCAAATCAGGTTCATTGAGGGCCAAAAAACAGTTTGGCTTCGAGGGAGGAACCGGAAGAAACGACTGAAAGACTACCCACGTAGCATCAACTGGAACCGTCTTACCTACCGGAAGCCGTCGATGAATGAATATCGATATGACCCTACCAAACGACATGGCACCATTGAAATCCACTTGAACCACGCTATCATTTTTGCTACGGCTGAAAATGCTGAAGTGGACCTCTTTATGCTCTATATGCGATATAAATTTAGCACTCGCCCGAACAGGGGAGCAGACTTTCTTCTCCCTCGAACTTAAGAAAGTATACTCCACGGCGGAAATCCATGCGCACTTATCCACAGAGTGAGTATTCAGATGTGCGATTAATTGTATGTAGATCTTGGGTTCAATCGGCTGTATTGATGGTGACGACGAAGTTGTCTTGGCGACAAAGGGGATGGGTTCAATGATGGCCAGAAGCTTTGAGAGATAGGGTTGAAGTGCGATTGGCACCCTTTTGTCTTTGAGCAGAGCGGCAAGGTTTCCTAGTCGACCAAATGACCTGGTGAAGGTCATTTCAAGTTGACCTGCAGTAAAAAGATATCAGAAGAGGATTGTCAGCAAAAGTTGAGATAGAGCGATACCAAGAATTTTGAAGAAATAAATAAAACGTACCAACGTGGTTATTGTGGCTGGATTTTAGTATACCTCCCATCAGTCTCTCAAAAGGGAAAGACCACCATGCTCGCACAGGGCCAAATCTTTCGAGGCACTCGGCTAAATGGAATGCCATATGATGGTTTGTAACTAGGTTGGAGTGAGGAAACAGGATGAGAACCCCTTCCAGGTATTGTTTGAGGTGGTGTCGATACCGCTGGATCCGATCGCTGGTCATCGTCCGCTTGAGGCCTAGGTTTACCAGGCTGCTGAGATGTGATAGATTCTTTAGAAGGGATTGAGCGCGTTGTTCACCGTTACTCCATATCGGTGTCAGGAGAAGGGGAAGTTGTATCGTGAACAGGTTCCTCCATTCGTCCGCCTTTAGCTTTCCAAAGCTTTTGTTACCAAGCGATCTGATTGGCCGATCGATCCATGTTGGTACGTGTATTCGAGGCAGTAATCTATTGATGTGCTTCAACATTGCTTGATCGAAGACGATTTCTTCCGGATCACCAGGCTCGACCCATTCGCCTTCCCAACCGCGAGTTTCGAAATTGGGGTCGTTGGATGAGGTATTGGTCCCAAACTCCATGTTCAGAAACTCGATTCCTTGCTGATCTCTGGCATCACGAGGTTGAGGTACAAAAAGGTCCTTTGCTGTTCTGGCTAGGTCACCCACCAGTCCTCGTACTTCCTCGGCGGTCGATGCTGGAGGATTGGGATCAGATTCATCTTGGTCTGACATGGACCAAAAGTTTCGACAGTGCCGTTGCAGAAGACCAAGAAGGAGGTTGTGCATGGAATCCACCACTTGAGAGTCGACAAGCTTCCAATAGCTGAGTTCATTGAGCACCGAGTACCGAACACCGCATTTCTTGAATATGGCTTCGCGTTTCTTAGGATCAACAGCGTCGCGGCATGCAAAGGCGAGCTTTTGGTGATGTGACGAAGTTCTGCGGTGCCAAGAGTCTGGGTTAAGGTTGTTAACTTCCTGGATGGTCAGAAAACAGAAAGAACAAAAGTGTGTTGCTGAATGACTAGCAAAACCTAGCGATCCACGCAACGCGGGAATATCAGCGATCAGTACGAGTAGTGCGGCACGGATCCGGCGACCGTTTGGATGAGATGGTGTTTGATTAAGGTAAATCCCTTCGTCCCAAAGCGATTGAAGTTGTGTGACGACGGGAGACAGAATGTGATTGGATTGTTCGAGTGAAGGCTCGTTAGGCCCCGGCGCAATCCCAGCAAGGAATAAGTTTTCAGGTAAATATCGGATACCGATTGGAAGTGTGAGACACACAAGCACGATGAAAGTGATCGATGCCTTGTGACCACAACTTTTGTTACCGAATGGGTTGATACCGTCGATAAACAATCCGAACGTGAGATTACCGCTATGAGCGGTGAATTGGGTTCCATCATCATCACAAAAGTTCTTCCATTCATGAGACTGGTGAATATCATTAAAATGGTCTTCAGGGTTGTAAGGTTTTCGTGATTCGATAAGTGATTGATCTAAAGCATCCTCTATGTTCTGGCGACTGACAAGGCGGGATATCCAGGTGTGAAGATTTTGAACGGCGTACTGGCGGGCTGGCATTGTGATGTCTCGAGACTCCTTGAACAGCGGCTCGGAGCAAGTTGCCTCGTGTTCGTCCGAAGTTTCTTCACGGGTGGGTTGTCCAGGCTGAAACAATCCTGGTACTTCATTCATCAGATGTGTACACGTCTTCGGGGTATGATTCGTGTGGTATAAAGCGAAGCACTTTGGGCAGGAATTGAAAATCATAAGTTCGGGATCGAGCTGGAAGTTTGAAAATACAGTTCGGATGTCGCGAGGCAGCTCATCTAAGATAAGTTGATCAAGAAATGATACCGGTTCAGTTGTTTCGCTTGGATGACCAGTTCCGTACATATTCACGAGGGCTGTGAAGGCTTGAAGAACATTTAAAAGCCAATTAGCAGTGGCGAGGGATATATTCTCGAACACGACTAGAATCGCAGTGATGAGGAGTGGAAAGATTAAAATTGGATTGGCGGTTTCGAGATGATTTTCCATATACAGACCTATCAGATAATGGTCAAATCAAAAAGGTTTTAGTTAGGTCAGATTCAGGTTGGATCAAGTCAGAACGGAGACGGAAAATTTGTAGGAGCTGGGAAACGTACTCGTATCATAAACTGGTGTGTTGAGATCCTCGGGGTCCACTCGCTCATTTCGGGAACTACTGGGACTCGACTGGTCAAATGGTGGTGATGCCATGTGTACATTTGAAGAGCTAGACGACTGTCGAAGAAGGCTGGGGTTTGAAGAGTTGGGATCATCGTGGTTAATCCCCGGGATAGACGACGAGATGGGATCAGGAGCGGCTGTCAAGCGAAGTGTCTGGCGGTGACTTCTGGTGGTAGAAAGACGTAGACGTTCGATAAGAGCGTCGAGTGGTCCTGCGGCAGGATTCAACTCGATTTGGGGCGTGGGTGCAGGCTGGGGTTCCCGAGTCGGATCTGTGAGCGTGGCCATCCGAAAACGCTCGTCTTCAAGCTCATGGGTCCGGCAAAGATGCTGGGGGATCTTATTCCCACGTTGGATCTTGCCGGTTTGATCAACGTATTCAACTTCGCCACATTTCCTGGTGATGCACCGGCAGTACTGCAATCGGTAACTCTTTTTGGACGCCATTTCAAGTTTGTAAGTAGAATGAAATGAAATGAAAAAAAATAAACGTAGCCCCGAAATCGAAAGGCAAACTGGTTTGATGAGAAAAAAAGGGTCTAATGTAAGTTAGAGATAAGTACACGTAGAAAGATAGAGGGCACGTCAAAAGTGGACGTACATTTGGCTATTGAGTGAGTGGTTTTTCTGGGATAAGGAGGTTGGCTAGGTCTTATACGAACAGATTTACGCTTTGGATAAGCGAGGAGTTGGCTGCAACAGCAGGAAAGTCATCAGTCAAAGATGAAAGGGAGGGGTAGAGATTAAAAAAAAGACATAGCGGGGGTCAAGAAGAGGAATTGGGGCTCATGTTTAAATTGCAATCCAGGCGCAATAAGTGATTGTCTTAATCTCTATATATATAATAATGTATACATCTGTATGTTGATCCACCTTATTCTACCCTTTAACCCAACGTGCATCCCATCAACTATCTTACCTCGCAACTCTTGATTTAACTGGAGCTACTGGAGGCCTGAGTGGAAGTAAAACTATCACTAGGACAAAGGGAGAGTGCATAACGTAAGCACGCGTAAACAAAGGTCGTTGGGAAGGAAGGGCAATAGAGAAGTATACGCATACGTCTCTCGGCAATAGTAGTGTACTCCGTGGACGATCACATCCGCCTCAACAGACATATTTAAGATAAATTTCTCGTATACTCTTGTACAGACTTCGAGGGTCAGGAACTTTGTAGGGATGAAGATATCTGGCCGTTGAAATTGTAAAGCTGATCTGATATCGTCACGTCGCATTCGAAGAAGTTGGGCGTGAGTCCATTTGGGAGGGGGGACCATGTATCGGGAGTCCGTTGTGGAACTTGAACCTTTAGTGCCAGCTGAAGGGCTTTTTTCCAATAATACAGATGTCCGATAGGTTCGGAGAAGCTCGGTGCGATCCATCACAGAATTGGTTATCAGTGTGGGTACATGCTTCTTGATTTCGCGGATAAGGTCGTCTTTAGTTGTAGCTGGTGAATTCAGGTCGAGCTTGACTATGTTTTCATGGTCAATCTCGATTTGATTTTCTTTCTTGTTTAAAAAAGGTTTGATATATGGTATGAGCTGTTCATGGTAATTTTGAAAAAGGGCGGGCTTCTTAAGATTGCTACGTCTGTACTGGGCTCCAATTCCAAAATGCGCCATGACTGCTCGTAGTTCATGGCAGGTGGCTTTGTGGTATTCAAGTTCGGGATCCAAAAATTTCTTATAGTCATTGTGTAAAGTTTGAAATTTTTCCCAGGCAGGGTGAGAATTCAGCGTGAGAACATCAGACATGTTGGTAACCTAGATTGGTTAGCGGGATGAGCTTAAATTTGAATAGATGTAGATACCAAGGGTGTGTATTGGAATGATAACTCTGGTTGGGGATGACAAGGAAGGAGGAATTTGAGAAAGAGGTTGGGTCATGACGATAACCGCCTCCTTATATATATCTCACGACTAGGTGAGCGCTGATAGGCGCTGATCATGTTGGGCTCGACTTCCAAAGATTTGCCAATGAGTCGAACTTCTCAATAGAACCTCAGTTTTTGAGTAAAGTGTTGATCCATTTAAATAAACCAAATGAGAAAATGAAAACAAAAGTGAGAAAATAATATGTTGATGAGGATGAGTACGCTCATTGCATCCAGTCCATCACAAAGGCAAAATTCTAAGCAACTGATTTGCCGGGTACATAAAGAATTATGATATAGGTAACGAACTACAAAAGAGAAGATCTGGGAAATAATCGAGACGGATCTGTATGATATGCGTACAAAGGTGTTGCAAAGAACGGAGTCAGTTGCATTGAAATCAATATCATCGTCAGATAGGCTTGATGTAGAAGACTTACATCTGATCGATTCGAGTAATCTCAAGGATCTTGAGGGGCGGTCGATTGATTGTGCTTTGCTTCGTCTTGATTGTCGTTTGCGTCGTCTTGCGCTTCAGCAGTGCTTGAAGAATCACTGGCTTGGGATTTGATGACCAAGTCGCTAAAAGATGGGAGTCAAAATCGGCATATGTACGGCGAGTAATTAAATATATATATATAGCTTACTTATGATAATCGCCCAACGCTGATATCAACGCTAGATCTGCCAAGCTATGATTAAATGAAATCTGACGCGATCTCAAAACAGTGATAGCACACTTGAGGCGATCATAGAAAGCTTTTTCGTTAGATGTCAAGGACGATTTGCCGAAGATACCGTGGCGTAATTGCAGGTGGAGGCTCTCGATCTCCTTATGACTCTCGGTAAGATACGTAAGGATGTCGTGAAGGTGGTCTTGAGCTTCGTCTTGAACACCTATGAGTGAGTTGAGCTCGTGTTGATTTAAGACCTTGTAAGTTTCGCAAAACTTGTTCAAGCCTTCGGCGGCGTGACGGTATTGGCCGTTTTTGAGGTAGGGGAGACAGTAGATATTGAAAATACTCTTCCTCTCGCGGTCAAGGGGGAGGTCAGCGGCCGAGTTCACGCGTCTGGGATCTTCTTCAGGCCTAAATTCTTGAATGAGGAAGGGCGCTTCAATGTACTTGATGTTGGTTTGAGAAGGGATAGCTATGTTTTGAAGCCGATGGGCGACCATTTCAAGAAAGATCATACGTAGAAGCTCGTGATCTTCTTGGGCACTTTTAGTAAATTTGAAATGAGGGTAAAACGCGATGATCACTTCTAATATCTTTTTAGGTGTGGCTTTACTGAGGAATGTATCGGGATCGATTCTCGGAGTATGTTCGTCAACAACGCTTTCAAGAACATATTTGGGTAAAAAGACACTGGAGTGGATATAAGACATAATGGGAAGCTGGAGTGAGATGAAAAGAAGTGGATACACGGCGAAAGGCTTGTCTTATATTGGGCTTATATGCTCTTCTGAAGGTCATTCGACCCAGGTTTTGATCGCTTTGGACGTTGTTTGATCATTGGGTGGGATCATATTCCCAATCATTCTTTTGTTTTCAGCTCTCTACTTTCAATTTCATAGCATTATATTTCGCTGAGATCTACACTAAAGGGTCTTATAAGATGACTAATAAAAAGAATCGTGCTTTGAACACGTTATAGAGAGAGAATCAATTATATCACTTGCCGTCCCTCCCGCTGTGCCTCCTTCTACCCACTCAGACCCACTCTCCAGCATAACGTAAGACAAAATCACCAAGAAACTTCTAAAGTACTAAATTGACATATGTCCGGGTAATTTCAGGACAATCATGATCTTTGCAAGTTCTTTCCGATTGAGTCTAACGGATTCTGAAATAAGACAAGTTAATTACGCACGGAAGGGATAGCTTCTTCAAATCACAAGCTTAGAGACGTAATTACACACCTTTGTAATTTAAAGATCAACGGCGGAGTAAGTTAATGTGCCATCCTGAGAATTGAATGAAATAATATTGCGAAGATATGGCAAGACCATCATGTTGAGAGGGCCCATCATATCCTTTTCGTCGTCTCGCCAAAATTTGCTTAATTGAGGGTGAAAGAGCTTCATGATTTGAAGGATTTCCTGAGCCGTAGGGCATGGGATGACACTAACGTTGGGGTTGGCGAAAGCGAGAAATTTATGTAGGTTGACCGGAAGTCTAGCAACTTGAACCGGGATAACTTTTTGTTGAATTGGACAAAGAACTTCGACTTTGAGATAACGTATAAAACCGCTACACTCGTCAAAATCCTCAAGACGACGTAAATATGGAAGCACAGATATTTCAAAGAGGTTGCGAAGAGTTTCGCAATCAAAGATTCGAGGTAGATGAAGATGTGGAAAAAAGAGGGCGATGATCCCAAAAAAATCTTCGGAATCGAAATCGACTATCATGTCCGCGTCATCATGAATACCGATAAATTTGATGAGATGACGAGGAAGTACTAGGCTTCCAGTAGGATAGGGCTTCTCGTGTTCAGGATGAGCATCTGTCGAGATGTAAGAGTATACACAAGTATCCTTGTCGAATGCTTTCGGACGACGTAAGAATGGAAGGACGGTCATTCGAAAGATTTGTATAACAAGATTTTTTCCTAAGTTCAGTGGTAGAGCAAGTTTTGGATGAAACACTTCGATGATCTGATGGTATTCTCTAGTAGTTGCGTCCAAAAGGGGATCCGCAGTGTTATACGCAAGGAAACTATGGAGTCGTTTTGGTAAGACAACAGATTTAACTGGGTATTCATAAGTTGAAGTATGCTCGGCCATGATCAGGAAATTCAGGGTGATGGTGACAAAACGACAAAGCTCTTCTGACCTCTATATGTATTAAACAAATCTGAAGGATATCTTCTGGTGACTGAATGCGGGATATGGTGAAGACCAAATTGTATTCCTGGGGTTTCGTAACTTTAGCCCTCAATCAACTTATTTGGAAATCATAGATCTGGAACATTGCAAGTGACTGAGATCCAGATTTACATCAGAAAGACACAATGTTGCACTGAAGTTTGACTTTATCTACATTTGAATGTCAACCAAGAAAAACAGAAGAACACAAGGCGATTTGAATTGTGTTTTTTCTATGTATATAACATCTATATACTTAGAAAAAGAGAAAACTGAAAACAAGATGATGTTTACACAGATGACTTGAAATCCAAGCCAGATATCAGAGTTTGAGACATATGTTGGCTTGTTTTTCAAGACCCTCCAGTACGGTCGTAGGGTCAACCTGCAATTGCTCATACCGATCTGGATCGTTGTTCCGAAGTTCCTCCAACCAATCGGGATCATAGCAGTCGGAGGGCAGACCGGGAGGTGCCTGGGACTGACTGATTAGAGGGTTGAGTGAATCTCGAACTCGGTTTTGAGGTTTGGCACCGGGGGTGTTTTTCGGACTGTCTTTCTTCTTTTGCTCATCGTAAGCTTCCAATCGAAGCAGAAGTGCCTCCAAGCGAGCACTCCGCCATTCGAATTTCTTGACTTTGAAGACCTTTTTTGGCGAGTCAGTAGGTTCTAATTCATTGTCGGTCTCATCCTCACTACAGCATAAATCAATGATTTCACAGAATGTCGCGAGCTTGTTTTTGATTGCAATCTTGTTTCGACGAGACTTTAGCTATATATAAATGATAATGTTCAGTTTTGAGTACAATAGTTTTAGATCCTCCCAGCTTAATGCAGTACTCACCGATTTTAACCTTGACGCGCGAACACCCTGTTGCTTATGAGCCCGGATCTTAGCCTGCGACCACTCGTTTGTCTGTCGAAATCTGAAAAGATATTGGGAATCAATATCGTTGGATAAATCCACAAGCGCATCTGCCAATGAGAAACACTTACAAACGTTTGAGAGAACATCTTGCATGTTCTTTGAGCGCGGCGCAGACAGGATCAAACTTGGCATCTTGACTATTTATATCGTCATACTCCCCAGCCTTCACAAGGTGGATGAAGATCGCACTCGCCAGGCTAAACAGAAATTTGTTGGCCGGAGAATTCATACCTTCTTCCCAGATTGGACGAAATGAAAACACCCCAACCCGTTTCATCATCGTCCACATGACTAGAAGTATTTGCGGATTCGAGTTTTCTCCACCGGGACCGCCTTTGAAAGGGAAACGTGGATCGCTCGACGAGAAGGTGAGATTACTGGCCATCTCACGATCAAGGCGACACGGTAAAAGCATATCCTTTCGAGATGTATAGATTTTCCACGTTGACTGCTGGCCGGGAGTTGCACTCGGAGGAATATCATCATTTTCTTTTAAACCCATCAAGGTCCGCATATGACTTCGAATCCGGGCCTGTTGATCAACATATTACGCATTATAGATAGAACGATTCTCATTAGTATTCCAGTAAGACCACTTACTCGAAATGTGCTCCCAGTGGGCTTCTTGATCTTAGGCTTGGATGCCAATTGTGCGGGGGGATTGCTTGAGACCAACTGCAAGACGAGTTGAGTGAGATCGTTGACTGTCTGGCGCAGATCTTGAACATCATTGTGACCTGAAGCGTTGTTCGTTCCTCTTGATGTAGAAGGTACTGCTGATCCAGAAGGGTTGTCCTGATCCTTTTCGCGCGCTTCCAAGATTCTCGAGATAGCCGCTCTTGCACCGCCATCGCCATTTTCATCTTCTTTGCGCGAAACCCTTGAAACACTCATTGAGATGTCCTCTTCATCCTCACCGAAGCTCATTCCTGAGAGCTCTACACTTTCATCCTCTTCATCGAGTTCCATACTGGAAGAGCCGGCACTGTTCCCGTCCTCACTAGCGTCTGGACACCAATCCTCCTCACTACTCAAGGATTCTTGGCGCTGCTTACCTTTCGCGCCACCCGAGAGGTCGGTTGGTCTAGGTCGAGGAAGAGCCGTGCCTTTCTCGCGGCTTGGAAGCACTATGGGCTGATCTTTGCCAGCTAGACATGGAAAAGCATCAGTCTTGAATAAAAATACACAGCGTACAGAACACTCTGATGACTTACCTCCAACAATCAAAGACGGCGCATCATCATTTTTCCGTTTGCCTTGATCTCTGCCCGAGTCGTTTGTTAAAACTTGAGCTTCTGGTGTTGTAAAGATTTCGGTGTCATTCTCAATTTCGGATTGGTGATCTTTCGTGATAAGAGGAAAAAGTTCGACTCTGAGCTTGCGACTTAGGTAGATTCCATAAATAAAGGACTTACCTTCCGTTAATGTTTCCAGAGTGCTGTGATGATGGGTCGCTGAACTTCGCCGGGATCTAGATCCGGAGGCGACTGGATTGTGAGTTGATACGACGTTTGACTTTTGATTCTTGTCAGTTCTAGAATTTGGGACCGCGGTATCGGCGTTTTTGGGTGCAGCTGACCGAAGGAAGAACCATGTCAGTATTGAAGTCCGTAATCTGCACCATTATATATACAACATGCAATTACTGACCGCTCAATTCTGAATCGAATAACAGACACGTTTGGAGCAGTTCATTCTTGCGCATTCTCCCCATTCCTCGTACGCTTAATGGCCTCAATATCTCTCGCAATGCCGGTATTGACAAATCCGAATATTTGTTGACAGTAGCACGTTCTTGTTTTTTCTCTTGCCTTTTTGTGATCGTAATTGGGCGAGCTTTCAATGTGTCTAGTTTTGGTTTCACGGCGGGACGTCCTGGTAAAATCAGAAAACCATCAGAATGATTTGAAAAAGACCAGAGGGTACGCGCAGAAGTTTTTGCCAACGTACCTGCGTCGCCGTCCTCTATGTGACATTCTTCATAGTCTTCATCCCCTCTTTTTCGTTTGTATCTTGTTGCGCGTCGAGTAGGCATTGATGAATAGGAATGTGAAATATATAGATATGTACTGTTTCCAAAGTAAAGTGATAATTTCTTGATAATTAAGAATGATTGTTATGTATAAAGGAAAAAATATTAAAGAGCAATTACTATAACGAAAACGAATTATTGAAGAGCAATCGATATGGGAGATTCTTTGAAGAGTGATCGTTAATCCTGACAAAGTTCCACAAATGAAATCGACTAGGTAAGACGTGGTATATATGTCTTCCAGTGTTCAGGCTAACCACCATCCTTACCACCATCATCTCTATCGTAGTCTTATAAGCAAGCCTTTGAGAGTTTTCGGGCTGAATAGTCGCTCAGCATTGACCCAATTGGCAGGAGCAACCACTCATACGTTGAAGGCTTCGCAGTTGAGGTGTAAAAGGGTAAAGGTACCGTACGTATGCGGTACTAGTCCCTTCAAAAAGATCAAAAATGGGAGCTGCCCCTTGTATCTCCTGGATGAACAATCCACACTCAACACTCTTCGCCTCAATCTTGTGAATTTTCAACCACCGTTCAGATGCTCAGTCTTGCGCACGATAAATACCCGTTTCCATCTTCGCCATCCACTTTCCTCCGATCTCATTATCGTATCCTCAATATCGACTCAACTCAAAATCTCAAACTACCCTATCAATACCTTTATCGACTTCAGATTCGAGTTCATCATCCCGTCATCATGCACTCCTTCGACCCATTCCGTCAGGATATCACAATCTCCGAGCTGGCCTCTTTCATGCTTCAAAAATTCCCAATGGTTGAGTTTGATCAGGACATGTCGATGACTAAACTCCAGAAATTGGCTAAGAAATGGATAGACATCGGTAAGTATCGAACTTCATTCAATTCACCCTCACATCCAACACACTTTCGGACTTGTACACAATGCTCAACCTTGCCTTTCTTTGTATCCAAGCAAACCACGCTTCAGCGCACGTTCGTAAACCGGCTCCAGTCTCCAAACCCCCCCCTCTGACTAGAAAGAGAGGCACTAAAGATGGTAAGACTTATCAAACGTACTCTTGAACATATCCGATTACTAATCTTCTCTCTCTTCCATCTTTTTTGATGGATCAAGACCAGACCATGCCCAGGAAGAGGTGTAACAACTTCGGTAAGTCTCATCAAACACACTCCCCAACCTTCTCTTGCAGATGATCATCATCGCTTAGGATCATGATCATCATGCGTACCGCAGCCACCACCCCTGCCTCAACAAACCAGAACCAGCATGAAGAACGAGGATCGGGCTCGATCAAGCGTGGGCGGAAGGAGGTTGAAGCAAAAACACCTGGTATCAAAGCCGACAAAAAACCCGGTGAGCTGTCATTGTCACGTTGTCGTTTTTGGTACTCCTTCCTTACAATAGTTGTGAACTTCAACAGTCATCTTGACGACACGAAACAACCCATCTCGTGCATCGAAATCTGTAGCTGAATCAAAAACGACACTGATGTATAGTATCAAGTTAGATGATCGAAGTACTCAGAGGCGCTCCGAAAACTCACACGATATAAACAGCAAACACCTTGGCACAATAGGTCGAGTTTGGCAGTCGAAAGAAGACAAATGGGACACCAACGACAGCAGCTCCTTGACCGCTATTTCTGATGACGAAGATAGCCTTAGATGCACACCATTATCAGCGACTTCCACTCCCGAATCTTCAGTTGAAGGACTAGAGTTTGGAGCTCACAAGTCAGCTTCGACATCCAGACCCCCTTCGCCCCCCTCTGAGTGTTACGATGCAGAGCTGGATGAATTAATTCTTGACACCGTGAGGGCCAAACCAGAACGGGACCTCATTCAACTTCCAGACACCAAAGAAGTCAAGGGTGAGTTCATTTAATGTTTCAAGCCATCTTTGAATGTTACAACATCCTAAAATTAGACTAGAGCTGAATCTGCAAAACTGTGCATTCATCAAGCTTCACATGCGGCCTATAACTGCAATGCTGAATGTAGTAGAGAAATATCTGATTTGAAGGCTCGGATCCAGAAACTAGAAGACCTGGTTTTTCCTCCATATCGAATTCCACCTCCAAGTGTTGTATCTGTCTTAGAAGAATATAAGCGTCTTTAATTATGTCAATTCTTATTTTTTTTCCATACATTGTTTATCTTGAAATCTTTCTTTGTTTGTCTTTTTTCTCAGCACCTGTCAAATCTATTTTCTCACAAATTCATGAATGCAGTGTTATAAGTTAGTGATCATTTTGGATGAGCAGTTCATGATATGAATGTGGGTCTCATATGCCGCTGGTTTACTCGAGTATTGATTTCAGAACGGACGAGGTATGTGATTACATTTGAGATACACATTGATAAGGAGATTATACATATGAATTTGATGAACAATAGAATACAGAATTTTGGCCACTAAATTCATTGTGGGGTTTTATTGCGACTTCCGCCACACAGTGAAAAGCTCACACAAAGTCTTGGGGCAGTTTGGTTCTGCCCAGAAATTATGTGCAGACAACGTAATGAATTTTTCCACGTGGAAAGTGCAACTTTTTTCAAAGAATTCAAATGGGAAATTAATTCAATTTTCCCAAGGGGCAATTACTTTATCCTGGCAGTGTAAGGTGTGGGAGGCAACAATCGTTGAAATCATCAATCAGTTTGGTGTTGATATCAGCACTTGAGTTCACCCATCTTGGGGCGGGTGAAAGATACCTGACTGGGTGGCTGAGATCTGCTTAAATATAGTTTGTTCTGTGGCCAACAGGGATGAATATGTTGTAAAGACAACAGGCTATCATTTTCACAAAGATCTTGAGGAGTAGCTCATGGTCTTCTTGTGCATTTTGAGTAAAACAAAAAATGACGATAAAACAAAAGGACCAATCCCACAATTTGAGAGGGATTAGCTTGGCTGAGGAAGAGTTCAGACCAATCCTAGGTCTAGATTCATCAATGACAGATTGGAGGGTATAACTGGGTAGGAATATGTGGGTTTGGATTGGATTCAACATGATGTACTTATGATAACCAACAAGGTGCTTGAAGGTAGGGACTATGAACAATCAGCCAGTGGTTATATGAGGAGCAACCTGGAGCTTTCTTGTAGTTATCAAAGCCCTTGGTACCCCAGATCATTCAATCTATGCAGTGTACGGAGAAACTGAAGAAAGAAGAAGGGAAGTATGGAAGACAATTAATTTGGCACTAATTGCCAATCTCCAATATCAGTATATGAAATCAAGGAAATTCAATCCCCTTTCATCACAAATGTTCTGGCATTGAGATTGTACAATTGAAGTTATGTTTGCAAACAGAAGTTTGTCAAATTTTGATAGATATCATAATCCTCATCAAACAAAGCGGTATGTAAACTTGAGATGATCAAATTTGTGTATTTGTTTATTTTGTTCAGTCATATATCCTTTGAGATGATCTGTTCATTCCGCATTTCATGTTATTGTGTCAAATTTCAATTCTGCTCCGGTTGAATTGGGATTAAATCCAAACTCCTGCTACACCAATCATAACTTCAAAATTAAAAATGAAATAGACCCCCAAGTTCTGCTGTAAGTTGATGCTCTGAACAATATGTCAGATCACATTTCATTCCTTTTATCAACATGTAGTATCTTATGTTTTCTTACATAATGTGGGGTAGATTTTGGCTGCTTAGTACATTTGCCTAATCTGGGCCAACTTTTTAGCTTGAATACATTTACCTAATCCAGCTGGAAAGCTTTTGTGGTGTATATAGCTCAAGCCTATGTGTTCCTTTGGATTTGTCAGCGGGATCTAGTGGTCTTATTGACAAGGAGTGGTGTGGAACTTTAATGGAAACTTTGAATTTCTCATCTCTAGTCAAGTTGTTGGCAAAACTCTGTGTTGCAATGAGTGGTGGTCAAGATGTCATTTTAGGATTACCTTGGATGAAGAGTGTTGGCCCTTCTGCTATCTGTCACAAGAATGGTGTATATTTGAGCATTGAAGGGGTTTCTGTGGCTTCAATGACAGATT
The DNA here is from genome assembly GCA_022264835.1 of Melampsora americana. Lineage (NCBI taxonomy): Eukaryota > Fungi > Basidiomycota > Pucciniomycetes > Pucciniales > Melampsoraceae > Melampsora > Melampsora americana. The sequence continues at coordinate 976,236 of JAIFHY010000012.1, read as the reverse complement.
CCGTCTTATCTGTAGCTTCTTGTGAGTCACAATCTGTGGCTTCAATTCCTTTTTCTGTTTCTTCCCTTACAGCCATAGAACCTTCAGAACCTTCAGAACCTTCATCTCTAAATCCTGAAATATATTCAAAGGATCAAACATCCGATGAGATCCTTCTCTCCTTGTTGTCAAACCTCCCTTTCAACAAGTCTCTCCCTTTGAATCTATCAAAATCTTGCATTAAATACTCACATATTTTTTTCCCACAGGAATTTGTACTTCTGCCTCACCGTTCTTTTGATTGTGCAGTTGTTTGGAAATCCAATTGTGATCCTCCATTTGGAGGACTTTATGATCTTGCTCAGACTGATCAAAGTGAGTTGCAAGAAAATCTCAACAAGATGTTGGATAAAGGTTTTATATGACCTTCATCATCACCAGCAGCGGCCACAAATATTTTTGTCAAGTGACCAGGTAAAAAGAATCAGCCGTGTGTTGACTATTGGGGATTGAACAAAATAACTAAAAGAGATAGTTATCCAATCCCGGTGATGTTGTGGCTACTTAATCAATTAAAAGGGTGTAAAGTTTTCTAAAATTGACTTGAAGTCTGCATTTAATTTAATCAGGATTAAGAAAGGCTTTATTTTACATGTTTTTAGATATCATGGTCTTCCAATGTCATTGTTTCTGATGAAGGAGCAAGTTTTTTCTCAAAGTTTTGGACCACTTTGTTACAATTGCTCAATGTTTCCCCAGGCTCCAACAACTGCTTTCTGTCCACACCTGATGGGCAGGTTGAGAGGGTGAACACATTGGTGGAGGATTTCTTACAAAATTATGTCTTGGAGGATCAGTCCAATTGCGTCAAATGGTTGCCTCTGGCGGAGTTTGCATACAACAAATTGCCATCTGCATTGGCAGTGTTCTCTCCATTTTTAGTTTACACAGGGAGTCACCCTTGGTTCAATTCTCTTGTGCCCACAGCTGGCGTTCCTCACGCAAAAAATTTTGCAGCTGATTCATCATTTGCTTCATTTCAATTTGAAAAAGGCTCAAGAAGTGCAGTTTAGATTTTACAATGGAGCACAATTTGTTGAAGTGGCTTATTCTCCTGGCAATTTGGTTTGGCTTTCAAGGAGGCATTTGCGGACTATAAGGCCTTTCAACAAACTTTGATGTCCGGCAAATAGGTCCATTTCAAGTTAAACAAATGGTGAGGCGTAACACAGCTGATTTGATTTTGCCTGACTCTTGAAAACAGATTCATCCAGTTCTTAATGTGTCTGTGTTTTCTCCATTCGTTAGTGAAAACCCAGTTAAAGAGGATTGTTTTGGTCAACTTACTCAAGAGGAGCACGGTTTGGGGACAGTTTCCTGGATAATTGATTATTGAATAACTCATCAGGGTGTTCATGAATGTTTGTGCAACAGGACTAGATGGCACCTGGACTCCCCTCACTCAAATCTCAACGGTGTTGGATCCTTGGCTGCGGTGTTTTCACATTTTATCACCTTCTGTTGGGACTGGTCCTTCACCTCTGGGTTGGCAGCAGGCAAGCGGAACTGTTCTAAATTGATTTTTTTATTTTGCATATAAGGTAGATCATGTTTGTCATATACGTAGGATCACAGTAGTCCCTTTTGATAGTCTATATTGAAATGAATAGTTTCTCAAAGTAAATTTTAGTTTCCAGTATTCAAATAATTTCATTATGTTGGATTTTTCCTAGTCTTTGATTACACAGACAAGAGTTCTTTTTATATTCCTGTACCTTGTTTTGTGTTTATCCAATGTTTATTGATGGACTGGTATAAATATCAAAAGAAAAAAAAGACAAAAGAATTGAAAATCAATATTTAAATAAATGTCCAAAAAAATTATTAAGATTGAATGAATAAGAATTAAAATGTGACGGCCTGATTTGTAAAAGTAATGTGGGTCTTGTCTGATCTAATGACTTGTTTTTTCTAAGAAAACGGTGGAAGATAATAATAATGTTCATGAGGAGAAAAGGAAAATAGTAAACAGATGTACAACAAAGATCTATAAATAGCTGCTACCAGTCCATCAAGAAACATTAGATAAAAACAAATATGTAGGTATCCCCACCACCCCCTCCAGTTCACAGCTAGTGAAAGCCTTGGTCACCGCTGACACAAGCGGTGACAGATGCATACTCAGCTCATCCACACTGAGAATTGTCCTTGCATTGTTCTCTCACAAAAAGGTCTATAATCAATAGCAATTGAATGAGAATTTAAGTGCCAAATGATGAACAAACAAACACAGTGGATTGATATTGCTGGGATCAATCAAAATTTCTCTGACCAATTGGAAATCAATCAATTCAACCAATTGGGTTGTTTGCATTTAGTGTGAGTGTCTTATGGTTTGTCCATCTTTGGATTGAACTATGTAATATTGATTTGATTGATTTGCTCACTTCTTTTGAGTAAGTGAAGAAGGTTTGTATTTTATCATCAATGAATCAATTAGGGCAGTTCAAGTTTGGCCAAAATTCTGTAAAATGTTATGCGCTTTGCGCTCCCAGGACTGTAAGATTTGAGCATCATGTGAAACAGTCTGTCATGCATGTGCTTCTTGGATGGGGCTTCCTCAGACTTTTTTTGAAAATGATTTTATGAGCTGGATTTTTTGGTAGACTCATTTATGTTTTACTGCTTTTTCAAACTTGAACTGCCCTATTACAACATTCATTATCATAGATAAAGAAACTGTAATTTTTAACATTGTTGTAGAGTGATCAGAGAGAGACACAGAGAGAGATGATGATCTTGGAATTCAATCTTGAGCCATCATACATCATGCAGCTGATACTAAGAGGTATCGAGCAATATACATAAAAGCCAATCAAAGGTGACTAGATGGCTGTATTCTCAACTTGAGCTAAATTTGTTGATTGTACCTGGATAGGACAAGTTCTTTTGTTGTGACCTGTCTTGTGACAGTTGCCACATCAAGAGCCTGTTGGTTGTGCAAAACTGAGTCTGGGTCAGCTATAGTTTGATTGAGATGCCAATGAGGGTGAAAGTGTTTCACAGCCAAATTGTCCAAAGATAACTTGAGCTGCTTGAGGAAGTGGGCACAAGGCAGGCCTCTTGATGTAGAAAGTACATAGGTGCAAGCATTGGTGTTGTTCAAAGGTAGGGATTTCTGATACTGCTTGTAAGTCTATCAAGTAATTCAGATTTCAGGATGGTTCATAATCAGGCTAGCATATGTAAAAATCTCCATCTTCTAACCTCTTCTAATCTGTTTCCCCTTTATATATATATATATTTTTCAATTAATTAATTTTTTGATTTTTGTTCTTGTTCTAGGTTGTTTGATTTGATTATACTCAAATCAAATCATGTGGTCCGATCCTTCCGTTTCACCTCCTCCACCTTTGCCTCACTCATTCCCCAAACACTCAAAATCGATTTGATCAACTTTGACCGCTTTGGTAAGCTTTTCCTTCTTCCCTATTTTTTGTTTCTGGGGCCAAGCTGACTACTTTCTCTTTGTCTGATTATTATAGTTCTTCTTGATTGAAAAACCCTCAAAAATTGAATTCTCCCTTCTTCTCTTTAATTTCTTTTCTTCTGTTGGTTGTGTTGTTGTTAGGGCTATGAGTCAAGCTAGTCATGAAGTAATCAAAACCACCCCTTTTTAAATGAAAAATGTGAAATTTTGGGCTGGTCGTTGAAGATGAGAGAACCCTTTTGAAGCCAAGTGAGAAGAAAATAAAAAAATTAAAATTAAAATTATTTTGATAAAAAGATTGAGTGCCAAAAGGCCTCATAACTTTTGATTTCCACAACGTTAACTCAAGTAGAGCATAGTGCAAGATTTTTCTGTTGACATCAGTCCCCATCTGAGGTCAAATCTGAGATAAAGTATGACTTTGATAAAATGCAATTGAACATTCTATCCTATCTCTTTGCTGCTGACAGAAGAATCCAAGCTTGGTGTATATAGTTGCAATATCACCAGTTCACTGCCAGAGCCAGCCTTTGATGCAGGCATGGCCACCTTCAATCTGAGAGGTGACAGTGTGACCAAAATGTTTTACGTCCTTTGTCCACGCAGTTACCAACTGGACCTTGTGGGTCACCCATGTATTCTTGATGTGATTGAATGAAGTCTCATCCATAATGGTACCAAGAGGCCTCAAACTGTTCTTCAAAGTTCATGCCAGCTTTTTTGAAATGCTTCCCATTTCTTGTCTGTCAATTCATCTTGATAGTGGCTTCAAGATTTTTTTGATATGCCACTTGCAGAGTAGATTTTTGGCATGTGAAAGAGTTTCCTTCAGACCATTCTCAAAGCAAGTTCTCAATCAGGTCACGATAGCTTGTAAATTGAAAAGCTATGGACCAAAGCAGAGCTTCATCTGCTCCAAAATCCATCAATAGTTGGCTTTGGTTTCCTGTTGCATTGGACCAAAGCATAAAGAGATAGACTGAAGAGTTGGTGACACCCCCATAACATGGAGGAGTGGCATCTTGAACCTGCAACCAAGACACAAAATTCAGTTAGTCTCAGCTCTGATTGGTTTTTATTAAGAAGTCTCACCAATTGGTTTTGTAGGTTGAATCCATCGGTAGCACGTCAGAGGTCCAAAAGTTCAAAGCTCACTTCACACTGGCTTTGGGGGTAAAAAAGAAACAAAGGAGTCTCTCATCAGAATATAGCTTGCCGGTATGAAAGACATCATTTGCCTTGAGGTTGTCAATTAAAGCTCCAAGCAGAGTGCGTCCATTGAGGTCTGCAAGTCTTTGCTTTTTGATTGTGTTGTAAATGTCTTGGCTGGTCAACAAGTTGTTGGGATCAGAAGCCTTCGAGGTACACAGGATGAATTGTGGAGGAATACCTGCATTGGCAAGAGTCATAACAAGGTTGTGCGGTTCTGGTGTGAGTTTGCGCGCAGCCGGTATCTCAGCAAGGTTTCTAGATAGTTCATGGTTGCTGTGCTGATTATTTGTAAATTCAATTTTCCACTGGTGAGTTACCTTCTTGTGTTGGATTGTAGCAGACCAACACATCCTAAAAGCTGAGTTGAAGTAGATCAAATCACACTGTTGACTTTCTGAGGTGATCTTCCAAAGGAGCAAGCAAAAACTCTTTTCTTGACATTCTTATGTTTATCACTACAGGTGCGGGTAATTTGCAGCCAGTAGTCTAATGCATTGGCATGATTTTGCAGTGCTTCTTCAGCCTGTTGTAAGGATGTGTATGTAATGCTGCCAAGATCTGTTGCTGAGCTGTGGTGTGTTGCCGGAGGGTAAAAAGAGTATTTGAGTAGGATGTATGATTTGTAGCTAGAAGACATTTTTACAGAGCTGAGCCATTTGAGTGGAACTTTCTCCTGAAGGTGAGAGTGTGGTTCAGCCTACTATGCATCTGTCACCCCTTTTGTCAACGGTGACCAAGGCTTCCACTAGCTGTGAATGGGAGGAGAGTTGTGGTTACTAGGGGGGGTGGGGATACTTAAATCCAAAAACAAAACAAAGTATAGAAATGTAAAAAGAACTCTTGTCTGTAGAATCAAAGACTTGGAACAATCTAACGTTATGAAATGATTTTAATGTTGGAAACTAAAATTTACTCTGAGAAGCTATTAATTTTAATACACACTATTAAAAGGGACCACTGTGATCCTATATATATGAAATGCAACCAAAATATTTGAGGACAGGAACACTGTTGTGAGTTGAAATGAGTATAACTTGGAGGACAGGAACACTGTTTTGAGTTGTGATGGAAATATTAGAGGACAAGAACACTGTTTAAAGTTGTGATGACTACATTGGCGGACAGAAAATGTCAGCCCTGAGTACTAACCAGTAGTACCAATGGGTGACGTATAATAATAAATAAGCATAAAAACAACAATTACAACTCATGGCCCAGTTTCAAGAGTCAATTACATATGATCTCGCATATGTAACATGTGCAGAACTTACATAAAAGAGTATGTACGTACACAACTTTTATGTGAACCAAAACTACATACATTTCACAGCCGCAACACGGTTGTAACATATGAAATATATGTTTAAACAGTTAATAACAATATAACTGTAATAACCTAACCGCGCAACCACAGATTGTGCGCGCTTCTAGTTTAAATATTCTCAAGGTTTAGAGAATATAAACCCTGAGGATCCATTCCTCCTGATCACATCATCACATTATTATTCACCAGCTTTACAGATAACTCATATCAGCTTTTACAACTTTTAAACTTTGTCTAACCCTCTATAAACTTTAAAAGCCTGATTCTAAAAACTCTGAATTATCAACCTTGTGTCTTGTTGACTGTTGTGTGTTTACATCCAACCTTGTTTCTCCCTGATTAGACACCATAATCAGTGAAATTAGTATATCCATCAGGTGGAATTCCTTGTAAGGAAGTATCCCTTGAGTAAGGCTTATTTCAGATTTGGTATTAATCTGATATAAGAAACTCTAAGCCTGCGGGGAACCTCTATTAATCAAAGTATAAAGTTCCCAGTGTTAAGACAGACTTTAACACTCCCCTTATTGATCTATCTGTGTCAGAAGTGAATCAATTTGGAATTGAGAACTGTGCATCAGTTGCTCTCATCTTTAATTATTGTAATAGACAATAAAATCCCTGGGCAAAATCCTTTGTTCAAAGGTCATCTAACTGGAGTCTTTACTTGTTTGTGTAATTCAAGTAAAGCTCTTTCGCCCAAGTCTCATTCCATTTGTACTTGTGGATAGCAATCCCCACAAGCTTACTAGAAGTCTTACCAACTTCTACCACCTTTTTTATTGACTCTACTAGCCAGACAGAAGCTAGTAGGCTCACATAAAACATTTTTTGTTTCACAATGAGTATATTTGATTGCAGCTCAAAAAAGACTTTTTCCATCCTCTGAGTGTACCAGATCACAGCCCAAGAAAGCTCTTTTGTCCTCAGGTAACCTCATTGCAACTTGAAACAATGTTCCCGTTCGCCAATATACTCATTGCAACTTGAATCAGTGCTCCCATCCTCTAATATCTCCATCACAACGTGAAACAGTGTTTCCGTCCTCTGATATACTCATTTCAACTCAAAACAGTTTTTCCCTTTCCCCAATATACCCTTTGCAACTCAAAACAGTGTTTCATTCCTCTGATATACACATTGCAAGTTGAAACATGATCTTGTGGTAGGTGAAAAGGTATTCCATGCAGCTCTCAAGATCTGAAATTGAAATGTACATGCAAAAATGGTACACCTACATCAGTATTTTCAAGTGTAGGGGTACAAAATGATGCCTACATTTGCATTTGGGAATGTAGGCAAAAAAATGATGCTTTTATTCTAAAATACCAATGTAGGTGAAATCTTGAGGATTTTGAGCACCAACACTGGAAATGTAGTCATATTTTGGGGGAAACACCCATGTAGGCTCTAAAGTGCTATGCCTACATGGGTTTTCTGTGGCCGGCAAATAGCAACAGCCTTTATAGGCTCCTAACCACCCTCCAGTCTTATCTCTCAGATACATTACATACAACAGAGGCAGAGTAATCAATGATCTTTGTATACATTATTGGAAATTCTGGGGCAACTATTCTTGCCGCTGAGCAATTCCAACACTCAACACAGACAAGATGTCAATATTATGAAAAGGTATTATTGGCTTTTCTGGATATAAAAGACAGATTATTCTGGGAAAGGATCACTTATACCCAGCACAATCATGTCAAGTCCATAGTTCAGTCCCTGGTTCAATGGATCTGTTACATCACAGCTAGTGTACCAAAGAGATACCAGGCTGCTCATTGAAATTGGAAGATTCTCTTGACGCAGAACGTCCTTGCTGGTTGTGACTTTGCTATGTCCTTCAGTTTTGTTATGGCTAGCTTTGAAAGAGGGAGTAGAAATCCTCATGTTCTTGAGGTAGCCAGGCAAGACAGAGCATTTTTAGTCCCATGTGGCAAGTAAGGAACTGATATCATGATATTAGTATCAATACTGATGGTTTAATAATAGTCAGATACTATCTAGTCGAGGCCGGCTACACTAATGATCCAGGCTTTCTTGCACCAGTGAGAGGTGTACAATACCCTATCAAAGAGTGCGCGCAAGGCAATCAAGGGCCTCTGAACGCCCAAGAATTGTTCAACAAGCAGCACTCTAGCCTTTGTGGTTGTATTGAACTTATCTTTGGAGCTACACAGATGTGCTTCCCTTTGACTTGGTTCAGGAGGGACTATAGGATCAAAAGGCAATCAGAACTAGTTGTAGTGTTATTTTCACTACATAATGTCATCTGATAGGGGGGTGAGGATTTCTTCTTTGAGGAATTTGATCAAGCAAAACATGCCTGTGATCACAATCTAGCCAACAATGATGTGACAGTAGCCGATGGAGAAAATGATAATTACAACAGATTGCTTTTGGCTGAGCAGATGCGGGACAATTGTTTGGAAGAAGGCTGTCATAGACAAAGGAGCATACCTTAATACACTCATTCTTCCATATCAAACAAAAGTACAAATATATTACTTGTCCCATTTCAACATCAGCTATTTTGTTGTAAGTACAATAATCAATATGATTGTAATAAAGATATATACATTTTTTGAGATAAAGGTGTTTATCAAGATTTATGTGCAGCTTATAACTTTTGATTTAACCACTCCCAATATTCATCCTTGTCAAGATTGTTAAAAAAAACCTGGATACTCATCCCTCAAGTCATGGGCTACTTGGACTTGGATTTTGGGGTCAGGATACCATGTCTTCTTATGTAAGTTGAATATATCCATTGCTGGCTTGCAATGAGTAAACCTCTTGTTGTTAACAGCTGTGGAACTAGCGTGAACTTGAGCTCAGTCCTTGACAGCTTTGTGGTGAGCTTCAATTTGAGCATTGTTTCTATCAGTTCTGTCTTCAGCATGTTATTCTTCAGCTTCTATTTGTTTTTCTTGAGTTATGTTCATCATGGTGATTGCCAAAGTCAAGTCAGTGGGCTGTTTAGGAGTGGTTTTGGCATTTCTTTTTGCTTGTGTGTCAGAGGGTATGAGTTGATGCCTGGCTGCAGTGAATGGGCTCTTGCTCTTGTTTGAATTGTTTATTTGATTGGTTGAGGTTGGTTGACTTGAAGTTGGAGTCAAGGTGGTCTGAGTCAAAGTAGATTGAGTGAAGGTTGGTTAAGAAAAGTAGATTGCTAAGCCAAAGCAGTGTTTTCATTGATTAGTAAGTCTGGGTGTGAATAGTCTTCAGGTGTGATGTCTGGATTCTGGCCATGAATACTATGGTGATCTAGCTCAAATGGAGCGCAAGGAACTAGAAATGATAAAATTAGTCAATGCTCTTGAATATTTAATTAAAATGGAGCATATTCAACTTACTATCTTTGGCATCATTGTCAATGTCTTTCTCTGCTTGAATGAATGAATTCCTGGATTTTCTTGGGCAAGAGGTGTTGTTTCCTGTACAACATGCTCCAGTGGCTGCTGTATGACCAATGAGTTCATCTGTAAAGTGTAAAACTCTTCTTTTTGTAAGCTTGGGCATTCTTTTGACCCTGAAGAAAAGATAAACACAAAAAAATGTCAGTAAGATAGACTACAGATAGATGGTATTGAACACACTATATGCCAATTTTCTCAAAACTTGTCAGTCACCGCAATATGTTGTTCATCTTTTCTCCAACCAGTACTTGATGCAACCCTGATCTCACAAACTGCCCTAAGCTGACTGGTGATCTAAAGAGACCTGTAAAATGGTGAGCTATTTTATGATATAAACATCATCTTGAATCTGTAGAAAACTAGAAAACCTCCAAATGTATAGTGATTCTTCATCTGGTTTATTGCTGAACCAGGTGGCGACTGAAGTGTCATCTGTTCCGCAACTGCAGTCCAAGAAAGAGGTTTGAACCTGTTGGCAGATTGATGACCAAGATGAGCCTGTTCTTGAGGGCAATCAATGATGGCCAGACTGCGGCTGGTGGTCCATTTGGTGTTCCCTTGGTGATCAGAATCATTGTTGGTGGGCTTGTTTATGGCCTTTACTCAACTCATAGTATATGGTGGTATGGGATAGGGTTCAATAAGTAGTGATCAATGGGATGGGATACAATGGGATGGGATAGATGAGATAGATTGGTAGTGATGTGAGGTTGTTTGATTGGGATATCAATTCTAGGAGAACTTAAGGGCCTGGTCCAAAGCACAGAGTCCAACAACCAGTGTCAAGCAATACTCCTCAAAAGATTAGTCAATTTTGATGAGTACCAAATTTGGATTGATACAATGACATTTTGAACAACAATTGAAAAGATATCAAATTGATCCAATGCTTGGAAATCTTCAAAGAAAGTTGTATTGAGAGAAGTAGACATGAATTGAAGGGAGGAGAGGGGGGTATAGGAAAGTGAACTTGTATGTTTTTGAAAGAAAAAGAACAAAATAAGTTGAAAAAAGCTACCTATTGAGTAAATAATGGACTACTTGGTCCATTATTATGATATACAAAAAAAGCTATGATGGTACCCATGATAGCTTATGAAATGGGCTTGAAAGCGGTTAATAAACAGGTCTTTGAAATTTGGCTTTTTGTAGTCAATTTCAATTTGATAGACTTTTTTGAAATACCAAATGAAGCCTAATGGTTTTTCAAGTGAATTGGTAACTTTAAAAAAAGAATTACAAGAACTATCAGTATATGTAAATTGATTTTTAGCTTAATCAGATTCTTGGTTGATTTGAAATCATGATTAGGTGTAGATAAAGAAATAAAAATTGAATCATGTAAAAGTTCAATATAAAGTCTGATAGGTAAATGTTTAGAATTTTCAATCAAATCAATCAAATCAATTTGATTTGGTAATACATCTAGTGAAGGTCAAAGGTTGCATGGAACATCTCTATCAAAGCTGTGATTCCATCTTATCAATATCTTTGAAATTTGCTTGGAATTCTCTCAAAGATGGTGGTAGTCTCTGGCCTGCCAGTGACCAGTTTCTGGTGGCATTGATTCCCATGGTGTTATTTTCTCTTGTCCTTGTCATAGACTTGCCAAGTGCTAGTCTGACATGGAGCCTGTGCAATCAGGTTTCCATCCTTTACCACAGCATTATAGCAGATAGGACTTCTCAAGATTTGAAAGAGTCTAGAGACAATTCTTCATTGTGAGCTTTGGGTCTTCATAGTCTCATGCATAGTCCTGTCTCACTTTGAAGATCATTGATGGCCTACTGCACCCACACAAGCATTGAAGAGATCTGCTTCAATGAAGAGCAGATGTTACAAGGCAACAGGTATTTCAAGGGAGTAGGTCAATGGATGACTCCCAGGTTTGTACCAACAACTTGCACTTGTAGAGGATGCATGAGAATTACACAAGGGACATGCATTACAAAAGTTGGATCCTCAATCAGGTATCATAGTTAGTTCAGACTCCCAACAAGTCAACAAACTTGTGATCACAGTATGATACTTGCAGACATAATTTGGAATTACTAAGTGGGTCATTTTTAATGCGTACTCATTGCAAGAGACCGGCCCCAGCCCCAGCTTCCCACCATTGATCCTTGATCAAGTCTTCATGTACTAGTGTGACCTGACTTTCTTCTACCATATCTTTGGGTTGTGTTTTGCTATCCACTGGAAGATGATTTGTGTCAATCTTTACTCTTGACCAGATTAAGATTGACCCTTTTTTGAAAATTTCGGGTTCAGCATTGTAATTGATCTGAAACTTATCAAAAAGAATGCTATGCTTGTCGCGCGAAAAACTTCCTTTGAGTGAAGCATGGGCCTCGGTAGGTGTTTGTTTTCCACGCTGGACAAGCGCCCAAAAAGCAGTGTTGTAGAGGTTATTGATGTGCGCTTCGAGTGAAAATGCAAGCTGAATCAACTGGTGAGGTATTGTGAGTTCAGTATAGACATTGCTTACCATCTACTTGCCGCCACTTGAAATAGTCGCGTAGTTGCTCATCGGTAACAAATTGAACGATTCTACAAGACAAGAAGCGATCAACAAAAACTCTTGGGAGTGAAGCTTTATCAATTTGGCAGCTTTCTGGCGAACCTTCCATCGAAGGTAGGGAGGTTATTCAATTCTAGAGGGCTTTCGGGAAAGTATTGGGGCCAGAGGTAAATATATGCAGCCGTGAATGTAGACAAGACGGTTGTCAGAAGCTTGCTATGGCGTTCGCAGACGTTGACGAAATCGAGAATCAACCATATGGCCTGACAGCTAACAATGAAAGTATACTTACCTTGCTCGACGATTATATGCATCACATCCTCGACTGAACGCAAAGCTGTACTCATCACTCTGACCATAAGCCAAAAATATACCCCCGCCGTTCCCTTTCCGTCCCCGCACGCCTCTCCCAAGATCGGACTCCACCACACGTTTGGCCGCCTCATTCATGAGCGATAAAGCTCGTTGATCGTTTGGCTTTTCGAAAGCGTGAGCGCTTGAAAATCTATAAGTCAAACAGGCAGAAGGAAAGGATGACTATGGCGATCAACAAACGAAGGCCAGATCGATGGCTTGAGGTTGTCCGGCGCGGCACCGGAGAAAGCGAACTTTGTGAACCCCTTTCCATCTAACCTGATGACTGCAAAGGTCTGCGGAAGTAATCGATCGTCGAGCTCAGATAAGCGAACATAACCAAACTTGGAATTCGCCATTCGAAAAGTAAGGCCAAGCAACTGATTGCAGCCTAAGCAGTTGAAGTAAAGAGATGACCTTTATTGAAGCTATCTCACATCATCTCGTTTCAAACTTGCAAAAAGTTTCGTTGTCCTAAATCCCGTCAGGCCTCAGGCCAGAAGGTCATGCCCCGCCCAGCGTGTGAATTCAGAAAACCCGGAACCACGCAGCGTTGAGCACCCGCAGGCACCCGCCCTCGGCAGGCCAGTTGTGAACTTGTGTCTGAGTTTGTATCTACAACCACATCGCCAAATCACCCATATGTAGCAGGGCTACGTCCACCTCCAAGTAATACAGCTGTATGGGAATACAGCTGTACAGACTGTATACAATACAGCCGTGCAAGACTGCATAACCAATGGATAAGCAACTGACTTATCCATTGCTCCGCAGATAGCCTAAGGAGTCCCTCCACCACAAGCAAGGAGGAAACTCTGGGATTTAGAACAGAATGTGACTGATAAGACACTAGACATCAGTTGTGTCGAGAAATCAGAATGTCTTGATTAGTGCCACACTAGTCGTGGCACGGTGCAAGACATTCTTAGACCTCACTTAGACCTCAAGGGATGGTCATTCACGCTATACTTTATTTATACCTTTTTGTAATACCTTCAGTATATAAAGAACTCTGATGAAAGTAATGAATCCCCAGTTCTTCTGGAATAATCTTTTAGAAAGGACCTTATTACACTTCATTGCCCATACTCGAATATTAACTAAAACTCCGTTTCTCACTATTCTTGAATTTGGTCAATAACACCTTCCTTACGTTCCCTATACTCACTATGTAAGTCGTTAAGTAGACTTGTCCTTGTCGTACACGTGGCGTTAGACATGCCCCGTTACAACTGGTAGCGAGAGCCTTTTTTAGATCCTTCTTTTCGTTGGTTGTGTGGATAAGATATTGAATTTCTTTCGCATCTCTATTTTTTGATCGAAATTTTTTTTTAGCAAGAAAATTTTTTCTATCAATCCCTAGATCTCCGTCAGATATCCTCTATTCTCCGGCACCAACGAAAAGCGGTGAGTTTGGTTTCGTCACCTCAGTGGTGTGGAAGGATACTCACGTGTTTCTGTTTTGAATTGATTCATGTGTAGTTCAGTTTGATCATGCCTGCTTTAACCAAGAACCAACGGGCTGCCTTGCAGGCGAAGTTACCGGCAGCTGCCAATGGCAGCGGGGTATACTCGGCAGCGGAACTCGAGGCCATGACTGAGGAACAGCGCGGGATCCTGGCCCAGCTTTCGAACGCTACGCCCACGAAGCCGATTGTGGCCCCTGTGGATGAGAGCGATGAATGGATGGCGGATGGTTCCGTTGGGAAAAAGCCGATCGTGGAAGACGGTTCGGTGGTCTTGACGGGCGATGAGTACCAAGCTTGGGTCACTCATTTGGCTCGTGAAGAAGTCAAGAAATCCGTAGTAGAACACAAGATGGCTACGGTTTCGTTGGAGGATGATCATGATCGTCTTGAGTCCAGTCTTGCCAAGGCTGTGCGACTCATGGACAATGCGGGGATTACTCCTTTTGACGGGTCATCCAAGATGGATGCGAATATCTGGTTGATGCGATTTCGTAAGGCGATGATGATCCGTTGGATCCATCCGGCGATTTTCCATCGTTTAGCTATGCAATTTACCTCGGGTATTGCTTTGACAAAGGTCGAGGCGTTGTTAGGGACCGATCTCTGTCCGGCGAATTATTCCGCCTTTTGTGACTTCCTGCTTCAGGAGTTCCCGCCTACCGTCACCAAATCAACTATCAAGGAGAAGTTGAACGATTTCAAGCAGCTTCCGGGCGAGTCGGCCTCGGAATACTATGACCGCCTTTTGGTCTTGGCTGAAGAGGCTAAGGAGGTTGGTTATGCTATTGAAATGCGGGAGGAATTTGTCTCTGGGTTGAATCCGGCGTTGAAAAGTTTCATCGAAGCTCAGTTGATCACCGCGGTCAAACCCAATGAAGTCAGTTTTGACACGGTCGCTCTGTGGGCCATTTCGAAGGACAACAATTATCGACGGGACAAGGCCCGCGAGAAGGTTAATCAAGTGGCTGAGTCTTCAAACTCGGGTCGAAGCAAGAAGAGGAAAACGTCTGCCCCAGCTAGAGTGCCGATGACTGAGAAGGATTGCTACAACTGTGGTAAGCGCGGTCATATATTTGGTACTATGGCAGATCCCAAATGTCCTGAACCTCCGTCTGAGAAAACCAAAGCGTTTTTTGAAAGTCGAAAGGCGGGAAAAGCCTAGGCGGTCAAGAAGCGACTCTGTCTGATCCGCCTGTTTGTAGTGTTGTTGGAAATGAAAATTATGATTTGTCCAGTAACCTTGTTGAGTCTGCTCCTCTGGAGCGCCTTGTGCCTTGTGAGGTTGATGAAGTCCGCGTTCCCTCTTTGCCATGTGAGTTTTCGGTAGGAGATTCGTGCGACATCGAGTCACCACGTGTGAGGGTAGGTGATTCTCTAGTTACCAATGAAAAGATTGATGTTATTGAGTTGGTTGCGGAACCAACTGACGTTCCAACACAAAAATTGTTTGTGCCGTTGGTTCCAACTGATGAGGTCGATATAGACGCATCAGAGTCCTCATTCGCGAGGAAGGGCAAGCTAACTATGAGTTCCATGAAGGATGCTCCACCGGCCAGTGGGCCTGAATTGAAGCTTGAGGGGGACCTCAACGCATGCAACGTTGAGGACTTGCTTGCCTTGGAGAGTAACTCGGCGGGACACCGAGTGGATTTTGTTACGCTGGCAAATAATAAAGCCGCGAAATTTTTACTTGACTCGGGAGGAATGAAGAAGTATGTTTCATCCTCTTTCGTCAAGCGGTGGGGTTTGGAAACTTTCCCCGGCCAAGGTTCTAGTTTTGTCAACGGCGCTTTTGGCGAGCCAGTTGAATGTAATCACCTTTGCTTAGTGACATTCAAATTGGGGCCCTGTGAATACAAGGTCCCTTGTCGTGTGGTGCCTCTGACCCAGTACGATGTGATTCTTGGTCTTGAGTGGATCAATGAATATGTTGTTAGTACAGATTGGAAGAAGGGGCTATGGGCGCTTAAAGATGGATTGAGTAAGACCTGTGAGTTTTTTCCGGGTAAGTTGGCTGCTCCACGTCAACGAGAGCATTTGCTGCAGATCGTGGAAAGCCCTCCAGGAATCGAGGAAGCGACACGATCGTCGTTTCGTAGATTCTGCCGGCAGAAGGACGTCGAAGTTGTTCTCTGTCATCCACGGGAATGCCTAGATTCCATCAAAGAGGTGGATGGGCCCCGCGAGGAGGTCCCGGCTGCGATGCCTGAGATCGACCCAAAGGATGGAATCCTGCGGGAGAAGATCCAGCGTCTAGTGGATCGTTTCAAAAATCAGTTCACGGAGATCGCGTCGGTTCCTCAGGTTGATCGGGTGATCAATCATCTGATTGACACTGGAGATAAGGGACCTGCATCCCAACCAGTTCGGCGGATGTCGCCCTTATTGCTCGATGAGTTAAAGATTAAGCTCAAAGAGTTGCAGGATAAAGGAATGATTAGGCCATCCACATCAGGATGGTCGTCACCAGTGCTGTTTGCACGGAATGCCAGCGGGAAACTTCGTTTCTGCGTGGACTATCGCGCTGTCAATGAATTGACTAAGCGTGACCGGCATCCCCTCCCGTTGATACAAGATTGTTTTGATCAACTGGGAGGCTCGGTCGTCTTTACTAAATTCGACCTTCAGCAAGGTTTTCATCAGATGAAAATTGCCGAACAGGATATCGAAAAGACTGCTTTCGGTACGCGTTATGGCCATTATGAATGGTTGGTGATGCCTTTCGGGTTAGTAAATGCCCCAAGCACGTTTCAGCGAATGATGACGGACATCTTGCGTGAATTTATTGACGATTTCGTTCAAGTTTACTTAGATGACATCCTGATCTATTCAAAGAGCGTGGAAGATCATTTAATGCACGTAGAGAAGGTCTTAGATGCATTAAGGAAGGCACAATTGAAGATAAGTGGGAAGAAGTCTCTGCTCTTTGCAACGGAGATGCAGTTTGTTGGCCATATCATCTCTAAGGATGGCGTTCGGGTGATGCCGGAGAAAGTTGAAGCTA
This sequence comes from Melampsora americana, assembly GCA_022264835.1. NCBI lineage: Eukaryota > Fungi > Basidiomycota > Pucciniomycetes > Pucciniales > Melampsoraceae > Melampsora > Melampsora americana. Next base: position 959,461 of record JAIFHY010000012.1, on the reverse strand, counting down.
TTCAGTCTTGGCCAAGACCTACCAATGTCTATGATGTACGCGCCTTCTTAGGATTGGCTGGATACTATAGACGGTTCATTAAAAGCTTTGCACGGTTAGCGGCACCGTTGCATGCCCTAACGGCGGGGGCTGTTAAGAAGAAACAACCTGTGGAGTGGTTACCCTACCATGAGGCGGCATTTGGGAGCTTGAAGGCCGCGCTGCAGAGCGCGCCGGTGCTGGGTACGCCGAATGTGAAGAAGCCGTATATCATGGAGACTGATTCCAGTGATTATGCTACGGGAGCGGTCTTGTTGCAGGTAGGCGACGATGGGATGGAACATCCGGTTGCTTTTGAGTCTTCGAAACTGAACCCTGCACAACAAAACTACCCCGCTCAGGAGAAAGAGCTCTTGGGCATAATCAACGCCTGGCGGAAATGGAGAGTCTATGTGGAGGGGGCGGTGGCTGATACGGTAGTCCGTACTGATCACGCTTCCTTGGTTTACCTCAAGAGCCAGGTGCTGCCTTCGCGGAGGCTACATAGATGGATTGATGAGTTCGCCGAGATGACTATCAAAGTTGAGTATAAGAAGGGTTGTCATAATATTGTCCCGGATGCTTTGAGCCGGAGAAGTGATTTAATGGCTCTACAAGAGCTGGGACAGGGGCTGAGAGACCCTAGTGACTGGCCTTTGTTGATCCCGTATATTTTGGGACAACGGGAGTTACCCAGTTGGGTTAGCGAGACAAGCAAGGCGCTTGCTTTGTCTAATCTCCATAAATTTGAATACACTACAGATGAATCTCTGTTGTATCACGATGGCGAAGTTTCTTCACCATTTGTCCCGTTTGACCATAGAGGTGATTTGATGGACAGCATTCACCGGCAATCGGGACATCGAGGGCGTGATGGCACTCTGGCTCTGCTGAAGGGGCGGGGTTGGTGGCCGGGCCGTTACGCGGATGTGGAAGAATTTTGTAAATTTTGTTCACAATGCCAAATTTTTGACAACCCAAAGAAAAACCTGGAGAACGGGTTACAGCACCCGCTTCCGAGCGTTGATCCCTTTGAGCGGTGGGGAGCTGACTTCGTTCAGCTGCCGGAGTCAAAGGAAGGGTATAAGTGGGTCTTGACGATTATAGACCACTGTACCGGGTGGCCAATAGCGGTCCCACTTAAGGAGGCAACATCACAAAATGTTGTAGATGTTTTCATAAATGAGGTCTTTCATCAGTTCGGCGTTCCCTCTGAGATCTTGACGGATCGGGGTCTGAATTTTTTGTCCAAGGACATTCGACGGTTCTATCAGCGTACCCACATCCGGAAGTTGAATACTTCCGGGTATCATCCACGAACGAATGGCAAGACGGAACGTCTGAATGGCTTGTTAGAGAAAGCCCTTTTTAAGTTGAATACCACCGGAGATGAGACTCGGTGGCCGGAGTTTTTGAAACCTGCACTCTTTTCTGTGCGTATCAACCCGAATACGGTGACCGGTTGGTCACCTTTCGAGTTGTTGTATGGAGTAAAGCCCCGCCTCATAGGGGACAATGCAAAGTTACGGCCGGTCGTGCTCCCGGATGACCAAGCGGTGCCCAGTGTGGCAGCGCAGCAGCGCCAACTTCGCCTGGATGATTTGAAAAAGTCGCGAGCGGATGCTCGGGCTCAGCAAGAAACTCGGTCGCTGGAGAATAAGCGCCGTTTTGACGCAGAGGTAATATCAACGAATGGATTACGCTCTTATGCGATTGGGGAGAGCGTGAAGCTCCGGAATGAGACGGCGACGAAAGGCCAGCCAAAGTGGCATGGACCTTTTGAGGTCTTTGATGATCTTGGCCAGAATGTGTACCGGCTGGTTGATCCATTGGGGTCTTTGTTCCCGCATTCCGTGAATGGAAACCGGTTACAGCCGGCAAAGGTTCGGGATACGTCCCTGCTGCAGCCGTGGGCGTTGCCAAAGAGACTGCAGGAAACTAAGAAGCAGAGTGATGAACGCGTTCCGCCGCAACTAACGACGGAAGCCGTGAAAATGACGCGAGTACAGAAGAAGGCCGCTAGATCCAAAATCAGAATCAGTGGTAGATTTCGGTCTTCGCCGAGTGGTGCGGCGTCTGCTCAGGGGGGGGATGGTTGTAGCAGGGCTACGTCCACCTCCAAGTAATACAGCTGTATGGGAATACAGCTGTACAGACTGTATACAATACAGCCGTGCAAGACTGCATAACCAATGGATAAGCAACTGACTTATCCATTGCTCCGCAGATAGCCTAAGGAGTCCCTCCACCACAAGCAAGGAGGAAACTCTGGGATTTAGAACAGAATGTGACTGATAAGACACTAGACATCAGTTGTGTCGAGAAATCAGAATGTCTTGATTAGTGCCACACTAGTCGTGGCACGGTGCAAGACATTCTTAGACCTCACTTAGACCTCAAGGGATGGTCATTCACGCTATACTTTATTTATACCTTTTTGTAATACCTTCAGTATATAAAGAACTCTGATGAAAGTAATGAATCCCCAGTTCTTCTGGAATAATCTTTTAGAAAGGACCTTATTACACTTCATTGCCCATACTCGAATATTAACTAAAACTCCGTTTCTCACTATTCTTGAATTTGGTCAATAACACCTTCCTTACGTTCCCTATACTCACTATGTAAGTCGTTAAGTAGACTTGTCCTTGTCGTACACGTGGCGTTAGACATGCCCCGTTACACATACAATGTCCTCAGAAAATCAATCCTCTTCCTCACGAAGAAATCGGGACAGTAGTGAATGGCCTCCAGTTAAGAAACGCGAACATACATCGTCCATCAAAATCGAACCAATCCACCCTCAAGATGACTTTTACTCAAAATCTGCCGAGTTCAGACTATGGCTTAAGGAAGAAAAAAATAAATACATTGATCAGATTACTGGTGACAAAGCAAGAACGTGAGTGAAGCGAATCTCGATCAGATCATCCTTCGCTCAATCAGATTCTTGTTCGAACTAGTTATTTTGCCAAATTTGCTCGACATTGGAATCGCGGGAAGCTTGGTTCGAAATACTATGAGTGTGAGCAATGGCGTGTTATTGATCATGAGAAACGGCATTACTGACGAAAGTAACATGTTCCCATCCCAAAAATCGCTATGGCTATTGCCTAAGGGCATTGCGTTTGGGTGTGCATACGTCGCACTTAATCAATGATCAAAGTGCCCATCCATCTAAGGGCATCCACCACCAGTAGTTCATCACACACCTGGTCTTTTCAAGAACGTTCGACTCTAGAAAGAGAAAAGGCACAAAATGCTCGACATGAAGCTGTATCTGGGCCGCTAAACCCAGCTCCAATGGCACAAAAGCCATTGATTGGCCCAGCTCGTCCTCCCCAAACTTCCCTCGCGTCGACTTCCACATCTAATCTTCAACATGGCATAGAAGAAGATCCTCAACTATCTACTTCACAGTACCAGAAAAGAACTGAAGCTAAACGTAAACGGAACGAAGAGCGTGAGGAAGAACGAAGTAATCGAGCCACAGGTAAAGATAGATTACTTGAGAAGAAAAGAGAGAAGAGGGAGGGAAACATAAACTACCAGCGTGAACAAGAAGACCGGACAGCTGTTGATCTCGACGATCGGGCTATGTTTGGCACAGACTCTTCATTCCAAGCTGCGTATGTTACATTGTCTTACCTTTTACCTTACTCATTTGCACAAGTCTTGATGATCGCATAAGATACTAACATGTTATCTTTCTATTTCTGATTGTGTAGTGTTCGAGAGAGAGATCGTGCCGCAGCTAGACGCAACAAATCAAACTTTAAACAAGAGAAACAAATGATACAAAACCAAAAAATTGCTGTGAGCGTCCTTTTTCACCATCGCACACTTCACCTCGCTTATTCTCAGATCTCATCTACATTGAACAGGTCATGAAATCGAAAGAAGATGATACAATGGCAATGCTAAAAGCCCTTGCTGACTCGAAGTTCAAACCATCGGCTTAATGTATTGATCATCCTCACAGGTTTGCAGGGTCTTTCGATGACTTGCTGTCTAGAAACAATCTCTCTTTTCTTGATGTCTCATTGATCGATTTGTCTTACAATGATACATGTATGTAATATCTTCAGACGGCATATCTTCATGTTTGTTTGGTTCATGTGAACTCATCGTTGTTGTATCTACAGCACCAATTTAGTGGCAAGGATAGTACCAGCCTACTGTGGAATCGTCATCAAAGTACACGCGTGTGGAGTGCGTTTAAGCCAAAGAAAAGATACGATAGATGGTTCAAATGGATTGAAGAATGTTAGGGGAAATTCCTCTGCCACCTAAGAGAATCGAGATTATACAAAGTTAGTATTCAGGAATACAGACGGATTTCTGGTTGTTTGAATCCCTATAAATAGGTATCATTGCTCATTTGCTCCGCTGGATATTGCTGCGTTCGCAGATAATTGTGATATATTTGAATTTTTAGCGTTAGGGAGGTGTCGAGCCACGCATGAAGTTATATCTTGCAGAGTATTTCTAATTGTCTCAAGCCTCCGGGAGCTCTTATCAACGAGAACTCATGATTGTTAATTGAAAGCTAGCCCAGGAGCGCAAAAGCAAACCACAGTTTCAAGGTAGATATAAATAGGAATCAGGGTTGGGCTGTTTCACTCCAAAGAGCTGTGGCTATACAATTAATATCCTCAGCCGTGGATCTAGACCATTTGGCATATTGTTGACACCTTGGCTAGACACTAATCAACTTGAGTAAATTCAAAAGTATCAACTGGCAGCTCCTAATCAGGTCGAATTGTATGAGAGAGTTTGACAAGAGAAAGTACAACAGTTCCTCGAAGATAAGTATGGGAATGATCAAGCACTCGAGCAGTGCAAAACATTCATCAATCGGGGTATACATTATGAGCATAAAGATTGAGTTGTGTAGCACAGCTTTATACATGTGTCAAGCAAAGAAGTATTGCGATTTCAATACAGAAGCGATATCTAAATCTCCTTTGGGTGGTAAAGGCGGAATCAAACCAGCTAAATCAACATATCTCTTCTCCTGACTTATAATTTTGTCAACCTCCACACCCATGGTCTTCAAATCGCTCAACATCTTAGCGCTCAAAGAACTTCGAGGGATCTTGTAACCACTATATCGATGTAAGGTCTGTTTGAGAATCAGGAGCATCAGAATATGTTCATCACTCTGCACTGATGTTAGTTATAAATGGTCCAGTTTCCTTACCTCTTGTGCCAGGTTTTCTAGAATTTTGGCCGTGTGGAGCCGCACAAACGCTTCCCTGAGTTTCACATTCATGACGTCCACATCTGCTGCATGAGTCCAATAGGAGTCGTGTACGGAGGCAAAGGTAATGTCCTGCGTAGCCCAGGTTTTGCGCAATGATATTATTAAAAGTTCCGCCAGAAACCCAATGCGAGATGAGTCGTGTATGGAAATTCCTCACATACCTTGCAAGCAAGTGCTGTGAGCATCATGTGCGTTGCATCCAACGAATGGATGAAATTGGGTGGAAAAGCCGAAGCCTGTCCTCTAGAATCAGCCTGCGCAGGCTCGAAGGGATCTGCGATGTACACGGTCTGTAGTACGGTCGATATCTGATATAGTATATCGGTGACTTTCAGCGCACTAAAAGATACAAAGCTGGCATATTCGTGTACACACCTGTGTTCGATTCTGTGCTCGATATGGTTGACAGACCACTAGCCCCAATGGAGTTGTCCATGTCATACTTGTCATTAGCTCGGCCTCATCTTGTGCCTTTAGCGCATTAGCACTAGTTGATTGTCCCGGAACTTCCACCTTTGAGATCAACAAGGATGCTCTTTCGGGTGGAATAGATTTTGCTACTAGACGAGCTACGTATGTAAGCCATCGCTGTATTGCGACGGCCCCACGAAATACTTCCCCTATAGAACGCAAGACCTATCATGCACTCAAGTAAGTATCAAACCTCCCAAGAGTAAGACGCTTAAGTAAAGCCTCTGCTCACCAACGTTGCGACATACGCAGCCGATATGTATAAGTTGGGAACCGGTATAACCCCCAAGTCTTTGAGTTGTCTCCTGATTTGTTCCCGAGCTCCAACGAATGTAACGCCTGCATCGAAGACAGATAAAGTCCATTTACATTAGACTTCAGGTGATTGGAATGGCGAGAGCTTGAAACACGCGCGCACCATAAACTGTGGTCATTACCTGGATAAAAATTATATCAAGTCTTCAGCATCGTTAAAGAACAGGGGTTTGATTTCATATCAAATTTAAGCGGAGACTAACGGTTTGTTTGACAACCTTTCTTTTGATATGACCTTTCAGGGCTTTAGCGATGTCATGTCCATTCTCAGCGTCTTGGTTGACCAGTTTGTTCACTTCGGCGGCTACCTTGCTGTAAACGTCACCGGGACGGATACCAGGGATCAAGTTCACTTCGCGACCCCCTTCAACATCTCCACCGAGTGCAGCGTAATGTTGTAGACCATTGCAACTACCATCCTGATGAACGGGCAGACGCGACTTATACTTTGTTGGCTCATCAGAGCGCAAAGCCTCAGTAAGTTCGATACAAGCCGCCAGAGTTTGCCAGGGATCTTCAGATTTGAGCCACCACCCTGAGCCCTGACAATAACAATTTTGAATTTGAGAATGGACATGATATTAGCGCAGGACCAAAGATGAAGCAAATGCTGAAAGAGATACGAGTAATCAAGAGAGATCTTGGCCAAATTCAAAAGACTTACGTCCAATGGATGATCAGCCGAATTGTTGATGTCTTCCATGTGTTCTTCAGTAAATGCCAATCGCTCTTCCAAACTTGCCTTGTCATACCCAGCCTTATTTGCAAGATGTACCTTGAGCCAGAATAATCCCCTCTCACCTAGTTCCTTTCTCTCAGCAAATGTCAGTAGTCCTCGGGAGATGTCGTCACCAATGTGATTCAAGTTGGCTGGAAGTGGATACGCCCTACCGCGAAAATCTACATTGTGAGGAAAGTAGAAGGTTTCATTTAAATACTTTGACGTGAATCGTGCCAAAGAGCTCTGGGTCAACACTGTGCATCTTGTTTGGTTCGAATCGGGATGTTGCGCTCACAGCTCGTGCAATCTCTAGTTGATAGTTGACTGAACACCGTTGTCCATAAGCACTCCTCCGAGTAGCTAACAGGCTGCGATATATTTCTTTCCTTTCGCCTTCCATTCGAGGGCTTTCTTGCGATCCGTCTTCCACAGCATCGGTCCTCATTAGCTCAGATTGGAGGTCGGATATATCAAGGTTGAGATGCGGATCACGGACTGGGATTCCGGCCAATTCTTTCCCCGAATTCCAAACTACTGCCATGACATCAAACACAGGCCGGTTGATTGCCCAAGATGTTTGACCCAGTTTGTCCAGTGCTTGATATATGTCATCTAAGCCTTTCAATCGGTGAGCCTCCATGACATGTAGATGTTGCTCAGGCGAATCTTTGGTTCGCATGAATGGCGCTGAGAAGGGCAGGCCGTAAGCGTCTGCCAGAGCGATACAAGGGAATCAAGATGTGCGTCGACTAACCTGCATGGACAAGGTATGCGCCATTCTTCGGACTAGTCCAAGGCAGTGGGGGCGATATCATCGGCAAGTATCGTGGATGCAAAGTGACGTTGGCAGGGTCACGATCCAGCCTTTCGGCAACCGCTTCGTTGAGTTTTGTCACTCCCACTCGTTTTCCATCAAAGTACTGGGTCGTTTGATAGAATGCAGGCTGCTCTTCCTCGCTATCCAAAGTTAAATGTATATCGTCACTCACAGCAGTCAGTATACGAAGCAGCCTACTAGGATCGACGCACAATTTCAGATCCAGAGGAAATTGATAGTATCAGTCACTAACTAGATCGATCCATCAGGCATGACTTGAGATCTAGTGATTTTCGCGGTCTGTAAAAGACCCTTCATCAACATAGCTCCAACCTTTGCTCTTTGATTGATGGTCCAATCCGTGTGTTCACCCTGAACAGCGGTCAGATCACCAGCGTATTTTCCGACTTCACGTTTCCAAAGTTGCCTGACGATTTGGTCCAAGCTTTTGTGTACATCTCCAGCTTCTGGCTGGGAAGACTTGATAGTGTGAAGCAGCTTCTTGTTCAGCTCGGGTATGGATTTCACGGACTGCGCATACCATTCATTTTCAATCGATTTTCCCAAGGCGATGAATAAGCCAATCGACTTTGCGCCGTCTGTGATGGTGCTGTTCGTCATCTCTCGGATCACTTCGACCACTGCGACCTTGGCGAGTAATGAATTGTCCAGAACCCGCCGAAAATTAATGTCAAATGCTGATTGGGGGCCCGTGCTTTTCAACGCTGCATCCATATCGCACTGATCAAACCACTTCACTAGTTCTTGCCACCACTGCCACATCCAGGCTTGCAAAATCTTTCCGCCGTCCCCGTTACTCGGACCCACTCCTCGACTTCGTACCTCTTTTAATCCTTCAAACCACTCTGCTTGAGCAGAATCGTAGCCAGAATACTCCAACACCATCTGGCGATCATATTTGCTCGAAAAAGCTGCACCGGAAGATTCGGGTATGGTGGACACATTAGACAATAAATGACTTAGTCTCATGGGTATCATTCTTTCTGCTGACGGATCGTCGCGCTTGGCCGGCTTGACAACAATGATGACGTTAATGGACCGGGATGAATTGCGAAAGACTAAACTGAGTAGAAATTTATACACACTTTCCTCACAGGGCTCAACTCGGAAGGCTGCGTAATCGAAGACACCTTGAAGGTGGATTGCATCTCATCTTGATTTTGACGAGAATCTTTCCATATGGCTTCGACATTCGCCAGTTCAGCCAACACATCATCGCGATTGGCACTCATAGCTTCCTTTTTGATGAGGGTAAGCGCTTCTTGCTTTTCGAGGGGTCCGAAAAACGACTTGGTATGTGATGTAGAGAACGTGATAGAGTTCAAAATATTCAGAAGGGTGGGGGCCTGGCTGAAGGAACTCGTAGGAACATATTCATTTGATGATGTATGGGGTAAAATCCAAGGCATGTAATCGAGAGCGGTATGTGAAGGTTGCTGTAGGCTAGAAGTACCGTGGTATGATCAGATTGTAGCAAACCGTAGTCGATCAGTGTGACGATGTGAATAAATAAAACAACTTGGACGACTTTCTCGGCGTACCAGAGAACACCCTTGAGTACCCCGGCAAGGAGGTGATGATCGACTTGAGCCCACTCGGGTCCGTTATAACGAAAATTCAGAAGCCAATGGAACACTTCGTCTTCATGTTTTTTCTGTCGCTCTCGATTCCCCAGCTTTTCCTGTTTGATGGCTTCGTTTAACAGATTTCGAAGTAATCCACTGAAGAGAGAAGTGTTGACCACTTCGTTGAGAGTTGGAAGATTTTGGGTCTTTGCTTCTTTCGATCGAGAAACTTGCGCCTGATTGTCAGCATACCTGACTGGGCTGTCAAATGGGTGTTTCCGAATGTATCCTAAGCTTTTTTCGACTTCAAGAATGATAGTTCTAGCTCTAGAAAGATCTCCAATGCCGACAGCAACATTGAGTTGACTCAGTTGCTCTTGAGCTTTTGAGGATTGATGACCGTATTGATGCTGACTGAAGTCGATCAAATCAGATTTGGATCTAGATGTAGATGTGGGTGGTAGTGGCGGCCGAAGATAATGATCCTGCGATTTTTGCTGACGATGGGACATTCCGAAGAGGATAGGTTCATTTTCACTTTTCATATGATTGATTGAGCCAAATTGGCTAGCCTCTTGCGTGTTCTCAACTTCATGCTGAACTAGATTGGAAGCCGACGAACTCAAACAACGTGAGTGTGGATTAGATATATTCTGCAAATAGAAAGACGAGGTTGAGAGTTGAGGAGCGTAAGGCGTTGTCCTTCGTTGGCAGCACCTCGATTCACCAGGTATAAATGCCCCCTGTCCCCTCGTGGTCAAGTGTTTAGAGCACTTTGTGATATGTGCGCAGGGGGTCGTGGTTGAGTTCCTTGTGCTCCGTTGAAGGGCTTGTTTGAAAGCCTGCGGTTCCTTAAGATTACGAAGCAATTGACGGAGTGGAAGTTGACGACTGAGGGCTGCTGAGCGAAGTAGACTCATGATGTTGTTGAAATTAACATTTTTTGGATCAGATTCCAAGTTTTTTGTCATGTTACAGGTGCACTATATGCGTAAACCCTAACTTACTACACCATGTGGCATGCAGTAGGCTGTGACCCGGACATGGCCCTGATGTAGATATCACGTGATCTGTACAGCTGTATCTCCAACGTATAAAAAGCAATGACGAACGGCCACTGGAATGATTTCACGACGATCGTCTTCCGCCATTTAGTTAGCGGGCGAGTCAAGCTTCAATCAATCATGGATGCAGATCGCGAGACCCGTACGTGTCAAATTACCTCACTTGCAGGTCAACTAGGCTCGAATTTTAGACTTACTCAATGTGAATATGTTTTGCAACTTGACATCTTTGGCCAGTTTTGTCGTTCGGCTACCCAGCGTTAGTGGAGTGTCTCTCACCTACAAGTTTCAGAAACTGATTGCGGTTCATTGGCAATGAATGTTTGGCAGGAGGTTAGTTGACGAAGCGCTCAAAAATGTCGGTCACCGAGCCTTTCATCAAAGTTGTACGTGACTACGTTCGATATACATGCTCAAAACCATTCTCGTCCTGGGACCAGACGAACAACTCTGGCTTAGAACTCGCCTTGGACTGGCTCGGAAAGCACGAAGATGGAGCAGTCGAAACGTCTGGGACAAAAGACGAGAAAGCTCTTGACTCTGATGTAGCAATGGCGCCAAGTGAAAGCCCGGCAGGACAAGCCAAGGTGAGAAAAGGTTATAAAGGATCTTCACGTGTGTTATTGATGAAAAAAAATTCTCTCTACCTCAGACCTTGAAGTGTACCGATTGCAACAAGATTTTTAAAAATCAAGATTTGGCTAGTTATCACGCTGATAAGAGTGGTCACATCAATTTCGAAGAATCCACTGAAGAAGTGATTGCCCTTTTACTGCTGAGTCTATCATTCAATGCTTCCTCTACAAATCTTCACGGAAGTATGTCAGTGTCTGTTTCCTGAAGCATTGTCGCTGCAAATCTCATCTTTCACCTGGTTCAGATCAAACCGGCTACCGAGGAGGAAAAGGCACTCCGCTTAGCTGAGGTGACGTACCCCATCTCCTGGGTTATCGACTTCTTCGGGACACGTTGGTTATTGAAAAAATTGCCTTGAATAATTCAGTTGCGCTGCAAGATGGAGCAAAAACGCGAGCAAAGACGCGCTGCCGACCATGCTCAAGAAATTGGTGGGTCAATTGTTTAATGATCTAGTGTATTGGATCGAAGGGTTTATAAAAATGACTATCAACAATTTTCCGCCTTCCGTGATCAGAAAATCAACGCCTTCGAATCAAAGGTGGCAAAGAACAAGCCGCCGCTAAGCAAGAATTAGAGCTCAGAGCAGCTGCAAAAGAAGCCGCTCAAAAAAAGAAAGACAAGATAGAAGAAGCTGCAGCCAGAAATAGAGTCAAGAAGCAAATTGAGGAAGACAAGCAGCGACGCTTGGAAAAGGCCGCCCACGAAAAAGCGTGTGTAAACATTCCCCCAATCTTCCAATTTGATCATCACCACCATCTCGGGGGAGCAACAAAGGCGAATATCATCATGACTTGTTTCTCTTTGTGCTACAGCAAACGAGAGGGCGTTGCGCCATCCGTCAATACGACCCCATCCATAAATGTCTCACAATCTTCCATGCCTTCCTCTAAGCCTTCCGTGTCATCTACGTCAGCTAAAGTCTACGAGAAAGGTAGACTTCAACTTAAGCTACCTGATCAGAACAAGTCTATCGTCTTGGAGACAAAGCCAGATCAAACTTTGGTTGAGATAGTCGACATGCTCTTCGCTCACCCAGATTTCACTGACAGCGCGAGACTTGAGAAGAGAACAATCAAATTTTCTACTTCCTACCCTCGAAAGACATTCAGTGACAGTGAAATGGCCAAGTCTGTCAAAGTAGGTTTGAGGCTGCTGATTCGCATAGTCTTCCAGGGCTTCGCTGATATGCTCCTTTCACAATCCATGCGTACAGGACTTAGGCTTGTTGCCCGCTGTTGTACTCATGGTGAGCTACAACTGAAGGTGTCATGGTATGTAGTGTCATTACTTAGCAATGTCCCTCTGGCTTCCGATAGTATCTCAAACGCGAGGGAGTGTTCTTCTCCCATCGTTGTATGAACTTATGTGCTTACCTGATCAATACAATGCAAGTACATCACCAGTTTATCAAGTTACAATGTCTGGGTTGCCTGACTTTCACCATCATAAAAACATGGACCTCGTTCTCAGCACATCAATTGGTCCACAGGTGTTTTACTCTTTGAAATAATCTGCACAGGGCTTTCCTATCCTGTGCGGCTTTGACACCTAGCATCTAATTGCTGGTCAGATTATCATGCAAGGTTCGATTTGAGAGAGCCAAGTAGGAGTAGACAGTGCGCTCTATTTTTCAGGATGCGCAATTGTATGGAGCATATATTTTGAACTCGTTTCTAAAAACGTAACTCAACACACCTTAGTGTCCTACTCAAAGTTCAAATATTTTCATGGATTTTTTAGTAGACTTGAACTCTGAAATTGCAAAGTGCCAGGTGTGCAAAATAAAGTGAAAAATCTGTCTAGAGCCTAAACATATGGGACCACTCCTCCGGAACAGAAAAAAATTGAAATTACCCATTATTTCTTTCTTTCAACACTGAAGTCTACTACTTGACTTGAGAGTGAACCTTTTGTTAGCTCAAGAAGAAAATTGGGTCTGTAGGGTGTCTGTGCAGATCTTCTCAAACGTTTCTGGCTACAGACACAAGATTATTTGATTCATCACGATCATTTGCACCACGAAATCCACTTGTTGCGAAGATCAGGAAGTTGTAGATTTTAGCTTCATCTGCTTTGGTATATAGGTTTGATTTCAAACTGGGATACCCTCGAAGGCTTCTTGGCTGGTGGTTGGTGACCTGTAGGCATTTTTGGGTGTATGACGAGGCAGGGATTCAGGTTTTGTTAAGGTCAAGGTTTGTGACGAGAAACCTTTGGTGCCCGTTCAAACATCTTTCGAAGTGGCCCAGCGAGATTTCCATGTGAGATTTCCATGTTACGCTGGGATCATGACCCGATGCATAGCCTGAGTGAGCGATTTCCCGGGTCAAAACTTATCCCGCGGTGATCAAAGTATGACCCGATCGTCCCTCATCACAATCTCCAAACCTCCCAAGGAACTCTTTCAACGCATTCTCATCCACTCATTGTGAGTTCAATGGCTAATTCCCCATTTTCAGTCAAAAAATCATCAAGGGATATCAGCCTGTCTACACTTGGCACCAATTCATCTGTTTCGTCCGCTTCATGCTCCAGATATTCAACATTACAACCAGACGATCAATCTCGATCGGCCAGTGATCTAATGGGATTCACTTCAGCACGTCGTCGTTCTGGCTCTGTGGCTGGTCGTGTTCCCGGTCCTTCTGAGCCACGCGGTCATTCCAGTAGTTCAAAAGGTAAACATAAGGCCCGATCTTCGAACAGAAATGACGAGGGAGACTCGTTGAATGCTCCAGGACCCTCCTCCCGGCCCAAAACCTTGCACTCAACTCGGAGCAGCGATGAATATCCGGATTGGCGAGATACTCATGACATGGAAGAAGAAAGCACTGGACTCCTTTCGCATAATGACAGCACTCCTAGAACTGCCAAGAAGAGCCGGGGCCCAGAGAATTGTGCAAAGCGGCGCACTCAGGAGAAGACAAGTTGGATAGAAATGATTTCGAACGCTGTTAGAGGTTGTACTCCGGGTGAACCTAGGTCAATTCCAATGAACCCGCCCGGTAAGCTCACTTGATATCCACGTTGATACCTTTTCTATTGGAGCTGACTGCTCAATCCTTCTCAATATCGAAATTTCTCAGAGGCCTTCAAGTCGAAATTTCCTCCGAACATTGTCAGAAACCAAAAGTATAACTTCATCACCTTTGTGCCATTGGTGCTGTATGAGCAATTTAAATTTTTCTTCAACTTGTATTTTCTCGCTGTGGCTATGTCTCAATTTGTACCATCTTTGAAGATAGGACTACTTATGACCTACGTCGCACCGCTCGCATTCGTTCTCATAATCACCACTGGAAAGGAAGCGTACGATGACTATCTGAGATATCAAAGAGACTCCATCGCGAATTCCACACGGTACCAAATTCTCGACTGGTCCTCCAGATCGGCTGTATCATCCTCTGCTGCGAACTCGCATCATGCTACTACTCTCAACAATCCCGTTGGTATCAATCCGGCTGCCACATTTCTACCCATCCGTACAATCCCTTCTTCTAGCATCCGGGTTGGTGACGTAGTGTTGCTTGACAAGAACATGCGTGTACCAGCCGATTTAGTGCTCCTCCGCACATCTGATTCGGACTCAGGTTCATGTTTCATCCGCACTGATCAATTGGACGGAGAAACGGACTGGAAGTTGAAAGTAGCCCTTGAGCTTACTCAAAATCTACCGAATGGAGACGTTGACTTGTTACAACTGGATGGCGAATACGATAAGGACAGTTTTCGATCAGATAACATTCACAATCGCCCTTCTGGTCTCGGTAAAAAGATCGAGATTTTTGCCGACAAGCCGAACATGGACATCCACACTTTTGTTGGTACTTTGATTGTCCACGACATCACTCAGGATGCGGGAAGTGACGCTTCCCCAAACTCAAAAGATGCCACCCTAGGAGACAACCTGGACCCTGTACGTGATTCAATAGATGATATCGAAATCAACTCCTTCAACGAAATTCTGCCCGTTCTTCAGTCATCCCCTTCCCAAATCACCACCACGAAGTTTCCTATCACTTGCGAAAACATCCTATGGGCGAATACTGTCCTGGCTGCTGGACAGGCCATCGGAATGGTCATTTACACTGGTACCGAAACAAGGGCAGTAATGAACACTTCATACCCCAAAACAAAAACAAGCCTTTTAGATCTCGAGATCAATCAGCTGGCAAAGATTTTGTGCGTGGTCACCTTATCTCTATCGATAGCCCTCGTAGCTTTCAACGGGTTCCGCGGCCCTTGGTGGGTATACGTCACCAGATTTTTGATTCTATTCAGCTCAATCATACCCATTTCGTAAGTCATGCCTAAGCTGGTCTGTGTCATGTATTTTGAATTGATCATGTTTGACACGAATGTCACCAGCCTCCGGGTGAATTTGGATATGGGTAAAACTGTGTATGCCCACCAAATTGAATCTGATGCGGAGATACCGGGTACAATCGTACGGACCAGTACCCTTCCTGAGGAGCTGGGCCGGATTGAATATCTTCTATCCGACAAAACCGGTACATTAACTCAGAACGGTACGGCTTCCCTCAGTTCGACACAATTGTTTGTGTGCTTCAACTCATTGATCCATAATTGGTGAATCTGTTGGTTTACAAATCTGACATACCATGTACTTTTGATGATCAACAAAATATACCCACTATCGTCTATCTACCGACACAGAAATGGAATTGAAGAAGTTGCACATGGGAACTATGGCCTATGCCCTTGATACAATGGACGAAGTGGCTCTTCAGCTGGCCACTGCCTTTGGGACTGATCCTGCAATGGCTACAACACAATCCGCTGGAGGATCGCTACCCACAGGCGCTACGTTGGCTATGAGAGGCAGACGTGATATGACGTCCAGAGTAAGAGACGTTATCCTTGGACTGGCTCTATGCCATAACGTGAGCTATCAAATTCTCAGAATCTGATTTTGTCCCATGTGATTTTCGGAAGGACACCTGCTCATAGGGTCTCGGACGCTTGAATTTATAGGTCACGCCTGTCACGAACGATGACGGATCAGTAACATATCAAGCGTCTTCACCAGACGAAGTTGCGATCGTTTCTTACACCGAATCCGTCGGGTTGAAATTGATCACCAGAGATCGTACCAGAATGACGCTACAAACCACCGCCGGTTCCGTTTTTGAATATGATATCTTGGACATTTTTCCCTTTACATCCGAGTCAAAACGAATGGGAATCATCATTAAAGACAAGCAATCGAATGAAATCGTGTTTTATCAGAAGGGCGCAGATACAATCATGTCACGAATTGTACAGTCTAATGATTGGCTTGAGGAAGAATGTGATAACATGTCTCGGGAAGGACTCCGGACGTTGGTGATGGCTAAAAAGAGGCTTTCCCTTGAGAAGTATCAAAAATTTGCTCAAAAATATCTCAACGCACGTTTAAATACCTCGGAAGCTCGGAATGAACTAATTAACCAGGTTGTTAGCGAAGAATTAGAACATGATCTAGAATTACTTGGGGTCACTGGTGTCGAAGACAAGCTACAAGACGATGTAAAGGGAACTTTGGAACTACTTCGCAATGCGGGTCTCAAGATATGGATGTTGACGGGTGATAAAATCGAAACGGCCACATGTATCGCGATCTCGAGTAAACTTGTCTCGAGAGGACAATATATACACCAGGTTTCTAAACGTATGCAGTGACTTCACCATAATGCGTCCCATAGCGCACGGCACTAATTCTTTTTCAACATGACCGATATATGTAGTCCAATCACCTGATCTCGTCAAACGAGAGCTAGAGTTTCTTCAACAAAAGCAAGATTGCTGTCTCGTGATTGACGGCGAATCCTTGCACACCTCGTTAACTTACTTTCAAAACGAGTTCATTGAGGTGGCGACAAAGCTTCCTGTTGTGGTAGCATGCCGTTGCTCTCCTACGCAGAAAGCAGATGTTGCGAAATTGATTCGGTCACACACTAAGAAACGTGTGTGTTGTATCGGCGATGGTGGCAACGACGTTAGCATGATCCAAGCCGCAGATGTTGGGATTGGAATTGTTGGAAAGGAGGGGAAACAAGCCTCGCTCGCTGCAGATTTTTCAATCAATCAGTTCAGTTACTTGACCAAATTATTGGTTTGGCACGGTCGAAATTCTTACAAGCGATCTGCCAAATTGGCTCAATTTGTGATTCATCGGTGTGTCTACTTTTCTCGCCTGTTTGTTCAGTCCTCCTGTCGCTGATGAGGGATCACACTTTGATATTTGCGAAGTGGTCTGATCATATCCGTAATCCAAGCCGTCTTTTCTTCAGTTCTATATTTTGCCCCAGTTGCTATCTACCAAGGCTGGCTCATGATGGTCAGTGCCAGTACGTGTATTTTGTTGAGTATACAGCTCTAACGTGATCCTTCCATACCTTGTAGGGGTACGCCACGTGTTACACCATGGCACCTGTTTTTTCTTTAGTCCTCGATCGAGACGTGAACGAAGATGTGGCATTACTGTATCCAGAGCTGTACAAAGAACTCACTAAGGTAAGATCGAGTTACCTGATCTTTTGGACTGGGCTTTCACTGACATTTGATGTATGTTGGTCCTATAGGGTCGCTCGCTGTCGTACAAAAGCTTTTTTACATATTTCATGTCGGCAGTTTTTCAAGGGGGAGCAATCATGATCCTAAGTTTGGTGATGTTTGAAAATGAATTCATCAATATCGTGGCCATCTCTTTTACATCATTAATCTTGACCGAGCTATTGATGGTTGCTCTGGAAATCACGACCTGGTCAGTTTTGCTCTACATACCTCCAGTCAAGCCCATCCAGCTTAACTTTTCTTGAAACAGGCACCGTTATATGATCGTTGCGGAAGTCACCACCTTGCTACTGTATCTCATTAGTATGGCATTTTTGCCAGAATACTTTAGTTCGTGCTCATTTGATTTGATCTGTTGAATGGGATCTGCAAACTAATGTTTGTTTCTGATGTGACCGTCAATTTCCCAGATTTATCATTTGTATTAACGGTTTCATTTCTTTGGAGAGTTTCATTGATCACAGCTGTTAGCTCCGTTCCACTTTACATTGCCAAAGCTCTTCGTAGTTATTTTGCTCCAGCTTCGTATGCCAAGTAAGTCAATCCAACCGTTCCGTGTTGGATAGGAACTCTGATTACTGACTTGATGTGTTTTTTAGACTACGGCATTACTAATACCACAGTGTCCATTTTGGAAGTGTGCTTCGGGGCCTGCTGTCTACTAGCATTGGTAGTGTATCAAAAATATCGGCCGGCTACCTTTCAGTCACATTTTAAAGCAATGTAAAATAAGTCTTGCCAAAGCTATTTAAACACCTTGCTTCTAAAGAACTTTGTTACCCAGTTCACATTAGAATTGGACCAAAAGAATCTAAGGTTGGGTCTCAGGTGACAAAATTAGGAATCCAGGCATGATATTGTTGCCCTAATACACTTTGGGAAGTATTTGAGACTTGCCTCCAAGTGAAAGTATGTGTGGTGAGGCTACATACTTACACTATGCCAGAGTACAAATTTGAGTCAGCAAAGATATTAAATTCCCTGCAAGTCAAAGAAATATGGAACATGGGGTTCTGCCAGCCTGGGCTTTCTCATCACCTCAACATCAACTCCAGTGCAACACAGTGCAACACAATAGAGAAGGGAACAAACTGCACCACCCAGAAAGAGGATTCCACATGTGCCTTGTGATGTGCTGAACAAAACAATACCTCCACCCACTTCTTGATTGTCAGAGAATCAAGGATCATTGCTTATGGGTTGTCAATTGGCATGTGTAAGAGTACATGATTGTTTGCTCTGACTGGTAACAATATGCATCCCAAGGTCCAAGAACCTAGAGTAGGAGGACATGCATGAATCTGATTGATAGTGGGTCAGTCTGTTGGATGTTGTCATGCCATATGTCATTGAAGATGCATGAGGTCAAACTTCTGGTTGATGGCCTTTGAATGGAACCACTATGTTGTGAATTGAGAGTCTTGAATCTAGGCCACCAGGCAAAGGTCTAGGCAGGTCAGGCCACAATGTGTTTGCAGAGACTAATGGATCTATAGGCTTTGGTATGGAAAAAAGACAAAATGAATGGAGTGTGCACTTGATTGGTGTTTGGCACAGACTTTTAGATACTGCACATTTGAGCTCAACACAAGCTCTCTCTTTCACAGAGGGGCTGGGGACTAATTGTGAAATTCTGGGTGGAGCAGATCAAGGATTGAGTGGTACTATGTATTTTTTTTATATCTAAGATCTTCTCTTTGAGCAGGAGAGAATGAAACTTGCTCAGCAATATGGCACTGATTTTACAGATTGGTCAATCTTTCAAGATTATCTGCTCACTTAGTAATTTGTAATTTGTAACCTGTGATCTGTAATCCATAATCCATAATATATAATCCTTTTATAACCATTATCTTTTTCCTGCTCTGATGAACAACTTCAGATCAAGTTGTGTTCATCAGGGAGGGAAGCGGGACAAAGCCAAAGGTACATAAGACCACTTGATCCTTGGTGCGCTCCAGCCAGGATCTCTTGATCAGTCCCAAGCCCCTCTGCAAGGGGTTGGACACAATCACATGCAGAGGGCTTGTGTTGAGCTAATTGGACATTGGACTCTGGAGGGTTCATCTTTGCACAAAACTCTGTACCTACCAACTTAACAAAGTCCCTCCTCAAACCATGAGTATATATGTGTTACCAATTTCAAATTTGGGGTTTTCACAAACTTGACTACATACATAAGATCATCCACATTGGTCCTCCAATTATGTGAGCTCTTGAGGATACAGGGGGTTCAAAGAGAAAAACAATGCTC
Organism: Melampsora americana; assembly: GCA_022264835.1. NCBI lineage: Eukaryota > Fungi > Basidiomycota > Pucciniomycetes > Pucciniales > Melampsoraceae > Melampsora > Melampsora americana. The sequence continues at coordinate 939,734 of JAIFHY010000012.1, read as the reverse complement.
CAACAGACCTCACACAATTGGGGGGTAGGGCCTCCAGATTTCCATGTGGCCCTCTACATCTGGGAGGTCTATGGGTCCTCTTGACATTAAATGCCATTTATGGGATACGAAGTAAGAATCTGGGCACGTGCTTGGCCTTGTGCCCAGTTTCTATTAGCAAATCTCCATGCATGCAATAGGTGGCAATGGCTTTGAAGCTATGGGGATTGGATAGGATTCACTTGTCAAATTTTGTGTTGTGCTCTTGAATGTTATGTTTAAGCGTGCTGTGATGTTGTTTGTGCAGTTGGCAAATAAGAAGAAAGTGATCCACAGTCTTGGGGCCTTCTTGGTAATTGCAGACTGGCTTGACGGGTTGTCTGAAGCAATGGAGGGATAAATATTAAGAGGAGCATGGCCAGAACATAGCTGTGTTATCATAGCAATTTTGTGTTTGAGGAGTCCAGAGAGTCTATCCAAATGTTTCATTGGTTGAGGTCAATGACCCAGTTGTTTGATTATTGGCTTGTTGGAGGTATTGGTTTGTTCCAATTGCCACTCCTTGAATTCTGCAACAAAGCCTTCTGTGTTGGATGTGTGTCAGTGAAATCACTAGGTAAGGTCTGTTTTGCTAAAGAGTTAGCAATCTTATCTTTTTGTTTGTTCCCATTAATGCCTTTGTCAGAGTACCATTGTACCAGCTCTCATGTGAGCCATACAGAACACATACATGCAAATTTATCCACAAGAAAGAATTCAACTGGGAGTTTGACTATCTGATGATATGATATAAGCATACCATATCACTCAATTGACTTGGCCCCCAAGTTTAGGTGGACCACTGTGGATGCTGTAAGTCCCTTGTGAGGTATACTGGCCAGCTCAAACAAAGTACCCTTGATGTCTAAAGAATGCTATGAGATCTGTTGTGGCATCCTTGTAGATTTTTTTCCCTAATTGTCACTTGTCTTCACATCAATAATCAAACTCATTCAACTTGATCTTCTCTACCATCCTTCACTCTTGGTTTCCTCATATCTTGATTGGTTTTAAAAATATACAGAAAAGGTGGTTTTGTGATCTTATACACCAGAACTCACATTTTGGACACAAAGCAATCCAAAGTACTATATGTAATTTTTCAGTCTGAGACCTGAAGGACTTTTTTGATTTATCTACAACAAAAACTCAAGATATGAAGAAATCAAGAAAAGGAACATTGTGGAGAGAATCAAAAATGCATTAAAGATATTTGAGTTGTCTTGAATCACGGTTGCTTAATCTAATTGTGTGCACAATAGCACTAATAAGCACCAGCTCCAACACAAAATCTAACAAGGGTTATCTGACCTATAGATTGGTACAGATTAATGGGTTAGATTCAAGTTAGTTATTAAGTTATCTGATGAGTCGATAACTGATCTCTGTGGGACTATAAGAGACACAACTATACAAAATATAAAGTATGAAATAAAAGAATCAATCAATCTATCAACCTGATAAGATAAAAATAAAAATAGAAATGATACGTACTTCTCTTTCCAAAGATGGGGAAAGAGAAGTACATTCGGATTTGATAGTAAATTATAAGTAGTAATTTATATTTAATTCTTTGGGGTAAATCAATCAAAGTATTTTCCTCAACCGTTCATTGCTAATAAGTCTCCTTCTCAGTTTCACGCCTATTCATTATATTAATCGATTGCACATTTCAACATGCATGAGTTCATTCTTGATGTCAAAGGTAAGTTAAAATTGTAAAGAAAAAAGTTGATAACCATATGAATATCAAGGATATCGAGAATCTGAAGTGGCCAAGTTTTTCTAATACATCTTATACAGATGCTTCCTCGAATTGGAAAGGACTTTAAAATGATCTTTTGACTTCAGAAATAAATGAAAAAGTGTAATGTTTGGGAAGATCAATCACACAACTGTGGTTGTATCATCAGAGAGATGTGTCCAAAACAATTTGGACAATACAGAGAGAGAGAGAACAGTAGAGAGACACAGAGATGATTTGAGGGATAGGGTAGATGGGACCAATAGTAAAGACATGAAAGAGAGAGGAGGGAAACAGGCTTGTTTCTACAATTTCTCTTCAATTCTTAACCATGTTCGCCACTTATCTCAAGACGATCATTGGCAATGCTCTGAGCAAGATGTCATTTTTTGGAGCTTACTTCAAGCTTGATGACATAATTGAGAAGGGAATTGAGCTCATTAAAACTTGAATGAGAACATAGCAAAAGCTGATCAAGTCTCGAAAGCTTGAGCCTTTCCTAAAGCTTATATCAGAACATCCTTACTTGAATTCAATCTACAGCAATATCAAATTTGGCTATATGAAGATCATTTGTCTTAATTGGCTGCTTCTGGCTTATCTCAATATTTAACTTTCTTCAACCTATCTTACCTTTTCCCATTGACTAGGGCGCTATTGGGAATTGTGTAGTGAACGTCATGTTGCACTAATATATGGTCTGGAACAATTCGTACAACCAACTTACTTTGGCAATTGTATAATGTTCAAGATTTTCAACATTATTATACATAGTCCCATATCTTGATTATATTTGCTCAGTACGACGGTGTTTCATTCACAGATCACTCGCCATGCCTCCGGCTTTATCGAACCGAACCAAACTTTCGATACAAGCAAAGTTGACATTCGACCCATTGCGCAATAGTATGATGAAGGTGCCCTGACCGCTTCAATAAGTCGAATGAGGTAGTTTATGAGATATGTAAAAAGGTGATCATCGGCGGAATATAAATCTTTAACTATAATATCACCAGAGATCGACTTCAAGCAACATTCTTATCTTCTTCAGTTGTTCAAATTTTAATTTATCAAATTCTTGATCAGATTCTAGTCGATCACATTTAAGAATCTTGATCATTTTCAGCTTTTTCCTCATCAGCTAAATCTTCACCCTCAGAGTCCATCTCCGATTCCGACCCGCATCTGACTTGGTCATTTTTTAACATATGTTCGCGCTCTTTCGTCCGTTCCTGCTGACCATTCACCTCAATGGCAGCCGTCAAGATTTGATTGGATTTTTCTCGGAGAGATTTCAGTGCTACGCGTAGATCGGCAAGACCGAAGACTTGAGGTAAAGGCTCAGCAATTACTTGACTTTGGTCAACATCCCTCGAGGTGACATCACTAGGTTCGTTCGTGTATAGGTTGAGAAGGAGATTGACGGAATGAGAGGATGCGGACATCGAGAAGCAAATGGAATCGATTGAGTTATAAGTTTCCCGAGAAGCGTCTATTTAGTGTGATTTGTGTTGGTGTTTTCCTTTCTGAGTCACCATCACCCTCGTCTGCTCTCTTCCGATGTTTAGCTCACTTTGGCCTTGTTCAACAGGGCCGGACATTCTGGAGGAACGAGCTATCCGGTCTACCCGGCTGTGGCGACCACATTGCTCGTTGGCGGACTTAGATTTGATGTCAGTCTTCCTAGGCTGAAGTTCCTCGTTCGGCTACAAAATGGAAGGTACGTTTTATTCATCTTCTCTTCTCAGAAAACAAGAAAACTCAAGTATCAAATCTAATCAAGCTACCTATTTTGCAACGACTACGTCGAATAGATGGTTTGGTGGTATACGCCTCTTCGGGTGAGTCTGAGGATGGAAGTGTTGGGAAACCATCAAAGGCAGCTATGAAATCTACCGTGGAATCTCAATCGAACGAACCACTCATCCAACCCACAATTGAAGCTTCAGAAAATGTCACTGAAGCCAGAACAAGTGACGGTCCTGCTTCGCTCTCCGTCAAACCTATCACTGAAGAGCTTCCTTCGACAATCTCCCCTGAGGTTGAAGCAGACAACAACAGTAAAATCGACATTACACTAGTGGTCAGCATCTAACATCTATTCTGAAGGAAGATCATTATTCTAAATCAAACCTTTTCGAAAAATTTTGACCCAAGAACAAACTCGAGAAATTCAAATCACTTAGAGATCAAGGAATTTATTTCAATGATAACTTAGTCAAGAATAAATCGTATCGAAATCCACATATTTATACTAAATTGGTTCAATTTGTCGATGTAAATGAAACTGGATCTAATTTTCCTTTAGAGATATGGGATCCATTAGGTTTTCCATCTGAAGCTTATGCCGACGCTTTACGTAAGTTTGAAAACTTATCGTCTCTTTCTTGCCTTAACTTCATCATTCATCCTAGATTTATACATATGTGATGATGGATAGGGGAGAAACAACAGAAAGCAGCTGATGCGAGACAATTAGCCAAGTCACAAGCAAAGCGAACTGAGATTGAGTTCGAGACCGGATCATCAAGTAAGAAACTGGCCCGAACATCCGAAATCGACAATAGGAAACGATACGATCATGATCGGGATAGGGATAGAGATCGTGTTAGAGATAGAAGTCAGAGGGATAGAGATCGGGATAGGGATCGGGATCGAGATCATGACAGGCAAAAGGATTCAAAGAGAGGAGGAAGTCGTAGTCCAAGATGGCGCAAATGAGTTCAATATATCTTGTAGTCTAGTCAGCGCGACCGAGTTTGATGATTTTGTACAGTAATGGATTGGACTGCAGAAAGTTATAATTGTGTATGAATTGTGCAGTTTAGGGATACATAGCTGATGTTGCATACATGGATGACGTTCAAGAGCTATTGAGTATCATCTCATGGGGTTGTGGATTTACAGAAAAAGAAAGAGTGGACTAAAGAATTGATTTGTCAAGATTGAATCTCGTGATTTTTGACCAAACTCAACCAAGGTTTACATTCTAATGACTCATTTGCTTTATTCAAGACTCTTTCGCCCACACTTCAAGCTTAAACTATCAATGTTTTTCGCATGATAGCTCCAAAAAGAAGGTTTCAACTTATTGAGGATCAATATGGCATAAAAAAGTCACACCATTCCAGTCCAGTTGACGGTAGAATAGAGCAAGTATTTTAAGATAACTTTGATTGTGAATTGTCAAGATGACGCACCAAAACATCTAGAAAATCGAAGGAATAGTCACCAATCCATAAGAGGACATCAGGGTGCTCGAGAAGTGCCGCTTTCAGGGGACCTAGGGTAACTCAAAAGATGACTTGAAAAAGTCAAGGGTGACCTTCTATTGAGATCACCATCCTTCTCCTGCTTATGCATAGCTGAAGTGAAACACAGCCAATTGTAGTCCAGCCTCAGAATATGTCACCGGATTTATAGGATGGATTTTTCTGAGCAAATACAACGATCTATTCATTCTTCCATCCAATCTTTCGAGAAATCCATCTTCCACTTCCATTCTTCCTAGCGCATCGACCTTAGACGAAGGTGTTACGTCAAGCTTGCAGCATCCACCACCAGATCTCATGACTCTCATGACATGTTTAGACTCTGTTCACCTTTACAATTGAAAATTTGACTACATATGACTGGGTAGGCTGCGCCACATTCCGAGCGTGACACAGGGAAGAATAGGGAAGGATCTACATTTAAGAAAAAACACACAAGATGACAATTTTTGAGATAAATGAACCTCAAATCTTGACTCAACACTGATTTTCCTTCATTCCTTCAACGACCTCTTAAAGTGAAAACTAAATCATTTCCTTTGAAAAATCACCCTCATTTATTTAAGAATTTATAAAATAATCACCATCTTCATCCATCACAATGTCTTTCAAGCTCACATTCCTTTCAGTCTTCTTAGTCCTTTCAATCAGTTGGTTCTCCAATGCCAAAACTGTTTTCCCTGCACCTGCAACACCATCCGGACCACACAGTCAATGTGGTCTTTGGAGAGCTTCTTTAGGTTTTGATCAAGTTATTCAGTCTTCAACTGCTAATTTGGTTCGTCTATGAATCTTATAAATCTCTTCGATCACCTATTCATCATCATTCAATTTGATTCTTTCTTTTTAATTTTTCTTTCCTCAGCTTACATCCAAACAAACTCATTCACTCAAATCTCTTAACCAAAACTCTCTTCGACAAAGAGGAATTGATCCCTCAGAACCAGTTAAGCTTCATCATTTTCCTTCTTACCTTTCTTTCTCAATCTTCCAATCTAACTTTGACTGATTATATGAAAAAAAAAACACGATCATAGACTGAAAAGATTGTGGATGAAGCTGGTGCACCTGGTGTAAGTCTTTCATTCAGTCATCCGAGTTAACATATATCTCACCTCATTCTACTATTCCTGCTCATAGGCTTGCGGTTCGTCATATGATAGTGATGATAACGTAGTTTGCCTTTGGAATGGTTCAGGCTCTGAGCAACCTGCTTCAAGAGATCCGACTCCAGGTTGGGTAACTGGGTCAGTTCCTAATCAATGAATGAGATGACTCTAAACCAAGTGAGATAGCTTTTTTAAACTGATGTTAAGAAAAATCAACATCCTTAGTTCCTCGACCAACAACTGTTACAGATCAATGTAAGTATTTTTTGGCTTGAGGTTACTAGGAATTGAAGATTGATTGAGATTGAATTCACATAGTTGGGTAAAAGCCAATGGTCATTTAAGTCGTGGTGTACTTGCAGAATCTTGTGCTATCTTTGATTTAGGAGTGAAGGTGGACGTTCAAACAGGTTGTTCAGCTATCTTCATCAGTGCTAATGTAAGTCTTTCTTTCCTTTGATCTCTCTCTCTCTTTTTCTTTCTCGTTGGATTGGATTCTGATCAGTTAGGAATTTTTTTAGATGTTTACTGAGTTAGGATATAATAAAGAAGTGGGTTCGATTAAGATTGATTCTTGGGATTTGTCAGTCAGATCTTCACACTTTTTTCATTTTAATTCATCTCTCATTCACTGAATTATTTTTCTTTTTCCCATCTTCACTCTAAATAGCGATTCACCAGAAAAGGCTTGGTAATGGATTCGAAGAAGCTTAATTTGTCTTCATTTTATTTCACATTTTAAGTTGAATCAGTTTGACATCCAATATATAAAAACTCCTTTAACAAGAAATAGATTGCTTTAATTATTCCGTGTCCACAAAGAAAATGAAGCTCAAAGGTATGATGATGTATTGAGAACCGGATGTTGAAGTGATACATAAAGAGATATAAACTATATTTTGATTGTATCTTGGATTATAGTTTGATGATAAGTCAAAGCAAAGTCGAGTGATATTTGAGAAAGAGATCATATATAGTTCATTCAAGCAAGCTCTTCAATCCTGGTCATCTTCATGTCTGACTGTGAGACTGATGTATATACAAGTCAAAACCCTCTGCAGATTACACGGCCGAGATCTATGAGTTATACAGAGACTGTTGATGATTGGTTTGTGAGTTAGAAATGAAAAACTTAAAAACATATGGATTTATTTCGCAAACACACAGACAGACATAGATGAAACAACAAAGACAAGTAGCAAGAGGATTTATAAAGAAGTATACCTATGAGACATACACACAAACCACGAACTGTTGATAGTTAGTTTGTGAACTAGAAATGAAGAACTTTGGAACAGATGGATTTATTTGCAAACACAAATCAAAAAAAGAGAAAAAAGTCTTAGCAATAGATCCAATCACGATGTAAATAATTTTCACATACATATGACATGATGTCTACCCACGTCATTGATCAGTCTGATCCTCAATCGGCGAGAGTCGAGGTGACCGAATGCTTGATTTTCTACCATTGAGGCTCTTGTTTTCCAAGAGATTGTGTACAGTGAGTAGACCAGGAATTGGGAAGGATGAAGGATATGGTTCAACTTCTTGGATTGCACATCGAAAAAAAAACACTTCTTTCTCTGTGTTGAGCATTTCAATCTTGGTGAGACTTTGTAATTACTCAGTCTCAATTTGACTCGCAGAGCCATGTGGAAAGTGGACCGGAATGAACGTTTTTCGATGAGTGTACCTTTCTCAAGATTCAAACTTGAGTATACATTTTTTGATCTCAAGATATTGAATTAATGAGTAGTATGAGATCCAACTAGAGTCAAAGCAAAAATTAATACGTACCAATAACAAAATCAGTTTTGTAGAACATATTAAACGGTGGTGGTGACACACAACCACGAAAATGCTTCAAAGATGATAAAGGGCGTGATTGAAAGATAATATGAGAATCATAATGTGGTTCATTTATCAAGAATGTCTAGACTCACGATCGCAGAGGATTGGGTGTGAGAACCATAGGTGAAATGTATGAAAAGCACAAAGATAAACTTTGTGACGATTAGAACATACACTATCCTCTGTGAACAGGATCAGGAAGATTCTAACAGCTAGATCTGATAAGTTTTATTGTCTTCATGAATCTCAATGAGAAAGCAAGGTCGAAGACTAAGTAAATTTACAAGACCATGATGAAGATAGTCTCATTTTTAAATCCAATTTGTCCGAATAAGACGGCAATAGAAGCATTGTGTGTGTAGTGCAGCAGTGATAAATGTGGGAATTCTTACTTAGAGAACTGAGGCACACGTTTGACTATAGGTAGCAGTATCTTCAGACTGAATGTGTTTCTCTCATTTTTTCGTGCTCTTCAAACAAAACAAACTTGGGCGCACGAAGATGTTGATTTATACATGAAGAATGTGGTGATAGGATACCTTTAAGTACACTACCTCTCTACGCTATGATTTTCAAATATTTGAAGAAGTGTTTTGATTATCACGTTGTCTGGGACTCTCAAATTGTGTATACCTCACATGAATTTTTGTTGAGGCTACAACTCTCTGGAGACGGAGCTCAAGTGGGACTTTATATGGGTTTAATAAAATTGATTGAATATATTAAGATGAAATTCCAATGGGTGTCGTAACAATTTTGTAAAATGATTTAAAGATTAATTGAAAATGATGATAATAAGAAAATTGAATATTGAGATGAAGAGTAACTAATCAATTATAAACTAATAAGTTTTCACAACCAAGGATCCCTAGCAAATTAAAAGAAAATTGAATGTCAATGATATGTATGGATCATACGAAAGGAATCAAAAGCACATACCCTAAATTCGACAGAACAAGATTTAGCGAAGCTCGCAACCTCAAGCAATACGTTCGAAGTATTGTGGGTCGACATAAATCTGTGATAAAATCGAAAAGATAGATGATTAATCAATTGATAAGGAAAAGGAAAAGAAAAAAAGAAGGAACAGACATACTTCGGTCAATTCTTCTGGGAGCTCAATCAACTCGAAAGGTTTTGGTGCTTCTTGATTACGTGGGTCATATACAGTTCGAAGAAAGTAGGGGTCTTGTTCGTGAAGAGGGGGAGGTAGATTTGTTTTAGGAGGTTGAGTAGGAAGAGTGATGTGAATGGCTGGATAGAATCTCTGAAGGGGGATCTCAAGAGGCTTGTTCAAAGAGCGACGAGCAGAAATCCAGACAAAGAGTTTAAACAAGCCAACAAAGAGAAGGTCGAGCATCAAAAGCAAAAAGAATGAAATGATCAAGTCTTCAATGAGGGTAATTAAAATTGTAGACTCGAAAAGCTCAAACTCTCCACGATTGAAGAAGATAGCGTGAATCATGAATACCACAATGAAACATAATGGAAAAGCGATTTTTTGGTATGGAGTAGAAGTCATTTTAAAATCAGAAGTGGTCTCTACAGTTGAAAGCGAAAGATTTCAAGGGGATTGAAGAGATTGGGATAAGACGGAAGTGGTAAGGAGGAAGAAGAGAAGATCTGGATCGGACCTTCAGAGGACAAGATCTTATAGTCTTACGATGCTGATCCTAGGTAGATCAGCTCACTCAGCTCCAGTGTAAAGTACGCAAAGTCCTTTGTTTTTATCATAAAGCTTAAATATGCTAAGCAAAATGCATCTGATCGGAAGAAGCTGAACATTTACGTCAACTTCATTCGATCAAATATATTGGAATAAAGTTTGTTTAGCTGAACATCTTATACCAACCTTATTCCAATATATTTGAACATCTTATACCAAATCCCCGAGCCCTTGTGCAATTTCATACACTCGAGTAAAAAAAGTCATGATGCATTTTCTAAATCATAGTCCCAAATGTACAGCTTAATGTACTTATCAATTATTCGCAGAGACTAGATTAAAAAAGTCTGAGTTTGATCTCTTCCTGGATTCTGAAGTGTCATCTGGATCCTGCTATGATACGAACATCTATGTTCACATTGCACCAATCTAATCGAATCCCTATCTGAATGCAAGACCTGAAGCGCTTATATATCGCAGAGTCGCAGGTATAAAATACAATTTCTAATCGATTTACACAATCATTTGGTAGTTAAACTGAATTATGTTTTGTTTGGCAGAAATCTTCAAGGATGTTTCACATATCTAGTCTGTCAAATCAAATCCTCCTACTTATTTTCATAGTCATTGTTTACAGAACACGGACAGTAGAGAAGAAACAGGATGACCTCTTCAATGACAAATTGATAAAACCCAGATTGTATCAATGTAGGCGGTAGGGTGTACAATGCGCGGAATGAAACCCTCTCCATACGACATGTGGTACGTCTCTTGGTGTTTCTCAATCTATGCAACATTGATACCTATCCCATCACCTACACAAATTCTCTGATGATCGAATTCCTTTTCTCTTGTTATCGCATAAATGCGATCGCATATGCCAAAGACTACACCCATGGCTTTCATTATATAGCTCGTCACTGTGGATCAACTGAGCTTTTGGTCAAAAAGAATAAAAGCATTTCACAAATAGTATATTGGATTATGTGTGGGTATCATAATTAGCAAGCCCATTCGATCAAGAGTTTTGAATCAAGCAGATCCAAGATTTTGTTTTGATCACGATTTGCCGTAATACCCTTTTGTCAGACTTTGAATACTTTTCGAAATATGATCTTTTCCTGATCTCTATTAACAAACTTTTCTTCAGTGTCTCCTGCACATTCAATCTTGATAGACTGGAAAATACGCAGGTATACCCGGAACTGTTAAATAGTGATATGATATGATAAGGATATCAAATGTGATGATGATTGCATACATTTAGACCACAATAACTGAGCATTTTATCTAGTGAAGTGATTTACTTTCAGTGCATCTCCATTGTTCAATCAAAGGATGTTCATGTAGCATCTTGATCCTTTTGTTGTAGGTGAAAACAAGAAGGATCTTTGACCCTTACAATAAGGAAAGAAAAGCGACTCCAGATGAAATTAAATATATCAGAGATGTTCCTTTGATACTTTTCGATGTCCAGAAGCTTCTTGGGTCCTTTGCAACAGCCAAAGACCGCACTACTTCTATTGAATGTGGTCACAAAGAAGTCTTCCAAATGCTAACACTTCAAGAAGCAAAGATAGGGAGTGGTCAAGTTGGAGTAGAGAAAACGATGTTCCATAATAGAACGATAGCAATAGGAAGAATGCTGATGTTTCTATACAAGCATGGGTCACAGAGAGGAGGAGTGAAAAAATTTGCATTTGGAAATGGGACAAGATCAATTTCAATTAAAGCTTACACTAATTTAGAAATCTTAAAACTACCGGCATGAGCAGTTGTAAAACTGCAAACAGCACTGAGTCTGATGCGAGGAATTTGTAACATTCTTTATTTTAGATTTTGTATTTTGAGATTCTATTGATGAGTTTGCGACTTCAGTTCAGCATTCTTGGTTCATAGGTTTCCTTTTTCGGAGCTTTAATTTAATCTAGTTTAAGTTATACTTTGTATCCTTTTTTTCTTTGTTAATTCTTGCAATTTTCATTCCTGTTATAGTAAAACTTGAAGAACTTACCTTGACCTTCTCTTAGGTTAGATGATTGTAAAGAAATTTGTGATGAACCAACAAGTCAATTATAACATTTCTTTCAATAGTTTAGCTACATTCTTTAGTTTCAAAACCTGAAGACTGTATTTCAATTGATGAATGAAACACCATTCAATTTATATTAATTTCTCAACATGATCCTAAAACTAGTGATCACAATCAGACAAGAATGATCATGGACATTGTTTTTTCCAATCATCATCCACTCATTTCTCTTCTCCATATAAGAAATAAATCGTGAGTAGAAAGCGAGCTCCGCTGAGGGCGTTCAGTAGATATCAATGATGGAGTAGGATGTCACATCATGAAGACGAAAATCATCAACAGGTGTGGTGTCTCTGTTGGTATAGTTTGATTGTAAGTGGTATGTACATAGATATTACTCGGGTAGAGATGATATCGAGTTGACTAAGTTATCATGAAGGATAACTCAATTTACCTGTTTCCATGTTGAAGTGATAAGTTGAGATGTTCAAAATAAATTGATAGATAGTTTTAATAAGTGTTCTTGTGATTGTGGAGGGCAATCTATATTCATAAAGCCAGCACGATAGATCGGTGATCCAACTTCAAGGTTGATGAAAAACGTGTCATTGTTCATTATGATCGATCAATCGGTATGTGTTTTTTACATATGTTGAGGTTCGATTTGTTGAGTTCGAATGAAATTGATGATAAAATGGTCGACGTGGAAGTAAAGCTGAGTTTTTCCTGATTGATGCTTAAGAACAGTTTTTGCATTTTAATTCGAAACAAAACTAACATTACGACAGCACGTTCGATTGGAATCACTTCAACTTTTACTTCTCCAAACTGATTCTATAAAAAGCAAAAAAAACAATTCATTCGCAATCTCATTGTCCACTTACTTCAATAAGGGATCATACAGCTTAACCAGCATTCTTAAGCAGTCACTCCAAATGAGTCAAAACCCCACAAGAAAGAACTGAACCAAGAAAGAGAAATGGAGGTGGTGAACCTTTGATCTCAATTCAACTCAAACCTTTTGATGTTGTACATGAATCTTCTTGTTCTTTACTTTATCATTTCAAAAGATTTAAATTTTCATCACTTCATTCCTCTAAACCATAGAACGCTTCATATATTGATATAAGTGAAAAAAAAACGATAATGTTTGTCAATTGATTTGTTCTTTATATCAGATTTCATGAATGAACTTTACTACCATTTAGAATTGTCTTCTACAAGATATCTTAAAATAACACTCTTCAGTAAATTCTTTCCAAACTACTACTTACATCTTAAAGAAAAAAAAAACGACCAGTTGATCCATTCCTTTGAAGATACAGATCATATCCTAATCTCAACTTTCAAACTTACATAATCAACTTTGGGTTTATAAAGAATGATCAGTTTCTTATAAATTTACATGATCTATTTCGAATTGAATTTAATCTCAATCAAACCCTTTAACCATTCTTCAACCATTCTTGATCACAAGTTTGAAGATTAGATTTGGTTTGGATGAATGAATGAATGAGAAAGTTTGATTGATAAAAAAAACTCGGTGGGGAAGTAAAGGGATCAAAGGTCTTTTTCCTAATCATCAAATCATAGTCAAAGAAGATTAAGATCTTTTGATATTCTTAATACGATCTGATTCATGAATAAATAAATAAAAAATTATATGTACACATTTGATTTGATTTTTTTGAATAATTTTCTATAAATGATCAATAGATGATTGTCAGATTCACTGAAAAAAGCACGATCGTATAGGAATAATAATTAAGTTGATGATGTGATTTGAATTCATCAATGAGACTTGAACTTGAAGAGAAAGAGAGAGAGAAAACACACTGGTTCTTCAATCTAAGATCTTACATTCAAACTCGTCACAAGAGTCAATCAAAAGCCTCTTTGACTAAAATAAAAATAAGAAAAACTCATGAAGAAAAGTTGATTGGGTGGAATTCGATTTGAATAAATCCATCCAAAAGAAAAGTTGACCGATCATCTTCAAAAAAAGTTAATTAAATTACATGTTTTTCAAATAAATCAAATGACTCAACCCTTTATCATTCAAACTCATAGGAAAGTTAATTAACAAAATTTTAACCACCTTTGTGTTATTTCAAGTTTTCACCATATTTCATTAATCGAACAAAAGAAAAAAGATGTACTGAAAAAAAAAAGATTTATAAACAAAAACATCTTTCATATCAGAATTTTACAAAAAAGAAAGTAGACACACGTGTAAATCGGATTATAAACTATAAAATGTTCTCTAAACAATGTGAATCAAACTTCATTAGATCAACATCAACGCTTTTATTTATACAAACAAATCTTTCCTTTCCACTTTTTTTCACCATCAAGAAAGAGTACACAAAATACATTAAAAGATTCACAGGTTTGATAAATTCAATTAAGATCCTTAAACCGAATCAAAAAACTAAATCAATTTGATTTTGATAAGTTTTTCTGAACCAAATCTGAATTTCATCCCGACGAAATCCATCTCCTTCTCCTCAATCCCCATTCACGATCCTTTATCAATCAATCAAATCTGAAATCTTAGTGACCTTTAACTTCTTCCACCGATCATCCTCCAAACCAAGTTTCCAAACCAGTTCAAAACTTTCCAAACTTTTCAATGAAACCAAAGCTGTTAGTTTGACATCTTGATTTGAGGGATCATCCTTGATAGGTTTCATTAAGATCGATTCGATTTCGTTTAAAGAAAGCTTTGAGTTTGAGAGAATGAAGGATTGTAATGATTCAGTGGAGTTGAGTTTAGGTAAATGTTTAGTATTCCATTTGAATTTTAAGGTGTAATTTAATGAATCAAGATGAGTGGGTCTTGTGAATATCTTGGGTTTAGAAGTTGATGTTGATGTCTCTTTAGATCTTAAAGGATGAAGTTCAGGTAAATGAGAATTCGAATCGAATCCTTCCTTTTCTCTTAATGAATCTTCTTTTGCTTTCCTTAACTTTGCCCCAGCCAATTTCAATTCATCTAATCTCCTCTTCTTCTCTCTCATCTGTTGCGTTTCTTCTTCTAACTTTCTTTCACGTTCTTCTAAATCTGCTAACATCGTCTTTCGTTTTGAATTTAATCTTTCATCTCTCTTGGCTTTAGATGATCGAATGGATAGTTTTAAATCAAATTCGGATCGTTTGATCGGATCTAATAGAGTCTCGAGTGCGATTTTTAATTTATGAAACTTTTCCCCTGCTAGTGGATCATCTGGATTCTAATCAAAAAGAGAGATTGGATTGAATTAGATTGATGATGTTGATGATGATGAAGAAGAAGTTTGAATGAGATCTAATAAGAAACTCACTCGGTCTGGATGAACTTTCAATGATGCTTTTCTATATGCAGTTCTGATCTCATGACTGTCTGCTTGAGCTGATACTCCTATGATTTGATAATAATCAAGATGATTTGATTCATTCATTTTTCTTTTTTTAATTCAATCGATTCAGTTCATTGATTAATGATCGATTTGATGTATTTTGAAAGAAATGCTGAGGTTAAAATGAAAGTGATTCGAAAGTGAAGGTAAACAAGGGAAGTTGAGTTGACCGAACCGGTTTATAAACATATATCCTTATATCTCATCATCTCCTCACTCTTTTCACAATTCTCAGTTTGAAGTTTGATTGTGTAAGCCACTTCAACTTTTCATCAAACCAAATCACAAAACAAGATGTTCTCATCATGGTCAAGCCCTTCATCATCATCATCATCAACAACACCAGCATCAGCATCATCAAATCTAAAATCAGAACAACTCAAACAAGAAGTCACTCAACAATTAGCTTTAGCCAATGCTCAAGAACTCATCAATGTAATCATCCTCTCTCCTCTCTTTTCTTTTCTTTTTCTACTTCTTTTCTTTTTGTGAGAGTGCGAAAAAACTGATCAAAGCTTAACTAATGATGTTATTTTTTTGGTGTTTTCTCAAATCAGAAAATTAATGAAAAATGGTAAAATGAACTTCTTTGGTTTGATTTATGAAATTCGAGTTAATCATTCATCAAACTACTTATTAACTTTGAATCCACTTTTTCATTCAATTCAAATTTCACAGTTACGCACGTTGTATTCAATCACCTTCAAGTACCTTAACAACAAGAGAACAAGTAAATCAGAACTTCTTTCTTTTAAAAACGTATTTCTTTTTTCAATTCGGATTTCATGAAAACTAAACTCCTTTTTGTTTTGTGGAATTTTTTTTTTCCGTTCGTCCGTTTAAATAGAAAATGATTTCAAATTGTATGGATAGATACTTAGAAGCCTATAACGTAACCTTCAATTTTTTCTCTCTTTTTTCTTCATCTCATTTCTTTCTTCAAACATCTTTCAATCATCTAACTTTTTTCTTTTTGGATTCTTTGAATTGGTTTTTTTTTTCCTTTTCAAAAAAGATCGTCTCAAGAACTTATGTGAATCGAATTACAAAACAAAGAAACTTAGCAAACCAATCTACACTTGAATCTAATTCATTATAAAACACCCCCTTCCCTTCCCAACGCAACTAAAAAAAAACAAGAAATCAAAACCTCTCAAGATCTCTAGAGACTTTTCGATGCAGGTCGGAAAGAAAAATTTTACAATGGTACACTAGTTGAATTTGTGAACGAAAAAAAATTCCTACATTTGAATTTCTTGAAAATCTCCTTTCATCTTTAAATCTGAATCTTTTTTTTTTTCTTGTCATTTCAAACTTTTTAAAAAAGAAAATCCCTTATTTGGATTCTTTCAGTAATCTGTTTAAATGAAAATGTTTAAAGAAATCAAACTGAGTGTTAACCCAATCAAAAGTCAAAGAGTAGAGTAAAAGTCAAAAGGGGGTTTGGCCAAAGTCGGTAATCTAATCTCAATCACAAGATAAAAAGGTTTGCTCAGCTTGCTTTGAATATACCCTGCATGATCATCTAAACCATTCCAAGAATCATTCCAATCATCCTTTTTCAATCAAATCTTATACTCATCATACTTTAGCAGAAATACAACACATCCATTCAAACCCATTCTCATCCAACCCTTCCTAGAAGGACAAACCTGATGAATTCTTCACTTTAGCTCATTCTCTCATCTCTTAGCCATTCAACCTCATTGATCATCTGATGTTCAAAGCCAACCCATCATCAAGAGAGAACTATACTCAAAGTTAAGTTTAAGTTTCTAAACTAACTCAACTCAATCACAAAAACCTCTCAATCAACAACTTCAACTTTAGATCTCAATCAAATCCAATTCTCTTCATCCATCTTTCAAAATTCAAACCTCAATCAAATCAAATCTTGAAATTTCTTATTCTAAATCTCATTCAAACTTCAATTTCTTTCTTTTTGCCCATTTACTGTTCTTTCAAAAATTTTGAAATCCACTTTTGAATTTCTTTCTTCTTTAAATATGAAGTTCATAGATTTAGGGAAAAAAAATAGATTTCAAGAATTACAACTTACAATAACAACAACATCAACATGAAAAAATCACCAATCTACGATTCTTTTGAAAAAAGATGAGGAATAATTAAACTTCTTTGGGGTGAGTAATTCTATCAGAAAGGAAAAACAAGCGAAAAAAACAATCATATGCATAAACCTTCAATCCGGAATCCCAATCGTACTAAGAAAGACAATATCGTCCTTGAAAAGCGTTCTATATATATATATATATGCAATCGATTATCTTTTGGCATTCGAGTATGATAAATCAACATAAATAAACCTGTTGTCTTAGAAAAATAAAAATCATCCTGTTGTGTCATGATCCAAAAACGATGAGATCGTTCAAGGATCGTATTGCTACAGATCACAGTGATGATTGATAGATACATGACCACCCCGAGGCGAGGATTGAAATGAGTGTGTTATTCTTTTTTTGAAATTTAGGGCGTATGACAAATTGCCATTCCGACCATCAAGTCTAAGAGCTACTGAGCAGGTGATCCCAAGTCTCGCAACTTGTCTTTGTTCAACACCAAAAAAGGTGTATAGGATAGAAGAGGTAGGATAGGAAGGGATTTTGACAAAGTGAAAAGAAAATTCAAGGGGAATCTTGGGTGGGACTTACACACATGCTGATTTGTTTAGATGACTTCGAATCATCTCCATGGTTTTCGATCTCCTAATAATTGCCGCTCAATCCCTTCACCCTCATCTTCATCTTCAGAACTCATCATTGGCTCTTCTTCTGCTTCTTCTGCTTCTGCTTCTGCTTCTGCTTCTTCTTCTTCTTCTTCTTCATCAAAGATCTCTCCTTCTTCTACTTCTTCTCCTTCTTCCAAGTCTGCTCTTCTTCTGATCTTACGTATCGAGGTCCAGATCGGATTGGGAACCGGATGAATCGCAGCTTCTTCTGAAAGATGATCATCTGGTGGTGATATCATCGATTCGAGTTCAGCTTCTAATGCTTCATCCATCATCACGCTATTCAACTCTTCACTATCTACACTACTAGCAACTTCTTCTTTATTCTCATCCGTTTCTCCTGATCCTAGCTGACTTTGATCTTCGCCATCATCGCTCAACGCAAACGTAACGAAATCCTCGTTGTTGGCTACTTGATCGTATTTTGATCGTTTGTGTTGCGAAGTCTTGTCTGATTTTGCGGTAGGTGAATGTCCTTTGGATGCTTTTGCTCGGCGAGGCTCTGAACCACGGGTATTCTGGTCTTCAAGATCATTGGCTTTTCGTTTGCCTTTGACATCTGTAAAGAAGAGATCTCCACCACTCTGTAAGCCTTCTTCATCAGAGTCAGATTCTTCCGGTGCCTGGTCGTTCAGTTTTTTGCCTCGATTGATCACATGAGGTAACCGACAAGTTGAATTAGAGCAAGTGCCGTCCTTGGTGAATTCCGGACATTCTCGAACGTGTCGATCTTTACACTCAGCACCTTTCGAACACCATCCTAATTCTGCAAAATCTTTACAAACCGTCGATGTGTGCGTGCTGACGTGTGGGTAAGGACAATCAGGTTTGTTGCATCTTGGGAAATGACTACAATGCTCCATATTATGTGCATCAGGCTTGTGAGAGAGTGGACAAGATGAGGCTGGATGTGCGCATTTACGACGAAGGAAGCGAGAACAGATGGCGACATTCGAGGGTTCATGCTGGTAGACACATGTTAGTCCTTTTCGGCAGGCACCTGTGAGATAAAGAAGACGATGTAAACCGTGTAAACAAGCGAAAAGAGATTGATCAGTATTTTATGCTAGTGATTGGACGTTTGTCCACGTGGTGGTTAGTGGAGGGGGTAGGCATGAGTATTCAAAGAATTGGCTAGGAAAGTGAAGCTGAACCAGTCTTAGCGAAAAAGCGACATTGTTCGTTTTTCTTCATCCGGGGAGGTCTTGCGATTTTCATGGTCATCGAACTACAAGAAGAATTGCAACGGTATATAAGTAAGATCAATCAATACCATCAAGAATTCCTTGAGGCAAGCCACGCACCCTCTACCTCGGCCCATTCTAGTATCCCATGCTGGATGTCTTCTTGGTACTTGAGTAGTATACTTGGTTGAAAGTCCGTTCATCAGCATCATTAATCGTGCCTTTTTGGCTTCTTGAACTTTTTGCGACTGGTGCTTCTTTAGTGCACTCAAAGCAATCAGATTACCTGACTTGGTTCGAACATAGGTCGTGCCAGCTATGGAAGCTTTGAGTGGTGTGCTAGTAGAAGTAGAAGCTTGAGGGACAAGTTCAGAAACAGCTGATGGTACGTCTATTGATGGCTTGTTTGAAATTTCAACACTATCTGTTGGACAGACAGGCAAGATGATCAGCGAAGAAAAAACAAAGGGAGGACAACATTCATACGTACTGGTGCTCCGTACAAGCTTCTTACCACGAGGATCTCGGGCAAAAGCGATCCCGTCAATGATAACCTCCCTGTTAGAATGACTCAAAAGTGATTGAGTGGAGTTTGATATGATAGCTTTAGAAGAGGAGACAAAAGATTTGGAAGGTTTAGGTACAAAAGGTTTAGAGGAGGCGGACAGAGTCGTGCTTTTAAGGGTGGATGTAGTCTGTACTGCTGGAGCTTGTGATGAGGGTAAAATGGGCTCGTCCTGAATAGGAATAGTTGGGTAGGAAGAAGAATTGTTTCCTGGTTGTGGGATTTCATTCTTCAAAGCAGAAGTACTCTGAGGTAGAGTAGAAAGAGACAAGTTTGAAGTGCTAGAAGGAAGGACTGCTGAGGTCGGGGCCTTGATAGGTATCGCCCTGGAGTGATTCGACTGAGGAATAGTCTGAGCAGGCACAGCAGTGGCCTTGTTCAAGATAAGTTTCTTTGAACCCATGCTCCTAGCCCTGGGGTTATATGTTAGGTTGGAGCTCGGTACCAACTTCCAGCTAGTCTTGGTCACTAGTGGAACAACAGGCCGTGATGAGTGAGAAGAGACATCATGAAGCTGGGGTGTCAAAGATGTAGATTTTGAGCTAGAAGCGAACTGAGGCCTGCTTTGGATATGGGCTGGTTGATGGATTAAGGATGCATTTTGAGCTTCGGTGATTGTTTTTTTGCGTTGATCGATGGTGCCTGAGTAGATCAAGAGATCAAGAAAAGGTGAGTGATTGACAAAAGTCAACTAGAAGACTTTCTCTGAAAAGGTTAGGGACTAAACCTTGTAGACGGTCAATCTCAGCCAAGACAACAGCTTGTTCGGTTGACATTATCCAAGAACGTGATGGTGATATTTGATTGGATTTCTTTGATGATTGGTGTTAAAGGTTTCCTATTTTCTTTCTTTTTCGAATGATCAAGTCAAGAGTACTTTCGATGAGATGATGAATGCAAATAGTAAGTTAAAATGGATTTGATAATGCTATGAATGGTAAACTGCGATGAATGAATAGGTACTCTCTATCAGAAATGGAAAACCGGTATCAATGAAGAATTAAATGTCACAAACTACTTAAATTCATCCACTAATATCTCTGTAACTCTTACTAAGGTGTACACGTTTGAAATCGGTCTACCTTTCCATGGTATTGGTTAGATAGTACCGACCCTAGACAGTCCCGACCTTGGTCCAGGACTGTCAGTGTTCGGGTTTCTTTTGAAACCCCCCGAATGATTTGAAGTTTCTGATTAGTCACTTCAAATATCGGGTGAGGTAATTCCTGTTTACTAAACAGATGATTTTTATAATTTGATCCGTTAGTAAAATTCCAGGTTTTTAAAATAGATACCGGTTTTAATTAACCGAAGAGCTTTGTGATAGCTTAAATTCCCAGTTGATAGTCGAACGGGAGGGCTTTTTAAGCTATCTCGATATGTGCTGGATTTTAAATCTATTTAAAAAACCCAAAGGAATTCCTCAAGGTTCCAAGAACACTTTAGAGAGAGCCTTCAATTCAGCAATTATATATATAAAAGCTTCTGAAAAGGTGGATGAGGTTTACTTCAACCTCCTCTCAAGTCGTAAGTCTGAGTCTCGTAAACCGAAATCACGCCTACTCTTCCGACTTTAGTGTTCAAATGAATCCCATTACAATTTGTATTTATTCATTTCTAATAAGATGCTCTTGGCTTCTTCTATATCTGCTTGTGAGTAAGGCTTAATATACAGCCTCCACGCTTCTGACTTCCATCTCCCTATCTCGCAGATCTCCGGTATGGATACATTAAATGCGTGCCTCAAGGATGCTCCTCCTACCCTGAAGGAGTGTCCTGTTAATCCGGCTACTTCTTCTCTATCCCATATTCTCCGGCACCAAGCCATTACCATCTGCTTTGAAACCGCCCAGCATTTCCCTTTTTCCTCCCAACCAAACAGGGGTGCCTCCACTAGTGAACTTGCCGACAACCGTCTTCTGACTGCTGCGACTGGACACAGTGGGTTCTTTTGTGCCATCAGTTGCAGCGTTTGGATCTCCCCAACCTTTGCTGTCTTCGCACCTCTTAATTTTATGCAAACCACCTCGACCCCCTGGATTAAGCTAAACTCGACATCTGACTTTTGGATTGATTCTGCCATATCTTGCTTGTTCCCGGTCAATTCTCCTAGCCTTGCCAGGCTCCAAAATGCGCACAAGGCCGTATCAAGAATCGCCAGCTGCTTTGCACTTCCAAATGAGCAATTCAAAACCAGCTGCTTCAAATGTCGAAGTTTCACGGGTTTCTTCTCTTCCCCGCTTGCCACCTTTACATCTAGTTTCTTTGACGCTATCAGCATAAGTTTGATTCTTTCGTCCTTCACTTGTGGGAATTCAACGTCGTGTAAGAGGTGCCACGCCTTCAGCCCGTGTATATACTTCTCCAAAGTTGAAGACTGTATATCTTCACTTGTTGTAGCGTCTTCTGTTCTACCTGCCCAGCAGCAAAAGTTGTATATATCGTCCTTGGAAGCTGGTAGAACAAAGCCTCCCCCGTCTTCTTTTTTAAATTTAAGAAACTTCTTCACTGCACCGTTATAAGATAGCAAGGTGTTCCATTTCCACCCGCTTAGTACGTGAATTTGTTGAGCTGACAGCGTTTGTTCATCGTTGCCTGTCGATGTGAAGTGCCGGATTGCTGTTAAGGAATCCATATCTCCCTGTAAGAATTTTGTATTCTCGTATTTTCAAAGGTCGGAGGAGTGCTCAAGTCTGTAGAGCTTTTTGGGTGATGGAACCCTGGACCCTTCATTATACAAATCTCACAACGTTCCTCAGGATTTTTGCAAAGGATAGTACTGGTTACGACCCCAGGAAAATTATATTACATACAAATTCTCAAACATGTAGTAAAGTGTTAACTAATCACATTAAGAAACTATTTACATTAAGTGCAATCTAACCCAGGGAATTGATGACTCAGATCATCATACTCTGCGTACCTTGGGTCTAAGTAAGATTGCGTGAACCACTTCTGTAGGTCAAGGGGAATATTGGTTCGCACTCGATCTTTCTCATGCATACCGTGTACTTTTCCATCCTCGGTCCTTGAGATCCCATCTGCTAGGTTTCTTTTGGACACCACTCTCTTTGCCACCAGATCTACCTCGCACCGGATCAGAATCTCTTGGATTTTCCTCCACTCTAAGTTCACCTCAAAATCACCCGATCTTTTGTTGTTAATGGCATTTTCGGTCGTCGTATTATCCGTCCACACAATCAAGGATTTTCTTGAGTAGTCTCCTCGGCCTACAATGTGCCAGAGGCCAACTCTTATTGCTACCGTCTCCAGCCAGGCTATCCCCCTCTTCTCTTTACCAGATTTTTCCCAGCCGTCACGTAGCTTAAGTTGGAACCAGGACTTTCCGATGATTACACCTACTCCGTATTTTGGTGATGCGTCCCCTACCCATCCGACGTCCACTGGGTTTTCGAACCGTAACAACCTGGTGTGTTTGAAGCTGCACAGAGTGGTCTTCCAAAAAAGCAAGTCCGCCCTCGCATTTCTCGATAGGTGTTGTCGTGCATGCTTGTGAAACCAGCTCTTCATCATGTGGAAAAGAGAAGACAAGTAGCACTTCAGCTGAGGTAGCATCAAGGCTACATGGTTCAGTCGGCCACACAACACCTCGATCTCATTAAGTGAGAAAGGATCTTTCCTATCCAGTGCATCCTTTACCTGATCTATACGCTGCCTGAGTTTAGCCTCCGGCAACCTCACCGTTTTCTCCATACCATTCCAAATGAAACCAAGGAATTTCTGTTCAAAGTCAAATTCCGAAAACTTCTCTTCGTTCGTGATAACTCCAAGTTGTTGGCTCCTTTCGACTATTTCATTCATAGATAGGTCGGAGTCAACTTCCTTTATGAACAATGCATCATCTACCCAGCGAAACACTTCTAGGACCTCAAATTCAAATTTCATAATTTCTTTCCACCCATCCGCTGGCCTACCAAAGGACCCGCAGCCGGCCACGCCTCCGAAACCTATTCTAGTATCTCTCCATACCCTTCCTTCGAAGTCTAGGATCATCATGTATTGTTGTTGGTCGATTCTTGTCGGTATTTGCCGATAAGCTTTTTCCCAATCGAATAATGCCAGTAATACGGGCTCTTCTCTGCCAACGAAGAATCTTTGCACCTTAGCAAAGTCGTCCCAAGTCGTCTGAAACTCGAGCTTGTTTACAAAGGAATTTACCGAAGGTAGTCCTTGGAAGTTTCGCGGGAAGGAGAGGTCGTTTATTGGTCTTATTGATCCATCGCCGTTTACTACCGCCCCCATTGGATTTGTCCTGAAAAATCCGCACCTTTTATAAACCTCTTCGTGTGTAAAAGGGCCGAAAATCCTTCCCAATTTCTTCTCTTTCTCCATATTCTTCGCGATCTTTTCCGCGGCGAATTTTGATGAGCTATGATTGGGTGGTGTGAACCAATGGTAGTCTCCTAAAGCGTGCCAAGGGATCCCTTGGTCAAATCCCTCTTTGAACCCAATGATCAGGTCCTCATACCGGTCTAGAAGGTTTGCGTTCCTCAATGCTCTTTCCCATTCTTCAATGTTCATTTCACACGAAACCGAGGTCGGCCATAATTCCTCATCCAAATATCTCACCTGAGTTGCTGGGACATCTTCTAAGAGGCGTCCAAGGCCTGCGATTTCACTCGAAAGATACGAGATTTCTCCTTCCGGCTTTGGACTGAGTTTCTCGCCTGCGCCGGAAGGATTAGGGCAATCCCCTGGGAAGGTTGAATTTAAATCGAGGCTTTCAATGAGATCTTCGCCCCTTATCAAAGAATGTGGATAAACAGAAATACGATTAGAATTTCATAAGAGAATATTTGCAAAGCGGAGGTACAATAATAAATTCAAATTAATGTAATTACATCATTCAGCTCCTCAAAACAAATGATAAAATTCTGCTGACGGCGAGGAGAAAATCAGAAGTGGACGTGGGGCAACCTACTCCTTTTTATCTTTTCCCTTCTCCTTGTTTCCGTAAGGCTTCCTTCTGAAGTTGGGGTCAAAATTCTTCCCCTGGTACCCCCCATTTCTGAAGGAGTTCCTTTCTCCAAAATTTCTATGTGCGCCGCTTGATGGTTGGTTCTGGAAGGATGGTTTGTTGCCCAACGAAGGAGTGACCGATGGTAAGTCTAGATAAGGACTCTTTCCCTCTTTCTCTCCTCCGTTCCTATAAGGGTTATCGCGGAAGGAGAGGTCGCCGTTAGACTGCACATGGTGGTATATCTTATCTACCAAACCCGTCGGTTCAATTGCGGGGTTGGGTACCGCTACTCCTGGATTTCTGAAGGAGAAGGTAGCCTTACGGATCCTCAGGTCATATGTGAACGCGACGACCCACGATCCTCTTTCTTTCGCAATCATATTCACCTTCTTCCTATGAGTTTCAAACGAATTTGCTAGCTCTGGAAAGCCGTACGCTGACAACGCTAATATGAACTCTTCCATATTATCCGTCCAGTCGGACTTGGACTGCGACCATTCTCCCGCGTATGGAAAACCACGATATGTGTGCGTCTCTTGATCCTTCTTTTTGTAATCAACATGGTTATCACTTGCAGCCTGCTGCCAGGATTTGTTGAATATGGTCAGTGGAAGGGTTCCTTGGAGTTCTGTCATTGACTTATGGAAGAAAGCGGGGAGCCCTAGATGATTCGAATTCGGTGCCTTGCTAAAATCGAACTGGATTCCGCCCTGGGTAAAGGTGCCCTCAACTGATTTTTGAGTAGTTAAAACGGGTAGGTCTTCTGCTTCACTTCTTGTTGTCAAATCAATGACCTCTTCCTTCTGTTCACCTTTCTCTTTCACCGCTTTAGCATATCTGGAGAAGAGGTTGGCTGCGTGGTCCAATTTGTCTTCTTCGCAATATCTTCTGGCTTCCTCCAAAATACCTTGGTGTTGTGGTAATGCTTTGGGTATCTTCTTAATCCTTGGCAGAGAAGTTATGGCACCTAGGGAGTCTGCGAGGTCTAGATGCTTAGGCGTTTTGGGGTGCTTTTCTTTAGATGAGGCCGTCGCGCAAGACAACGAGGGGTCAAGATGCTTGGTTGAGGAATTGTTTCTTGGGATTTCTTTATCTGGGTTAGGTACGTCTGTGTACGTTCAGGAGGTATTAGCCTATCTTATCTAGATAACTTTGGGTTAACAAAATGCGTAAACGCTTACCCTTTCCTCTGTTAAGGTATTTCAACACTAAATCGTGTTGAGTATCAGCATTATTTTGGTGATTAGGTTCACCATTTGGCGTCGAACTGCCTTTGCTGTTGTTTGGTGGTTGGGAGCCCGCTCCTTCCCCATCATCTCCACCGGAGATTTGGGATTCCACCGCTCCGTTGCCCAGTGCGTTGCCTGCTGGGGTAATTGCTTGAAGGGAAGCCGCTGCACTTGCTAGAAGATCCATTTCGAATGTGATTTCTTTATAAACCGAAGAATGAAATATATAAAGCGAAGAATGAAATATATAAAGCAAAGAATGAAATATAAAGATTTAAAGATATAAAAGCTTTTAGATAACAAATTGAAGAAAATTTTTAAAGGATTACTTTTAAATAAACTTTAAAGGAGAAATATATTATATTATCTAGATAATGAGCTTAGTAAGGATCTTCGAGCAATAGTGGATTAGGAGCGGTGGGGAAATGGGAATATTTCCTCTAGTTCTGAGTTATATTACTCTATCTCCAATTCTTACTAAAATTACAATTACCAGGGTTGTAGATCTAGAGATCTACAACCCGCGAAAATAACCAGCAAGGCAGCTGGTCCAGGGTTGACTCAAGAAATGGCTACAATGGGTCATTTCGTATCGTGAGGGCTGCGCTGGCTGATATAGGTCAAACTCGGGAATACACCGTTTGTAGAAACTACATTTTAACTTAAGGTATTTCTTCTTCAGGATATTTTAGTGGAGAATTGGGGGGAACTACATTGCATAATAATTCATTACACGTAACCGTGGACTATGCCCGCCTACCTCGTGCCTCCTCCGGCAAGCTGCAATGATTATATTACCTAATCACCGCTACATAACCCTAATCCTTAAGTCTCTGTCCAAATCTTTCTTCACCAAGATCACCGCCGATTTTCGATCTTGAAAACAACACTTCTTGACCAAACTCAACTGAGTCCCTCGAGAGTTGTACTGGCCAGCTCAAACACTCTTGACTCTGAGCACTCTCGCCACTTTCTGCGGTCATTCACCAGTCTCTCTTCACATCCATTTTCTTTTTAAACCATCACACACCCCACAAACATTCTTACTTTCAGCTTCCTACCACATCACCAGAACCTTGGTTGCATGTACTCTTTCTACGTGATTTTGATTCATATCTTACATCTATGTACTGCTGAACTTGCAGCACTCATGAATGCATGAAGAACAATGTCAGGCTCCAAAGATGGATGCATCAATTGAGAATACATAGGCAGAAGAGGTTGGGCCAAGCAGATGTCCTAATGTGATATGGCAAATAGGGAATTGCAAGACTGTTCAAAGTTGCCTCAGATTCTTAAAAGTCAAGTTTGAGATCAAAGAGCTTAGAATGACCTTATGTGCCATTGACTGATGATTGATCATTGGAACTCTCTGAGAATTGATTAGAAACAAATGGTTGTGGGATCATAGGAGATTTGAGTGAAGGTGATCAGAAATTCTCCTATTCTTGATTGGTCCAAGTCTTGGCTGTTCACATTGCTCATGGTACCATCAACCTTGTATTTGATCAAATCATCTGCTACATGAGTCAAATTTACAAATACATAACTGTGATTCTCATTGTCTTTCTTGCCCTTGTGATGATGTTTTAATCAAACATGTACAATACCCATCAATCATGATTCAATTCAGACCTTTTATTTGAACACTTCCTGTTCCGCTTTTTACAAAGAGCTGGTGTGCATATCAACTGTTTTTTTTTTGCAATTTCAACTTACCTTTACATCTATGATGAAACTCATTCTGATACCCTCTAGAATCTCTCACACTTGATTTCTTCAAATCTTAAGTTTTTCTCTAGATAAGTTAAACCAAATAGTCTTTTTGAGGCTCAGAGTTAAAAATCACAGTACTTGGGGTGTTGGATTGAAAGATCAGAGGTTTTTTCTTTGTATATCTTTAACACCAGTTAAGATATGATAAAATCAAGAGTGAGAGATGGTAGAGAAGATCAAGTCAGATGAGGTTGATCATACCAAAAGTGTATAAAGCATGCCAGTTTTCTTTTTGCAAAAAAAGGCCTAACAGACCTCATGTCATCTTCTTTTTGACATTAGATGTAATGCCCTTGTTTGAGCTGGCCAGTACACTTAACCTACAACCCAAACTTTCCCAATCACTTCTCAAGAAAACAATCCAAAATAAAGATCTTAATGTATGAATTGATAAATGATTTATAAAAAAAAACTCCATTTCAAATTCCATTCATTCAATCTTCTTTAATTGCTTTATCCAAAGGAAAAAAAATGTTTTTTTAAAAAAAACTAAAACCAAAAAAGAACCCAAATCTATTTTTTTTTCAAAAAAAAATTCCTCTTATACAAACATTCACATAACATCAAAACCAAACCAAAAAGAAAAGAAAAATGAATGATAAGAATATTAATTAAGACAGGAAAGAGACAAAAGAAAGAAAGAAGAAGAAAAAAAAAGATGAATGTTTTAAGGATTAATTACAAGAAGTTAAAGATGGATCCACCGGTACATCTCCTGTTAATGAGATCGGAATCACTAATAAATCGTTTCGACTTAAATGATGATTGATTGAATGATTCACAGAATGATTCAAAGAAGGATGAGTTCCTAATAACTCAGGATCAAACATCCGTTCCACTTCATCTTCATCTTCTCCTTCTCCTTCTCCTTCTTGATCTTCTCCTTCATTCTGAACTTCAATCAATTCATTCACCAAGATCTCCCCTGAATTCGTCTCATGTTTTCGTTTTTTATTCTTCTTACTCTTACTCTTCACCTGAACTTTCACCGGGATATTCATCTCATTCATCAAAACGGCTGGATCTAAAATCATCGAACTTCCTCCTTCTTGATTCTCTTCTAATCTTTCTTCCATCATCTCTTCTTCTATTCCAATCCTTCTTCCATGATGAGGTTGTCCATTACTCCTAGGTTTGACTGCAAACCTTGCAAAGGCTTCTTTTAACCATGGTTTATCTTCTGGGTATCCGTGTCTAGACCATTCCATCGTCAACTGAATTTGAAGGAAAAAATCACATCAATTTTCATCCGGTTGAGGCAACAGTCCGGTGGATTTGATGGATGACTTACATTCCTTGCTTTATCCTTCAAACTAACATTATTCTGATCTTTTAATATATCCGAAAGTTCTCCATTCTTTCCATGTCGTTTGATGATTTGAGCCATACAATCATACTTATTCGAATGTAATCTCACTTCTTCTAATAATAATTCATGTTCTTCTTGTGTCCATCTTCTTCTAGGTGCTGCTGCTGGTCCTTTACCTCTACCTAATCTATATGGATTATATCGACTGATTTGTAACAAAGACAAAAAAACATGATAGATCAGGGATTTGTTTGATTTAGAATTCGCCTTGGGTTTCATCAGGTCTTTTTCTCTTTCCGTTTACTTACCCTTTGGCTTCAGGATCTCCATCTTGATCGTATTCATCATCTCTGGAATGATGTCCTACATTGATATCATCATGACTGTTGAACGAAAGTGTTTGATTCAGGGAGTGGAATTTGTAAAGGCTGAGCTTTTCTTGATGACTTACTGTAAGCCATGATCAGCATCCGAATATCCCATATGACCCTCGCCGTGCTCTTGCAACGATCGATCTCCCATCATATCATACATCTCCCTACCCTCTTCTACATCAATATGTTTAGATTGACACCTGGCACTTGATTTCCGTTTCCGTTTCCGTTTGCTAGTCATTGGATTATTCTCATTATGTGGGATTTCTTGGGTAAGCTCAGGATCAGTGATGAAGATAGATCGATGAGGATGCAGATTTGATCGGTCTTCCCAATCTTGTTGTTCTTGATCAAGTATCTTTTGACATTTTCGTAAGAGTCTAAGAGCTGAGATTGCAAAGGGTATATATGGGTGATCTTCCCTGAGTTTATCTAAGTTTGCTTCAGCTGCTACGAGCTAGATCGATTGATGATTAGTTTGATGTTCAACATTTATCAAAGATCTCAAGCTTCGGACAGATAAGGTACATACCTCAGCCTTCGTTTGAGTTGCGAGAGCTTCAAAGGTAGTTTCAACTGTAGGTTCAATTTCAACACCAGAGTAACTTGAAAGGGTTTCCACAAATAAGTTGGGCAATACACGAGTGTTAGCTTCCTCCGACCCACCCTGATCAAGCCTTTGGATATAAATCTAATAAACAAAATGGAAATCATTGACGAATGAATTGAGAAACCAAGAAAAGGATTCAAAGATAGTAAAACTCACTAACCTGAACTTTCAATTCATTAAACAATTTCCAACTTTCCTCATCTTGAACCAATCCACGATCCAAAACTAAAGGTAAGAACCCTTCACAAGCAAACACGATATCATTTTTCCCATATGCTTCTTCACCCGGCATAGCATACAAGATATATTCAGCCACAAAGGCAATGTTTGCTTTTCGTATAGCAAAATAGGCCGGTGATGGTGGTGAATTGTAATTTTGCTTCAAGACTTTATTTGACATACATTGGGGCCAGATTAAAGCCAAATCCTCTGGCTTGAATGGAGCCGAGAGTGCTAAAGTGAACAGAAGAGGTTTGTTTTTATTAGCATTTGCAGACAAGGAAATTGATGATCAATATAGATCTGCTGTTTTGGAGCACAATGTGTTCCATATAGCATTGGTCATCCGATCATCAGCAAGTGGATCATACAATGAGCTTTGTCGATCTCACTGCTGTGAGAAGAAACTGTTTAAATCCAATTTACCATGTAATTCTCCAAATTGTCTATCCAATCCACGCGTGATTTTCAATTCCTGACTAGATGATCCGTTATTCGGCTCCAGTCCAAGTTCACTCTCAGGTAAATTTGTACCAAGGATTTCCCAGACTGATTCCAAAGCTTTCTCAGCTGCTTCTCTAAGTTGTGTACACTGAGTTAGTTTCGCCTTGGGAAGTTTTGAATGCTTGGTAGAAGAAGCGCTAGCGACTGTCTCTTGAGGAAGATGGCTATGTGTATCGGAGGGATCCAAGACAGGTGCAGATTGAGATATTGAGACTGTTTGAGGATCGGCAGTAGCGTTATTAAGGGAATCTTGAAGATTTGAGAAATCTTCCGAGGGCCGGGTAGCAGGTGGAGATTGTGAAGGAATTGAGAGAAGGATTGAAGGGTGAAAGGCAGGATCAGAAACTGAGGCAGTGGGCTGAGTCGTTGGTTGAGGATCGGTGGAGTTATCATCAGGAAAGAGTAGCGATTGAAGTTGATGATCATCTAGTACTGATGAATGATCGAAGTCGAGAGAGAAAAGTTGCGAATGAACTTCAGCTTCAGAGGTAGGTATTTCGAGAGATGGATTAGACACATTGGAGATAGGAACCGAAAGTGAGGAGTCAATAGGAGCAGGTGTGATAAGTGCTGATGAGGTTGAGGTCGAGGTTAATTGGTGAAGAGAGGCGAGGAAAGGGTCAAGGTTAGGGTCATTTGAAGTTGTGAGAAGAGAAGACTGAAGTTCTTGAATTGAAGAAGCAAGAGAGGTTGATGGGAATTGAAGATGATCAGATGAACTTGATGAATGAGCTTCGATTTGAGCTTGAGTAAGTTCTAAGAGAAGGTTAGGATCGTGTTCATGTTGAAGTTGATTGATTGAGTTGAGGATTGATAACGTAGTTTGATCGTGTTCAAGACTTTCTGCATGTTCGGTATTCTCTGCAGGTTTAATATTTTGTTCGGGTTCGATATTCTGTTTAGGTTCGATATTCTGTGCATGTTCGATATTCTGTGCATGTTCGATATTCTCATCCTGTTCGGTAATCTGTGCATGTTCGATATTCTGTGCATGTTCGGTGATCTGTTCATGTTCCACCGTCTCTTCAAGTTGAACGGTTTCTTGATGTTCAATGTTTTCTTGATGATTGATATTCTCTGGATGTTCAATGTTCTCTCGATGATTGATATTCTCTTGATGTTCAATGTTCTCTTGTTCTTCAATGATCTGTTTTAGTTCTTGTTCGATTGTTAACTGATGATGGTGATGATTGGTATTATGAATGTTTTCTTCGTGGTCAGTGAGGCTGATTGGGTGGGTGTGGTGTTGATGTGTGGAATTGGGTTGGTCGTTGGTTAGGTTTATCTTGGTTTGATGAGTGTTCATGACTTTGACTTTGTATTGAGTAAGAACTTGGTTTGGTCTGATGAGAATGGTTTTGGAAAAAATATCGATTAGGTTCAAAAAACTACATCCTTCACTTCTACTTCAGCAGTAAACCAACACCCTTTTCATTCAAAAATCAAAAATCAACACTTTAAACCTCTGTATTTCTCTAAGAAAATACCTACAAAACACCTTAGCTTAAGTACCACATACAGATCAATACATACATCTTTTGTAACACTTCAAAGTTCTGTCCTTTGGACATTCAAACTTCACTCTCACTCTCACTCACAGCGCATGCAAATTCAATCTGATCATCCACTTAACTAAACATTATGCATCACAATTGGTAGGCAAATTGTATCTATATGAGGTGTGATGCACTGAGTGTAAAATTACTTTAAATACTGCATCATTACTATTGTCATGCATACAAGGTAAACTGAACTATAGTAGTTGAAGTCTACTCTGTAGGCAATAGGTGGACACACAGGTATCAATCAAGAGCAATTTGATTCAAAATGGTGTGTTAGCAAAGACAACACACCATCAGCAGGGGATTGAACTCAGAAGTATTCCATTAATCATGCTGGTAGCAAAACAGGGCCAAGACTGCTGCACCACACCAACATAATCAAACCTGAGTACTGTACACCCACTTTGGCAAAAAAAGTTGCATTAACATATCTATGCAACTTTGACATATTGGTGAGAAATTTTCTCACTAATATGTAAATGTAAAGTGAGCTTGTGAAAGATGTTTGGTAATCAAACAAAAAGAGAGATAATGATTGATCACAACAGATCATTGTGATCTGTTGTCATTTGGTAAACAAGGTCACTGAGATCATTGGGATCAATGACCTTGTCTACCACTTGTTTCATCAATGGTTGATTGTAATTGAAAAAAATACAATCATCTATTCTTTCTTTGTAATATGAATCATCATTATGCTCTTCACCACTAGAGATTCAAATGAACTCCAGGATTGAATCAAATCAAGAGAGAAATTGAGGAGTGAGAAAAAAACTAAATTGAAAAAAGTTGAATTGAGAACAAATTTGAGGTGGTGAAATGAGGTTGTAAAAGATGAAAATACATATACACATTCTCAAATATATTTGTCCTTTTAGTTGTTTTCAAGAATGCGCAAGGTTTTTACACATATATATGTGTAAGTCTTTTGACACAGTTTGATTTACTAGATGATGATTTTGGGTTGCATATGCAGCTGAAATTTGAAATGTTTTTTTGGTGGTGTTCAGTTGGTTGCACACAACACACACATGTTGCCAAAGTGGGTGGTAGGTTTCAGTACTGGAAGGCTTGAGTATGTAGCTTAAGTAGCTCAGGTACCTAGTTCAAGAGGCTCAGGCACATAGCTTAAGAGCACCCACACTCCTTTTCAGTTGTTAACTTTTGCATACATGGTAACAACCACTACATTAAGTAAAAAATTTGTTACCTCAACCAAATTTCACACTTGTGTGAAGTTATCTGCACAGTAGTTAAGGGTCTGTTTGGCTCCACATCTGGTGACCATCTGACAATCATCTGTCACCAAAATGTGAGATGCTCATCTCACAAGTGTTTGTCAAGTTGATCATCAGATGAGAACCTGTTTGAACCAAATTCCAGCCTGAGTGATCAGGTTGAGATTTCAATCAGATACATCTCACTTTGATTGATTGTGTCATTCTTTATTTTTCTTTATTTTTGATTGTATTGACTCTTTTGATTTTAATTAAAAATGACTTACCCACTTCCAAAAGATATTCAGTTTGAGAAAACAACAAAAACAAGGAAACTCAAAAGGGTGAAGAAGGTGGGGTCCTTAGCAAAGCTCAGTGGTATCTGAATGTTCAAGAAAAATTCTCAATAAAAAAAACAAGCAGAATAGAAAACAATATTGAGAAATGGAAAGTGAATCAAAAAATGGTCAACAGCTTGAGTATCAAGTTTTTCAACCAAACAGTTTTCACCTTGATGATCATCTCATTCAGGTTTAGTGAGATGAGCATCAAAGTGAAAACGGCTTGGTCAAAAATCCCATCTAGACGGACATCCTACCGTCAAGTTATTTCTTGAGATGGTTTGCCCTACCCCAACTGGACAGACCTAACCTGAGGTCAAGATGGACCTCAGATGAAATTGTGCGGCCAAATGGACCCTAGGTAACTTGAGATATAATTTGAGTTTCCACACTGATACAGCGTTTACAAACTCAAGACAAACAAAAGCTATCAAGCTGTCTATGCTGAGCTACAAAAATTGAAATCTTCCTGAATTCTTTGGTTTCTAGTTTTGTACCCAATTCACAAACTAGATCATCATATGCAGGTTCATGTGTAGCATCCCTGAACACTATAAATGACTTAAAAGAATACATGATCAATCATGATAATAATTCAATTCCAACTCAACTTGTTGCCAACTCAAACCATGAAGAAAGAATTAACCAAGCCATGACGTATACTGTTAATTTTTGTACTTCTGAACTCTGATCTATCAAAGAGGATCTACACTTTTTCTTTGCCTCTCAAAAAAACTTGATTCATTCATCTTTAAACTCAATTGGATTTGTGGATATTTTCAAGACTGGTTGATTACCTTGATTAGGCATCTGTTGTATTTATATAAGAAAAATTTGTCTGAATGTAAGGTTATAAAACCTCTTGTGAGTGTTATGAGTTGAGGAGTTGAGTTGAGTCAAGAGAGAACTTGGAGTTGAGTTGAAGTTTGGAAATTTGGGACAAATTGATCAAAAATTAGTTACCAAGGGGATAATCTCTCACAAGTTTGAGAATGGCCCCACATTTTCAGTAAAATTTACATTAGCGCACCCAAGTGACCGCACAAGTGTGGATGCTTCAAGTAATTTAGGTACCTAGCCTATTCTTGGGCTCAAATGTTGACCATATTCAGAATATAAATAACCAGTGCCTCTGATCATACCAAGAATATATGGAATGATTAAGCTTAATTTTCTGATTTTACCTGCTTAGGTGTAGCTTGAGATAATGCCATTGAGTTATCTGTTTTTGTGCTCAAAATTGGATCTTTTTGGCTGGCAGGAATGTAATACACAGTAGAATTTACCTACTGTAAGTCCCACACTGCTTCAAGCACAGTGAGGGACTTATGACAAAGTTGCACACTTTTGCCTGTCAGGGGATCCACATTTGGTTGGTGAAATGTACCGTTCTTATAAAACTTGTTTAGCTGTTTATAAATTTATTTGTGTCACAGATCATTTGTTTGCCTCTTTGAGATGTGTTGACTCATCCAAAAAAAGCCAAGGAAGCCAAGAACATCTCCCTTGGTTTGGTCCAGAAGCTCAGAATAGGTTAGTGCTTATAGACTCTTACTTATACTCACAATATATTTGTGATATTGACTATATATTTTAGCCTTGAATTGGGGCATAAAGTCCTAAATTGCAATATGTTCATGATAATACTAGTCGCATAGACTAGGATACATAAGCAGTGTAAATAAGAAAGATCCCCTTTGGGGCGGACAAAATAGATCGGACATGGGAGAGGTGTGTTGGGACAAAAAATTGAAGTGAATAAATCAATTAAGAAGTATGATAAGTTTCTAACAGCAATGAGAAAGCTACAAATGAGATTTCTTGAGATATTTGAAGAAGACATAATAAATTTGGGCTCAAGAAATAAATCCCTATACCATCCACAGCCTATACCAAAACATCTAGAGGGAAGAAACATCCTCTGATGTTATAATGGTGAAGAGACAGTTTTCAGTATAGAATGTGAAAAGCGCATCTTACAAAGATAGCTTAGAAATTCATTTGTCCTGCCAAAGTCACGACACTGTTAAACTATTCTTGTGGCTAGAAGCTCACTCCTGCTTTTCAGTAATTTTTGAGTGTTTTTGAGTGTTTTCTCCTGTATTTGGGATTCAGAAGTTCTTAATGCACACAAATACAGGGGAAATTTGACAAAATCCTTAAACTTGTGAACCAATCTGAGGGAGGGTTCTCCATAATCCTTGTTTTTCTTTTGGATGAGTTGATGTGTCTCAAAGAGGAAAACAAAGAATCTGTTACACACAAAAATGTGTACACAGTAAAAAAAGTTAAAGTATGCAAGTTGGTCATAAGTCCCTCGCTGCGCTCAAAGCATGCGAGACACAACGTTGGGGCTTAGTTGAGTTTACATATGTACAAGGCAAGAATAATACCCCAGTGGGAGCTCTTTGCCATGAGTGAGAGCTTTTTGGCATGTTCTTGTACACAAAGGATGGTGTTGTCATAGGATATATGGTGTATTTAGCAAGGTGGGAGGTTTTAAGAAAACTTTTTTTGATGCAATCCAACCCCAAGACAGGCACAATCCTACCCTGCATAACTCCCTAGCTTTTTCTGTTGGGTGAAAATATTTACATATCACCAAAAGTGAAAGAAGCAGGAATTGTTGTTCTAGGTCAATCCAAGAAAGATACCACATACAAGCTTTGGAAACGCTATCAGAGATCAAATTGTATTGGTTCTAAACATCTAGGATAGAGCAATAATCTAAAATGCTAGGATGAGCAATGAAGATTTTCTTTGGATCATTGAATTTTCGACAATAGAGAATCTATACGTCTACATCAAATAAAACTTTACTGAGGTAGAGATAAGTGTGTATCTGGTAGCTGGTATTCAAACAGGTAAAAGGATTGAAAGAAAATTCATTGAAAAACGCCTAATCTCAACACTCATCAGTGAAGGTATCAAAGATGAGGCAGAGATGGATAATACAACAGAGCACATCACGGATTTTGGACTAATGAGTTAGGCGAAGAAACTGAAAATATCCAAGGCCCCCTCTCGCAAGCTCGCTCGCCGAAAGGGACTCAGTTAGGTTAAATACAAGACTGAGATAATGATTGCGACTAGGTAGTGAAGTACATCAAGGACTGATAAGTAAGTTCATTCTTTTTTGATCAGAAGTGATCTCATGAGCTATAGAGCTTCCTACAATATATACCTGTAGCTAACAACATCCCTTTTGTGAAAAGAGTCCTGAAGCATCAATTGTCATTCACAATGGTCAACACAACAACGATAACTACAAGTTCATGATTCAAAGAAAAAGTAGAAGAAAAACAAAAAGAGACACCAAGATAAATCTCTAAAGTTGATTCCTGACCTGAAAACCCAATCGGCATAATCACATATTGTGTTTGAAATACAACACACCATTGTGAAAGACTGCAGGGAGAAGAGGATAAAGTAAATCTTCCTTAACTTTCAAGCTGAAAAAATCGACATATCATCATTTACTTCAAGATCTATGAAAAATCAATTAGTATGTATCAGAGTTTTGAAAGGATAACAACGTCCATGATGAAATAAGTCACCAGGGGTGATCGTAGTCGAAGACAAACTTGACTATCTTGTAGCTCCTCGCGATGCTCGGTCAAGAGGGTCTTATCCCCTGATGTACGGAAAAGACGTCTACAATTTATATATTTTCTAATCATAGTAACATTGAAAAGGCCTCACAACCGGAACTTCTCGATCAACACGAGATGGACAAGAATAGTACGTGAACTTGGTCGCCTTATAAAAACGACAGTCTTCACACAATTCATCTCTTTAAATCTTCTCTGCTCATCTACTACCATCACAACCTTCTATCAAATCATCTAAAGACATCCAACTTCCATTTGCCGTTGCTGAAGATCTAAGAATCTTACTTGCTTCTTCATCACTAGTCATACCATCTCATCATTATCCACATCTCTGTTGCTGAATTTTATCACGTCTTTTAAATAATGAAATTCTTCATCATTGGATTTATTGGTCTTTTTCTGGTGAATGAAACTACCTCCACAAAAGTGTTTGAATGCGCCAGGAGCGCTGGCCGACCACGAGCTATCTGCTCATCAAAAGCGTACATGTCTGGAAAGAACGTCACAGATTGTGAGTGTTTCTTGACTAGTTGTTAAGTACCAATCTGATTTATTGTGTGTGTGTAATGGTCCCCTCAAGCTGCCATTGCACAACGACGTGGGACTTCATCACAAGGTGCTGCCGATATTTGGACCTGTGATCAACAAATCAGGCGGAATACCTATTGTTGCGCATCATTGGATGTAAGTAGTCCGACTTGACACTCAAATGCTTCCATCAAGATAGCCAAACGGCAAGAAGAGACTATGGATATGTGGAGAGTTTACTTTATTTGCCTTCTACATAGTACATGACTGGGGTGGACTGCCAAGCCCGCAAAACATTCAAACAACCAGGTACATAGTTTGATACACTCAGTTCAAACAAAATTTAAAGCCAGGAATAACAAAATATGGTAAGAAGTCTTTGCTCCCTACCTTCTCATGACCATTACACCAGATGCTCATTGTGCACTCCAGCAGAAGGGTTTTGATATAATGAAGGACAAAATGCTTCTTCCAATCTATCCTAATGATGAATCTTGGAATGCACATGTATATTTTTCTATTAATTATGGCCAAAAAAATTGCAGATCCCCAAAAATCAACAATGTTCTCACTCCTGCTTGATATGTTGGCAACATCTGAGTTTTCCTACAAGATAGCTGGAAAATTATGAAGAGCATACTGTACCAGGCCACAAAATTGAATTAAATTGATGATGATGGCTATCCTCATACAGAAATCCAGAAGCATGAGATCCAGATCCAGGACAAACAATGTAAGGTTATCAATTTAGAAGATGAATTGTTTCTATCAGTGTGTGACACAAGAGTGTTTGAAATATCATCCAATCTGATGACTTCACACAACTGCCGCTTGGGCTTGACGCTTGCTCAAGTGACAAAATTCTCCTCCCACTGGGAATATACAGTTGGCTGTGTGCTTGCTCGGACTGTGATAACTCCGCTCCCACTTAGGATCTGATCAATGCTTCGGTTACTCAATCCTGGGTTGTTCCAACCAAAGGGCCAAGCTCTACCCATTGTGTGACCCTTGCCGCCGGCGGGCTATTTTTCACATGAAGAATCGGTTTCAAATAATTCGGACGTGCCGGATTAAACTCAATGGAATCTCACCCTGTCGCCTGCTTGTCCGTCTTGGAGCTTGCGACAAGCGGGCAACAGCGTGGGACTCCAATGAGTTTAGCCGGATTGTGTGTTTGTTGTTGCAGAAAAGTTTAGGATTGTGTGCATGCCAAAAATGTAACGTGTATTCAAAAAGGACGCCGCGTGTTGAAGATGCTTATTTACATTTTGGACACATACGCAACAGCTCACCGAACAACATAGATAAACCACTCCGATTCTACAAGAAAAAATCAAGACTCTACATCACTCTCTATATGTACCCATCCTATGATACACTTCCGCAACCTTTCTTGCCTTGTATTGAGCGCCTTTCATTTGAAACATTGCCTAGTGCTATCTTTTTCCCTCAAGCATCGCTTTTTTCTTAATTGGAAATTATGATCCTATTTATACTCAACAAAGTCCCACGCTCGAACCTCGCGAGAAGTCGAGCAAGGGACTTAGGACAAACTTGCACACTTTGGCCTGTGAGGGGAAAAAAGTTTTGGTGAGGAAATTTGCCTTCCTTATAAAGCTTTTTTCCCCATTTGTGGATTTTCTTGGACCAAAGAACAACTTTGTTCGCCTACCCTAGACGCTCACATTCGTCAAAAAAAATACCGAGGAAGTCCATCCCCTCATCCTTTTTTTTGAACCTGAAGTTGGAGAATACGACCTGTATTTCTGGTGGTTTCATGTGTAAGCGCTCACTTGTAACTGCTGCGAGAAAAATCACGTGGCACACGCGCTATTTCGCACCAGTTTTGTCCAGCTGAGCCTCCTGTCCTCGGTGATACTGCAACTTACGCTGATGGATTGCTTACACTAGGACCAAATGGGCCAAGAGTCATCACATTTGCAACTGGAATCAGTTAATGATATGAGAGATATGAGAAAGAATATGCATGAGTGGCATGAAAGCCCGCTGATAGACTGTGCCGTGTCCAGCCAATTCATTTGCGGCCATTTTCTCTTACCTTCATCCCCCTCATTGTCATTAACAATGCCTCGCCGCCGCGAAGTGGATGACTTCAAGCCAAACGCGAAAATGGTCTTGGAGGCGGTTTCTTTGTTGAAACACCTCAAAAAAATTGACCTACCTGTGAAAGACTTGCTACTAACATTGTTTTTGGGAACGGATGACGAAGACGAACTTGCTACTTCGCGTCGTTACTTGTCCATCAAGCGGGGATGGCCTTCCACTTTCAACATTCTTATGGCCATTAAAAAGGCGGTTCATAAGAAGGAATATGGCCGTAAACATTGGGACAAGTGGATCCTGTCAGAGGCAAGTCAATCTGGTATTTTGTAAAGGGTATTAGATACGTGTAGTAGATACTTGCTTACATCCAAACAACGTACTATCACGAAATGCAGGCGTTGAAGATAGTTGCTAAAGAGGGCTCTCGTCGGCGAATGGCAGAGCTGAGTGAGGCCAACCACGCAAATCATATCTCTCATAACTTTTTTGATGTGCATCGTTCAGCAAGTCGATATGCAGCTCTCAGAAGTGCGACAGGTTTTCTGTGGCATCTCATCCGAGGTTCTATTGCGAGGTCCCGTGGCTTAGAATTTGAAGACAAGGATTCATACTTGTCAGATTCAGACGATTCGGCAGCTGGCAAGCGTGAAAAGGAGCCATTCGAGACCGCTGATCTGGCCCACTCAACTTGTGATTCATCCAAAGAAACACCATCTTCCAAAGCACCTTTTGAACGCTCAAATAGTTTGAATTCTTCGGGAGAAAGTGTTCCCTCTAATGGCTCTGAATCTACCGATTCTCATCAAGAGAGTGAGGAATATGTGTTACCACGGAGCATTGCGGTTGCAAGTAGTGGTGCAAGTGAAGGTTCTGATTGGGGAGATGAAGAGGCCGGCGTAGTCTATGTGGATGCAATAGATCAAAAAGAAAGGTGGAAGGATAGGGCTATCTCTGTAAGAAGCTCTATATGCATTGATTCGCGCACAGTAGCTGATTTATCAACTTACCTTGTCATCAAGGTTTCCAACACGCTCTGTTCGATGTTTTCTTATGTTTGCAATCGTCATCTAAATGGATTACAACTTGAGAACTCCCTGGTTCTCATGGCTGCAGGGGCCAGTGAGCGTGTCCACGATTACTTGCGGTACCTAGGGTTAGCTGCATCACGCCGGACAGCGGTTCGTATGGCAGTACGGCTTACGTCTGTTGCAATGAGAATATTTCGTGATCGCATGTCTCGCGATTATGTTCTCCGTCCATTCCTAACTATTGATAATTTTGATATAATGGAACGCGTCCATTATACTCGTTTGGATGCTGCGTCGAGGTTGTTTCATGGTACTTGGGGTTACTTTCACTTCATCTCAGATGTGTTACTGAAGCAAGTGGACCCCGACGATTTGACCTTGGAATCATTTACTTCAGCAATGAGAAAAAGTGAAACTAGTGATGTTGAAGCGAAATATTTTTTATCAACTGATGATGATCTCATCCACTGGAATTCGGTTACAAGGTGCCAATTAAATCAAGTGTACCTCGAGTATATCATTACAAACAACAACAATAAAGAAGCGCAACAGAGTCACCAGCCCAGAGGATCACTCAAACTCCCTTGTAGTCCTCCTCCGATAGATCCTATCACGCCTAATGATCCTGATATAGTTATGCTCAAGTTGATTGACGCGCCAGATGGCTCGGCAGGGGGCGTCTCCTAGGTGTTTGAACAGGTGGCTAGGCAGACCGGGCGCTCAGTACGTGATCATCCAAAAGACTTCCAAGTGATTGAAGGCGATGTAGGCACTTGTATGAATATAGAAAGCCTACGTCGCAAGCGTGCCCCTTCTGGAAGTGCGCACGAAGGTTTACACAATTTTATCTTGGTCCCTGGTGCAGCACATTCTATGTGGAATGTAGGACAAGCTCTAATCGGTGAAGGATGGGGGAATCCTGACGATGATTGCGATACTGGTTTTGGAACGATGTGGGTGCATTTAGGAGGAGGTCGTGCCCAAAGACCCACTGTCAAAAAGGACTTTGGTGTAATTATGCAAATGATCTTTCATATACACAGTGCTCTCTTGGTTTTTTGCTTGAGGTATGTTCTTTTTTTTGATTCTTAGTTTTAGCCTGCACAACTGATTTCCTTAGATACCTAGGCAGGTGATAGACAAGATGGAGGGGCCTATTGACCTCCATGATAGCGACACAGCAAATCAGATTATTGAGTCCGCGCATAAATCTTTCATGTCTGCTGATAGTTTGCGAAAAGCACAGAAGCAAGGTGATATTCGAGGCTACAATATGCGCCTACAGATACGTGATCTAGCCACCATAGTGGAAGCAAATCAATCGACAAAACAAGGCGATTTTGCTACGAGTTAATGGCATGACTGGCTGAAGCGGATATAGTAAGGATGAATGATTGGAAAACTGGAGCGATGATGAATAAGTTGACTGAAGGGGTGATGCGAAGAGTTGGACAACTCTTTGAAAATTCCAACGCGTGCACATTAAGTATACGCGACCCACGCGTCGAGGAACTTAATTGGGTTTCTGCCTAACTTAAGTCTCCGCAGTCGTGCTACAGTTACATTTGCCAATTCGCCAAAATTCTCCAACTTCAGGTTCAAAAAAAAGGATGAGGGGATGGACTTCCTCGGTATTTTTTTTGACGAATGTGAGCGTCTAGGGTAGGCGAACAAAGTTGTTCTTTGGTCCAAGAAAATCCACAAATGGGGAAAAAAGTTTTATAAGGAAGGCAAATTTCCTCACCAAAACTTTTTTCCCCTCACAGGCCAAAGTGTGCAAGTTTGTCCTAAGTCCCTCGCTCGACTTCTCGCGAGGTTCGAGCGTGGGACTTTGTTGAGTATAGATCCTATTCAATAAGAAGCATATTCCATGTAAGCCAAAAATTTAGCCCAAGCATTGCTATGCTTACAAAGGAAGTTCACTGTACAACATAGCCAAGGAGTACACACCAGCTTCTATTTTGAAAGTCGTGATTCTTTACACCGGATGTAGGTCCAATCATGGTGACATTTGAACAATGATCAAAAAGGTTGAGTAGACCATCGCAGCATGATCACACGCTGAAATCACTGGGCGATGACTCGGAATTCACTCGGAGTTTGAGTAAGACTCCGAGTGACAGAATTCTCCTCTGAATGAGTTATTCTGGACAAGATGAAGAGGAAGAGCAAGAAATCGGAGAGGAAGAGTACGTACACATGAAGTGCGTTCGGATTGCCTATAAAATGACCGTCTTAACAAGACTCTTGCCTCTTTCCTCAACCCAACATTACAGCCTTGCATCACACATCCTCTGAGAACATCCAATTCCCATTTGCTTTAGCTGAAATCCTACAAAACCTTACTGGCTCCTTCATTAATAACCAAACCAACTCGTCTTCATCTCTTTCTCTGCAGCTAAATCTTTTTATATTTCCCAAAGAATGAAGCTCTTCATCTTTGGATTTATCAGTCTGTGCTTGGTCCATGCCATCGTCTCCACACAAGTGTTTGATTGCGTGCGGGGGAGTACCCAAGGGAGAGGTTATTGCTCTTCGACAAGGGGCGGAGGGGGGGACGTTCCAAACTGTGAGTGTCTATGAGTTGGTCTGTAAGACTATAAATACCAATCTGATTCATCGCGTGTGTGTTATATCTCCTTCAGCCGCCATTGCACAAGCTCGTGGGCGCTCAGCTAGAGATGGTAGGGAAATGTGGACCTGTGATCAACAAATCAGGCGTGAGCCGTATTGTTGTGAGTCAGCTACTGTAAGTATTTTGACAAATCACTCAAATGCTTCCATCAAGGAGTCCCCAGGCCAAACAGATTATTTCTTTCCTATAGTACATGACTGCAAATAACTGTGCAGGCGCCTCGACATACAGACAACCGGGAACATAGTTTCATAACCCTTTGGCTCAACAAAGACTCAAAACCAGGCAATATAAAAGATCCCTCCTTCTCATGTTCACAACACCAGATGCTCATTGTGTGAGTCAACAGAGGGGTTTTGATATGTTTTTAATGTATTCAAGTCTTGTTGGAAATCGCGTTTCTCGTTCTCTTTCCATCTTGATTGATGTCTAGCCAAGGTAGTGAAAATTGTACAGCCCTATCAAGAGTATCAAATCTTTTCTACCTTTTCTTTTTGTGATACCTACACCAGATACTCATTGTGTAAACCAACCAGAAGTTTTTCATTCTTTTGTTGTTGTTATTGTGTTCAAGTTTCTGATCTTCCTCAAACAAAACAATTGTGCTCTTTTCCTAGACGTTGTTTTTAAAGGTCCACGAGCTAATCTTTTTTTTGCAAGCATCTGAACACAAAAAATTATTTACAATGCAGCAAAACCCCTTTGTTACCGAATAGTAGCTTACTCATGATTTCTACTCAACTTTAAACTGTG
Source organism: Melampsora americana (assembly GCA_022264835.1). Lineage (NCBI taxonomy): Eukaryota > Fungi > Basidiomycota > Pucciniomycetes > Pucciniales > Melampsoraceae > Melampsora > Melampsora americana. The sequence goes on along the minus strand of JAIFHY010000012.1, from coordinate 895,405 downwards.
AGAATCAACATCCTTGCCATCAGGCCAATCCGGTAATATGATCCCCACTTCATATAACAAACGAAGAATCAACGTCGCACAGACTGAAGCTCAGCTCCTCACCCGCGAAGAAGATGTCTGAAGGAGAAATTTAGTGCGAACTGGATTTCAGTCTGTGAACCCAAGCATCCAAAGGTGAATCAAGGTAAATCATTAGAACACATGTGTGTCAGAATTGTTACCTTTGAAAGCGTTCATCGAATATGAGCAAATTGAAATCTGTCCCAGGCGCTCTAACAATCCAAGCAAACAAAATGACCTTTTGTCGCAGAGCGTTCAGGTCGAAAAATCTTCAGGTGTTTTGGTGTGCACACCAGTGCATACATAGCAGCCAATGAGCATCACACCCAAGGAGTACACACGCAAGATAATTAATATCGTGTTTATAATAGAGCTATTCAAATTGATCAAAAAGGTTGAGTAGACTATATATCACACCATACTTACAGCTAAAAGAAACTTGGTGGGCATGAAAAAGATAGAGAAGAAGAATACATACAAATATCATTTTGGTCATCTATAGAATGAATAAACTTCAACAAACCTCAATTCCTCATACACCATCCTTTACCAGCTTGCATTCATCATATGATGTAATCACTTTTCATTCTTCTCATTAGATTTGTACTTTAAATCTTTTCAAATCTTACTTATCTTCTTCTCTCTTTACTAAATTTGATTACATTTCTTAACAAAGTCAAAACTCAACACAATAAACTTCTTCCTCCTTGGATTGTTTAGGTAATTCCTCTTTACTGAATCCAATTCAAATTATCTCCACATATAAGTATTTTGATTGTTACAGGAATGGTGTTCAACCGCTCAGTACATGTTCTTCAAGAAGATCAATTTTCCTATGAAACAATGTTTTAGACTACGATTTGTTAAAATGACTCAATCTACAAAATACTCACATCTGAATCAAATCAAATCTCTGTATGTGACGCTTCACTCCAAGCGTCATTGCACAAAACCATAGTCAAACAGCTTCAGGTGAATCTGATGAAGATATGTGAACATACTTGATCAACAAAATTTGGCAGTCAATCATATGGTTGGAGGATAACCATGGGGTGTAACTCTTTTCAACACTTTACTCAACATCCTTCAAAATTCTGCATCAAAAAGACCTGTAGGAGAAACAAAAAGCAAAAGATCTTTTTAAGAATTTCCTATGGTACATAACTAGTGATGAATTTCTAACCCCATACACGTACAACATCCTCACAACCTATCTAGTTGGGTTTCCTTCTACCTCAAAAAATTTTCAAACCAATTCCAATATAAAGGGGAAAAAAACCCACAGTAGAATTCCTTTGATTCAAGCTTTCTTCTTCTTCTCATAATCATCAATCTCACACTAATTAATGATCATTCTCTAAAACCAGTAAAAGAAAAAAACTTCTTGATTCCTTTTTTTCTCCTTCCCTATTTTTTTTTTATTTCTTTAGTCATCTTCTGGATTTCCAAAAACCCTATTAAATCTACACGACATTCTCATGATGCTTTTTATCAAGAATCTTAAACCTTTACTACCTTTTCTTTTCCTGTATCAATCTTTACCCTCAATCTTCAAATTTGATGAAACTTCAACAAATGTTCATCCAACTCCAATCATCAAAGAAACCTAGAACAAACTTCCAACCTGTTCATTTTCCCTTTCTTCAAAATCATTTCAAAATCATTTCATTTCAAATCATCTCAACTCATCACTATTCTTTTTCTAAACCATATCTTATAAAAAAACAATAAAATCAATTTTAAATAAATGTACTACTTCAAGAAACCAAAAAAAAAAAAGAAAAAGACATGAGAAGAGAAGAGAAGAACGAGTTAGGTTGACAAAAAAAAAGGAAGAAGAAGAAAAAAGAAGAAGACTTTAGGGTTTTTGCTTATTGATCTACACATCTTATAAAATCATATTCACTTCATTCACTCTAAAAATCTAAAAATCTAAACCTAAAAACTAAAATCTAAAACTAAAAACCAAAAACTAAAACTAAAAACTAAACCCAAATCCTTTCTCAAACCAAAACCCCAAACCAATCTATCTAATAATCCAATCAATCCCATCTCTCTCTATCCTCCTCTCTAAATCTTTCTTCATGAGTTGCTTTTTTCATCAACCCCATCCCTTACCTAGCCAAAAACGTACCCGAAACCACTTGAAAGACAACTTCCTCAACCCTTCGAATCCCACTCCCTTCCTCTCCTTCTTCTCCTTCTCCTCCCCCTTCTTCTTTCTTATCATTCAACACTTTCAAATCAATCCCACTCAAACAAATCCCTCTCATTCTCATCTTCACTTGAATCGGCCCACAATTACTTCTAACCAATTCGATCGGTTCCTCTTCCTCTTCCTCTTCTTCTTCTCCATCATTCGTTTCATTCAAATGATTAAACCTACCAATAATCCTTTGTAATTTCGAACCCGATGAAAGTTTAAGTGAATTCCATTTGATCTCATTCAATTTCGAATCAAATTGACCTAATGGGATTTCTTGATGTGATGTGATAGATTTCTTAATAAGATGTTTCGAATTCGTGGGTAATGAACTCGGATTATAAACTCTCGTACTCATCTCCATCTCTTCAATTTCCCATTTCTCTTCTTCTTCTTTGATTGGATGGGTTGAAAATTGATGAAATCGCTCATTAGCTTCATACGTTAACATTAATTCGGTTTTCGATTTCTTCCCTCTCCATCTAGGAATCACATAAATAGGTAAATATAATTTAATCCTTTCCATCTCTTCTAAACGATTCGCATCATCATGATTTGATCCTTTTGAATCAAAATAAATTCGATACTTTAAACCCACATATTCACAAGAAGTTTGATGATGATTCCCATCACTTTGACGATCAGCTTCTTCTTGAATCTTAGATTTAAATTCATTTAAATTCAAATCATATTCACCCCTTGAATCTCTAGATTTGATGAAAGATAAAGGACAAACGATCTTTTCTAATCTTTCGAAATTTTCAATTTTGAATCTCATCACTTCATTTTCTTTTAAATTCTCTTCAATCAATGATGGCCAAACAAATTTGATTTCTCCTAAGATCAATAACTTGGTGACTTCTCCTTGATCCATTAAAACGTTCAAAGTTTCTTTGATGATCACCGTTAATCCATGATCAGAATACTTGGGAGGATGGGTTAAAGTCGAATTTAATGGATGATGATGAAATCCAGAAGTATGAGAAGCAGATCCAGGTAGACTAATTGAAGGTGAAAATGATCGATTCAAGAACGGATTGGTCCCATTCAGATTGGTGCCTTGTGAATTTGAAAACCCAAAAGCTCCAGTATGATAAGACATTGACGAAACCACACTATTCGCTCGACTCTTTTCTATCTCTCTTTCATTGGTTTCGTTTCCATTGATGATCTCAAGGTTAAGTTGTGATAGAGAGGATGAAGGTTGAGGATTCGTAAAGGGTTGTGAGAATGAGACTGATGTTTGCGGGTTTTCATCTTCATGATCATGATGATTTAAAACATGATTCAGTTCGATTGGTGAAGAAAGTGAAATAGGTGAAATAAATGGATTGGGTTTAAGTCTTGGATTGTTAACATTCAAATTCAATTCTTGTGATGAAGTGATTTTAGCTTCTTCTTGTTTCTTCAAAATCTTCGCATCACGTACTACACTCAACGGTACGTTTTCTGTACTGCTTTCTCGACCAATGCTCGATGCAGCCCTCTCAAGTCTAGGGACAGAAAAATTAGAAGTATCATACATTGTCATTCCTCGACCATCAGCTCTTCGACCTCTTAATCCTGTGACAGACCGACGCGTTGAAATGGCTCGGCTTGTAGAGGCACTAAGGTTGGAAGTGACGGATGAAAGTGTGTCTTGAACTTTTTGAAATGCTGCCATCCGTTCAGATTCAGATTCATTGATCGGGATTGGAGACGTTGGTTTGATAGCCACCTGAGTTAAAGCACCTAGTGCACCTGTTGATCGACTGCTCCTTACACTACAAAAAAATCAATCATCGTTAGTTCATTTGAGCCATAAAGATGTTATATTGACCATCACAATTTCCAACGTGATATCTCATAAGATGAAGACTTACTTCTTATACATCCCATCGTTGGCTTTATTGGGATTGGTATCCTCTTCATCTTCCAACAACTCTGAAGATTTCCCATTAGTCTCCCAAGGCTTACGATCTCGATCATCAGGCGGAATGGTAAACCCTTCAGCATCCACTTTAGTATGATCAAGAGGGTTGGAAAAAGCTGGAAGAGGCGGAACATCTTCTGGAAGTAAAGGAGGAGGTAAAGATGGGGCCGAACGTGACGCTTTCCGTTTAGGTAAAATGGAAGATGAGGTCAAGTTGAATGAGCTTAATCGTTTGTTTCGAGAACTTGATGGTTCTCTTTCTTCTTCCGCTTCTTCTGTCACTCCTTTTTCCATCTCTGTCATATCATAGAGATTACATTGGTTGGGCGTGGAAGTTGAGTTGGCCAAACTTGAGTTTCGACGATGAGCCGGACGACCAAGAATTGGAGATCCCGTCTCATTGCGATTCGAACGATGACCGTCTCCGACACGTGCTACAAACGATTGCCGTGCCTGTGAAGCATTGGGTTCATCCCCAGAGTTACGTGCAAGTAGGTTGGTCAAACGTGACTTGCTGAAGATTTTGTCGGCGAGAGAATGAGATGAACCTGGCTTTGCATTCGAACTGATTGACCGAGAGGAAGGGCTGGAACGTAAGCGAGATAGATTGCTAGCTGAGCCCACCCGGTGCATGTATGACATGGATTTAAGAGCTGTTTCAAATAGAGTATTTGAGCGAGAGATTAGCTATGAAATATAGATGAAGAAGAGCTGCATACTAACATGGTTGACGTTGCACATATAGATCTCGTGACGGCAAGGAAGAGGTCGTGGTATCGGCTACCATGGTATCCGATCGAATAGGAACCGAGACATTGGGTGCACTAAGTTTAGGGATTGACGCGTGATTCGGATCGTAGGTAGATGTGGAGGATAAGAGTGGATTTTGAGTGCTAGGTGCAGTTTCACATGTACTTGAACCCAAGAATTGAGTTAGCTCGGATGTATGCTGACGATCAACAGATGATTGTAGAGGATCACGAGACGTGAGAACTTTGGATGAGGGATGTGGGTATTGAGATCCAGGAGGAGGGCTAGAAGCTGATGAAGAATCGAGCAGATTCCTACCAGGTGAACGACTCTCAGGGATAGATTGAGTGACCAATCCATTCTTGATTGCGAATCTTTCCATCTCATCTCTACAATTGAAACTCATCAAATTGTTCAATGATCGTTCAAAGATCTCCAACTTTTCACGACTATGATCTGCTTGAATAGTTTCAAATTTGGTTAAAGTCTCGATTAAGTTCAGTAGCCTGGATTGATCAAATTTTTGATAAGAATCATAAATCATCGGAGCTTGATCGAGATAAAGTTGTTTAGCTTGATTTAAATTCTTTTGATCTTCTGTTAAACGAAGTTGTAAGGTTTGAATCTTTTTAATGTTACTAGTCCCATTAAGTTTCACTTTTGATTTATTCCATTTAGCTTCTAAATCTTCACAATTCTTAATCGTCACATTTAAATTATCTTCCAAACTCATGATTTTAGACCAATTCGGATGAGTTAGAGTACTACAATTACGAAAAGAAGATTCAACTTGAGCATTAACTTTGATTTGAAATTTTGAATGAGAATCCATAAGATCGATAAGTTCGGATTGAAGTAATTGTTTAATTTTTGAAATCCCACCTGAGATTTCTTCATCTTCATTGGTGGTGGAGTTAGTCTGATTACCAATCTTAAAGAGTCCATTTGGTTTTTTAGATAATTTAAATAATGATTTCACATATTGATCTTCGATTGATAATCTTTCTTTAAAATATTCTGATAATTCTTCATTAAACAGTTTAGCTGATTTGAGTCGACCGATTAAAGTGTTATGAGCTTTCCTAGGTTGAAGTGACTTTGGCAAATATGGAAAGAGTCAGTTCAAGTTCATCATTGAAAGATCATCAGAATGAGAATGATCATGAAGATGATTACCGAGAAAGCATTAGAATAAAAGTTAAGAGGTAATTCATTATGTTGAAGAAGTTGAGATGGAGTTGAAGTTGGAGATTGAGATTGAGAAAGTGTGGTGGTGGCCATGAGAGATAGGAAGAAGAGAGTCAAAGAAAGTTTCAAGTCCAAACTCAAGCTTTTGAATTTCAACTGAAGTTTAAATTTCCACCTTCTCTTTCACTCACATTTCACACAGTTGACATGTATTACATCATCATCAGCTTATGTAATCCAACTCATCCAATCTGCTCAAATTCAACTTCTTCAATCTCTTTCTCACCAACACACTCTTAGCTTTACATCTTTTCCCTATCATCACATCATATCTAAAATATAAACTAAAACCCCCAAGAAAACCTTTGTAACAAACTAAACAAACTGACTCAAATAAATCATCTTAGATTGAGATTCTCCACTTCAATCAAACCTCAAAACTACTCATTTCATTTAAATATCTCATTCATCAATTCACAAAACCTACATCACATCTTCAATCATGAGTTTTCAAGAAGAACACTTGCTCTATTATGAAGATTAATAAATCCAAGTTTCGAATCAAATTCATCAATAGATCTAGAAGAAGAAAAAACATTAAGTTCATTGGGATTAGATCAGTTTTTTGATTCGATTTGATTTGATGATGATTGATATTTACTTTTTTTTAAGTTGAGTTTTCCAATGTATATCTTGAAGTGGTGGAACGGATAAGATAGTACCGATTGAAAGTAAAAGAAAAGAGATAGATAATTGAAAGATGAGCTAAAAGGAAAAAAAAAACCCAAAAAAAAAGTGAAGATTAGTTTTGAAAGTTGAAAAGTTTTTCTTATAAGATGAATGAAGTTTTGAAGTTTTTGATTGGGTTTTACTTTGATGGATGGGATATAATTTAATGTAGTACCACCGTGCAAAAGAACTAAAAAATTGATCAACAAAAAACAAAATAAGTTAAACCGTAGTCTTTGAGTTTGTTTGATTTTGTTTTGTGAATATCCGAATTTAGATTCAAACTGACTTCTTTCAGCATAGACAGAGTAAGCTGAGTTAAGGAATAGGCCTGATCCGATGAGTAGGAGGATTTGATTGAAGACCATTTGGAAGGTGATGTTGATGGTGAATTTGTGAGAATGATCGAGATGAAGTTCAAGAACAGGCAGGCTGAGTAGTGAGTGAGTGGGAATGAGACTCGGTACCATTCGATTTGGAATACTCGAACCGCATCCAATTTAACCAAGTTGACTGATTCTTGACCTTCAACAGCATTCTCCATCAATGTCTCAACTACTCAAATCAGTTCAAAGAGCTTTTAACAAGATAGCTCCACCTTCATTAGCAGAACGTTGGGTAAATCAATTGACAATGCATCTATCTCATCAAATCAAACCAAATCAAATCAAATCAAACCTAAACTAATCTGAATCTGAATCCTATTCAAAACCAAAACCAAAAAAAAACAGGATAACACTGGACTCTTAATCGAATCACCAGTACCTAAAACATCAGCCACAAATGTACTCTTAACAATCGATTTAACCCCATCAGTCGCAAATGAAGCTTTATCAAAACATTCAAACATAGGTGTCATCGTCACTTATCATCCGATCCTCTTTCGTCCTTTAAAATCTCTTACAACAGTTGATCCACTTCAAGAAATCATGCTTAAATGTATAGCTTCTGGGATTAGGTGAGTGGATCAGGTTCGTATCACTGAATCTTACACTAAGTTGATGGGGGGGGGGAAATTCAAAACAAAACTGATTTGGTTTTGCTTTCGGTTTCAAACTCCATGGATTCTGATCCTTCAAGTATCTATTCTCCTCACACAAGTCTAGACTCAGTCATCGGTGGGGTTAATGATCACTTATGTTCAATCGTCGCAGGTGATCAATCCGATCATCCTTCTCAAATCTTTACTGTGAATAATGAGTTGATCAATGGTCCTTCATTGAGTGGGATCGGGGTTGGTGGTGGTCGGAGAATTTGCTTTGAAGCAAATCAACAAGTCAGCTTAATGGAAATCGTCAATCGATGTAAAACTGGGCTGAATCTTTCTCATGGTCAGTTTCTTCTTCACTAAATGAATTCAAACAGTCTATCACAAAATAGATTTCTGGGTTTATGTCTTGATCAATATGACGCCTTTGTTATGAATTCATGTAGTACAACTTGCTCAGTCTAGAGTCGGTCAATCCCTCATTCGCTCTGTAGGCGTCTGTGCTGGGTCTGGTGCCTCAATTTGCGAGGCTCTAGGCACATCCTGTGATGTGTTTCTGACCGGAGAAATGTCTCACGTAAGTGTCGTACTGAACCTTTCCTTCCTCACTCGTTTTCACCTGATTTTCAAAACTGATCAATGAATCTCCTACAATCGATAGCATGAAGTGTTGAGTGCAAATGCACGAGGCGTTCATATCATTCTTACTTCTCACTCCAACACAGAACGATTCTTTCTGGGAAAAGTCTTGAAGGAAAGGCTAAAGGAACTCTTGCTTGAGGATCAAGCTAAGCTTCTGGAAGATGAGCGGGGTGATCAATGGGATGTGATTGTTAGCTCGGAGGATCGGGATCCATTGGTGATTGTTTAGTAGCGGACGTTCTGAGATGTGAACTAAATTGTCAAATAGAATTTACCATATGCAGTTTGATACTTGCCTTTTGACCGATTGGTTGAAGTGGATCAAAAATCTCAGGATCATTGAACGGTGCCAGATGAAAAGGTTTGATGATGGTAAATGGCAGACGTCTCAGTTACATACTTTCTTCTCGGGTCTAGATTGGTAGGAAAAGAACGGAACACTTTGTTTGTGGTGTTTAATGTGTACCGATGACCAATTTAAAAGACTGTATTGCATCACTCATGGTCTCAAGATTGAGCGCTCTGAAATTTGAAGACATCTTACTTCTCAGGGTCAAGGCGGTGGAAAGAGAGATGCAAAGATCATACAACGCTGGGTAAGGCGAAGTCGCGTTCGATGAGTGACGTAGAGTTGGTGGGATGGAAGAAAGGTCTGAAGGTTGCCAAGAATGAATTCCGCTTCATTGGATACGATCGATCAACAGTACTAGGGTAAGAAAACCAGTTCAAGAAACAGGAAAAGCCTCTAACTGGAATCAGGGATTCAAAATGATTTCATAGGCTTTACTGAGAGAAGTTTGAAGAACAGAACAGGAAAGGTAAGAGAAAAAAGGTCAGTTGATCACATACTTGAGCCTATCTTACGACAGATGCAGGCAGAGAGCAGGTACGAAAAAGTCGAGCTTGTACTACACTGCAAGGAATGAATCTGATGTTGCCACCCTTGTTGGCTCTCTAGCTTCAAAGCCCCACCAACTGCGCGCGTGCATGGTGAGCTTCCGGAGAATGCTGGCTTGCCACGGCTGCAACCAAAGGGCCCAACTTGACAGTGGCCTCGCAAAAGAACACGTAGCTTATCTTGTTCCTCTCTCGGATAGCTGCAGAATTTCGTACCACCAAGGGACCTCCTTGAAGTTGTGTGCCATATTTGCTGATTTGTGCTCAATGGTCATACAGGGTAGTAGGGTCCATTGTAATACGCCAATAGATCATCGTCAAAGATTTCACCAAACCCTGGCTACAATCTTGACCCTAAGCTCCACTCAAGTCGCACCTATCATATCTTATTTTTCACTTCAGGATACAACAGCAGTAGTGTGATTTTGTATAAACACACCATCAAAAACACCCACCTGGTTTGATTTCATCTCAACATCACCTTTCATCTTACTTTTTTCTTCCTTCATCGTGTTTTCTTCAGACTGAGTCACTTTACTTTCACTGAATCTCTCTTCATATTTCAAATCTTAACCACACACACCGCTTTTTTTCCTCCATTTACTTCTTTCACTAGAACGGTTTTACATCTTTCAAGTTTTCTCCTGTTACCCGGTTTTTGATCTTTTTTGTTACTTCTATCGATCATGATTTCTTCGAATAAGTTGTCCTTTGTCTTTGCTGTTGTCCTTCTCAACTTTTTAGGATCTGGTCAGTCTCAATTAGCCGGAACTAATCAAGCCGAAAATGGAGTAGCTCTTTCATTTCAAACTTGTACCAAATCTGGTGGTTGTCAAAAAACTTCTTCTAAGGTCACCCTTGATGCAAATTGGCGATGGCTTCATGCAGCAAATGGAACCAATAACTGTTACACCGGTCAAACTTGGGACAAAGCACTTTGTAGCGATCCTACGAAATGTGCCACTAGTTGTGCTCTTGATGGAGCTGATTATTCCGGAACTTACGGTATCACCTCCACTGGCGACGCTCTCAAGCTCAAGTTTGTCACTCATGGCCCTTACTCTACCAATATCGGTTCACGAGTCTATCTGATGGCTGGTGAAGATAAATACAAGATGTTTAAGTTGAAGAATCAAGAGTTTACCTTTGATGTGGACGTCTCCAATCTACCTTGCGGTATCAATGGGGCGCTCTACTTTTCTGAGATGGCTGAAGATGGTGGCATGAAAGCATTCCCCAACAACAAGGCGGGTGCGAAGTATGGTACGGGTTATTGTGACGCCCAGTGTCCACATGACATCAAGTTTATCGATGGAAAGGTACGCTACCACTCCTGATTTCTTTCTCTTTCAGACTGTCTCAACTGACATCTCATCTCGTCCAATCAGGCCAATGTGGTGAATTGGAAACCTTCCCCTACTGACATTAACTCAGGAACTGGAAGTGTCGGTTCTTGTTGTGCCGAGATGGATATCTGGGAAGCCAACTCCGCCTCCCAAGCTTTCACTGCTCACACTTGTAAGGCCCTCACTGGTCCTAAAAGTTGTACCGGTGAATTATGTGGGGACAGTCCAGCCAACAGATACGGAGGTCTCTGCGACAAAGATGGATGTGATTATGCCTCATACCGACTTGGAAATCATGGATTTTATGGACCTGGCAAGCGGATCGATACCACCCAAAAGTTCACTGTTGTCACTCAATTCATCACCAAAGATCACACCGCAAGTGGCGAGCTTGTTGAGATCCGTCGTCTCTACGTCCAAAACGGTAAAGTCATCGGCAACTCTCGTAGCCGAGATCATGAATTGAAGAAATTCAACTCAATCACCGATGCGTTTTGTGACGCTGAGAAGAAACTCTTTGGTGATAAGAACGACTTTGCTGCCAAAGGTGGTCTCAAAGCCATGGGTGCTGCCATGGAAAGAGGATTGGTATTGGTCATGAGTCTTTGGGGTAAGCTTCTTCTCTTTGAACATCAAACTTTGCTTCCTTCGTTCTCTTACTGATTCTCAATCTTTTTCAATTCTAAAGACGATCACGATGCCAACTTACTTTGGTTGCAATCCAGATATCCTCTCAACAAGGGAAACCAACCTGGTGTAGCTCGAGGAAATTGTGACCCAGGGTCCGGTGAGCCCAAGACAGTTGAAGCTGCTCACCCCGATGCGTCGGTTGAATACTCCAACATCAGATTTGGAGATATCGACTCCACTTACCACCAAGCTGCTGGTTCCGGACAACTCGAAGGCTCTCAACATTCATCTGGTTCCCCCAAGTCCACTAGCTCTCAATGATTCGTGCTTCACTTGTCTTTTCCTCAAATGCAGCTCATCGCGTTGATCTCGTGTCTGCTTTCTCTGCTTTCTATCCATCTGTTCTCTCTACTCCACATGTATTTCCGTTCAGTAGATCCTTTGTCCTCGTGCTTTGTCATACTTTCAATACTTCATGTATCTTACACTCTATCTTACTCAAACCTGTTGTCGATCATTTTATGAGAATATAAACACACTCCTTCAACGTTCTATCTTTCACAGCTTCACATCTTCTTAATCCGGAGGTCACTGATAACAGCTAAGAGTCATTCACTAAGCCATGTCACGTTCACACACCATACGGTCATGAAACAAATGCCATCATTTGATCCATTACATTTCCATTGACCGATGCTATTCGCCCAAAGTCTTATACCTCCCTAGATCAACCACGCAAAAAACTTCATACCTCCCTTTTCTGAAACCACATTCAGCCGGAGAAATCAACTCATGTCATTGTGCCCTTTACCTTCTTGTTCTATTTAATCTCTTACAAGATCAATCTGTTATGACCGCCGACCTGTGTATGAGTTGTGTGCATATGAGACTTAATCACTGGCTCTAAATTCATTATGAACTGCCTAGATTCGCACATGATCCACTTCTCATGGAGAAGGTATCACAGGAATCCGCTTTTACCCATATTTCACCACGTTCATCTTAGGAACTCAGTCTACATCTTTTATGTAAATAAACTGTCTCTGATCGACCTCATAGTCATAGGAAGACCTCTGATTGCTTCTACCAATACATAGCTTGCGCATGAATGAATCTGATTGAGAAAAAACATGATGCAGTCTTGAAACCAATCAAGGGGGAAGATTGTAAAATGAACTCAAACCAAAGGGTCTATCTTGGCATAAAAGTTTTTTTACTATTGAAATCATCTCAAAACCCCACTCGACCAATCTTCATTACACTGTACCCTAGAATTCTTTCAAGTGTACTGAACCAATGTTTTTAAAGAGAAACAACCTCTTTATATATATATATATCTTCTTTCTCTGATCTTTTAAATCGACAGAAGTTAAATTTAAAGAAAACTTTAGATTAAAACTGAAGCTTATCATTAAATTAAAAAGTGTATGTCAGAATTTAAAGGCGTACAACATTTAGCGCTCAACATGTCAGGAATGTGAGTTTTTCATCAAAGAACATCTTCATTGGGCAGTGTGAAAGATCAAGAAAAAATAGTATGTCACACATGTAAAAGGAAAAAATATTAATGAGTGAAAGAAGTGTGCAAAGTGGATCATTATATATGAAGGAAGATTTGACGAGTCACACAGACTTGGGATACAAACTGTAGTACGACAAGCACGACTTCTCTCGCGCCCCGTGACTGCATAGTCCGGTCTTCCGGGTAACGAATTATTCTCCGGTCTTGTCGGGGTAATTGATTGTAATTCAAAGAAAGGTCTCGTTAGGTCGCGGCGCGAATCTGTCAGACTCAGGAACCTTTTTTGAAAAGTTCATCTCAGGATAAATTGTTCCCCCACAACTCATATTTACTCTCGTCATCATAATTTTTTTGTAAATCACTTTACACACATATGTCATCTTCAATCACCTTACTGCGGCAGCATCCCCATGGAGATTGAACGTGTCCAATTCCTCAAGCTCAGAGTTTGAGAAGTCGTGCCTGACCTGAAGTTTGAGAGCACTCACGCTCACTCACGTTCTTCACGGCAACCTAAAATTTCAAACGATTGGGGTTGCTGCTGCGGCGAACGTTTGATTGAGGTCTAATCAATCTTTAGCCGATCAGCCTCAACGTTGTCAATTTGGATGCCTTTCAAAAATCGCAGAACCATGTCTCAATGCGAGGGAACAAATTCACCTAACCGTTCCGAGACATCTGGGACGAAGCCAAACCCACCTTCAAGAGGAGAACGATCACACGGAGACTCGGAACTATGCAGACTCCCAGTACTTTCTGTGCTTCAAGTTTTGAGAGTTCGCTGTGGCTGAGCTGGCTGCCTCCGCCTTCGACCAATAGGCGCCATCCAACGACGGTCGGGTCCTCATCGTTCAGCCCTCTGTTGCGCATACTTGCATAGAACAAAGAGACCTCGTGGCGTCACGTATCCGACCTAACTCTGGGCCTTTTTACTCGATGCGCTCAGCGAACACGTGAGATCGCCGGATTTTGAATACATACATGCCCATGGCCGATCCGCAACAATTTTCAAAAGACCTGGCTAGAATCTTGCTTCTGCAATCCGTCTCATATGAAGACAAAAGCGACTTTCTCTGATTTCTGCTTGGTTCCATCTCACTTTTTTGTCTAGTTTTTTTCGAGACCGAGTCTTTCTACTTTCACTCAATTCTTTACAGTTGAGACTCTTTGCACAGCTCTTTCTCTTTACCGTCATCACCAAAAGTTTTCATTATCAAGTTTTTTTTTGCTGCGCAGTTTCAATTTTATCTCATTTTTCATCATGACTGCTTCCTACAGGGTGTACAACTTTGTCTGTATCGCCGTTCTGATACACTTTCTTGGAGCTGGTGAAGCTCAGCAGGTTGGAACCAATACCCCCGAGAGCCCACCAGCGCTTTCCTTCCAGACTTGCACTAAAATCGGTGGTTGTACAAAGACTACTTCTAAGATCACACTCGACGCCAACTGGCGATGGCTTCATGCAACAGGTGGTAGTAACAACTGTTACACTGGTCAAAGTTGGGACAAAACACTTTGTAGCGATCCCACGAAATGTGCCACTAGTTGTGCTCTTGATGGAGCTGATTATTCTGGAACTTACGGTATCACCTCCACTGGCGACGCTCTCAAACTCAAATTTGTCACTCACGGCCCTTACTCCACCAACGTCGGTTCACGAGTTTATTTAATGGCCGGAGATGATAAATACCAGATGTTCAAACTCAAGAATCAAGAATTTGCCTTTGACGTCGACGTCTCCAATCTACCTTGCGGTATCAATGGGGCGCTTTACTTTGCTGAGATGGCTGAGGATGGAGGCATGAAGCAATTTCCGGATAACAAGGCGGGAGCAAAGTATGGAACTGGTTACTGTGATGCACAGTGTCCTCGTGACGTGAAATTCATAGACGGCAAGGTAAGCGACCACTCTCAATCTCTGTTCAGGAATCGAACTAAGAAGTGATGTTGATCCGCTCAGGCCAATGTCGAGAATTGGAAACCTTCCGCCACTGACATGAATTCAGGAACTGGAAGTGTCGGTTCTTGTTGTGCCGAGATGGATATCTGGGAAGCGAATTCGGCCTCACAAGCTTTCACTGCTCATCCTTGTGGTAGTCTCACTGGTCCTAAGAGCTGTACCGGCACAACATGTGGAGACAGTCCAGATAACAGATACGGTGGCATCTGTGATAAGGATGGCTGTGATTACGCCACATACCGACTTGGAAACACTGGATTTTACGGTCCGGGGAAGACCATTGATACGACTAAAAAATTCACTATCGTCACCCAATTTGTTACCAAAGACAACACGGAAAGCGGCGAGCTTACGGAGATCCGACGTCTCTATGTTCAAGATGGCCGCGTGATCAAAAATGTTCAGAGTACATTTTCTCCATTGAAAAAATCTGACTCGATCACCGATTCTTTCTGTACGGCTGAGAAGAAACTCTTTGGTGACAAGGACGATTTTGCAGCCAAAGGTGGCCTTGAAGCTATGGGCAAAGCGATGGAAAGAGGAATGGTTCTGGTAATGAGTCTTTGGGGTGAGTTCATACTTTAGTATATCAATTCTATCTATTCAGTTCTTTTGTGGGTTCTGATTTTCTTCGATCTATGCGCATAGATGATCACGCCGCAAACATGCTTTGGCTTCAGGGTAACTACCCTGCCGACAAGGGAGACTCCCCGGGTGTTGCTCGAGGCACTTGCGACCAGGCTTCTGGTGTTCCGAAGACTGTGGAAGCGACACACCCGGACGCATCCGTTGAGTTCTCCAACATCAGATTTGGGGACATCGGTTCAACTTATAGCGCGAAGGATAATTCTATATGAAGATCATCAACACGCTTGATTTACCTTTGTCTTTAGCTCGTCTTGTTGAACCTGTCTCAGCTGTTCTGTTTCACTTTCACTTCTATGTAGCCGACATATCGATTATCTTTGACCAGGTGTTTTAGACTAGTCGTGTTGCTCCACTGTATCGTACTCAAAGCTATTGTCAATTGCTTGATGAATGAAAAATGTCCGTTAGAACCTCATCCATCATAGGCTATAGCTCATGCGTTCAAAGTGTTGATCCACAGGAGTCTAATCACACGTTACATGATACCTCCATGGTGCGATGACGCTTTCAGGCGAGTAAATCAAACCCTCAAGCCTTTTCCGTCATGTTGGATCTAGCTTGTTAGATTCTCTTAAATGGTAACACAGCTCAAGTCAAGGTACATGCGTATTGAAATTTCATTGGTATGTATACAAATATCCAGAGTTTGAAATAATAAAGAGCTTAACCGACAGATTTTCTATCTACACCACCCAATAAAACACTTGTTTACTCTATGAATATGATCATGTCGCCAAACATCTTGGGTTTTCAAGTTCCCATCTCTTTTTGATACATACAATGAATCGTGAAAAAAAAGAAAGCAGACTTATAACATTATTAGATGAGATGAGAGAAAGCTATTGAACACAAAATGGTGATACATAACAAGCCAAAAAGAAAATTGTCCTTATGAAATGAAAGAGAAAAAAATTGGCAGATCTTGTATCTACTTCTAAAATATATGAAAATTGTCCATGAATGATGAAATTTGAAAAGTTCTCAAGTAAAAGCCAACATAAGTGAAAAGATGATCAATGAAACTCATGCGTCCCATATGGATCCCTATTTTTAAACAAATCATCATTAGCTAAAGATACTTGGGATATAATGGATTCAAGAATTCACTAACAAATAGTGGGATCTTTTTTGCTCTAGAGGCTTCTAAGACTGTCTTGTTCAAAGCTGGACTACCAATGAATAATGACACTATTGATGAAGATATCATATGTTATCAGAAAAGATTCAACAATGAGCTTTGTCGATAAACAAACACACCTTCAGCATCCCATGATTTGAAAATGTTTTCAAGTACTGAAACTACATCCGGTCTACCACGAGGTCCACGTGTATCCCAAATAATTCTACGCTCATTTGAGATCTTGGTTGTGAGTAAATTCAATAATTCTTCTCCGTAGGTTTTCTCCAAGTTAGGACCAATCCAGATCAAGAACCAATCTGAGTGTTGTATACAAGTAGAGGCTACAGCACCAATACCAGATCCTGTACAAATTGCTACTCCTCGTCTAAACATCCTTGAGAAGTAGGGTAATCCACATGGCTAAGAAAATGTCAAAATCCAAACCAAGACGTCATTTTCATGTGAGTAGGTTACTCTTCATCGGCCTTTTGTTTTTGTAGCATGAGTCTTGGATTATTTACCTTCCATCGCTTTGTGTAGAGCTTTTCCGGTCGTTCAGTGTTCAAGCTTCGAGTGAACTTGCCCTGAACGGCAGCGACGATGTAATGACAATCTGCGTGTTTCCCTTCGCTGTGATGAGCCCAAAAAATCAGACTTAGATTTGCAGAAAAAAAACACAACACTTTGATTAGTCTTACAAACCTGATAGAACCAAAGATGTGCCATTCTTTTAGTCCACCTCTTGAGATTCGAGTGTGTAGACCTGAAGTTAAACCTCCGGGTACGCGAATGACCGAAGAAGTAACAGAATCCTATAATTTCCAAAACAGAAGAATAAACCTCGTTCAAACTTTTGTTAGTTTGCAAAAGATCTTTTTTAAAAAGAAAACTTACCGTCAGGTACTCCACTGGAACTTTAGCCACTGTAATCCATGCGGCAAAGATACTTTGAAAAAAAAGCAAGGAAACCAAAGGAATCAACTCTCATCCCTTTTCAAGACATTTTATCTATCATTGATCTTGTCATCAATTTCTGAATATAATAAAACTTACAAAAGAATGATAGCGAGTAAGAACCACATCTCTGGTGAGGTAGCTAAACTTATTGAATCGAGTTCCCACTCTTGTAAATATACATTCCATAATTTTGAAAGTATCACAAATGTCAAAGTGAAGAGAATTCCTATCCTGAAAAAACAATATACACAAGGGTCAAGATCATAGTCAGTCTCATTTAATCGACTTTCTATTATGAAGGTATTCCATCAAAAGGGTAAAAAAGACGTACCAACCCACAAACCGATGAATGATTTCAAAAGCACTGATGAAAGTAGAAAAAGAACAAATCGATAAGCATCTGAAGCGCAGACAAGACGGGATGAACAATATGGGTGAAAACAAATAAGGAGAGGTATATTCACTTGTGGTATGGACCTCGAAAGACTGGGAAAGCACTGATTGAGAGAATAGAGACGCAAAGGACGCAAGCAGATAAAGAAACCAGAACAGCTGGATGATATGATTGATAAAATCGTATATGATGAACGAAGGATGAAACGAGCCAGCATAAAGCTGCAATTCCACATCCGCTATGAAGTCCACCTGAACCAGAAGGGTTATTGGGTCTTGTCAGTTGGAAATAAGACTGATCGACGGTTGATTTAGACAAAGCTTACCGATATGATACAGAAGACCGACGACTGTTGTCCGCAGTCGAATAGGGAAGGAAGGGCGAAAGGTTTTGACGGCTAACCAGTATAAAAATCGAAGGGTCCATTCACTACGAATGGCTATTGCGCAGAGTATGTTGCCCACAACCAGACTTCCAACACAACATGTCGCCGCTGGCCAAAGTCCTGCAATTTCAAGAGTGCTCCCAAGAAAATTTAATACCACCACAACTACTAAGATCTGACGATAAGGTGTAAACCAAGTTCGAAATCGTAACCAAGGAGTCACTTTTACTGGAGTAGTAGCCGGTACAATTGATTCTGTTGGAAGGGGTGTAGGTTTTTCTCTTGTCTCACTTCTTTCACGTTCAAAGGTGAGAATCGTAGAAGTGCATGATAAACTAGAAGACCTGTTTGAAAGATTTGGTCGACGAGGTTCCGGTAAACGTACGCTTACTGGTCGATTCTTTTTTGGAATTTCGTTCTCAAGTCTGAAACCTTCTTCAAGTTCAGGAATCTCCATACAGACACTTTCCTTAGGTTCAAAGTTATGCATGAGTGAAGATAGGAAAAGTTGAGATCTAATAAATATCTTGAGGGAACTGAAAACTTTATATATGGCGTTACAAAACTGTGCCGATTATTTTAGAGGTTGAGATACAGTGGAAAAAGTTATGAAATATGAAGAGGTTTCAACGCCAGATACTTATAGATGAATTATGCTATGAAGGTGAGAAATCGAAATGAAGTAAGAAAGCCAGAAGCTTTTAAGTTGAAAGGGACTCTGCAGATCGCGAAGGAAGGGATCTGGGACGAAGCTGGGGTGATGGAGGAATAGATCCTATGGAAATGTAAAGATGTATACAGATTCGGCGATGTTTGAACGCGATGGAGCAATGGTACGATGAAAAAGAAAAACAGATACGATAGTCTATAAAGCCTCCACAGGAGTTGGCAAGTTCGGCCATACTTGAATCGAGCTTTTATCCATGTCAAGGACAAGAGCTTGGGGTGGCCGAGGGTACGAGAGAGATGAAAGCCTAGAGAAGAGAAAGCAGGAAAAAAACTTCACACAAATTCAAAATCAATAATGATTGACAGTTAGAAAGGTTCAAAAGAGTGCGGTGCTAATGTTCTTCTTCTTTCTAACTTAACAGTCTAATCAATACCAAACTTGACCTACCGAAGAGCGAAAAGAATCTTTCTCTTTACTCCAACCGGCAGAGCTATTTGGTAGTCTTTCCAATTGCTTGTTCGTTTATAAAGAATCTGAGCTTCATCGCATAACCCGTCTCCCTGCTCCTTTCTATCTCTGCGCTGTTTTTTCCGGCTCTTCTCGTCTTCCATTCTCTCCAATGCGGGACTAGATTGTTACCTAAGCGAAGGAAGTTAGTTTTGTATTGATAGTTCTATGTATGTGTCTTCACATCCGCCTACGTGATCCTGATCCTAGAATGTCCGATTAGTAAGGTCAAACAATCAAGTCTTTGACTTTACAACAAAAGAAAGCCTTGGCAGTCATCCCAACACTGCTCATCTCTCTTCCCTTGAAGTCAAGAGCTGTGAGCTGGGTCTCTCCATGGGTCTTCTGAGATCTTCTGAAAGTAGACCACCTCGATGTAGAACTTCCAGAGATAAATCACACACGCAGGTGGGATTGGCTGAAGAAAGCTGAAGGCCCTTCAGTTCAATGTGGTATGTACATATCGATATTCCGAGTGGAGCATAAGGACGTTCTATCGGAAATCAAGTCGAGCAAGGACGAAAAGCGATGCCAGTGCATGCGCGTTCATTACATACCTAGTGACACCCCGCAAGATGGAAGGAGATATGAGATGCTTGAAGATGTCAAAGCTGAAGCAATGGTCCTTCAGGCGTGAAGGCCCTTCAGTTAGTTCAATGTGGTACCACTTTAGTCCGCCTGGCCCCGAGCCCAAGCAATACATGATAAACTGGTCTCGTATCTTTCTTGCGGATACTGTACATATCGATATTCCGAGTGGAGCATGAGGACGTTCTATCGGAAACCAAGTCGAGCAAGGTCGAAAAGCGATGCCAGTGCATGCGCGTTCATTACATACCTAGTGACACCCCGCAAGATGGAAGGAGATATGAGATGCTTGAAGATGTCAAAGCTGAAGCAATGATCCTTTAGGCGTATGCGATACGTACGTACTACCTAGTGGAGGCTATCAACACCTGCAAATCCCGAAGATCCCGAGTCCTCGAGGATCAAGAAACGGCCACTCCTTCTTTCCCCGACACAGCATGAGGTTTGGTAAGAATGCATATCGGATCCGGTAGAGAAACAGAAATGATTCAACGCGAGTGACGATTTTAAACGTCACAGTGACTCGATCACGATGTTCCAAATATCCGAAGATGTTTCAATGCCACAGCTCTAGGCAATTCAAACAGGACATGCAGAGATGATTCCAAAGTAGGCATAGCATCCATCTTTGGCAGATCAGTTCATTATACGAACAGAGAACGATGAGCGGTATGGGTGAGTGTATCCACACTGGGGATGCAGCCTTTTTTGAGGGTGTGCGCGTAGGAGTCTTTTCTGGATCACAACCGCGACTAGGCGCGTGGGGTGCGTTATGTTGCAAGCAAAATTGCACTAGAACTAAAAAAGGAATGTATTATATTATCTTTCATCAAAGAGGCAAGATAAAAAGAGGGATAAAGACAGTCCAAATGAACTTCTGTCAGGTTTGAAGCTTCAGGAGCACCAACAGCAGGTGTACTCAAACCCATTAGACTGATCTTCCTCAAAGTGTTGAGATTGAATGAGGGTCAGGTCAAACAATGAGCTGATAAACATCATAAAAACCCGTCTTCAAGGCTGGGTTGGCTGTTGTGTCCTCCTCTTGTGAGCGGTTCACTCCTTGTTCATACATGTTCACTTGCCTGACACCAGAAACAAAGGAGAATTCTCTGTTGGCAATTCTTTGACAGCCTTGGCCTCTTCATCAGGTTGTTTTTTGAGACTTTTGAATTAATCCTCATTCTTCCTATTAGCTCAACCATATTTCTTTCATTGAGTTCAGGAATCTGAGACTGATATCTTTTCTTGTTGGCTTTAGAATACTGAACTTGAGATATCATTGTGAAAATGTGAAAGATTCTTGAACCTGAAGGCATGTAAAAAATAAGGGTGTTCTCTCCTGTTTTCGGGATCTTGGAGGTGCGTTATGTGCCTGGGCGCAAGAAACAACTGTTGGCAGGTTTTTTCTGTGCCTCCAGTGAGAGTGCTATTATGGTATAGAGATATATCTTCTGTCAATTTCCAGATAAATTTACAGAACATTTCTCAGAATGCCAAAGACCCAAGTCTTGTTGCAATTTGGGGCTCTAAATCTCCAGATATTTGCACATCCCTCTAAAAATGTTGGTACATCCTGCAAAAACTTGCCTTTTTGCCCCTGAATCTTTGCCGGATCTGGGTTCTGACATTCTGGATATGTGCCCAACCCACCAAGATCCAATTTTCTGGTGTGCCAAGAAATGCTCTGTCAATTTCTTATTTGTATACCATATATGTAGAAATTTCTGATGTAGTGTGCTATTTAGTGGAAATATAGTGTTTGAATCTCTCTGTAAGCACAAAAGGAAAAAAATTGACATATAGTGATCCTGGGGCAGAGCTATATATACTGCAGGCTCAGCAACACAATGGAGACAGCTAGCATTGCGGAGTGGTTGCAGTAATGCCCAACCCACCCCATATTGGAGCAGGGTGATATTGTGAATTGAAGATTGGAGCAGGTGGATATCAGATATCAGATAATTACTCCAAAATCAGTAGATTCCAGCCAGTATGCTCTCCCAGTAGATTCTTTATCATGATGTAATTTTTCTCTAGACTTTCTTAAATTTATTTTTCAGTTGAAGTGTAATTTTTGGATTCGAACCACTTGCAATAAACATCATAACTATGATTGACTCTTGTACCAAATCTTCCCTAATAGTCTTATGAGCATTCTTTTCTAATCTACCAATTGAATGTGCATTGATAGCATAATATCTGCAATTACCATTTCCTGGGGGATCATAAAAAGAAGTGATGGAAGAGGAAATGCAAGCAGGCATCTGACATTCAAATCTATCAACATTATCAGGATACTCAACCCCTAACCCCTAACCTGCTCCAATCTCCAACATCCATCTGCTCCAATCAATCTCCAGTATCCCTAAGCTCCAATGCAGGTTGGGTTGGGCTTTCTTCTGTGCAACAAAAACTTCGGGAAGCAGCTTGAAATCTTTCGCCAGGATGTTGGAGTTGCCCGTGATGATGCCTCGGATCTCTCAACCCGAGGCATCTTTGTTGGCAGTGTAGATTGCCAGGGCTCCTACCCCTTCTCCTGGTGCCCCCCTGGTAGCGGTGGAGTTGGAAAGGCACCTGGTGCTGGACATTAGACGCAGCCCTAATATTTCCAGATTCCTTGTCAGGCTCAGACTTCCATGAGACGCTTTGTCTTAATGTGGACAGTTGATCTTGTACAAAATCTAAAGTCCTTTATGTATCCAGTCTAACGGGAATTGATCTTGGCTCTCTATAAAATGGTCTCCTTAGAATGTTTACTCAATCATGGGTCAGATTTAAAGGAGAGTCTTCTTAGTATCATGGTGACCACCTCATGCAAACCCATGTTTTCAACAGTCTCTAATTACCCTCAATCTACATTTACAAGATGAACGGCAGTACAAGTATAGCAATTGACCTGCCTTCAAGTCCATATATATATCACTCATCACTTTTCAAGTGGTGATACAGTCCTCTGGTAAGGCCAACGATGAGCGAGCTCTGAACGACCAAATAAATTGAAAAAGGAACAATATAGCCGTAGATCTACTTGGATTGAATTTCACATTGCGTTAGGTTCAAAAAAATCGACTTCATCGACCTGTAAAAAAACTCCATAATCCCCCACCACTCTTTTTGGGTTCTTCCGGTACAACCACTTCTTCATGGGAGGTAGGAATTGTATGAGCAGGTATGGCCGATGTAGAGATACCTGGCCTTTGCGAGTTTGAGTGGTCTGGCTGCTTTAGACAAGCCTTGATGGCCAATTGGTCGAGTGGGAAGTCAATGACATAGTTATACGCCACATCTAACATAGGTTGATCCAATCTGTTTTCAGGTCTAGGTCTAGATTGGGTGTTTCGTAAATCAGGCGACTCTTCGCTCAATGACAGCATACCAAGCTTAAGCTCAGCTTCCAACTCGTTGAGAATCGGATGATGATTAGATTGACAATCTTCATACCAGTCCCTGAGAATCTCACGTTTTGTTTCTTCCTGGATTTGAGTCAAGTCGGAAAAATCTTTGGGGTTCATAACCAAAGAAATCAGATCCTCCTCTTGATCTTCAATCTCTTCATCTATATCAGCCTCCCTTAACGCGTGTTCAGATTCTCGTAAATATAATATCGATTTTTGTTGTAATGCAAAGCTTTCAGGGAACTTTTCGATTAAGTGATATGATCTAGATTGAATTAAGCAACTTCATGACATAAAGCCATATGTCAATAGTGAACTTCTCCAACGAAGACAAAACTTGCTTACCGATGAGCTTGATAGAATGCGAGTTGACAATCGACCATCGATGCTACACTATCATCATCCTCAATGATTGATAATTGCCTCATCTTCTCAAGGTCAAGAAGCATACTGTCATAAAGTTTCAATAATGAAGGATACACGTTTGCTCGTTGTCGATTCATCATCTTTTTTCTGATATTCTGCATCTCTTTCTTATTGGTTGGCTGATTTTTCTCATTAGCAACAAGAGCATCAATGACTTGAAACGGCTGTTGTCCGGATTTACTAGAAAGCCTACGCTCAACCTTCAATTCTCGTCTTTTTAGTTTAGTCTTGAGCCCTTCTAAAAGGTCTAAATCTCTGCGAAAGCGTGTAGATAACAAACGGAAGGCGATTACTGAATGGTTTAAGATCAAAGATGTGTGTTGATCGTTGGAATGCTGAAAACTTTCGTTCGACTCCAAAGAACGTTGAGAAGCTTTCAAGAGGGTTTGTATAGATTCTTCAGCATCTGTGTAAACCAGTAAAGCAGCATCAAAAGCGCGGGAGCGACTTGCGGCTGATCTAGGCTTCAGACGAGCTGATGCCTTGGATGCCTTGGATACTTTGACGACCTTAGATTGAGATATTTTTGAAGCTTGGGAAGGAGAAGAGAAAGCTTCCTTCAATTTTCGAGTGGTGGCCTGAACCTTCAAGACAATATCTACAAGCTCAAGAGATCGGGAAGGAATTGGTTGACCCTTCCAGGTGAGACTGATGGAATCGCTTGTTTCTGTTTTTTGACAACTCGTAATGAATGTATCGATGACTTCCCAATGTTCCTCAAGTAGCTTAGGACCGAGTTCAAATTGTTTCGTTCTCTCCTCACTAAACATTTCGATATCTGTCAAAGTTGAAATCTCGAGCTTGTATGCACAGTACCGTACGAGAGGTAAGGTGTTATCCGACCATTCTTGGTAGAGAGCAACGTCTTTACGTTGGGAACCGTGAGCGTGCTTCGAGAGAGCTTTGAGAAGAGTAACTGCAAGTGAGAGACAATCGAGACCGGTGGTCCATCTGCCCAGATCAAAAGCTAATAGACCTTGAAGATGAAGGTTGTAAACATGAACTTCAAGAAGAGTACGCATTTCAAATGGAACGAGGGCGTTGAAAGAGAGTAAGTTGTTTGCGTGTTTGACGGCTCGAGATAAACGGCTTCTCGCGTGACTTCGTAGTTTCGAAAGACCTGCTTTGCGATTTTGGGGGTTGGAGGATGCGGATGCTAGACCGGTGACTGTGCGTTTGGTTTGTAGGGAAGTAACAGTCTGTTTCAACTCTCGTGAGGCAGCCCAACATCTTTCAGCCTCGAATAAAACGACGAGTATATGTCTTGAAAGGGTAGAAGTTAAGCAATTCGAGCGATCAGAACGCTTGTAGCGTAACACCAGATGAAATGCGACCAAGCCGTGTATGATACAGCTCAAGGGACACCTACTGAAGTTTCAAGTTTTGAGAAGATAAAAACGGTGGCTTGAGGGTCTTCTTTAAAAATTTCCTGTTCTTATTGATTTGTTGAATTCCAGCAATTCGTCTCATAGCATGAAGTTTTTTAGCGCAGTGTGCACTTTGTTAAAGATAATCCCCAATCGATTTCAGAAAGTCAATCAAGCCATCGATTAGCAGAGCGATCAAAAAAAACTTTATTTGTTATTTTCATACAAATATAGTCCAAGGTACGCACTGGTATCGATGATAATCTAGTTGTTTCGCGCCGAAAGTTTTGCGTTCCTCTGTGACAAGCCGAAGTACTAAAACAAAGTATTCACATCATGAGTATCAATTTTCAAAATTAAAAGGGTATTATCAAGAGAACATACGCTCGACAGAACCTGGTGGTTTGTTGTTCATCTTGATTCTGGCCATTTGACTGATCTTCCTGCGTGCTGTGGATAGCTCAGCAAGTTGGTAAACCACATCGATCGAAGTCGGATGTGGGATTCGCAGACTTGATCGGATCTCCTCCCCGACCGACTGTCTGGATTTGACGGTACACCATATCGGACCCAGAGCTCCAAAGCTTGGCAACCGCGCAGGATCGGACACATTTAGGGGATACAAAGTAGAATCCGGGCACGTGCCCGGCTTTGTGCCCAGATTTTTTTAGGGATTTTACTTACTAAAATCAGCCCTGCAGACTTACCGGAGGAGGTACGACAAAGGTGGGTGTTGTCCACGTTTACGCGTAATGCAGCTCTGAGAAAGGCAGTTACGCAAAAGTTATTCATTCAGTAGTTTAGAAAACAATATATCAGTAGTCTGAGAAAGACTGTGATATAGAAAGAATACGTAACCTAGAAGAGGTTGGGCCCAGTCCGGTTAAAAGCAAGAAGAGAGTTGCTGAACAGATTCTATCTCAGAACTAGGCTGGTTTACCCTGCCAACAGGGGACGGGCCAGTTAATGGTAACTAGTTTAGTTATTAATTATGCATAGAGGCGAGGATAACTTTTGCCTTCTAATAGAAAAGGGATGATTGATCTTAGAAGAGTCCCTTCCTACAATCATCCCTTTTTCTACCTTATCTCATTACTATAATCATTACGCGTGAAAAATTCAATCTTCATTAAAGAGTTTAAGAAATCTTTTATATTAATTATCAT
Source organism: Melampsora americana (assembly GCA_022264835.1). Lineage (NCBI taxonomy): Eukaryota > Fungi > Basidiomycota > Pucciniomycetes > Pucciniales > Melampsoraceae > Melampsora > Melampsora americana. The sequence continues at coordinate 868,955 of JAIFHY010000012.1, read as the reverse complement.
TCTTAATTTATTATCTTAATATCTACGATCAATAAAATGGATATTCTAGCAGACGCAGCCGCCGCCCTTCAGTCCTTGACACCACCGGGTGGTGCACGCTCCGACCAGAGAGTAAACGAGGGAAGCAGTCCTCCTGGTAGGAGAGATGGGGATTCCGGCCCAGTTAATGGGGAAAGTCCGCCAGAAGATCATTCATTGGAAGATCATTCATTGCGAAGCGCTAACCAGCATGATTTAGTAATGAGATACCTAAACAGGGGAAAAGGTGCTTACATTTTCTTATTCGAGTTATGAATAATGATGTATCAAGGTGTAACCATTCTCTAATGGGCCTTTATTTATTCCACAGCTGGCACTGGACCTGAGGCTCAATCAGCAATATCAAGTACCGCGGTGCGGGAAAGACGTGGTAAGAATCATTCTCGAGATTCAGCGTTTAGGGTCAAAGACTAATTGTTGATTGTTTTATGTGCTGTCGGGTTCTAAGTGAATGAACACATTGACCCGAGTCTATCAGGGAAGATCACAACTGAACAGTTAACAGAGTCTTTGAAAGCTGTTGATGTAGGTTCCTAAAGGAGATGTTCATAAGAAATCGAGCAGCCATGAAGGAATCCTTGAAGAAGCCAAACGGTACTGTCGGTTAGACAGGGTCGACCAAGCGGCTAGCCTCCTTACCCGCTACGCGAAGGCAATTAAAGCGAGGCAGGAGAAGTCCTCCGACGAAGTGATCGACCTTACGAAGGTTGAGGCTAATGTAGTAGAGGAGCCAACCCAAACGACAGCCACTAACCTGGGCACATTCACCCAAGGAGGTATTCAGTTTGACTTCAGCAAAGCACCTAACTCGAATCACCTAGGATTACCAGCCTTCTTCCACAAGGCAATGACAGATCTTCAAGGTACCCTGCCGTTGACAATTTTTAACAAATCATGGCAACAAGCAGCCAGCGATAATCATGTCGATTACAAGAAGAAGGATCAAGAAACACATACCTACAGAGGTTATCCATATGCTAGCGAATGGTCCCAATCAAAGTCGGATTGGGTAGACAATATGGAAGAATTTATTGCGGCCCTCACGGCATACGGGTTCCCGGATTTAGCTGGATGCTTCGAGGTTCATAGGAGGAAGGTAAACCTCATTGCGAAGGAAAGGGGATCATGGGTGGTAGCTTTTACTTATGATCTCAGAATCCGTAAGGCAACCTTTGCTTTTAGAAATCCAGGGGTAGCTGTGCCGAACCCAGCAATCGAACCATTGGGTCTAGTGGATGAAATTTACCACAGGGTGCAGTCTAACTCGGATCTGTTTTTTAAGGATAATCCTTACAGGAGAGGGGGTGAGAAAGAGGGGAGGAGCCCGTACTCAGATTTACCGACTGGAGGAGGTTCCAATTTCCAATCCGGCGTGAGAGGTGGGCCGCAAAGGTTCCAGCACAATAGACCATTCTTTAGGAATAATAATGGTTTTCACGGGAAAAACTTTGATCCGAGTTTTAGGGGGAAACCCTATGGGAATAAGGAGAAAGGAGGGCGGGATAAGAAAGAGTAGGTTCCCGCTCTTCGTCTAGCGCTTTGAGATCCCTTTTTATTCTTGTTGATATTAGATAGTTGTTGTTCTACTCGCTGAGCAATTCTACATTTTCCTCTTTGCAATAATAATACTTATAATTTTCCATTTATTTCGTACTATCATCCGTGATAAGGGTACTTGAGTCGTCTGTGATAGACAATTCCGTAGATCCAAAGCCAACTCTTCCGCTTGAAGATCCTAAAGCTGGTTTAGGAAGATCGAACGGGGAAGGGCAAGGTTGTAGAGTATTGGACGAAACTTTATGGCCGACAGCGGTATCATGCGAGATGAATATTCAGCAATGGAGGTTGGCGCTGGAAAAGGCAGGCATTTTAGAAAAATATGAAGACTTACTCACCGGTTTTGCGGAAGGATTCGACCAAGGAATCCCTTGGCATAAGCTGGGTGACTACCATTGGTTCACTCCCCCGAACCATAGCTCAGCAAAGTTAGTGGCAGAAAAGATAAGAAAGAATATGGAAAAGGAGAAAGCCTTGGGGAGACTCTTCGGGCCTTTCACGCACGAAGAGGTCTATCGACGGTGTGGATTTTTTAGGACGAATCCACTTGGGGCAGTGGTGAACGGGGATGGATCACTTCGGCCCATCAATGATTTATCTTTCCCGAGGGGGAATCATGACATTCCATCAGTGAATTCTTTCGTGAGTAAAGAAGATTTTCAGACCACATGGGATGATTTTAGCAAAGTGCAACGCTTTATGATGAACTCAAAATCAAAGATCTCATTAGCAATTTTCGACTGGGAAAAGGCGTATAGGCAAATCCCAACGAGAATTGATCAGCAACAATACATGATGATTTTAGACGATGAAGGATTTGTATGGAGGGATACCAGGATTGGTTTTGGAGGAGTAGCTGGGTGCGGATCTTTTGGACGACCGGCAGATGGGTGGAAGGAAATTATGAAGGCTGAATTTGATCTAATTGAGATATTTAGGTGGGTTGATGATGCGCTGTTCATCAAGGCATCAACTTCAGATTTGTCAATGCGGATGGTGGTAGACAGAAGCCGTGAGTTGGGGGTGATAACGAATGAAGAGAAGTTTTCGGATTTTGGAGATGAGCAGAAGTTTCTGGGGTTCATCTGGAACGGAGTGGATAAAACAGTAAGGTTGCCGGAGGATAAGTTGAAGGAGCGTGTAAAACAAGTGGATGAGGCGCTAAACCGCAAGGAACCTTTCTCTCTTAACGAATTAGAAGTCCTCTGTGGAAGGCTTAATCACGTAGCCTTGATGATTCCGCAACTGAAGTGCTACCTCTCTTCTTTGTATTATATGAAGAGGAGCTGGTTCCATAAACATGCAAAGCAACACCTATCGACCGAAGCGAAAATTGATTTACTATATTGGAAGAGTACGCTTTCTTCATTTAAGCACACAAGACTGATACGTTTCGAAGACCCAATCGACATAGGCTGGGTAGGGGATGCCTCTACTTCTTACGGAGTGGGAGTAGTACTCGGAAAGAACTGGTTCCAATTGAAATTGAAGGAGGGGTGGCAGGACTCAGGAAGCAAAAAGAGAGGGATTGCGTGGTTGGAAACGGTGGCAGTGAGAGTGGGCCTATGGCACATAGTAGGCAGGAAAGATTACTCAAGGAAAACAATTATCGTTTGGACGGATAATACTACGACAGAGAACGCAATCAATAGCAGGAGGTCAAGAGACTTCGAAGTTAACTTAGAGTGGAAGAAAATACAAGATATATTGGTCAATTGTGAAGTCAACATCGTGGCGAAGAGGGTTGTGTCAAAGGAGAACGCAGCAGACGGAATATCGAGGGGAGAAGGGGCCATGTTCCATAGTAAGGAAGAGCGTTATAGGGTGCAGACAAATATCCCTTTGGATCTGCAGCGCTGTTTCCAGCAGAGACCTTTAAACATGTTGTATGCGGAATTTGATGATTTAAGTCATCAATTCCCAGGTCTAGTGTAAATAGTACATGAAGTTGTTGATGCAATTCATTATTTGTAGAATGGTTTGAAACTTTTGCATGGCGGAAGTTTCCTGTTTGTGCTGTAAGTCCCAAAAGGGAAGTGAGAAACCCTGAGAGGCTGAAACGCGCAACGGAGCTGAGGGGACGGTTGGGAGTAAGGCTAAGCTTTTTAAAGAGGTAATAAACCCACTCCCGAACGGATTGTCTCTTCATATTAACTTCGTGATTCTTTTTTGAAAAATTTTTCTCTTTCTTAGAAAGCTCATTTAAGTCATAAGTGCTATGTCGGAATTACAAGGAATCACTCAGTTTTTATCAAATGGAAACTCGCGGATAACTCTGACGGCGGATCAATCTCATATGATAAAAGGTTGGAAGTGGAATACATTGTTATCATATAATGGAGGGGTAAAGAAATTCTTGAAATTCATGGAAGAGAAGGGAAGGCGCTTTGAATTGCCAGCGACAAAAGAAGACATATATGAGTTTTGCTGCTGGGCGGGGAGGACAGAAGAAGGCCCCTCAAAAGAAGACATACAAGCTTCGACTCTAGAAAAATATTTACATGGGCTGAAAGCGTGGCACCTGCTACACGATAAGGATTTCCCGGCCTTAAAAGACGAGAAGATTAAGCTAATGATAACGGCTTCGAAGAAGATAGATTTGAAGGTGCCGTCTCCAGAAGGGAAGAAAGCTGTGAAATTAGTGCACTTACGGGAGCTGGTATTGAAGTTGGATTTCAAGGTACCAAGAGAGCTAGCGGTCTTAGACACAGCTTTATGCGCGTTCTGGAGCCTGGCGCGGTTAGGAGAGTTAACGGGGGACAAACACGAGGTGTCGGAGGTTATCTTGAAATCAGATGTAGAATTTGAAGTTGTCGGGGGAGAAGAAGTAGTTAAGATAAGAGTCAGAGGGGCTAAAACCGCGAAGGTGGGGGAGACACAATCTTTACAAATGAAGGCCTGGAGGAATCCATTGTGCCCGGTGGCAGCAGTGAGAAGGAGACTGGGAAGCGGGACATCTCCAGACGCAGCATTGTTCAGCTTTGTCGATAAAGGAAAGTGTGTTATGGTATCAAAGAAGATGGTAATAGATATATGCAGGAAGGCATGGAATGAAAAGGGTGACTCGGGTTTGTCGGGTCATTCCTTCAGGGTAGGAGGAGCATCCTTACGCCATGCGTTCGGAGTAGAGATTGAAGATATCTGCAAGATAGGAAGGTGGAAATCAGAAGCTTGGAGGAGATATATTAAACCGTATTCGGAAGAAGATAGACGGGAGACAATGGAGATATTGGAGGAAATGAAGAAATATACGTCGTAGATGTTGCTTCGGGTGCACTAGAGTTGTAAAGGGTGGGTTTTCGGTTTTCGAGACTCAGGCTTTACAACATGAGAGTGGGTAATTGAAAACCTCGTCCACCACTGATGATTCAAAAATTGAATCGTCTGGATCCACTCTAGTGTGTTCTTGGAACCGATTGACTTTGCCTTATTTATGCAATTGCATTCTTTATGCAATTACATTCACTACCAGAAAGAGCCGTCGATAGTAGCTATTGAAGCTCTTCAGCTTCAGTCCGCTGGAATTAAAGCCAGCACGAAGGCTCTTCAGCTTGTATAAAGCCGGTAGTGATTTAGTAAGGATGTTATTGACTTGATTAGCGAAAATTGCTCCTAAGTCAAATAAAATGAAAGTCAAATCTTGACGGAATCTAGTGGATTTCCACGAGAGTCAAGTTAAAAGGTTCCTCGACAAACCCGAGCATCGACAGTCCTGGGCTATGGTCGGGACTGTCTAGGGTCGGGAAGATCTACTTTACTAATACTCGTAAAGACATTCTCCCCGGCTTGAAAGTGCACATGCTAGATCTGGATTACAGATATTAGTGGATGCAGACTTACCGGAGGAGGTACGACAAAGGTGGGTGTTGTCCACGTTTACGCGTAATGCAGCTCTGAGAAAGGCAGTTACGCAAAAGTTATTCATTCAGTAGTTTAGAAAACAATATATCAGTAGTCTGAGAAAGACTGTGATATAGAAAGAATACGTAACCTAGAAGAGGTTGGGCCCAGTCCGGTTAAAAGCAAGAAGAGAGTTGCTGAACAGATTCTATCTCAGAACTAGGCTGGTTTACCCTGCCAACAGGGGACGGGCCAGTTAATGGTAACTAGTTTAGTTATTAATTATGCATAGAGGCGAGTGTAATGGCCAGACTTGTATTTAAGAATCTCTATAACATGAAATTATAAGAGATCCGGAATGCTTTTGAAAAGTCTTCCTAAGTCTTTTAGTTTATTAGAAAACCTCAAATGAAAAGTGAATTTCTAAACTAATAATGACACTAATAACAAATTGTTTCGATAAGAAAGAGAAACTAAATAATGAGAGCTACAACATATATATATATAACAAAAGAATAGAAGATTAGATAAACGAATTGCTGAGCTAAGCATTATGACATCATTTTTGATTAACTATCCTGCCATAACACGAGAAATAAAAACCCATGACATGTTAACAACCGCATGATCATTACAAAAGTAATCCTTCTTATACTACCAATCTCAAGTACTAGCCATATATCCTAAATCAGGTCTTGCTGCATCCTCAAACATTTCCCAAGGAGGTCGCAATTCTTGCAAATTTATCTCATGATATGCCTGAATGAAGACATCCAAACCCCTTGAAATCTTACCCAATGGAACCCAACTATCATCATAACCACTTGATTCTGACCGCAACAAATATTCGTGAACACCTCCAAATACTCTATGTCCCAATACGTATGATATTGATAGCCATTTTGCGATGTCACTCGCCTCATCACGGCTCATGACCTGCTGTGGTGCTGAAACCTCGTCATCAACAACATTATCAGTAGTTTTTTTAAGTGGCATTACTAAAGAAACATTGAAGACTGGATGTAAACGCGCGTATTCCTTAGGCAATTTCAACTCAACAGCATTTTCTCCTATCATTTTAACCACTGGAAAAGGTCCTATACGCCTGAAATCCAGCTTCTGTGAAAGCCTTCGAGTTTTAATGAACTTCCTCGACAACCAAACCATATCACCTGAATTGTAATGAACCGCAAGACGTTTTCCATTGTCGTAAAACTTGGCTTGCCGTTCCTTTGCTATCAAGAGATTTTCTTCAAGTTGCGATTGCACCTTCTGAATGTGCTGCACAAACTCATTAGCCCTTGGGACACTCGAAGAATGTGTTAGAGAGTTAAAACGAGGGTGATAACCATAACAAGAAAAGAATGGCGAAAATCCTGTAGATGCCGAAACAGAATTGTTGTTTGCAAACTCCGCCAAAGCCAACCATTGACTCCAATCATCCTGATTTTCATCCACAAAGTGTCGCAGGTAGTCCTCTAGAATTGCATTCAACCGTTCAACCTGTCCGTCTGTCTGCGGGTGGAAAGCCGTCGACGGTGCCGGTGATATCTGCAAGCGTTTACTCACGGCGGTCCAAAATGAACTAACAAAGACCGCTCCTCGATCAGAAACGATCTTATCAGGCAAACCATGTAATCTAAATACATAGTCTACAAATGCGTTAGCTAGCTCCACTGATGACCATCTTTCCCGGGCTGGAATAAAGTGAGCATATTTAGAATAATGATCAACAACCACCATTATTGAATCAAATCCGTTTGAAAGCGGCAGCTTGACTATAAAGTCAACACCAATGGTTGACCATGGGCGATCCGGAACTGGGAGAGCCTTCATTTGTCCTTGTCGCGCTCGCAAATCTCTGTTAACTTTTTGGCAACTCAGGCAATCCTGCACAAACGTCAGCACATCCAAACGCATATTCTTCCATCCAAAAGATCGGCCCAGTAGATCCAAAGTTTTAGCAACCCCCCAATGGCCAGACAAAGGTTTAGAATGATAAAGTGATAAAACCTTATTACGCAAGATTTCCGGTACGAAAACCCTTCCTTTATACCACCATACGCCATCCATAAGTAACAGACCTTGCCGTTTTGGTTCTTGCGGAAAATGTTCAGTGGCGTAAACCCCTTGAATTTCCAATAAGGTATCTTGAGTTGGTTTCGAAAAGGTTAAATCGTAAGCGACACCATCAGGCGCAAGCTGGATAGCGTCGACTGGAACCCCTGATATGGACTTGAATAAGACCAAGGCTTCTGGCGAAGACACGGAGGCGAAATCCGGCCTCCTTGACGCTGGATCTGCTGGGTTAGTCTTTCCAGGAGTGTGCAGTATGACAAAATTAAAAGAAGAAAGGAAAGCGGCCCAACGTGCTTGTCGCGGTGTTAAAGAACGACCTTCCATGAAGTAACGCAAATTTGCGTGATCAGAAAATACCACGATTTGCTCGTTTGACCCCATTAACCACGACCGCCATTCTTTGAAAGCCGCTACAATAGCGCCGAGTTCCTGGTCATGAGTTTGCCATAATGATTCGGCTGGCGATAATTTCTTAGAATAGTAACAAACCGGAGCTAATTTCCTGCTGCCATCCGGTTGCGACAGAATTGCCGAAAATGCATACGCGCTCGCATCCACTTGCAATACCCTGCGTTGCTCAAAATCGAAATGCTTCAGAAAAGGTGCCGAGGTGAACGCTCTAATAAGAGCATCAAAGCACTGTCTGGTTTCCGGTAAGGCTAAACCCCTTTCCACATCAACTCCTTTCTTAGTGAGATCTGTTAGTTTAGATACCTCAGCAGAAAACCGCGCAATGAAACGTCTATAAAAGTTTGAAAAACCCAAAAACTTCCTTAACTCCGCTAAGTTAGCAGGATATGGCCACTCCTTGATAGTCGAAAGTTTTGACGGATCCATCTTCAATCCGGTGGTTGATACGACGAATCCTAAAAACACCACCTCCTGTTTAAAGAATTCACACTTAGAGGGAGAAGCCTGTAATTTATGCTCTCGTAATTTCAAAAGGATCTTGCGAATGTGTTCCTCATGTTCCGTTTCGCTTTTGGAGAAGATCAGGATATCATCTAGATAAACAAAACAAAAGACGTCAAGGTATTCATGTAGCACATCTTGAATAAAACGTTGGAAGACTGCCGGTCCATTGGCCAGACCAAACGGCAATACTAACGACTCATACAAACCACCTGGCGCGCGAAAAGCCGTCTTCCATTCATGGCCGATAGCTATACGGAGTAGATTAAAGGCCGCCTTCAGGTCAATCTTAGCGAAAAACTTGCAACCGCGTACCCGACTGAGCAACGACTTAACCAAGGGAATGGGATAACTATCCCTGATTGTAACCTTATTTAAGCCACGATAATCAATGCATGGTCTGTTCTTCCTACCTGGACTCTTCGCGAGAAAAGCAGGAGCGGAAGCTGGGGATGAAGATAAACGAATAAACCCTTTCTTCAACTGATCATCTACCCAAGCCTTCAATTCTGCTTCATCCGAAGCAGATAAATCATAAGCCCGACTAGTAGGAGGCTCGCAACCTTCTTTCAAGTTGATTTCGACATCGTGCTTGCGATGAGGAGGCAAAGAAACTTCTTGAGGCAAAAACACATCTTCAAACTCGAGAAAAGCTGCAGGAACAAAGGTGAGAATCTCATTGCTTTCAACCGAAACCGCATCAATCTGTTCTTTCTTCTTTTCACAAAACACAGCTAAAGAACCAATTTCCACACCCCGGCCTTCTGCGCTACAATGAATAACAGCACGATTCTTATCCAACCACGGAAGACCAAGGATCACATCATAAACTCCTATATCATTCACTTTCAGATCTAACACCAAATTATCGGAAATATCAAGTCCGTTGGTCAAATTTCCCACTCCTAACCACGAATGGGTGACGACGTCGCGTCCTGGAGTCCCATCAAAACCAGAACAGGTAAGAGGCGATGACAACTCGTTAGTCATCAAGCCATACTGATGGACAATGCGTTTATGAACAAAAGAGTCCATAGCGCCGGTATCTACTAATGCACGAACAGTGACAGAAGTAGATCCCAAGACCAATTTCAAAGGAACACAAAAACGTGAAGAAAAGGAAGGAACCGGTGCAATGCGTACCGCGTTAATCTCCATATCCACTTCATTCATTTCTATCTCGCTGTCCAACCATTCATCAGTCATCTCCTGCAGCGCCGCATTGGCTTCTCGACTCATTTCATCCGCCCAATTTGATGGCAGTCGGGAAGGTTCTGCAACTGGAGTACGAAGTTCTACTGGTGCGATGGTAGTAGCAGTGGTGGCTGGCCCGACTGGCGTAGGATTGTCACGAAACTGACGGATGAAACGTAAACGAGCGTCATAAGTAGCTTTTGGCTTGGGACAATTCGAGCTGGTACTGTGGGAAGAGTCAAAAGGACCAAAGCAATTAAAGCACCAACGGCGCGGCCAACAGATCCTTTTCACTGCTGTCCATACTTTAGACATTGCCTCGGGAGAAGGCCCCTCAGCAGCGATTGCATCGACCTGCATAGCATGAGGATCGACCGGTACTCGAATAGGAGACGGAACGTGGACTGGTGGAACTGGTGGATGTGGAGCACGATAATGTAAATTGCGAGTGTTGAATGGGTGACCAGAAATCTGAGAACATTCGTTGGCCATTGCAGCAGCCGTTGACCCAAAACGCATTTTCTCATCCAAAGTTGTACAGTTAACCCAACCTGGAATGAAGACCGCAATACTGCTAATCGCCGGGGCGAGGTTAGTGCGATAAAGGTCCATCTGAGAATCTATGCTCAGACTAGTATTAGCAGCACAGATACGGAAAGCAGAGTTGAAATCGGATAAGAACATGTTTCCCTGCTTCAGTTTTCGTAAAGCTTCATTTGCATTTCGAGTGGCATTCACGTCTCCAAACTCTCGAACCATAGCGCCATAAAAACTGTCCAAAGATTCTAATTCAGGTATGACATAATCAAAGCTTTTCATGTCAGCATATTCACTCCAAACACCCAAAAAATGAGCGTTAGCCGAGAGCAGTCCCCGGAACCAAGCATAAGAAGTGGAAGAAGTTGTTGCTCCCTGAGAATTACGAGTCTTGAAGTGCTGAGCTACCCAGTTAATTCGACGCTGTTCTCGCCTGTCGTCATCAGGAAAACGATACTCCACATTGCGCATTGAGTCGCGAATTTCCAACAAAAAATCGCCCAATTCTGCAGGCTGTCCTGAGAAGTAAAGACCACGAATTGGAGAAGGTTCTGCATAAACATAAGGAAGCTCAGCGACTGGTGGCTCAAGGTAACCCGGAGTGGGATTCCTAGAAGGGGAAGTAAGAGGTTGGCGAGGCGGGGGAGGATTTCTTGGAGGGGGTGGGTTCGGACCGTCATCAGAAGGAGGATGAACGTTAAAGGTTGGAACAGGCCGTGGTGTAGTAACATGCCGGCGGCTATCATTTGCAGGAGGCGGAATCGGTGGAGCTGATCCAGCCGGGAAAGGAGCTGCAACTGTAGGAAAGGATGGGGGAGTAGGAGCAGATCGAAAGTTATACGAGGGAGCCGGAGGAGCGGCCACCCGTGCTTGGTAGTCCTGACCCATGCGAGTTCGTGGCGGAGGACGCGTATCCTCAAATCGAGGTTGAGGGCGATCAAACTGTGCATACATGGGAGAATTCATAGACATACGGTCTAAACGCTCAGTTATTAAAGCCATCTGTGAATAAGAATTAGCAACAGTGTCCTGCAAGGCACGTAACCCTTCAGCAATGTCCTGGACATCAGAAACGTTACTTCTAGCAGTAACTCCCGATACGCTAGAATCCGTTGAAAAAGAACGACGTCGTTGACGCATTTGGTCATGGGGATTTTTGGGAACTTGATGCGAAGGAGAGCCATGAGGAGTCTGGCGCGGAGTAGGTTGATTGTCTTCGTTCATAGCATCATTGGCAGTGGAACCATCGCTCCAAGGAGTAGAGTCTGTAGAATCATTAAAGCTAAAGCTCATCGTGTCTATTATCTAATGAAAGGAAAAAAATCAAACGAAATAAAAACTAATAAACAGCGACAGGGTAAAAATTTTTTTTTTTGTTTCTTTTAAAATAGAAGAATTGTTCTCGAAGTGATAAATTTTGAATGATTGAATTGAATTCAATGAATCAGGATTAGAAAATCAGAAGATCTGATAAGAAGAGTTAGAGATCAGAGGATCTTTTAAAAAAAATATTTCAGAGATCTGATAAGATGAATTGGTAATCAGAAGATCTGATATGAGTGATAGTAAGATCGAAACAAAATGTAATGGCCAGACTTGTATTTAAGAATCTCTATAACATGAAATTATAAGAGATCCGGAATGCTTTTGAAAAGTCTTCCTAAGTCTTTTAGTTTATTAGAAAACCTCAAATGAAAAGTGAATTTCTAAACTAATAATGACACTAATAACAAATTGTTTCGATAAGAAAGAGAAACTAAATAATGAGAGCTACAACATATATATATATAACAAAAGAATAGAAGATTAGATAAACGAATTGCTGAGCTAAGCATTATGACATCATTTTTGATTAACTATCCTGCCATAACACGAGAAATAAAAACCCATGACATGTTAACAACCGCATGATCATTACAGCGAGGATAACTTTTGCCTTCTAATAGAAAAGGGATGATTGATCTTAGAAGAGTCCCTTCCTACAATCATCCCTTTTTCTACCTTATCTCATTACTATAATCATTACGCGTGAAAAATTCAATCTTCATTAAAGAGTTTAAGAAATCTTTTATATTAATTATCATTCTTAATTTATTATCTTAATATCTACGATCAATAAAAGATTTTTAAAAAACCGTCCCGCCCGCCCATATAAAGTAAGGACGAGGTTTTGGGGAATTAAAAGGACTGGGTAATTGAAAACCTCGTCCACCACTGATGATTCAAAAATTGAATCGTCTGGATCCACTCTAGTGTGTTCTTGGAACCGATTGACTTTGCCTTATTTATGCAATTGCATTCTTTATGCAATTACATTCACTACCAGAAAGAGCCGTCGATAGTAGCTATTGAAGCTCTTCAGCTTCAGTCCGCTGGAATTAAAGCCAGCACGAAGGCTCTTCAGCTTGTATAAAGCCGGTAGTGATTTAGTAAGGATGTTATTGACTTGATTAGCGAAAATTGCTCCTAAGTCAAATAAAATGAAAGTCAAATCTTGACGGAATCTAGTGGATTTCCACGAGAGTCAAGTTAAAAGGTTCCTCGACAAACCCGAGCATCGACAGTCCTGGGCTATGGTCGGGACTGTCTAGGGTCGGGAAGATCTACTTTACTAATACTCGTAAAGACATTCTCCCCGGCTTGAAAGTGCACATGCTAGATCTGGATTACAGATATTAGTGGACCCCTTGTGAAGTTTGACCGCCCCCTTTTGTACTGTATTCCAATTCAAACTTCCACCTATCTCACGTAGGGGGCGGTCTGGAGAAGTGATTGAGAGACAAAGGGGGCGGTCTTGTTAAGACATAAGAAGCCAAAAGCAGTGACTAGACTTGGATTCGAACCAAGGACCCTATTACATGTGTAGGGACACAACTTGTATGTGATGCCTTAACCACTAGGCTATCCAGTCTTGTTCTCCAACCCCATACTTGCACACAGCAGGTTCCCGCAGGACCTAGTATGAGGTATCCACAACACCCCCCTATGCCTCATGCTAGGTTCTTAACCCAATCCCAGGGTGGGGTGCCGGCCTAGTATACTTATTGCACTTCATCCTCTACGCTAACTGGGCTCATAACCTGTTAAGACATAAGAAGCCAAAAGCAGTGACTAGACTTGGATTCAAACCAAGGACCCTATTACATGTGTAGGGACACAACTCGTATGTGATGCCTTAACCACTAGGCTATCCAGTCTTGTTCTCCAACCCCATACTTGCACACAGCAGGTTCCCGCAGGACCTAGTATGAGGTATCCACAACAGGTCTCAAATATGAATCCTGTATTCACCAAATTGACTGGGAAAAAAAGATCCGGAGGTAAACCCAGGTGAGAGAAAACAAACTTGCTACAAACTTGCTCAGTTGCTGTTGGGCAACCGCACAACGCATAGCACTGTTTTCAACTTCATTAGATGAGTTTAAAATTCATATATACCTCAGCTTCGAGTAAGAGAAAGCAACAGAAAAGGAATCCTATCAACCATCTCATTCCTTCACAATATACTCATAGGCTCCTTCCTTGAATCAGTTCACAATACCTGTGGCTATAAACAGTGGCATCGTGAACTAGATTGAAATACATACATATGTATGTAGGTTACGTATGTAGATTTTGTTTCAATTCATCAGAATTGGAGACTGTTCCAGACCGCCCCCTTCCCATCTCACGTTTGTATTGTACATTCATTGTTTTTGTTTCCCCGGCTAAAAGGGGGCGGTCAAACTTCACAAGGGGGGGCTGATTTTAGTAAAATCCTTTTTTTAGCGGTAAATTTGAATCACGGGTCCGGGTATTTGCCCAAAAAATTGAAATTTACCACCAAAAAAAAACTGGGCACAGGGCCGGGCACGTGCCCGGATTCTACTTTGTATCCCACAATTGTCTTGTTGAATTCACAAATATTTACGGTGGCTGTGGAGCGCCAAATGAGTCAAAACCTCAAAATGCAAAAGAACCATATGAAACATTGTTCAAGAGCCCTGTTGAACCTATCCCAACTCTGAGTGTTGGCATGGACAAAAAAATCCCTTAAAATATTGCCTTTCATCAAAAGATGATTTTTAAGATCATCATCACAAGTACATATCATCCAGACAAATTCCACACAGGCATAATCAATACCTTGCTTACAGTTCTATCTTGGAATTGTGATTAATTCAATACATTGATTGTCTTTCCAAACAATTTGCACAACTCAGATTTTCTACCACAATTGCTCAAAAGGAAAAAAGCATGCGGCAACTTCCATGGGGTATCAATTATAATGATTCCAAAGAAATACTTTGTAGATAATATGAAGAAAGAGCTTGCCTGGTTCAACTCCAATCCTTGCAGGCTGTCACTTAGCACATGTGGAGAGTGATTACAAGCAAGGTGTGGTCCATGACAACAGACTCAGGGTTGAGATTGCCTCAACAGGGCTCTTGAGGGGAGTTTGGTGAATTTTTGATGTTTTCAAGTTTTGGCTCATTTGGCGCTCCACAGCCACCGTAGAAACTTGGATATTTTTCAAGTGTGATGGCTTCCAAGCTCCCAGGCTGGGCCCCAAGCCCCAGCATGAAAATCCTCTGGGGGTTGTTCTAGCCTGTATAGGATGCTGATTGAAAAATCACTAAGTTATTGGAATGTTTGGCGCAATACATGTACATGTAACAAAGTCATGAAAATAAAGGAATTTGCAACTGGGGTTTTCCCCAAAGATTGAAATTCCACCACACACTAAACTTTCTCTAGGAGATGAAATTTTGTCAAAAAAGGGTAAGAAAGATGCAAGTATTGTATTGAATAGATATGCCCTGATAGTGTTTGATCTCAGGACTATGATGCTGCTCTCAAATACTCAAAATGTTCAATTTTGAGGAAGAGGGTTTTTTTTGAAATCAACAATAACCATATCACCATCAGCTATTTCAAGTATCTGAATAAGGTAAGTTGTTTCAATACAACTTGTACACATGCTCCCTCAAACTTAAAGGGACTTCAAAATAACTATCTGTCTACAGGATTTACTGAAGAAGTGTAACTTTTGAGGAGATCAATGGGACAACTGTGGTTGTATTAGATATATTTCAATTACTGCCTTATGTGTGAACACACCTGTGATTGCAGTAGAATAATTTTCAAAAATCAATGAAATTGGACTTCAAATTTGCTAGGCATTTGTGAATAGGACAAAAGTTGTAGAAGAATTAGTACTAGGATTTTAATTTGAGTGATTTGAGGGGTTTGCTGAATGAAAGATGGGCCAAACACTAGCTGAAGATAGTCACAGCCAAACAGAAATTAGTATCAGGCCAAATTTTTCAATAAGACACAAGCCCCCCCTCTGCAGGCTCCAGGGGATGTCTGTTTGATTGGTGTGGCTTGTGTTAAGCTAGGGTTGGTTCCAGGTGCGATTCTGGAAGGCAAAAAAATCATTCTCCTTGGAGGCCTGCAGGATATGGTCTTTTTTAGAGGCAGTAAATAGTATGAATAGCCGCAAGAAAATCAAGATCACATTTCATAACACCCTGCCCAGTGTCTCAGACAAAGGGTCCAGGCAGAATAGAAACCATAGGTACATTAAATCAATATTACAAATAAATTTTGGAGGTCCATCCCTATTGGAAGTATCAACATCTATTGATAACAGGACTTCAAGCAAGCTCAATCCCTGAGACTCCCCCAAGGTATTTGACAAAAAACCCTAGGAATCTCCAGAATTCCCTGTCCACTCAGCAATTCTTATTGATCAACCTGGTCAGGCACCAGGATAAGCCTCAGAGCTAGAAAACTGTGCCAGGAAAGCTGGTTTTGGTTTGTTTTCTGACTCTTGGAAAAAAAATGGCAGTCAGGCACCTTGTGTTGGAATACATGAGTGATGTTTGTTGGTCAAAAACTTACCAATAAGAGTTGTAAGCCGGTTAGTGGTGTGTGTAATGTATGGCATTGAAGTAGTGGATCTGAAATCTTGTCAGGATGGTGCATTAGGATGTAATCTTGTCAAGATGATGCATTAGGATCTTAAAAGGTGATGCCTCAGTATGAAGCAAGGAGGAGATCATGACGTTGACGTATGAAATGCAAAGGGGGGGCTGTGATTCTTGTTTTGCTTTCTCTCCTAATATGTGTTATATTTAAACCTCTTTCTTGTTCCCTTTTGAGATCTTATTCCTATTATCAATTATCAGGATAAGCTCTCTAAAGGGTAAAGTTTTATCTCTTACTATATTTACTATTTCTCGTATTCTAATTTATTTGCTGAGCTTGAACTTTTGTGTTAGTTCTTCATCTTTCATCTTTTTCTTCTTTAGGTCAGTGAGCAGTTGCTCCTTTAGTCTTCATCTCAGTCCTGTCTTGTCAACAGTAGACTGAGGTACTTTATTTTATAACCTTTATATAGGTCAGTGAGCGGTTGCTCCTTTAGTCTTCATCTCAGTCCTGTCTTGTCAACAGTAGACTGAGGTACTTTATTTTATAACCTTTATAAAGGTCATCATCCAAGTCATAGTCAAATTCCTATACCTCAATCCCCAGCATTCAGGGGTAGGGCCCCAGCCAAAGTTGCCTCTACATATGGCTGTGGAGGGCCAAATCAGTCAAAACCCTGAAAACCCAAGATTCAATATGAAACCCTGCTAGATAGGTTGGTAAAAATTTCTCCTACCTTGAGGATGATAGTCCAGACCACAATCTGATCATTGCCTTGACAACTGACTTGTATTAATTGGCTTATGTAGACCTGGGGGAGCTCAAAAATTGTTCAGGGCCAACCTGGGGACACTCTAAGCTAAATTCTAGGTGAAAATTAAGGTGGAAGTGGGGTAATTGACACATTGTACAGTTGTTTTCACAAATAATGAAATTTCAATGATAAAAATTTGGACTTGTGGGCTGTGCCCCACTTGTGACGTGTGTGACACTTACCTGCCACATTCATTATTTACAGTTTGAAATTTGTCAATCAAACTTGCTGAGTATATCCTTGAACGGCATCGTGGTAGAAATCTGGTGTTTGTTGGCTAAGAATTTATAATTGAGTCTTGTGTCTGACTCCCTTGTCCTTTTTTTGGCTATCATTCATGTCTACATACTTATCATCAGAATGGCAACATTCACATTCAATCAAACAAGGACAATGTTGCTATTTTCATTTTTCTAGTTCATTACAACAAGCAATAATGAAAAAAATCAAGGAAAAAATGTGACAATATAAAAGGACATGTGAGGTGGTGATTTTGGTGCATGTTTGTCAGTGAACCAGAAAGGCACCCAGCAGAATGAGCCACAGCCTTTGTCAAACTCAGGTGTTTTTGCTCACTAGAGAAGCATCACTATGTATCTTTTGATACCTGTCACAACCAGTTTCAAAGACTTCAAGATTTCATTATTGTTGCAAGTGATGTACATATATACATATGTCTAGAAATTTTGACAATCACCAGATGGTCCTATTCAGATGTTAAGAAGAATTTGAGAGGGTACTAGAAAGTACAAAGTCAAACTTAATTTATGTTTATCTAGCCAAAAACACCAACAGGCACCCTGGCAGACAAGGCTTTCAGAGTTTTGGGGATTCTCTGGTAGGTCTTGGTGTGTCAGGGTGTGTCCTGTCCACTTCCAGGAAAGTGTTGAGAGGAGTAAACTGGGCAGGGCCAGACCTGGGTCACAGCCCTGATATGTTCACAACATGTGCATTATGTACTTTTAGCATAAAAGCACTTCAATCAATTGAGAAAAAAATGCATATCTCCATTATGCCTAAGATCCACTAAGGGGCACTTTTCACTTCATACCACTTCATCACCCTCTGAGTGGTCACTGGGGAGAATATGCACTGTTGCAGTCTCTGAATGTGTGCATAGCTTATTCAAAAAACCAATAGCAAGCCCCTCACCCCCAGTCCCCTGAAAAGCTCCATCTTGGTGCTGTGAACAAACAGTATGCACAATATGCAGGACACCACAAAATGGAAAATCATACCCAACTGGATAATGACACTTGAGGGAGCTCCATGGATAGAATTCTCAAAAATCATCTGAATGACCACCAATCGAGATACTACAATTGCCTAAGATTAATAACTGTAAAGTAAAGAACATGACAATGAGCTACCCAATTTCTGGAACCTAGGATGGTGTAACAGGGTGAAGACTTGATTTCTACTGATTAATCTGACAACCCCCTGTACCTTTTCTTCTTATCAGTCTGATGTATATTTCAAGTGCAATCAAAATCAAAATCAAAATAATTGTGGGTATAACATTGACACAAAGATGTTGGGTTTGAATACACATTTATCTTTTCAATAAATATAAAAATTCCAATCAATTCTTATACTGATACTTTGATTTGCAATCAAGGGGTCATTTTATATCTACAGGATTTACATCTCATCTACACATGCTCTCTGATTGACCAATAATGAATGATATTGGAATTATCCAAAAGAAAAGTCTGGCTTCTCATCTAGTTCAAAAAGTGAGATATTTGTTGGAGGAGGAGACCTTGTATAATTTAGATGGTGTCAAGAACTTTAGAAAATAATGGTTTGGAATATCATCAGCAAAAGAAAATCATGAGTTGTACAGCAAATTTGGAATTGCTCAAGCTTTGTAGGAAAGTGAAACTGTGAACTGCTGTCATCGAGATGATCACACAAAAAGGATGATGGAGGTGAAAAAAGGGGCTTATATGGCCTCTCTCAGCCAGCCAACAATAGATTGCTAATTGTAAATTTATGCTTTGAAGGCAAATTGGCAGAAGTTTCATTGTGCAGATACATGATATCAACCATCTCATCAGTTCAAGTTGAATTTAATGTTGAGAATTCCGAGGTGTTGGAACAATTGTTTGGGATTTGTGTTTCCTCATAGCGTTTGGATATTTGCTTATTGTTCTGAAGTCCCATCATTGAATCAGAAATCTCTCCAAGAGGACAGCTACCTCCCAAGGTGAGAATGGCGACGAAAATATGAAACTGACTGTGATCAAGTGAATCAATTCACTAATGATTTGGGCAAGCCGAGGCAAATCTTAGCATGTTTGGTGCTTCTGTGCAATATGAGAAAGTACTGAAGATATCACTGAAAGTAAGAATCAAGGGCATATCAAGTTGGAAATGAAAACTTAAGAAATATACGACCAAGAAGATCATGAAGGTTTAAGACTCGATTTGATCACTTAAGCCATCCATCAAAATCTGAACTGACATATAGCAAAAGATACCATAGAGCTCGAAATTTAAAAGCCATCGCTCCAAGCCTCAAGTTGTCTTCATGTTTCGTTTTTCCTTCTCCTGTTCAATCTCTTCGAGATATTGAAGAAAATTTGGTTTTAATGCATCCCAAAGTTCAGGGTTGTGTTCATGCTTAACTCCTGATCGATTGAATGCATAATCGGTGATAGTCAATGGCCGATTGCTCTCAAACATGAAAGCTACAAAAGTTGAGTAAGTTAGCTCTCCGGATCTACATTTCTGCTATTGACGAAGTTGTATGGGGAAGAATTTACCAATCACACCCTCAGAAATCCATTGTGGCTCTAACGTGCTTTCTGTTGCTTCTTTCCATTGTTCGTATGCAACTCCATGTGGCCTTGAGAAGAGAATTGCGTGTTAGCCGTCTTCAGCAAGATGACACAACAAGGCTTCCTTGCTCCTTACGATCGACTTACACGTGACTGGACTCGAAACTCATGCCTACATATCACATACAAGAATGAATATTGTCACCCAAAAGCTGAACAGTCTTGTCCTAAAGTGGCGCATCACGATGTAGATAAAGACACAAACTGACCTCCTGGTTGAAAGCCATCCGAACGACCTCCATACACGCCTCGTACTAAAAGATGGATTTCAAGAAAGACTCCTTTGAGTGAAACTTCTGACGTTTCTCAGCAATATTCGAAAAAAACTACTGTACTCAGTCCCATCACTTCAGAAGCGCAATTTCGATGATAATATGGCGGTCGACTATGAGCCCTCATAAATAAGGCGTCAGCAAGATTGCCGCCTAAGAATGACTTATGAATTGGAATGAATGCAAGAAAATGGATCGTACTATGTATGATTGGCAACATCCCAGCGCGGACTGAATATCAAAAAGTCCGCCAGAGGTCTGCCTCCACTGGCAGATGGGCAGGTGAGCACACAGACTGATGGTCACATCCGCGTATCTCATCAGAACCTCCAGCAAAGAAAGAAATGTTTATATTTGAAGTTTTAAAGGAAGGACCTACAGATTGAAGGATCAATATGATCCACAGAAATAGAGCCAACATGTACAAATCGACTCAAATCGTAGCGGAATGGCGCATAGTTTCCTGATTCGTCCCAAATCCAATCCAAGAGTCGAAGTCAGTTCATATATCCCCCACACGGAGATGTCATGTTGAACAATGAAAGAGCTCAACCATGCCATGCCACCACATCAAATGGAGTATGAGTTTGTCGACAGCTATGTAATTCTCCTTGAACTTTGTAAACAATTTCCCATTCCTTTTGACCATACTCTGATCCTGCCTCAAAGCTAGCAACGGGATATTCAAAGTCACGCTCCAATGCTAAACCGGAGTGTCCTAGTGGTCCAAGTTCAGGTAACTCAAAGCCTGATCCAAAGCTTTCAAGTATGTAACCACGTCCAGTTGGGGTACCTTCTTCCAAAAGTACCTTGAATCTAATTCCCCGAGGAACTACACAAATCATCCCGTTGGGGACACTCATCTTTCCTAGTTCGGTTTGGACTATCAGAGTCCCAAGTTGAGGAACAATGAGAAAATGACCATCGGTGGAAATAAATGCTCTTTCGCCCATAGAGCAATTGAACATATCTATTTATCAAGTTTTTTGAATCAAATCAACTTTGGTAAGAAAACTCGAAATTCACAGCTTGTAACCTTGGAAAATAACTCACAGACATGGATAGCTAAACCTTCACCCAAGCCCGGCTCCCCACACCCAGCTATGGTTTTTAATCCATCAACAAAATCCACTGCCTTCTCGCCTTTTGAATCAGGGATGGGGAATGGCCTCCAAGCTAGTTGCGTTGGTGAGACGTATACTTTCGGATTGAGAGTCGAAAAGTTTGTCTCGAGCTGATCAAGAATGTAAAGAGCCCATACAAAACCGTCAGCAGCTCATACCTCTGTCACGTTTTTCTTATTGCTTCTACAGTACGAACGAATTTGAATAATGGCGAAAAGATGCCAAGGACTCAACGAACATCAGGATTGGTGGGTAGCTTTTTGAAGCCTTGATGTACGACAGCCGGGCGAATCCGATACATCCATCTGATTCACAATGCAATTCAACAGCTCCTCAGAAAGTCTTGAAGAGGATTCAGCAACAACCGTTGGACTTACGTCCTTTGATTCTTTGCCCGTGGGGTTTCCACAAAGGAAGTCCCGGTGATTCCTTCCGCATATAAACCGTCTAATCGAAACAAACCACACCTCATGAGCAGCCAAATCATCAACCAATGGCTAGCAAACCCACATTTCACATGTTGAGGACTATTTTGACCGATGGGTAAAACGCCAGGAAGGGCTTCGGTTGAGAAATGGTTTCCAAAACCCGTGTTCTAGGTATTCATCTTAGAATATGAGCATATAAATAGGTTTTGAAAGAATTGACAAGGTCATGATTCAACGTACATATCGAAAGGTAAGCTCACTCATCTTCAATTCGTTTTTTTAGGGCTATAAGATAATCAGGAGGAAAGTCTTTCGTTTCAATCAACGAATATGTGTTCCCTCGTGTGTTCCCTCGTGGGAACACTCCAAACCATATGACAAACACAATTTGTTGATCGAAAAAGCAAATATGCATGACGTCATTGCTCGAGTTAGTCGGCCGGGGTAGCAGTTTTCTTGCATGGTGTTTATCAATCTTTATTCACAGCTCAGTGACATATACATAACTGCATCTCAAGCATTCCTTGCCAACCTTGTACTTATGTATAACCTCTAAGGGTCTCCATGTTTACGACACTCTGATAAGATTGTGATCCTGAGGTCAAAAGAAAGTGATGGAAAAGTATGAAGCCAAGTGCATATTGAAGAATGAAAATGACGGCAGCATGTATTATACATCCAAGCCGAAGAAAAGAAAGAACACAAAAGAAGGAGAATGGCGACTATTAGCGTATGAAGTTTGAACTGTTCGTTGGGAATCGGCCATTGACACTCAAGAATCTGATGTGGGGACAGTTGTATCCGAAACATCGATCCGAGCCTCAGACCAGCTGAATTCTCTCGGATCAGAGAAGGACCGAGACTTGTGACTACTCCGATTCGCGGTGTTAATTTTGATGTTGGATCTACTCGGACCTTGGGCTCGGCCAATCTTTGAAGTTCCTACATTTTTGATCTTCAACTCAAAACAATTAAATCATTTTTCGACATTTTTCGACTCAGATTATTTAATCTTCAAATGGCTAGAACCAAACAAACCTCACGTAAACGTAAAAGACCAATCGGGGAAGACAAGCAAACAATTAACTCTGCTGCTAAGGTCGATTCTCAGGTGCTGGGTATACCGGCAAAAGCACCTCACATTATGCCCAGAGTAGGTGTTCAAACATAAATCAACTTGTTGCTTGACTTCGTGAGATGCTTCTGGAGTGACGATATGATAACGAAACAGAGACATTGATTTAGCAGCTTTGTTCTAAGCCAAACGAAATTGATAATCTAATCTTTGTGGATTTGATGTATTGAATTTTTTCACAGAAACGTTTCTATCGTCAACGTGCACATGCAAACCCATTCTCGGATCACAATTTGGAATAGTTCAGTTAAATTTTTTCCAAATTACGTTCAGGACATCTTAAAGATGTCGGATCAAGATTTTAACATCTTCTTGAATTGCATACATCTTTACATTTCTTTTTCAATTGATGGGTATCGATAAATAGTCCGATCTCTCCTGAAAAAATGAATTGGAACGATCATTACCCAAGTTTTTTCACTTCTCCTGAGGTCAAAGTCAACGAGACTGTTCAAGATCTGAAGATAAATCAAAAAGTAGAATTTGCTGATGTGGGTTGCGGTTTTGGTGGTTTACTTGTGGCCCTGGCTCCTTTATTTCCAACTACACTCATGCTAGGTCAGTTGGACTTCATACGATAAATCAAACTTTTGGAATCTCGCTAGTGCAATACGAAAACAAGCACAACCATCTGATTGATTTTGTTTATCTCTTGCGCTCTTTATATCTACGCAGGTATGGAAATTCGACCACATGTGGCTCAATATGTACGGGACAAGATTTGGGCACTTCGAGCGCAACAAAAATTGATGAAAGGATCTACAAACCCACCTGATTTAGCCTCCGAAACCAATGGAAAAACCTCCCAAGGAGAAACTTCATCTACATCGATTACTCTTCCTACAGTCCCACCTTCAATGCCAGAATTCGTTAAAGAGATTCATAAAGAGAACTCACCTAATGCTGAAAATGATGAAGATGAAGATGATGAGGCTCCGATTTTAGTACCTAAAGATGGCGCGTTTGAGAATGTTAGCGTGATTCGTGCGAACTCGATGAAATTCCTTCCCAACTTCTTTCGAAAGGCACAGGTGAGGTTGATCATCTGTATTCTTATCCTCCTTCTTTTTACCCGTCAATTCATATGTGTATATTGTATTGTGATTCGGATGAGGATGACTTACATTCAAATTGGATTGTGTGATTTCAGTTGAAGAAGATGTTCTTTCTGTTTCCTGATCCACATTTCAAAACCAGAAAACACAAAGCACGGATTATCTCGTTAGTTACCTTGTCTTCTTTCCCGTGTTTTCAGCAAACTGCTCAAAGCTCCTATCAATGGATTGTATGGTCATGCTAACTTTCAATCCACCAGACCAACGCTCTTATCCGAGTACGGTTATGTTCTACAGCCTGATGGATTACTTTATACCATCACAGACGTTCATGATCTACATTTATGGATGGTAAAACATCTCACCAACCACCCACTCTTTAGACGTGTATCTGAAGAAACCTTGATATCAGATGACACAGAAAAACAAGTGATAGATTGTATTCGACAAAGTACAGAAGAAGGTAAGAAAGTAGCTCGAAATAAAGGTGATAAATTTTTAGCTGTCTTTAGGAGGATTGGTTTAGAAGAAGAGAATCAATTGTTATCTGTTGAGGTCGAATGAGATGTAGGATTCATCAAAATGTTGTGAAAAAATTATCAAAGTTACTTTGATTCTTGTGGAATGTCTGACCGATCATATTATCCGATTGTGAAACTAGCATAACTATGCTTGGATCACAATTAAGGGTTTAACTCACAAACCAGGTCAAATGCCATTTTAATCATCCCATTGTCATTTGCGTTTGGTAACGGTCAAAAGGATGTACCCACAACTTTGACGTTGATTCTGAGAGGGAGAAGCGGGACAAAGCTCAGCCTAGCGGGTATGTGATGAAATCAAACACACCACAACAGTCTCCATGTTTCCAAGGTTAGGACTTGGAATGAGAGGAGTAGTTCATCTAAAATCACCGATTCTAGCCTTGTTCATACCGGAAAAAAGACAGAATTTTCAAAATTGTTCAGTTTCCTATGTATCTCACCCCCAGGTTTTGGGAGTGTAGTCAACTAAGAATTGGTCTCTGTACCTCGGAGTCCCACACCTCCATGTTTCAGAAGGTATGTTGTGTGTTTTGAAAAAAAGTTTATTTTTTGGCCGATAGGTGTGCAAATCAGGTGTTTGAGCAGATCATCAAAAAACATGATTTCTTGATGCATGATATGTGCCATTTAACACAAAAGAATTCTCTTGATAAAAGTGTATGATGAACAAAATCCAACAAAATCCATACACTCTTGACATCCAGGCCAGATTTCACATACTTTGGACATTTTGAGATTCATATGCTCAGAGTCAGACAAGCTGACTTTGTTTGAAAAAACTTCATACCTGTCAAACCCTACGACATTTTTTTTCGAAAATGTATACCTCCCAGGTCAGGCATTGGCGGGGTTCGCCTGAGTCCTGTTTTAAGTCTTGGAGACGGTGGTGTATACATGAGAAATTTATGGAAATCGATCAAATGAATGGTGAGCAAGCTCATTTGAAAGATGTGGCGTGTCGCGAGGGAGAGAGAAAGCTGTGGTACATAATGATCGACCTCTCGATCAACCCGCCCTTGCGACATCGGAATCTGGTCGAGAGCGCTGGAACAGAAATGCAAAAGATAGCTCTCACACTGTCCTGCCGCAAGCATCTATGAACGCAGTGTCTCCGGGATGTTGCGAAGACGCTTTACCAGGCTGGTATGATACTTTGATTATTGGGAAAGCAACTCAATTCGGCAAGAAAGAGTTACTGGCTTGGAGTCAAATAGTCATTGCAATCGGGCTGTTGCCGAATTGAAACACAAACGTAGTCCAAAGTCCCCGAGAGTGGTGGACCCCGTTGGATGAGATACTCTTCTCGTTGCTAGATTTCCAGTATTCCAATTGATTCGATTGCGAACTTCATAGCGACCTGATAGAAGATAGATCAGAACACCACATAAAAATTCCTCTTCCATGCGCCCCAATCCACCACTTGATAATATAAGTCGAGCTTCATCATCATCTGGCCCGATCCCTTTAAAACTTCATCATATTTGTCGCCTGCAATCCTTCAATTCGCTTGAGAAAAATGTTGAATTCAAGTTTGAAAACTACAATTTTTCTATTCCTAGTCTTTGAAGGCTTAGCTTCTTTTCTCAATGCTGAAAAAGTAGGACCAAAGAACTCCAAGGTCACCACGGACGGTATGAGCCAACAAGATTGCGCTCAAACTTGGGCCAATTTAGCCATTCGAAGTAAATTTTGGTCTATCTCTAACCCTGAAAAATATTGTAAGACCACAGATCTAATCAACTTATAACTGAAAGCTCTCACTGATAGTTGATCGTACATGACGCTTCGTTGAATAGACTGCCGCAATTCTGGGAATATGGCATACGAATGTGGAAATTGTTGGATAAAGCAGCAAGGGAAACCCAGTAACCATACACCACTCACGTTGGGTGAGTGATTTATGAAGTCTTTTCAAGTTAGGAGAAACTTGATTAAATTCAACTGTTTATCTGTCTTATCAGCTCCGGAGGCTTCATCCTGTACAATCGATCGCACATCTGACCGTAAGGGCATTTCGATTCCCAAAGCTCCGTGTTTGGCTTACCACCTTGAACAGTCATCGGGTCGTATGAGTTGAGTCATGAAGCTTGATGAAATGGTCTTCATAGT
Source organism: Melampsora americana (assembly GCA_022264835.1). NCBI lineage: Eukaryota > Fungi > Basidiomycota > Pucciniomycetes > Pucciniales > Melampsoraceae > Melampsora > Melampsora americana. Next base: position 842,559 of record JAIFHY010000012.1, on the reverse strand, counting down.
CATACTAAAGGAAATGGTCGACAGGTTGTCTTAGTCAAGCATTCACAGTCCTTCAATGCCATGCAGGTCACCCAGATCCATCTTATCTCGGTACTGGTCAGTATGACTACTACTAGATTGGTCTGGTACGACGTCAAGCTTATGTTCCTAATCATGTTCTTCTCTTCCCTTTGACGGGTATCGCATATAGTCTGTGACCAATGCACACCCTTTCAAGCCAAATCCGGGGACCGCGGTACAATCTTTGAGGATGGCTCTGATTTTTCATGATTGCGAAGATATGACGAACTTTATCAGCCTATTGGTCAACTTTACCTGTTGTATTTCAAACTCCTTATCTGCGTCAACTGCAGGCTATCATTCTTCCATCTCCATCTCGGGATCCGTTATCTATTGAATGTCTTTGGTCTAAAGAGACCTGTGCCAGCTCTGATTCCCATCGTGATTCTCTCCATCCTGTCTGCGTTGATATATTTTCTTATATACTCTGCTCAAAATTAATACAGTGCATTGCAGGATATATGACCAAGTTAACCGGATTAGCTTCAACAATTTTTTTGCATCATCTTTCTCGTGCGGTCAAAATGACTTGATGGTATGCAACGTAAACTCGAAATGACCAAATCACATGCATCCCCAATCCAGCATTTTGTAAGGGTTTACATGATGGGTTTTACATGATGGGATTATAGAGGTTACACGTACAGATTAGTTTAGTCATCTAGCTCCAGCTCAGGTTCCCTTTCTCCTCACGAACCCTGACTGGAGCTAGCTAGCTAGAGTAACTGGTAATAAACACGAGTTCTAGATAGCTTTCAGTGGTTGTGTACCACCGTGAGATCCCTGTTGACCCCAGTGAAGGTTCTCATACCGAGAACCTTACACTTTTTTTATCTAGACTCAATTCTCTTCTTGAATATCCTGCCAATTGACCGCTTGACAATCCAAAGATCTTAATCATCGACATCCTGAACTTTATGCCCTTCAATCTACCTGACAACTTCTGTATCAATCCTGACATCCTTTTACGCCAAAGGCAATACGTCGAACTAGTTGATTCCCCTGCCGCTCCCCCGCCTCCTCGTTACAATTGGAGACTTCAAGAGAGCGACTCATATACCCCAGATCGTACAATCAAGACAATATATCCTTCATCGTCCCATTCTCTATCAGACAACGACACCACCATCACTCCCGACGTCAAGATAGTCCGGGAATTCTTCGACACCAACCTGTCTGCTACTCCTGTTGTTCCTGGGAGCTTTGTCCATACCCCAATGCCGGCCTCTCAAGGCGGACCGTTGGGTACTGCAACCGTCAAAGGAAAGGATGGCGAGGAGCGAACTTCCAAGGACGAAATTATTGAAGCCCTTCATGAACGAATGAGACACTTAGAAAAGGAGAACACTACTTACGAAGCACAGGCTGAGGCTGCTGCAGCGGACCGATGTCGAATCAAAGCGTTAGAAGCCACCATCTCCCAAATCATGAACACTCGATCGCCAGTGACCGGAGACAGCGGGGGATCCAATAATCCATTTGTCGCCCATCGATTGAGAAACAATACTGTCACTCCAACCCCCGCCGGTCCGCGAGGCGGAACGGTTGGAACTGACGACGTAAATTGCCAGCCAGACGTCTCACCAATTGTTCAAGCCAAACCTCGACCACTACCACTCATGAAGACTCAAGAAAGACTTCCGGTGACACCGGGTGTAGATTCAGGAAAATCGGAAGGGGGTAGACGAGTTTCGATTCAGGATCCAATCGAGAGAGTTGTTCATGCATTTTCAAATGTAGAATTCGATCAAACAAATCATCCGACACCTCTGCCACCTGTAGAAACTAAGTCAGAAGTACGCACGACAAAGACGACTCAAGCAAGTGACATCAACATTTCAGAGGTCCCAAAATTCACGGGTCCAACAGAGAATCCAGCAGCATTGTTCACACTACAAGAAACGTAATGTTTTCCAGGCGGTAAAGAAAAGTATTGACATAGAAAAATCCTGAGACACACAGGAGAGAGCAAAAAATCCAAAAAAATATGTGCCTGATTTGTAGATGTTGGATCTCCATGATGAGTATTTTTTTGTATTTTAGACATAGATATTGTTCAATGTACTAACAATAAATGTGAGGAATCATCCAATAACAACTTGTAACAATACCTGAAATTTGGCCCAAGATCTTGGAGACAGGATTTTGCAATCTAAAAACAGCCATAACTTTTGCAATTCTGCTTAAAATCCATCGATTGTTAGCTCATTCAAAAGCTGGACCTCACTTCTCTAAACTTCATTAAGGCAGTTTGGTGTCATCTTGCCATGCAAATATGCTATATTTCTTGTAAGGGTTTCCCATAGATGGCTATGTAGAATCTCACACAGACTAGCTATGTATGTGATGTGCTATATGGAATTGTACAGGGGAGGTTCAGCTTTCCAATGAGCTCAAAATCGAGTTGTTTGCGTGAGAACCGCAAAAGTTATGGCTATTTTTAGATTGCAAAATCCTGTCTCCAAGATCTTGGGCCAAATTTCAGGTGTTGTTACAGGTTGTTATTTGGTGATTTTTCACCTTTATTGTTAGTACATTGGACAATACTTCTGTGTAAAATACAAAGAAATATGCATCATGGAGCTCCAACATCCAGGAATCAGATGCATATTTTTTTGGATTTTTTGCTCTCTTCTGGGTGTCTCAGGATTTTTCTATGTGAATAATTTTCTTTACCGCCCAGTAAACATTACATTTCTGGTAGTGTCAACTGGCGACGAATTATCGAGCAATATTTTTGCCTCAAGAATGTCACGGAGGACAGTCAACGGTTGATTATACTAGGATCAGTTCTCATTGAACCACGAGCCGGGTCTTGGTTTGTAAATTCATTCATGGAATTGAAGGACATGAAATGGGATGAAGTTCTGAACGAACTAGCGGTTGAGACTCTACCTACGGGCTGGTTGGAAGATACTGAGAAAGCCATACGCCAACTGAAGATGGGAAACCACGAAGATTTCAAAACTTACGTTGGTTGTGCACGTGATTTATACAATATTGTTCAAGTCCAATCTTCACTCACTCCCTGCAATCTAGCGGAATACATTGTATGGGGGACACCAGACGTTTTTCAACGGTGGGTCAAGGATCGTGGGTTATTGCAAGTAGTACCTTTCAAGATTCTTCCCTTTGTTTTGGCAGCCCACAACGTGTGGGACATGCTTGTAGCTAGTAATCTTGTACCACGAAGTCGATTGCGTCCGATGCAAACAGACGACAATCATCAGGCATCAACTTGGATAACCCAACCAGCGAGCAATCAATTAAATGATAATCGGACTGCAGACCAACGCGCCGATGCGGCTTGGCGTTATCATCAATACATGTGACAAAGGGGACTGTGTGGTTACTGTCGTACGCAATGTGGCAACCCGAACTGCCGAGGTCCGGCAAAGGGGGCTTTTGTCAGCGTGCCGGAGTCTTTTAATCCAGGACCTCGACCAGTACGTCGCCAGGATGCAGGTATCAATCCCTGGGTCCGACCAATGGGTGCAGTACCATCCAAGTTACCTGGAGCACCAGGAGCGCCGACTTCAAAACCAGCAGGAAGACCAGCTACCTCATCAACTTTAGTCGCAAGTGTTCAGCAGCGAGACAGCAACAATCAGCAACCAGACCTCTTCGCTCACGACATTACCCGTTATGAGGAGGCAGATCGAATTTTAGTAGCGCATCTGGCTGAAGACAAAGAAGAAGACAGGTGGGCCGAATTCCCCTCTCGACGGTCAAAATCTATCATCTTGAATTTGAAAATTAACGGTCTAGTTGTTTGTGCCTTGATTGATTCAGCCGCAGAAACCAACTTGATGTCGGATCGGTTCAACAAACGGGCGCGAATTCCAAGGCGACCACTTGTGGCACCGATTGAGGCAAGGCTGGCAATTGAGGGCGGTGACAGTAAATCGTTTTTCTTCAAAGACTTCTGTTTTGCAAATGTAGCAGCTCATGAATCGGCACTTCGATTTGGTTCAACGTTCTTCAAGCTGGCGCCGTTGGGGGACAAATTCGATGTCATTTTAGGTACTCCATTCCTGGAGAAGTTCCACCTTGACATTTCTCTTCACGATTGCACTGTCACACATGTACCATCAGAAACTGTTTTGAAAGAAGATATTGATTAGAATGCAATGAATAAAATCAAAAAAGAAGTGACTGAATCATTGATCGCGTGTGTGCTTGAGAATTTGAACAAGGCCCAAGCCTCACAAGAATTGTCTGCGAAAGAAGAGAGGATGCTGCAAGAATTCTCAGATCTTTTCCCTGACAAATTACCAGCGGTAGAGAATGAGGAAGAAAATGATTTCATACCGCCTAAAGGGCAGAATGAATCATCCAAAGTTCGTCATAAAATTGTGTTAACTGACCCTAATGTGATCATCAACGAAAAGCAGTATGGTTATCCCGTCAAATATTTAGCTGCCTGGGGGAAACTGATCGAACAGCATCTTGCCGCTGGACGCATTCGACGATCCACAAGCCAGTATGCGTCTCCTTCGATGATCATACCGAAGAAAGATCCAAACGCTTTGCCGCGTTGGGTGTGCGACTACAGGACATTGAACAAATTCACTGTTAAAGACAGATCACCCTTACCAATTGTCGATGAGGCAGTTCGACTGGTAGGAACAGGCAAAATATTCTCCATCATTGATCAAACTAATTCGTTTTTTCAGACTAAGATGCGGGGAGACGACATTCCGCTGACAGCTGTCAAGACTCCTTTTGGATTGTACGAATGGATGGTCATGCCGATGGGACTTACAAACGGACCGGCTACTCATCAAGCACGTGTTGAAGAGGCGTTGGGGGACCTAGTGGGTAGGATTTGTGTGGTGTACATAGATGACATTGTTGTTTTTTCAAATTCAGTAGAGGAGCACGAAGAACATCTACGACAAGTGTTACAGCAATTAAGATCAGCAAGACTGTACTGCTCTCCGTCAAAAAGCAAGCTCTTCCGTCGAAAAATCAATTTTTTGGGGCACGAGATCAGTGCAGAGGGTATATGTCCTGATGAAGCTAAGGTAGAAAAAATATCAAAATGGAAGACTCCTGGATCTCAAAAACAACTCTTGCGTTTTCTGGGGACAGTTCAATTTTTGAAAAAATTCGTTGACGGGTTATCACATTATGTAGGAACTTTGACACCTTTGACAAGCACCAAAAGGAAGCAGGATCCGTTCAAATGGGGAAAAGCGGAAGACAAAGCCTTTGAAAACATCAAGCGAATTATGACAACGCTACCGGTACTGAAAACGCTTGATTATGACTCCGACGAACCAATCTGGTTATTTACTGATGCCAGTGGCCATGGTCTGGGAGCAGCCTTGTTCCAAGGAGCAGAGTGGGATAAGTCTTCTCCCATTGCGTATGAAAGTCAAACCATGACACCTGCTGAAAGGAATTATCCAGTTCATGAACAGGAGCTTTTGGCAGTTGTCAACGCTTTGCAAAAATGGAAACTTTTACTTCTCGGCTTGAAGATCAATGTTATGACAGACCATCATTCACTAACTCATCTGCTGACTCAGCGGAATATCAGTCGAAGACAAGCAAGGTGGCTTGAAACTTTATCACAGTTTGACTTAGATTTCAAGTATTTAAAAGGTGAAGACAATACCGTAGCTGATGCCTTATCAAGGACAGAAGACGTGGCATATTGTGAAGTACGCAGCTCTTTTGATGAAGATATGTTGAAGGAAATCAAAGAAGGCTATGATCTTGATAATTTTTGCATACGACTGGCTAAGACATTACCGCTTCGAGAAGGGACTGAATCCAAGGATGGCCTGATGTTCATAGATCACCGACTTGTGATCCCAAATGTAAGCGATCTGTGCCGTCGGCTGATCGAACAAACTCATGATTCCATAGGTCACCTCGGGAGTCTCAAAACTCTGCTTCAACTACGTACCAAATTTTTCTGGCCAGACCTGGCGAAGGATGTCAAACATTTTGTGCACAACTGTGACAAATGCCAACGCACAAAGGGACGTACGACGCTACCATCAGGTCATATGCAGGCAACTGAAGTTCCACGCATGCCTATGAATGATATCGCTTTAGACTTCATAGGACCTTTTCCAAAAATCCGAGGCTACAACATGATTCTTTTGATCACTTGTCGTCTGACAGGCTTCGTACGCGCAATCCCAACTTGTCAAACGGACACCGCAGAGAAAACAGCACAACATGTTTTCGCGTCATGGCTCTCAATCTTTGGAGCACCAAGGAGTATGATTGGTGACAGAGACAAACTCTGGACATTGAAATTCTGGCAAGAACTAAATCGTCTGCTTCGCATCAAGGTTAATCTTACAACGTCTTATCATCCACAAAGCGACGGCAGAAGTGAAAAATCAAATAAGACCATCGTTCAGATTCTCCGGTCACTTGTAGAACACCGGCATGGCAAATGGTTTGACCAATTACCATCGGTCGAATATGCCATTCATTTGGCGGTTAACGTCTCAACCGGGGTTTCGCCTTTTGAATATGTCTACGGCAAGAAACCTCGGCTTTTCCCAACCGCCGACTTCACCAGTTCAATACCAGAAGTCACCAGCTGGATTGAAAAACGGCAGTCAGCGTGGGCCGAATTCAGGGACAAGCTGTGGACGAGTCGCATTGATCAAGCTGTCCATTACAACAACCACCGGAGACCAGGTGACCAATTACACCAAGGCGATTGGGTACTGGTTGATAGCAAGGATTGGCAGCAGGTAGTCGGTGGGCAACGAAGACCAACTAGCAAGTTAAGGCCTTGGTACGACGGACCTTACGAAGTCATCAAATGTTTAAATGATGGACGAAATTTCAAGCTCAGACTGGACAGCCGCGACAATTCTCATCCCGTCTTTCATATTTTGAAACTGAAGAAATATCAACGTGAAGATGAACATGGAGAGGATGAAGGGGTTTTGCGATCCATGGGAGTACAAAAGTAAGTTCCCACCTTTTAGTATGCACCACCGGAGCACTACAACCCCACCTCCCCTCTCGTATCAAATCAAACAACACCTTGGCCACATATGTGAGCACTACATTACGTTCCCTGTGCCATTGCAGTATTTCATGCCAAGATCACGACAGCAAGCACAACACATCAAGTATCAAGAAGATTTATTCACTTCAAGTTTCGTTCAAAATCACATTTACTTTAATGCAGCAGTATTCATTACTCCGATTTAATTCACATTATCATTTTTTTTGTTCCATTTTTTATATATCTTTTCGTACGCCACTTGAACACAAGATATTGAGCAGTTAGCTTTTTAGGGGCGAGTTATGCCATTGGGTGCTTTCTTTCTTTTCTTTCTTTCTCTTTCTTTTTTTTCTTTTTCAATCAAACGTCTCAATTGGGTATTCTTCGGTAGATTTCCTTTCTTTTTTTTAACTTTAACTTTATCTCTTTATGCTTCATATAACGGTTTTTTTTAGAAGGGGAGGGATGTAAGGGTTTACATGATGGGTTTTACATGATGGGATTATAGAGGTTACACGTACAGATTAGTTTAGTCATCTAGCTCCAGCTCAGGTTCCCTTTCTCCTCACAAACCCTGACTGGAGCTAGCTAGCTAGAGTAACTGGTAATAAACACGAGTTCTAGATAGCTTTCAGTGGTTGTGTACCACCGTGAGATCCCTGTTGACCCCAGTGAAGGTTCTCATACCGAGAACCTTACACATTTTGGTAGATTCGTTCAACTGCACCCCTTTTGAGTATCAAATCATACGATTTGAATATCAGATGTGGGAGGGATTCTCGAAAATACTGATTGAAAAGATGGCGAATGAATCGTGTATGCTCATGAGGTAGGACAGAGAGGCATTATTCAACCTGACATGCTGATATGGCGCAACACTTTTATGAATGAGATCAGACTAATGATCTCTTCTGGTCAAGGTTGTGTTCCTGGCCTGACCTCCGTCAACGCGACGCGATCATTGAGTCATCATTTATAGCTCATCTTTAAAACAAAGTCCTGAACACATAACCTTGAAGTTTCCTCAAAATCACAACCACAAGCTTTTACTTATTCATCATCATCATCATCATCATGAAGAATCAAATTGGCTATTTACTCTCGCTTGCCGTTCACGTTGGCCATACGATGTCCTACGCGTCCTTTTCACCGCGCGCGGAGAACCAAGCTTATACCCATGCACTCAATGCACACATGACTAGATCGATGCCATCTCTGAATGTCATGCAAACTAACCCGGCAGGTGCGACTGATTGGCTTTCTTTTCCTCTTGATTGAAGGATTTGATCATCTGACTCTCTGTCCTCGAATCAGCCGCACCGGACCCGCAGAGTGTAGCTGCCCAATATCGATTCGATCGTGAACATATCCCTCCACGAGCAGTACACGCCGCTGGTGGTGAGTTGTTTATAAGGTTCAGCATGGCAATCAGAGTTTTCTGCTAAATCACTTTTGGAAACTTCAGTCGGCGCGCATGGGACTTTCACTGTCACTACCGACTTTGCCAGGCAATACACAGTGATGGATGTGCTCGATGGAAGTAAGCAATTTTTCAAATTGAGCGTTGTGGTCATTTCACGAGTTCATCTGAATATGTTTACTCTTTCTCAAGTTGGAAAGACCACACCTATCACAGTCAGATTATCGAACGCGTTAGGTAGTAGTTTTTGAAATCTCATTTCACTTTTAGCTTGGATATTCATGTACCCAACCCTTTTTGTGAAATTTACCTCAACGATTAGGTGATAAAGGGAGTTTTGATACAGCTAGAAATGTTCGAGGATTCGCCCTCAAGTGAAGCCAAACTTATATTTGTCCATTTACCTGGTATTTAATTAAACTTATCCCATTTCGAACTTATCTCTTATCTTGGGCCATCAGATTCCGAACCAATCAAGGAATATGGGACCTTGTCAGTAAGTGTCGCGCGTCATTGACTAGGGTTTGGAAATGCTCTTCAAACTAATCACATTTTTTTCACTTCTGACTTCGAACTCACAGTGAACAACACTCCAGTATTTTTCAGTCAGTGGAGAAGTTCACCATTGAAAGGCTTATGAACACGAATTTGAAAACGCATTGATCAATTACATTTTTTGACTCTCGCAGTTCGAAGACCTGAAAAATTCCCTATCTTGATTCATAGTCAAAGTCGAAGCCTTGTTAACAATCTTCCTGATGCAGATAAAGCCTTGTAAGGAAGATTGATTTCTTTAGACCATCCAGTCCTTCGTGTAGGCGTCCTCATCCAAGTGAGATTTCTGAATAATCGTGAATCATTTCATCATTTGATACAGCGGGTATTTGGCCGATAATCCAGAGTCTCTTAACCAATTTCTAAGAACTTTGTCGGATGCTGGCTTAGCAAAAGGTGAGCTTTGTTATCCTTTGCAATCTTGATCGACTTGAATCTTACCATAAAGGTATATCTGATGTCCCTAGGTTGGCTTCAGACAGACGCCTTCACAGGTCATGCTTATAAATGGATCAAGTCAGATGGTAAGTCGGGTAAAAGGTTGTGTGGATGGCGAGGCATTCATCTCACAGGTCTTGAACAACATTTTCAATTCTTATCTCGTCATTTAGGCTCGTGGGTATATGTCAAGCTTTGGTGCCGTAGCAATCAAGGCACAGCTAATTTTACACTTGCAGAAGATTTCAATATAGGGGATCCTGACCTTGGAGCTCGAGTATGTAGAAGGTTTTCTTTTCTATCATTCTTCATGTTTAAGAACTCTCAAAGTCGTCTTAGCCGCTACCAGATCGCTCGACTGAAGAAGTTCTTTTCATACATAGGCATTATATACATCGATCGATTCAGGACAATTTCCAAGTTGGACAGTCTTTGCTCAAGTTTTAACTCCTTCACAAGCTTTAAACTTTCGTTACGATGTACTCGATGTCACCAGTTTAGCCATTTTTTTCTTCATCCATCCTTACCCATAGAACGATTCTAAAGAAAAAATTCGGTTGTTTCTTTTCATTAGAAGAATGGCCTTTTTCGCTCGTTGAACCTCGTGAGATTGGTAGATTTCAGTTGAATCAAGTGAGCAATCAAAAACACATCAAAATGAAATTCAATGTAATTCTAATATCATTTCTCAACCATCATCATTATGAATGATCTTTCATAGAACCCATCCAACTATTTTACAGACGTATGGTAGTTTCTTCCTGGTGCTCACCAATCCCCTTTCTAATTTTAAAGATTGTCTGTCATCATTTCATAGGTAGAACAATTGGCATTTTCACCTGGTAATGTAGTCAGAGGTTGGGCTCCAAGTGAAGACCCAGTTCTGCAGATGAGACTTCTTGCTTATCCGGACGCACAGGTTAGAGTCACTTTACCTCCTCGTCCATCGGTATATTCAACTCTTCGCTCATCATCAGGATTTTTGAACACTCTATAGCGATACCGTCTTGGTCCAAACTATCAGCAAATCCCTATCAATTGTCCAATGAGATGTCCGGGTTTGTAACTTTTTTCTTTCTTCACTCTCTTTATCATTTTTCATGATCAACTTGGTCTAATGGGTTTTCTTTGGGTCATCAATCTCTAAAGCACAATCATTCGAATATAATTTTGATTGCCCACAAAGTAGTCTTGCAGATGGACAAATTCCTCCAACAAGAACTTCTCCTACCAAACCTGATCAAGTTAAGATTTTTTTTCCACTTGATTTTTTTGAACAAAGATCTTAAAGACTGAATCGAAAAGGAATTGTCAATTGTTTTCTAGTTACCTGATATTGATTATGAGCAACCCAGATACTTTTATGGAAATTTAACTTCCGATCAAAAATCTGAGTTGATTCAGTTGAGTTTAAATTCAAGCTTTCTATTGAGATTTTTTTTTTTCGAAATTTGATAATTGATAAATGACTTGGTATCTCTTCGTTCCCTCTTAAACCACTTCACAAATCGATTGTAAAACACTTTCAGTACCTTTGTAGGAGGTCTTTCACAGGTACAAGATCATGATATCCGATCTCGTCTTCTAGATGTTATAAATCATGCTAGTCCTGAGCTTGCTTATAAAATCTCATCTGCTTTATGAGTTCTTTGTATTGAATTTTCAGTTCAAAATACATTCAACTTTACTTTGGTTTCTTGGAATAAGTCTTTCTTGTAGATATATCTTAGCTGCTCCTCCCTCTTCTCTCAACAAACATTTTTTAGAAACAAACTTAACACACTCTTCCTTTGGAGTCTCGCCTCACGAGGCTACTCCAAAGAGACTGATCTGATAGACTTTTTGCTTTGAAGGGACGTGCAAATAACGAGGAGCAGAACGCAAGTGCTTTCAACAAATTCAATTTGGTTTTACCTGGATTGAGAATTTGAAATCTTCAATCCTCCAAGACACCCACCATGCGATATCATTGTGAAAGCACGGCACTCAGCTGTTAGAGTCATCAGCACCGAGATCCTCAAGGGATCGATGTGGAAACTGGGCTTCTGGTCAGCATGCGATTGGCTCCATACGTAAATAGTTCGATCAAGACTGTACCGCGGTCATGCGACGTAGCTATGTCTACGACATGACAGAAGTGCGGCGCTGGAAGGTGTCGCGCAAAAGGGTGTGATAACTATGCACCGAAAACCTGGAACAAGTTTTTGCTCATCTACGAGTTGGCCGTAACAGGAGAAAAGTATCGCACGAAAGAATAGATTCAGCCTTTGTGATTTCTATTTGAGATTCAATCGACCGTTCTGAAAGAGTCACTACTCTTTGAATAAATGATTCCCTTCTTCATACATCTTACAGTCAATTTCAAAATGCTCAAAGAAGATATACAATTCCAAACCAATCTGTTCAAGCTTTGCAGACGAACATTTCGAATTCCAAGGGTTATGAAATGAACCGTACATAGAACATTTGATAAAATTTTAAAATTGGAAATCATGTATAGATCATTTCCTACGCGCTCATCATACCTACAGAACTTCAGCAGCAGAGTCATAAAGTCACTGTCTAGCAGTAAGAAAATGACTATAAAACCATCACCAACACGTACCTCAATCTTACTCCAACATCTGTCCATATCTTCTCTACTTTAAACCATTCTTTCAAACCTTGTCACATATTTTACAAATCTTAATTGTACATACATAGATATCAATTCTTTTTTATCGCACATTCTTTAACACTCATCAAAGATGCATCTCTCTACCCTTGTTTCGAGTCTTGTGCTTGCTTGTGAGTTTCATTCTCCATTCATTCAAAATTCTGATTACTGACATCTTATTCATCATTTTTTTTCAACTCCTTCCAGCTGCCGTTTCAGCTTTGCCTAACATGTAAGCTCGATAAGTCTCTATTACCTTGTGAACTTTTCCTTTACTGATTTTATCTTTTCTTTATGGCCAGTGTCGAAAACGTGGCTCGTTTAGCTTCCCGTAGTCCCTCGGAACAACAAGCGGGGTAAGTTTAAACTTGTTGATCGATCTGAGTGCCCGTCTTGACGCTCTTTTCCGCTTTGAAAGTATTCATCAAAAATCGGTAAAGATGCAATGTGCTATTGGCTGTGGTGCTCTCGGTGTACCCTTGAACCCAGGCCTTGGATTTCAACAGCCTATGATCTTCAACAACGGGCCAGGGATTGGAAATTTTGCTGCTTTTGGTACCGCCTGTGCCAACACTGTTGGTTTATGGCAGGGTGCATCTTTTCAACTTGTTCAAACACAGTTTAGTATGATGATTGTCAGTATGTCCACCTTGATGGCTCCTTTCCAAAGTGGATGTGGTGCTTTCTGTACATCAGCAACGGGACCAGTTGTAAGTTTTTGTTTTGATTATGAAACAATCTCACTCCTGATCATTAAATTAACAATGGGAAAAAAAATTCATTTCTAGTTCCTTCAAACTATTACTCAAGTCATACTTCAAGTTCAAAGTCTTGTTCAAATCATCTGGACCCAATTTCAAGCTCAAATCGCTCTCTTTGCAAGTAAGTAAACTTTAGATTATTCATCTGTTCAAAATGGTGAATTAACCCACTTCTTCAATTAGGTCAATTTCAAAGTTTAGCTATCTTCTTTCAAGGGGTGATTGCTATTGGAATGAGTATGAATGTTCCAATTCAACAAGTCTTTGCCGGTCAATTCAACATGGGCTTGTTCCAAAATTGCGGTCTTGTCTTTAACGGTGGCATTCCAGGATTTGGTGGATTTGGAGGTGTTGGAGGTGCTGTAGGCATTGGAGCCATTGCTGGTGTTCAAGGAGGCTTTGGAGGTGTTGGTGGTTTCGGAGGTGTTGGTGGTGTCGGAGCCATTGGAGGTGCTGGTGGTCTTGGTGGCTTAGGAGGTATTAACCCCTCATTCCTCTTTGGACACGTTGGACTCCTTGGTCAGGTGATCAACCCACTTGTTTCCTTACTTCAACCAGTCACCAACGGTCTTGGTAGTCTTTTACACAATGTTGGTCTTGGAGTGGGTGGACTCTTAGGTGGTAATCTTCTTTAAGATCAAGAACACCTTTTGTAGAGTTTCGGAATTTACCAATGTGATCTTCATCCTTGCTTGATTCCTTTCATCCATTCTTTGTTTCATCATTCACATTTGGACAATTTGTTTCGCAATCCAATTAGAATCACTCTTTATTCTTGCTTCTCTTTTATCTTTTGCCACTCAACCTTATGATTGGGCTTCTCACGGTCACTCTTGCAAGGTTTGTGGTGACAGACTTGAAACCAAGGAACCAACCATGTGATGGACGAAAGCTTAAAATGTCTTGTGTGCTTTGATTGTCTCACCAGGCCTTAAACCTTCCCATAAAACAGGTACTCTGATCGAGGTAATAGACTGGTCCAGAAATATTATTATATTACAAACTTTGGCATGTTTCACAGATATGACTAACACCCAAATGAAAATTTGAAGAGTAGGAGGGAAGACATAAAGAATAGACAGTGTGAAACATACAAATATATATATATATATATAATCTCTATCATTCTTCAATACCTGCGATCATAATCACGATCATCACGACGAGGTCGATCATAATCACGACGATCATCATAACGTTCACGTTCTGGTCTCATTGGAGCAGCATATCCATATCGATCATCTCTACCAGGTGGTCCCCGATCATCAAACCGACGCTCACGTCGATCGTAGCCACCACCGCCTCCGCGATCGTCGTATCGCGGACCGCCACCATAACCCCGTGGATCGTAGCGACGCTCATCACGCTTGGGTGGGCCGTGGTATTGACCAGCTAAAGATTTTTAGTGGGAGAATATGTCAATGTTGACGAGGAATTGAAGATGATGAAAAGATTAGCTTACGAGTAGGAGTGCGGGCTCTGCCTCTGCGCGCTTTCTCCACAGATAGTACCTTGCCAAGGAAGTCAAGACCATTGAGAGCAGCCATAGCGGCCTCAGCTTCTTCAGCAGACTCCATAGTCACAAAACCAAACCCGCGAATTTCTTTTGTGTTGGGATCGCGCATAAGCTGAGCCTTTTGAACCTGTGAGGACAAAACCCCACATTGAGATGATTAGAAGGATCATCGGATGAATTTGACAAGGGTGGGGAAGACTTGCTCGACCATGCTTGACAAACAACTCATGTAAATCGACATCTTCAGCTCGGCTGCTAATACCAGATACATGAAGATTGTTTCCTGGATTATGATCACCATTGTTGCCACTGCGCCATATCAAAATCAGGGATGAAGATGAAATAAAATTGTCAGTCAAGCTGTGATAGTGGGCTATGAAGCATTTCAGATCCAGGAGAAAATGCGTGAGCTTACCGTCCTCGAGATATGGGTTTCTCGGATTCCACATGCATCGGACTGCGACTGCGGTCTCTGCGTGAAGGTCCATTGGGACTCACAGATCGACCAGATCGACGACCACCATCGGGTTGACGGCCATATTCAACAGGTGCAGGTCCATCGGCCCAATCTGAGTCGGAGCAGAAAACGAGGATGATAACACGGAAATTGAAAGGTTTTAGTAAAAACAACAAGTGCGTGAGGGTGATAGAGTAAATGCGGGGGCGTTGAGGCGTTCTGTGATCGATAAGTAATCAGGCGAAAATCCGAAGATGTGGAACTAAGGCCGAGCAAGCGATCAAGCAGCAAACCGATGACGGGTTGTCAAAGGTGGAAGTAGAGGGTAACTAGTTGTCGATAAGGACAAGTCGAAACACACCAGCATACGATAGGCGGAGCAAGTAGATGTGACATGAGGACCGAACTGAACATGAGGTCGTGCATGTGACGACAGCATGAAGATGACGCGCAGACTGCAAGGTGAGACTGAGCTATTCGAGACTTTATTGATATGCATTTGAGAAGATTGCAACGTGCCGAGGTCAGAAATCGCAAAGAAGCGGAATGACTGCCGTGGGTGAAAGATCCATAGCCAAAAGACTGTTTGAATGGTCTTAGTAGGACGCAGCTGATGAAAGGTCTGACAGAGATAAGATTGCTAAATGGGCAACATATTCTGAGTAGCTTCAGATGAAAGGGCGAGAGAAGGTAATGTAGCGAGATGGGGTGAAGGTGAATGAAAGGACACTGTTGCTTTTACTCCCGACTTGGAAGGTGGTATACTGGGGTATGTAGGTGTAGGTGAAGGTGCTTGGTTGAACATACCCTGATCGCCGGGCATCTTGAATCGAGAAAGGATTGAGAGATGGGAAGAAAAGAAAAGTAAAGATGAAGAAGATTGAGTTGGTTGAAGTTGAGGTTGAGAATAAAGTTGAGGATGAGATGAGAATGCAAATGAAGTGAGAGGGATGATCGATCGAATGACTGTTGACCGTCAAGTATTTATATGTTTTGAAACAAAAAATAATCCAGTTTAATTTAATTCAATTTAATTTATGTAATTCGATTTAATTCAGTTTAATTCGATTGGGTTAGGTTAACTGAATTCACCAAATCAATATAGTCTGATTGCACAAGGGATCTTGTTTACTTCACTGCTACTTATTGAATGTGGTGCTTTTGACTGAAATCTCAAGAATCTCTCATTGAACTGATTACAAAATAACTATTTTAAAACTTTGTCAAACCTTCTTGATCCATATCAAGTTGAGATTGTGTTCAATTCCTTCAAAATCATAATCTTCTGCATTTAAATTTAATCAAAGCAAACATTTCAAATACTTGGGATCAAGTAAATATCAACCATCAATGATCTTTAGCTTAATACTCCTAAAAGGAATACTACTTAACCACAAATCCTTGTTTCTCTACCAAAAAGATAATAATCAATACTTTATCTATGAGTGCTCTCTTGATACTCTCATGCATATCAAACTTGGTTATAATAAGTTAATCAAAACAATCTATCACTCTTGATCCTTATGTATAGAGAATTAGTAGATACACAGACCCACCCTGGGATCCACACAGAGTTTCACACAGTATAAGAATATTTTATGCTTATACAGAAGGGAGTGTTTTACCGGGTTTCTTGAAAACTTGGTGATCACACTCCCCACTTTGAATCTTTAGGATCTTATTGATTTTCAACATTTTCAAAAAATTGTTTTTGACCAAAAGAAACCCACCTTAAATAGATTGTTTTTCTTTCAATGTCAAAGAAGGACAAAAACATTCAAAGATTCTGAGATTGGTTAGGTCTGTCTATCATGTAGCAGTGGGTATCTACACAGAGCTGTATTCCTTTGTTTTTTTTCTGTTTTTGTATGTATTTAAATCAATAAAAATGGTGATTGATAAACAATGCCAACTTCAAAATGATTTTGAAGCTGGTTTTTCTTTGTCTGGATTTTGTTTGAATAAATACAGCTCGGTACATCTGCTATACTGATGTACAGTCAGTGACAAAACGTTTACGTACCTGTACCATAACTCACCTATTTGCAACTCTCAAAAAGTTTATGTATTCAACATCTCACTACTTCTATACCTGAAGTTACATGGTCTAGATGGAAGCTCATCAGAGTACATATGATTGAATTTCAGGATGCATAACTGTAATTTAGACTCTAAAATACAGTGATTTTTACCAGCAAGTGTGTCCACCCTTTGCTTTGAGCACAGCCTTGATTCAATCAGGCATGGATTCAACTAAAGCTTGAAGCTTGCTCTGAGGTATTGCTTTCCACTGGGTATACAGTGCTTCATGCATTTCTCACACATTTCAGGGTGGGTGCTTTTCAGAGATGTTTTT
Source organism: Melampsora americana (assembly GCA_022264835.1). Taxonomy (NCBI): domain Eukaryota; kingdom Fungi; phylum Basidiomycota; class Pucciniomycetes; order Pucciniales; family Melampsoraceae; genus Melampsora; species Melampsora americana. The sequence continues at coordinate 825,352 of JAIFHY010000012.1, read as the reverse complement.
TTTACAATGTTCCAAATGTTCTCAATTGGGTTCAGGTCTGAACTGTTTGCCAGCCAATCTAACTTTGTGATTGAATGTTGATGCCTCCATTCTTTTGCCACTTTACTTGTGTGTACTAGGGCTCCATCTTTCATCAAGATGAGATTGGGTGGACATTTAGGTGAGCTGATAAATGGGTTGATAACACGTTGATAGACCAAATCAACAAAGCCGGCTCCAGTTTGATGTCCTACTGGCATTACCATCATCGGCAAGCAAATTTTGGCTGTGAAAGCCCCCCAGATCATTACTGAAGTCCTTTTGCTCTTGAGTCCTGGGGCCAAACAATCTTGGTTGTATTTTTCACCCGGTTTCTGCCACACCCAAACCTTCTTTGCAGGCTTCCCTATTTCAAAAAAGGATTCATCAGTCCAAATAACCTTCTTCCAATCATTGTAAGTCCAGTTTTTGTATTGTTCAGCAAATTGAAGACGCCTTAGAGGGTGTTGGCTCTTGAGATAAGTCTCACAACTGCCACTTGAGAGTTAAATCCAAGTTGATGAATTTCTGATCAAATCATTTGAAGGCTTGCTTCAATTGGTAGCTTTGCTAGCAATCCAGGCAGCTGAAGCATGTTGGTTTTTTTTAATCTGCTTCAAGGTTTGCTGATCATGTTCCAAGAACTTTATTGGTCTTCCAAGGGTTTTTTAGGTTGTTGATAAGGGGTTTTTTGTGGTCATTGTGAGTCACTGTGTAGACGGTAGATTTGGGATGGCCAAGTTTCTTAGCAATTTGAGTGCCAGGAATGCTGATCTGATGCATATAAATAATAGAGGCCTTTTGAGTGGGAGACAGGGTATATGTCTTCATTTTTCAAAGGTTCTTGATGAAGGTATTCAGACAATTCTCAAAAACAAAAATTTTCAGACCTCACTACCCTATTACATATGTAGTCAAGGTATGTAAACTTTCTGTCACCAACTGTACAAGCTGTACTACTTCCAAAGCCTTCAACAGCTTCCTGAAGCCGGTTTTTTGTGTTTTGAACAAGGTAGTCCAATCTGCAACAGATTATTGATTGTCAGATTGACAGCAAGTATTTAAACGGTGCGCTAGAAATCTTGAAGAGTCATGGTATAGGCCAAATGGAGAGTGTATTGTAAGGCAAGCTCACATTTGAGCTTGAATCACCAGGATAGCGAGTATCTCACTCCTTATAGTCTTTGTCTTTTGGTAGCTGATTTTGAGCTGTAGCTATGGAGGTAGAGGCTTGAATGCCATCTATTGTACACTTCATTGGCACTTCCTACGCCTCCAAACTCCAAACAAACTTGATTGCAAAAAAACTGAGCCTCTCAGCCCTGAAATTTGGGTTTGTATTGTTTTGCTTCCTGAAGTTTCTTTGTGATCAATTGCTGAGGATCTTGGGGTTTCCATTTTTGATCCTAAAGCTAAAGTCACACTGGAGAGTTCTCAAGAGTATGGGTTGGCCATGTTCCTGGCTGAGGACAATACTTGATTGGATGTACCAAATCAACTTTTCTTATTCAACATCATCCAATCCAAAACTGAAGCCAATTAAATGTACATACAATGTTTTTTGATAGATATACAATTGAAAAGAAGGAAAAAGTTGAATATCTGAAACACTTGAGTTGTAGTAGAACATAAAATGATGCACAAATGATACCATACTCTTTCTCCAAGGGTATCTCTCACCACAAAACCATGATGAGGCTCAGAAGCTCAGTCGTCATCAAATATCATTGTATATACACCACCGGGCGGCTGGCAGGTGAGCATCAGGTGAAATGGTCCTCTGCCAAAAAATCCCGGGCTCTCCACCTGAGGCCACACTGATTTGATTACAGGTGAAAATCAGGGTGGCAAACACCTGATGTGATCACGTGTCCACAAGGTGATGGCTCACCTGACCATTATACAAGGATTTTCACCTGTTGATCAGGTGAAAATACTCATATGATGTGTTAGAGATGATAAAATGTAAATATGTGTCTTATGGGATTCAAGCCCAAGACCTCAAAAGAACTGGGACACATACTAGAGTGTTACCTTTACCACTAGGCTACAGACACTTGTAATTGCCAATGTTGTCACTGAAGTGGGTACATGGTTCTACAATACAGCTCCTCCAGACTGCAAGTGATTCATCATGCAAAGCACACATTCAACAGCTCAACATGATGGAAGGGTGAGCCAAGATGGGCTTTGAGCATACCTCTAGCTGATTCAATGTAAAGAGCCCCTTGACGGCAATCACTCAAGGAGACTGCAAGAGTATTGATATGAAGTTTGACTTGATGAATGTTGATGAATGAATTCTTTATCGGTCAGAATCACTAGCTATTCAATTGTAAGATCATCAATCATCAAACCCTTTGAAAATCTCAAAACCTTTCTTCCCCTTTCCTCATCACCCACATACCTGTTGAGATTCAATCAGTTTCTTGAGACATTCTCATTGCTGCCAAATGAGGGCTTACGGGCTCTTGAAAGGTGTACAAGCATCTCATGTTGACATCCAAACCCACAAATTGAGTGATATGACTAGATTATTCAAAAATTTAAAAGATATAAAGAACCCAAGTTGTGAATGAGATTGATCAAATGATAGATAAAGTGATCAAGATCAATTACCTAGCATCAGATTGAAGAGCAGTTCCAATAGGTTTTAAGTAACTTGTTTTTTCACCTAGACAAATTGAAGCTTTGATGAGAGCAGTGGAGATGATTGTTTTACCAATCTTGGTTCCCTAGAAATGTTCAAGTTCTTTCATCAGTTGTTACATTCAAATTCAATCTCATTTTTTCTTTTCCTATTCTCAACTTAAAGAGGTCTTGAGAACTTACTCCACCAAAGATTTGATGAACTTGCAAGTTTTGATAAAGTGCCATTGAGTTGAGATCAGGATGGATGGAAGAGATTTGACAAACATCCAAGGTTGGCTTAAACTTGGTATCTTTCTAAGGGATTATACAGGTACCTCTGTCATACAAACTTGTTTAGATGCTGAGCACCTGGAATCCAGGCCGTCCTCAGACAAATTGACTCACCTGCCAACCAGCTAGTAAACCACGTTGGCAGAACATGAATCTTTTTGGGGATGTGACCGCCAGGTGATGGCCTAGGTGAGGGCCACATGACCTCACCCACGTTCCTGTCGCCTAGAAATGCCCTTTTTTTCCCGGGCTCTCCACCTGAGGCCACACTGATTCAATTTCAGGTGGGCTCAGTTTAAAGTTGCCCCGTGGTGTATGTATACATGATAAAATAACTGAAAACAAAAACCAGCTTCAGTTTTTGAACAAAACAAAAAAACTGGCTTCAAATCCACTGTGTTCAAAACACAAAAAACCAGCTTCAGAAAGCTGCTGAAGGCTTTGGAAGCAGTATAGCTCATACATCAGTATAGCAGATGTACCAAGCTGTATTTCATCAAACAAAATCCAGACTAAGAAAAACCAGCATCAAATTCATTTTGAATTTGGCATTATTTATCAATCACCATAAAAAACCAGAACCATCTTTTGTGTTGTTGTGCTTGTTGTAGCATGAAGGTAAACTCCAGTGGGATTATTGCCAAAAAGCTTTAAAGCAATTGATTGGCTACTTCTGTGTTGAGAAAGAAAAAACAAAGATCATGATCAGTGTTGTTACTAATCACACAGCTAAAAGGACAATACAAGGGCCCATGCAATTTCCAGGGTGGGTCCGTATATCTACCAATCCTCTCTCTCTCTATATATATATATATATATTGTATCCCTACATCTTCATTAACCTTTCAAAGCTTCATATACAACTTCTCTCACAGTTCAAGTGAATTTCTAAAAGTTTGAAAGATACTACAGTAGTTAAAGTCTACTCTGTGCTACACCTGACTATGGGTGGCCCCGGGGCTGGCCCCGGGCCCAATTGTCAGGCATTTTTGGGTTTTTTTTTTGGTCCGGCTTCAAAAAAACCCCATGTACAAGGGTCAAGTAGTGGTTGGTGAACCACATAATTTGGTGCCTAGGTGCTCGGCATGTCAACCACTTTGAGTTTTCTAGTCACTATACATACATGTGAACCTTTATTATCACTCAAGATATAATCTGAACATCACCTTTCAAGCCATTTTCTCAGCAATTTCTTTGAACCAAGCACTTAGCTCAGTCATTCTGGCTCCTCGTCACAACAAACACACCACAATGGCCTTTTCTAACCGCAAGAAAGCCCAACAAGCACGGCAAGCAGCAGAAGCTGAACGATTGAGAATTGATAATGAAATTGTTGGTTTTATTGAAAATCAAATAGCAGACTCTGAAGATGAACAAGAATGTGATGAGGAACTCAAAGAACAGCTTTTTCCAGTCTTCCTCGGCCACGACACAGCAAAACCTGCCATTGGAAAGCGTAGAAACAGGCTTGGAAACCTCAAAAGATACAAAAGACCAATTTGCAATCCAAACCCCCTCAAGAAAAAACTCATCTCTAAGTCAGTTCCCAAGGCAACACGTCAATATTGGCAAAAGAAGGCTGTTTCAGCCACCTGTGGCATACAGATTGCACGATAAAATACCATGCAATCTGTGTATAAGCATACGGCGACGTACCGTAATGCATCTGACAGACGCCTCAGATGCCTGAGATGAAATTTCGACTTCGAAAAACCTACAAGTCCCACCAGACCCATCTGTAAACACGCAGACCAGTCTGTGACTGGTCAGACCAGTCTTTCACCAAACCCAGAGCGGTCTGAGACTGCAATGCTCAGCCTCCACACACCTCACACACACCTCACACACACCTTACCTACAACCTTCACACACCACCATCACACACATTCCGGCCAACCACCACAAACACCACCTTTCACGCGCCACCTCGATCACACAAATTGTAACACATGTGTGAATGTAATTCTGAAAATTCACACTCAGGGGCTTTTGCCAGAAATCAAAGTAGACAGTATGGTAGTATTCATACCATGAATAAAAATAGCAAACCTCAGAAACACTTCATGGATGAGACATGTATAAGTGGTGAATGAGGCGCAGTGAGTCTCGGCCAATTGGAAATACATGATGAAGCGTGTGAAGCTTCTTATAAGTGAAATTGGACCTCATACAAGGGAACAGAAAGCAAGATTGGAGAATATCAAAAGGGTTCCCGGTCTCACCTGTGTGAAGAATCATTCACACATATGCGCATCTAAGTGGCAATTAGCACACACCGGACTTTCATCGGTGTGTGAAGCGTGTGAAGTCTGTGAAAATTCAAATATAAACCTGTACACATGCTTCACACATGCCGGAGTCAGTTGTGAAGTCCTGTAATGACATGACCCATCACACAATCTTCACACACCCTTCACACTCCTCACACTATTCACACATGTGTGAAGTGTTAATCAATGCAATGGTGATTATGTGACCCACAACACCGCCTCCACACACTTCACACATGGTCAGACATGTGTGAAGTTCGTACCCTCAATCCACCCATCAGTGGGAATGTGACCTATCTTCACACATCCTTCACACAAACTTCACACTTGCCTTTACATACACTTCATTCACACAATGATCACACAATTCTCACATGATCTGCACACAATCTTCACACATGTCTTCACCCATGGTTCTTTCACACAATCTTGACACTTCCTTGGCACTTCCTTCACACATTCTTGACACATGTCTTCACACATGTGTGGAGTATTTTAAAAATCACGTCACAAATTTCCACAGATGAACTTTCACACATTTCACACATTGGCCTGAGTGTGTGAGTGTGTGTGCTGCAGGCTTTGAGACATTCACGAATGATGCATCGATTGAAATGTTACATCTACATTGCAAAGCCCTTCCATGTAAGGAACAACGCAATCAACCCCCATTATTGTTATAATAAATCATTCCTTGCCCAAGGTACATCCAAACCATTATCCTCAGCATGATTGACCACATCATCGTCTTGAGGGTTGTCTCTCATCTCCTCATCATCATGAAAGAGATTATGCTCAATTACTTCCAATTCATCTAGCTGTTGAGCGGCAATGGAAGGGCACTTTACTATTTTTTCCCAAGTGCTGCTCGACATTCGTATCAGCTCACCCCATTTTGATGCCAATGTTCCAACACTCTGGGGTGACTCGTTTCCAAAACCTGACGTAGTTTGAAGCAGTGATGGCAGGTCAGTGTGCCAAACCATCCAAGTTCGACAAAACTTCAGAGAAAGGTTACTGTGTAACGCCTTCAGGACCTTTTGGCTGGATTCCCAATTTGCTCTGGACACCAAACCATTACACAATACCAGCTCCAATGGGCGTCTTTCGAGCGGACCACCTTCAACCCATGCTACCACAAATCAGAAAGTAAAACAATAGACCTTGAACCCCTGCCCTTGAAATAGTAACATAGAAAATAAATATGACCCACGAATTTGACACAATTGCTGCAGATTTGAAAGCCTTTCCGAGATTAGCAGAGCTGATCGTATCATGTGTTGAACTTCGCAGGCAATCCTCTCCAGCTCTTCAGCACAACTTCGTGAGGTTCTGAAGGCCTGGATACCTATTTGAGTTGACACATCTACTGCCCAAGGCTCGTCAGGATGAGTTAAATGCCCTATATTCCAAAAACAATGCCCAATATCCATAGCCTTCAGATCTTCAAGGGTCGGTAAATCCATTGCCGGATGTTCTGGATACTGCTCATGGTATGCCGCAACATTAGATTTGTAAGTCCCATACTTCAGCGCCAAGACCTTGTTCCTTTTCTCCATCACGCTCTTATACCTGACTTGTTCCGAGGTACCTACAAGGCCAACATTTCTCATCAGTTCCGGGAAACTCATCATTACATAAAACACTGACCTAGTCCCGGTTGGTTCCATTTTTTTTGCCATTCAATCTTGCCTACCATGGCTTCATATAGCTTTTCTTTTGACACTCTGATACGCATGCAAAGTCTAGCTCGGGGATCTAACATTTAATTGACCAATGTAAACAATGTATTTTGATGGTAATTAAGTAGGAGTAATTACCATTGACCTCGGGCATATCTCGATACGCATCACCTCCCAATTCATCTGCCAATTCGGTAATGGCCTCCTCTAGCTCCACAAGGGTGTTAGGAAGCCTCAGCAAGGCCTCATGATCTTCATCTGACCTGTCTGTTCGCCTCCTGCGTCGAAGCCGGCGTAATCGTGCACTACACCGGACGTTTCCTCATAAATAACAGCAGAACTCCCGGAAGGGTTATGAAAACAAACTCACTGTTGATCTTGGAACTCTTCCTCAAGATCAATGAGGCGTCCCAAACGTTCCTGCAGCTTTTGAAGGTTGTTTTCTCCCATTATTTCAGCTTGACATGCTCGTTGACGTTCCCACTGATCACGAAAATACTCCAAAGTAAGAGCATCAACAGTCTGTAACTGGCTCAGCTTCGCTGCGGCATCGGCTGCCTTTTTTTGTGCTTGCTTAAGCTTATTCCGTGCAGACTTTCCTGGAGGCCAAATAAAAGTCATCAACAATTGTCGGCCGGCAGAAATTGGCGCACTTACCAGCCTTCCCACGTGAAATTGTATTGTTGTGCTGAAGTTTCAGATGTAACGCATCAGCCCGAAACTGCTTGCTAGCCCAACGCAGGGCACTAATCAAAGATGATATTTTGGCCCATTCTCGTTCCAAGCCCTCACCATCTGAGAGACCCCACCCAGCATTAAGGCGCGGGTTGTATTGAAGCTGACAGCTCCAGCGATGCACATAAGCATGGAAAGCGCTTGTACCAAACTTTAAACGGTCCTCTGAGCGTTCCTCAAGGAAGATGCCATTCTGTTTCCACAAAAAAGGATGGTCAATGAAAATAAAAACCAAAATTGGATATAACTCACATTTATGCACCCTTTTTCCATTGTACATCCAATGTCATATAAAACCCCCACACCTGCTCGATTGGTGTCCGTTTGAGCTTCCATAACTGCCGCAAAAAGCTCACCAAGCAAAGCATGAACAAAATGCGCCCTACAATCACGATAGAAGGTGAGTTCAGCAATGGGGCTTAGTGATTTTGAGGGCAAAGTGGTGATCACAATACCTTTCACCACTGCGGATCACATTGACCATTTTGAGCATGTGATCATGCCGGCATGCCATCCCGACGAGTCCAGTCTCCTCGCAACCTTTCCAGCTTGATGCGGTACGCTTGTCTGCAGCAGCCGTGTGCTGTTGTGTACAAGGGTCCTATCAAGGTTCATTTGGCACGTTTGATCAGTCTAGTGATCAAACAACATATGAGATGAACCAGAACTTACAAGTGGTACTTCGATGTGCCTATTAGCTTGACCTCGAGGTTCCCATTCCGCTACGTCAGCCGCATTCATGAAGATAGGAGGCATTGACAGTGAAATCTCCTCAAATTCCCGACTAGCCGACTCCTGCCTTCGTTGTTGAAAGTTCCCGTCGACACATACCACATATTGGGGCCCCTTTTGTATGCTAGACGCACCTGGAGGGCCAAAACACCTGGGGCAATTCGCTGCAAGCTGTTCCAAGGGCGTCAACTGTAAGCCTCGTACTTCTAGTACTTCGATTCCCTTGAGCAGTTGCCTATAACAGTATACCGCCCCAATGAGAGGTTTACGCCAAAGTCGTGGCTTTCACCCCAAGTGTAATATGTATATAGTAATATATATATCCAAAAAAGCAAGGTCAGCACATATTTAGCTATCTTCGTACAACATGATGATATGATATCTTACCTCATAAGTCCCAGGAACAAGTATTAGGGGGTTGTAAGCGTCCAGGAATTCATCAATCATCAAGGAAAAGGGTTGTATGTTTGAGTGGCAATACTTCCATGCTGTGTGATAAAAACGAAGGAGCCGCAGGGAAAATGCTGTCTCCGGATTCTTTGGGGTTCCTCCTAGATAACCTTGATTGATCAATCGGACTTGATCAGGTGTGCAGGAACAGAATTCCACATTGATCTTGCGGCGATCTAACAACATGGTTTGTCAGAAATCAGTTGAGTCACATCAAAGGTGGAATTTACTCACACAACAAATCCACAGTGTCAACAGGTCGAGTACGCTTATGCCTGGCACTACATGAACAGGTGTTCTCATTGTTGAAATTGTGAAATGCTAATTCAGCATTGCCCCAGTTTGAAGTATGCTCCAAACAAGACATATAAGCTATAAATATTTTAGGCATGATGTCCTTCCACTCCGCATTCTCTCGTATTCGCTGGTTTCGGTATGCATCGCCAGTAACCAGTTCATTCAAACACATGGGTTCCGGATGAGGATCACGATGGACATCGTGATTAATACGATTGTCAGACTCGTGGTTCTCAATGCCGGGCTCAACACCTCCAAGGCCGTCGTTGTCTTCGTCTTCCGTTTCGCGGGCATTGTCATCAGGTGGAGGGGGATTAAGTGCTTGCCTAAGTTCTTCACACCTTTTCTTTCCCCAGGCAATCTTCGATTTGTCATTTTCGGCCTTTCTAAGAGCTGCCGGAGTGTTGGCAACTACCTTTTGTTTTGAGTCGCGAGAAGCACCTGGCAACGCCAGGTGCTTACCAGATTTGCCCATAATGTGATGGGGAACCTTGTATCCAAGGTACAAGTCCTTAATTGAGAGCGCGTAAAGCTGAGTAGCGTGAAGCTAATTGGATCGCGTAAAGCTGGTTGGTAATTTCTTATTTTAAAAGGATAGAAAAGAGAATAATCATTCCTAATATAAAGGAAACAACTGTCTAAACAAACAGATATATAAATAATGAAAAATTTGAAGAAGGAAAAGCACCATAAAACAAATAGTCGAAAATAGGGACAACTAAAACATAATCTAATAAGCTTATAACAGTTGTTTATAAAACATTTCAAAAAAAATTTGCTAATAAATGTAAAAGTATTTTGCTTCGAGAGAAGAAATGGTATGTCCAAGTTATGGTACATCCAAAGTAAACCACTATGACACATAAGTTCGTGGATCAGACACGACCTTCCGAATAAAATCCCGATTTATGGGAGAGGCCTTAGTGCTTAGCACTGACACAGATATCTCAGTCATCCCAAAAGGGAAACCACTGTCGCGCAGGGGTTAGGGGTGAGCTTGAGCGTTCCAATCACATGTCAGCTTGAATATGAAACTTGATTTCAGGAAAATAAAAGGTGATGTAATATTGCATCATCTTCCCATTATTCTTTGGGGGACATAGAGCCATAGACGGGCGAAAATTTTCCGGCTGCCAATATAATTGCTTGGATCTCCAACTGAGTTTTGTATTATTAACATCCCCTATTCAAATTGTGTATTAAGGGATGTACCCGTTGCCAAGCAATCGCTTTCAGATGGCTAAAGCACATCCGGATGCATTATGAAATCAAGCTTATAAGTTATAGCTTATTCGTTTGATATGATGCCGGTCTCCGGATTCAATTGATCAATCGACTCCGATGATACCCTAGGTGTGTCGTCCTGTCCAAAAAATCTGAACGGGGAAGCACGCTAGCCGAGGTATACAATTTAAAATTGAACGGGGAAGCCATCAAATTGGTTTGTACAATTGAAAGTATTGAAACAGGATATCAAATCGAGTATGCCCTCACCTATCACCCACAACCAAGGTGTGAAAGTTTGTGAAAGACACGCTTGGGTGTCTTTCACAAATTAAAACCTCATCATGGAAAATTTTGAAGGGTTAGGGCTTGATGGAAATATGTGTAAAAATACATAACCCTTCTCGAAACCTCCTCTTGTTCCGAACAGCCTCCTCACTACTGGTTTCACTCATCCACCTCACTCTCACCCGAATATCCATCTCAATGCCTTCAGCACGATCCACCAGGGCCACTCGGGCAAGCACAAGACGCCAGGCGGAGCCAGCAACCGACCAGGGTTCATCTAAGCGACCACGCCATTCCTCCCAACCAAATTCCCCAATAAACCCACCTCGAGGTAAACGAACTCGTCATCAAGTGGATGTTCGGCCTCCCGATATCAATGTTTCCATCTCCAATCCCCTCCCAACACCGTCTTCCACTCAGCAACCTCCTCAATCTTCAAATTTTCAATCCGAATCTTACCTTGACATGGATATCACCGAACTGACGTTGCAAAACTATCATCAAGCCATGAAGTACTGGCCTCTTGGTCGTATTCAACAGCAGCTAGCTCGCCAGCGTTCTGCGAATCATCAATTGAGCGAAGCAGTCATTGCCGAAGGCCAAGCCGTTATGGAACACATGGAGCACACCATACACATGATTGCGATGGTCTCTGGTGTTAGTCTTTCGAAACTGAAGCGATCTCTGTGAGTTAGACATATCTCTTTGTCTCCAACATGGCCTTGGTTCATGATATACTGAAATGCGATTCGGACTGGTTTATGAATTATCAACAGGGGTTTGCTAGGTGGAACCCATGCCGAAAATCCTTGGCACCGGTGGTTAAGCTTTGCACAGGAAGCCAATAAGTATCCAAGTACGCCACATTGGAATCTTATTGACTCATCGGAGTCCGATTGTTAATATTTTGTTGGAGTTTGTAGTGCCAGTACGTGGGGACCCTAATGCTTCCGAAATTCTCACATACCGAAACCAGTCCAATGCAAAGACCTATCAAGGCCTGGATGATGACGAATACGATGTCTTCACTTCGAAGGTGTTTTACGCTCTGGGTGGCTACCCAGACTACTCGGCCATCTCTGTCACTGAGGACAGTAATGTATTTGGTGACTCATCAACTTTGGTACCTGAAGTTCCGAAACTTAGCCCCGAAGACGAGCTTCGATACAGACCAATATACGAAAGACTGGTCGATCAGAAGAAGGTTGCCAGGGATCGAGAATTGAATACCCCGGCATCTTCTGCCTCAAAGGAAGAGAAGCGTTCTCTGCAGTGCATCAAGAAGATTGCCCACCAAGTTAGTAATATGTTGGTAATGACTTATTGATCGTTCAAACTAACTGAATATTTTTCTTTCCAAATTGACCCGGTTGGTGGGCATTTGGTGCAGCTTGTGCGTGATCACCACGTTGTGGGTTTGTACTATTACATCATCGCTTGCAGCAACAACGCCTCAGGTGACGGATGGTGTCGCGAGTATACTACCCGAGATGAGATGTCTCAGTGGCTATCTGCCAAGGCTCAGTTTCAGCACATATTTCCTCTTTATTGTCAAAATGGTTCGACCTTCGAAGAGATCAAGGCAATCGCCAACAATGGCAATGCCCCGATGCCTCGAGCCAAGGTCTCTAACAACCAGTGCAACATTGACAAGAAAATTTTGACAATGAAGCTCAATGAGATGTTGTGTAAGTCATTTTCAATTGGCCATATGTGACTTTACGCTCACATGTGCTTTTGACATCACTTGACTCACTTTCATACAGTGAAAGTGGTGGGGGAGGCGAAGTATCCTAGCCGGGGATTTCCCAAGGTTGCTGACCCTATTTCCGCACTAGTCGAGCGCCGCATTGACGTGACCATCGAGCGGGATGTTGATGCCCACTTGTCAAATGAAGAATTTCTTAAAGGGTTCACTGGGATGCCTGCCAAAGCCCGTCGACACTGGTTGTTGGATATTGAAGAAGGAAAATTCAGGTTGATATCTAAGGTGTCGTCTGGACCTGCAATAGACCCAAGCCTGTAGTACCTACAGGCTCGGATGATACTCCCCATGAACCACAGGCTGCAATGAAAAGTTCTCAATCATTAGTATGTGTGTGAAAGAAATACAAACCTTGATGAATATGGTTCTCCTGAAAGAAAAATGTTGTTCAACATTTTCGATTTTCCAAAAATGTCCATCATTTTTCAGAGTGAAAGAAATACGATAAAATCTTCCAAAATTGTCCCCTAAGCCTCATACCTGGGCGTGAGTTGGCTTGAATGATTAGATTAATGAATTAATCTGTTACATGCACAATAGCTACATGCTTGCAAAGATGTAGTTTTCTAAGTCAAGACATTGCATAAAAGATGTAGTTTTCTATGTCAAGACATTGCATATCTTTCAATGTCTCCTTGCCTCTTTCATGCTTGACATATTTGTAGAGTGATGACCCCTTGTGATCAATGAGGGAAGTGTATATTTCTGAAAAGCACACCTGTGTGTGCACCCCTTTGATCAATGAATGTTAGTCCCAGGTCTTTCTCTTGAACGGGCAATAGTGCGGGATAGGGGTTAGGGGAGACCCATATATAATTACTTATTATTGTCCTTCAATGAAACATATCTCTTATTGAAGGACAATAATCATACCTCTCCATCATCAAGGCAAAGTAGTGCGTGAGGTACCTGAGTGTGGGCCAAAGGTGGCCAAATGAGCATCTAAATTGGGCTAAGTTGTGGATGCCGAGTGGTGATCAAATTAATTCTTGTCCTTCGATGAAACATACAGATATTGTCATTACTTGATGGCACAAAGTAATATATAGAAGAATGCAGGCGTGACCTTAACAGAATCACGACTGTGTGAGTTAAATCTTATACTCACGTATGAGTGATTGAGAGAAAGGATTAAGCACCTGTTGCAAGGTGGCGCAATAAAAGGTAAGAAAGGTTTGAGTAAAGAAAACCACTATGGTGCTCAAACATGGCCAACTTTTGTCACAGATCTTTTCTACTAGGTTTGATAAGAAATTAACATCAGTGATCTAAAAGAAAAGAAAGGACAAAATGAGACTGTGAAACATGTGCTGATATGAACTTCAGCCCCATTGTTCTTTGCAAGATAACTATGATCACTATGATATGAACTTCAGCCCCACTCTCCATCCAATTTTCCCGTTCATCAATGGGTTTAAGATGATTTTATTGCTCAGCTCATGAATGGTCGAAACTGGCATATTGCAAGTGTCAAGATGTATTTGCAGGATGAAGGAGTTGAGCTGAATGGAAAACTCATTGAAGAAGTATGTCCGCATGGAATGTTTGAACAATACAGACAGGGCACAACGTAGTTGTGCAATGTCCTAATGGTGTTTTAGATGATGATATTGCTCCGCAGGTGTCATAATGGGTTTTTTGCGAGTTTCAATACAAAGTTGCAAAATGAAGGAGGGGAGTTGAAAGATCAAGGCATTAACGGTCATTGTCTGCACCGAAATTCTGAACTACAAAGTGGAGGGGGAGTATTTGAGGTACAAGAGTGTTGTGGAGCTTTCCGTGCTCATCTCTAGAGATGATTATCAAGAAGAACGCATGTATTGCAAAAATCACATTCATCAGTTGTCAGATGACCAATGATGGATAAAACCTGCAATGACACCCTGAAGATGTAGGCCAAATGGTCCCGCTTCCATTTGTGGACCAGAATTTCAGTGGGGACATTTTTCATTAATGAGTTCTTCTTTCAACTCCACTCCTTCCACATGGAAGGATCTATTGAAACTTGCAAAAGCCCAGTTTCGACATCTGCTGAGCAATACAAACATCTCAAACACCATCAAGACATGCCACCACTATGTTGTGGCCTGTCTTGATTGTTCAAATCATGCATGCGCACATGCTTCTTTAATTAATTCATCTTTCAGCTCCAGTCCTTCATCCTGCAAATACATCTTCACACTTGCAATATGCCAGTTTCGACTATTGCTGAGCTGAGCAATAAAATGATAAGTTTTTATTAAAACCTCCCTTTCTGAGGTCGTGGATGATGCCAGTTGCAGCTCACTGGAAGATCCACAACCATCACTATTAATTCTTTTCAACCTCTTTCCATATCCTGGCACTATTGTACAAAGAAATGCACAATTTTGAGAGGAATGGGTCTCTCACATTCAGGTATAACACGCACATGTGCACCTTGAAGATGGACACCTAGGACCTAAGTACTTCCAAGAAATCTGTGTATGATTCATTGAAGGATAATATCCATTAATCACTTAGGGTAGCTACTCTACACCTTCTGGCACTTTTGTAAAAAAGGAATGGCCCCATGTCCTGGGTATGGGGCCATACCCAGGACCGTCCCCCATTGCTTTCATGTTGGCTCAAAGGCCACAATAAAACTGATGCATTATTAATGACTCATGGTCATCATAGGCATAGGGCCACGTCTACAATTGCCCCATTTTCCATCCATTGATGGCTTTGAAAACATCATTGCGCATGTACTTGTATACAAGGAACTATATACTCCAATCGGCGCTATGGTTAGTCACGCGCCTCAGTCACGCGCCTCTGAGTTCCTCAGTCACGCGCCTCTGAGTTAACCTAATCACAACCGACTTAGGTTTAGATTAGGTTTAGTCAGAGCTGTGCCATTACTCGACCTATCACACATTATGTAAAGTGTGATAGGATTACCCGTTCTTCATTCGACATTTTATCTAAACTACACTCATCATTTCTTCCAGTCTTGATTCATTCAATATCGATTTCCCTCGTCCGTTCGTCCAATCTTGATCACACGTTCCAGTCTTGATTCATTCGATATCTATTTCCCTCGTCCGTTCCTCCAATCTTGATCACACGTTCGAGTGAACCCTAAGGGTTCACTCATTTGTATAGGACGTTAATCGTAATTGCTTTCACCTAGGTATTCTTGGTGTGATTTAATCATGTTGAGCAACCTGCATTCCTTGATTAACGTTTTTTGATTGTCTTCAGCATACTCACTAAGCTATCCAACCATTGTCTCCATCCTTTGCCTCGGTCGTTCATCGGAATTGGTTTCCGATTATTTATTGTCGGTCTCAGCCATTTTCCTAGGACGGTCATTGGATTCGCATCAGGATCATATTCTGTGCACTCGATTTCATTGGTTGGTGACCTTTCATTATAACTCGTATTCTATAATCGCCAATCGATGCTGATACTTGTCTTCACGGTTTTGAGCAGAGTAAGTGGGTTATATCAACGTGGAATTTCAGAACGCTCTTTGGAATCGGTTCAGGACTCGTTAGACCTGGCTTGAATTCGTGAGGTTGACTCATCTTGCAACCTCCTATTTTGTCACTTGATGCTGATCTTGAAAAGTCCCACTGCCCACCTACAGGATACGTTTTGGGAGATACTAGGACGTCCCAGGCTGAAGTTCAATACGACCGTACTGCAGAAGTGGCTGATTGCCCTGTTAGTTGTTGGACTCTGAGCTACGAACTGGCAGGGCATACGGCATTCTGGTAGTTGTTTGTCCATTTGTCTTTTGTCCCTAGGGGGCTCATCCTAGCTTGCAATTTGACACCAAATTTATCGTAAGCTTTTGAATACCCTTTTTCGCACACATGATCTGGCAAATGATCCTGATCATTTGGTTGATCCCAATAGTACCCGACGCTCAACGTGAAACCCCTGTGTCCATGGGGCGACAAAGGAATCGAGCTGCCCAGCGCGTCGCAGGGGTGAAACCCGCAAATTACAAATCAAAAAGCTCACCCTCTTATATCAAATATCAATTACAAAGGGATAAGAAAGGTAGCATTGGCCGACCGTTCTATCGCTTTCATCGTAAACGAACTCAGCTCAAATGCCAATTGGCTAATGAATTGGGCCTCCCTTGGGATACGAAGTTCATTTTTCGTAATGAAACAGATCTCAGTCTGGACACCAACGATCTCAAGGAGATCGAGGTTTATCATGGCACGGTGGTTGTGATCAATAAAGCTGATCTTGCACTGGTAATTGCGGTTAGATGTAATCGATTCCAAGCTATGCCTGACCGACTCCGTAAAAATTTCGCCCACACCATTTCTACTATATTCAATCATGCTCGTGCTCGAAATGAATGTAAGACAAATGCTGCCCATAAGAAGAAGAAAAATACAAACGTGGAAGAGGATGATCATGGGCAAGTGTGTGGTTGGATGGGTTGTTGTGGGTGGCGTGGAGGTACAGATTCGGAAAAGTCCATTGGTGAGACAATATTTGCTAGTGATACCTTCCTGGATAGATGCTCATTTCCACTTCTTCCTCAGGTGTCTATGCTATGAGCGCCTTCACTGCAACTAAATTGGACCGAATGTTGACCGACCAACAGCGAATGGAACGATTCCACATCATACGCGACTTTTTAGCCGGTAGATTTGCCAGTCTGTCCCTTCATGTTTTCAAAACCAATCTTGCGATTGGCCTCATCACTGAGGTTCCAGGTTTTGACGACGTAGAGTGGCAACACACACCAAATGGGATGATCTTCGCATCCAACATTGCCATCAGTTGCGATGGCTTTGCGAATCGGATACACATTGACAGAGACCACACCAGATATGCCTTTGGACTGTTTTCTTTGATCAATCGAGCGACCGGCGAGCCATGCAGTAAGGAGGATGCCAAGGGCCTAGGGACAGTTCGAGGTCTGTACTTTGTGGTGAAGCCATTTGGGATTAAGGTTGCGTTGGCTCGGTGTAATGGCTTGTATGAAATCTTGTGGGATTCCAAGGTGAGTTTTGTTGCTATTGCTATCACCCTAACCCAACAAACTAATACCAACTTCCACTTGTAGATACCACATTATACTACTTCATCCGAGTCAGTAGATGAGAATGGAAAGCAAGTCAAGGCTGAAGCATGTCAGGTGACTCAATTTGGCTCCTCGTGCCAAATATCAACAACTTTGGTCAATCGGATTCAACTGTTACAAAAAGAGAAGGATCGAATGAGTCCTGCAGCTTGGGAGGTGTATAAGAGACAAAGGGTTAAGACGTTTGAGGATGAGAATAGTGTGAAGATGAACCGGTATCATATGCGTAAGGCTTTGAGAGAACAGGTGGCTAGGGAGAAGCTTGCAGCTAAGGTCAAAGACTTGATACGTACTATCCCTAAATAACTCTCTAGCGTGTATTGCAATTATTTTGTTGTAGTTCCGTTTGTTATAGGAGAATTCACCAAGGTTGAGTAATAATTATCCCACTCTTAACCTTAATGTAAATAAACCAGTACGTGGTAAATTTACTGCTTTGCAGTACATGCTACTTTTACAGATGCATGTGATTTTTCCCGCAAGATGGGTCTGAAGGACCGACCCAGAAATAACAACCTGGTGAGATGCCTCATCAACTCGTAGGCTAACCACAACACAATTCGTCGTTTGAAGGAAGTATGGCTTCACCAAAACAGAGTTCCAAAAAGCAATCAAAAGCTCACCGAAGGCGGATCAGGTCAGTTTCTTTAATTGATTTGAGAAATTATGAAAAGTTTGTAGGAACCTGATTTCACCAATTTGTTAGACAAAGTCTAGTAGAACCAGAGACTGGTCTCCCTGTGCCAATTGACTGGCATCGCTACAAGATACCAATAGTCGTCAGTTTTTTTTCTTTAAATCAATAGGTGCATGACAAGACATAACCCAAATTGATCGCTTGTCTTTTGCAGCGGAAGACGATTCATGATAAAAACAAGGCCAAAGGGACCTCGGACGACCCAATTCCCATTGATTAAACTTAGGTGAAGGTCATTCATATCATATGAAATGTGAAACTCAATTAAGGCCTGATGGAACTCAACTTGACAAAAGTGTGGAATGTGAACTGTACTGCGATGATGACCCCTTAGTTGTGAGCTACTTTCACACATGTGTGAAGTGTTGACACCAATTTATAACTGGTTCACACACAGACATGTGCAAACGGATTCACACGTGTGTGAATCCATTTGCGCATGTGTGAACTACTTTCACACATGTGTGAAACCTTCACACGTGTGTGTGTGAACCA
Organism: Melampsora americana; assembly: GCA_022264835.1. Lineage (NCBI taxonomy): Eukaryota > Fungi > Basidiomycota > Pucciniomycetes > Pucciniales > Melampsoraceae > Melampsora > Melampsora americana. The sequence goes on along the minus strand of JAIFHY010000012.1, from coordinate 806,700 downwards.
CTTTGAAACATGTGTGATTCACCTTGTAGCTTGAAACACATTGAACCACATTTTAGCTTTGGCCTTCGCGTTAGTGTTGGTCACACATGTGTGAATAGCTCACTGTAGCTTTGGATGTGGACACACACGGTGTGAAGTGCCTTGTACCTTTGGACTTTACATCAGTGCTATTCAAAACACGTGATGGTAGTTTGAAGATGCGTGAAGGTATTCAGATGTGTGAAGGTACTTCACGCATCTGCCGCTTTCACACATGTGTGAATAGTGAGACACGTGATGGTAGTTTGAAGATGCGTGAAGGTATTCACATGTGTGAAGGTACTTCACACATCTGCCGCTTTCACACATGTGTGAATAGTGAGTGCAATGTAGCTTTGTAGGTGATGTTACTACGGTTCACGCATGTGTGAGGTGAATTCACACATAAGTTCACACACTTGTGAGCCATAGACACTTTGGCTCACAATTTTGTCTTCAAATTTAAATTATTCACACATGTGTAGATAGTTCACACCTGTGTCAAACACCTTGCAACTTTGGATCTCACATTGGTGCAGTAGCTCCCTGTAGCTTTTGATGTGGCTCACACACGGTGTGAAGGGCCTTGTACCTATCAGTGCTATTCAAAACACGTGATGGTACTTTGAAGATGCGTGAAGGTACTTCACACATGTGTTGTGGATAGTGAGTGGACTGTAGCTTTGGCCCCAACGTTGGTACAGTTCACGCATGTGTGAAGTGGTTTCACACATCTGTGAAATAAGTTCACACATGCGTGAGCCAGAGACATAATTTAAATTTTGAGTTCAAATTTGAATTATTCACACAACACATGCGTGAAGGTACTTCACAGATGTGTGAAGGGACTTCACACATCTTGCACCTTCACACACCTGTGAATCGTGAGTGCACTGTACCTTTGGATCTGACGTTGGTACGGTTCAGGCATGTGTGAAGTAGGTTCACAAATGTGTGAAGTAGGTGTGAAGTGCCTTGTATCATGGGACTGTTTCACACATGTGTGAAATAAGTTCACACATGCGTGAGCCAGAGACATAATTTAAATTTTGAGTTCAAATTTGAATTATTCACACAACACATGCGTGAAGGTACTTCACAGATGTGTGAAGGTACTTCACACATCTTGCACCTTCACACACCTGTGAATCGTGAGTGCACTGTACCTTTGGATCTGACGTTGGTACGGTTCAGGCATGTGTGAAGTAGGTTCACAAATGTGTGAAGTACGTGTGAAGTGCCTTGTATCATGGGACTTCACGTCTGTGCTATTCAAAACACGTGAAGGTACTTTGGAGATGTGTGAAGGTACTTCACACATCTGCCGCGTTCACACATGTGTGAATAGTGAGTGCAATGTAGCTTTGTAGGTGACGTTGGTACGGTTCACGCATGTGTGACGTGAGTTCACACATAGCTTCACACACTTGTGAACCAGAGACACTTTGTAAATTTTTAATTCAAATTTGAATTATTCACACATGCGGCACCTTCACACACCTGTGAATGGTGAGTGCACTGTACCTTTGGATCTCATGTGTGAACTCACTTCACACATGCGTGAACCAGAGACACTGTAGAATTGGTCTTCAAATTTTAATTATTCACACATGTGTAGATAGTTCACACCTGTGTGAAACACTTTGCAACTTTGGATCTCATATTGGTGCGGTTTTAAAATGTGAAGTCCAAAGCCAGACATTATACACTGTGCTCAGAGCACCACACCGTGCTAAGATGTAATAGGTTTGAAAAAACCTTGAAAACATCAAGACCCAATGTAATTTGAACAAGAATTTTTATTTTGCATTGGGCTAGCTATGTACAAAGATTATTTCATTTCACTGGGTAGTGCTTCTGGTTCAGGTGACTCACTCTCCGATGATAGTAAGGTTTTAATGATTTGTTCATCTGGAGGAGGATTTGCTTTCAGAGCCTCAATTTCGACCCAGTCCCTTTGCCATTTGAGATGCATAAATTCACAGATGTTACGTTGATACACGGAGCCCCAATTGACAGCAAAAGTCTTCCGCGTGTTGTGCCAGTCTGCGTGGAGAAATGGGATTGGGGTGTTGTCGGTGATAATTAGTTCCAGGGCAATATAGTGGCTTTTTTCAATGTAAGCTAACACAATGGGGGTTAGGCTGCCTTCGGAGGGTGTAGACATGCACGGAAATATAACAGTCGAAGTGGAGTCGGATGGGCCATAGTATATAACTGGCCAGTGGTATGTATTGGCAATGACGTAGCCACCGGATGGCATCGGAAACCAGTGACTGGGAGGGGCGGTGGGTTCGGTCAAAGCCAGGATCGATTTGAAGTGATCGAACTTGACATTGACAGCAAATTTGGGAAAGTGTTCCTCATACCAAGTATGACACGTATTGACGTGTTGATAAAGCGTAGTACGGACCTCTGCAGCTTGCTCGGGTGTCTTTCCAAGTGAGACAGCTATGGAAGCAAAAGCGCAGAGTCCATTTCGGGGTACATCAGTTGCATTTTTTATGAATGGGAATATGTATCGAGGAACGTCTTCAACGATTGGCCACTTCTAAGTAGTGTGAAAGTTTGTGTCAGCAGTCAGCTCAAGCGCTTTTGAGTGGTTTTGATTAAGAAATCAAACCTGTAAAACTCGCATCTCCATCTCCTTGATTTCCTCCACTTCCTCTGGGGGTATATGTTTTTGGAACTAGTCAAAAACGTGGGAAAAAAGTATGTAAGGTGGGAAGAGTTCAGATTAAATGAAAAAGTAGGAAGTAGATTGGAAGTGATGACCTACTTACTGGCAGTTTTTCGTTACGTCTGCGCTCTTGCTTTTGCAACATGGCAATATCCTCCACATTGGATTCAATTTCCTTGGGTCCTTCGCAAGATAGGGTCTCTTGACCTTCTATCGGCAGATCTGGAGTTGAATCTACACCTTGAGTGGAGTCCTGACCGATATCCAGATGGTTGATAAGTAAGACAAAATCCATGCATACATAAGTTGTTTATCACAATACATACCTTAAGCTGTGGGGGATCCCGTGCTGTTTTGCGTCGGGCAGAGACTCTCTGCGGAAGGGTGGTTCCCTTGGCCTTGCGTTTCCGAGATTTACGTATGGGGACTGAGGGACCGGGAACTCCTGTTGAAGGTGAGCGTTCAATCTTGGGACTTCCAGGTGGCTCTTGTGCTTGTTCTTTGATACCTGCCGGTGGATCTTGTTCAACCTTTGTTGAAAGAAAACTAAATACGTCGGATGGTGGTAGCGGCGAAGAAGCTGGGTGATGAATGTCTCAATCTCAATTAGGTGGGACATGCTATCAAAGGATAAAAGGTGAATAGTAGAAGTTGATAGGAAAACTTACGACAATTGTTGGTTAGTTGTATGGCCTGATTTGCATGAGCCAAAGGGGGAGGCCGTTGTGCTGCATGATCAGATGTTGGAGTGAGGTTAGGGATGGGTGGAAATGGCTCGTCTGGAATGGAAACGGCTGGACTGGGATGAGGAGTCTTGTGTTTCTTGGCCGTACTAGTATTCGGCTTGTTGCTCCTTTGAATTTGTTGACCACGTTTGGATCGAGTGGTGATGGGAGACTTGGGACGAGAACGTGATTGTTTCAAGGGACAAGTAGGGGAAGAGGGCTGCTGTTGCATTGGTGGATCAGACTCGAGAAGGCTGGAGAGAGGACTGGAGTTTTGATCGTCCTTAGTGTTATCATCCGGTCTAGGGAAAATGCAATCTTCGTTTGTTAATCCAAGAGTAGATTTTGCATCTTGAGGACAATCTATATTGGGATAATCTATAGTGTCTTCAGCTCTAGGTGAAAGTGTATCTTTTTTCTCGGGAGGTGATTTCGCTGCGGGTCTAGGTGAAATTGTATCTTCATTTGTTGTTTCGGCAGGTCTAGGTGAAATTAGATCTTCTTTCGATTCTTGAGGACAATGTATCTCTGCTGTGACATCTTCAAGGTGAGAATCGGAGTTGTTGTGTTCTTCCTCATGAGTGTGATTGTGATGATGAGTGATGAGGGGAGTGATGATATCTGATGGTGATGGAGGCGAGGTAGGCTTTGATTGTTCGTTGCGTGTTTGGGAAGGTGTATGAGAGTGATTCAAGGTGGAAAGTACTGGTGAAGCCTGATCGGAAATGGTAGTGGGTAGCTTGGTGGTGTCAGCTGTTTCGGGATTGGATGGAGGATTGTGAGGCGCGGTGGAGGTTGCATTCTCTGAGTTAAAGGTGTCATAACTCAGGACGTCTTTGGCGATTTGACAATCACGTAGGAATCGTTTGAGTAACCCTTGTTGAGTATTGATCGGGAGTGCTTGCAATGCATTGGCTAATTCGGTGTCAAGCCGATATGTGTATAAAGCTGCTGAAGTCGTTCCTGATGGTGTTTCAGCGGTGTCAAGCCGATTTTTAAGAGTGTGTATGGACTGGTCGGAAGCGGGCGGTTGAACTGCTGATGAAGTAGTGGCTGATGGTGTGTCAGCTTGAGACTTTGATTGAGAGGTAGGGTTGATAGCCTTCTGCTTGTTCTTCTTTCGCTTCGGCAATCGTACAATGGGTGGGTTGGTGTGTGGGCCATGGTTGTGTTGACTCCGATCGTTGGAGATTTCAAGACACCAATGAACATGATCGGGTTGTAGGCGTCCAGTGACTTTGAAGCGGCATGTTTTGGGTGTTGACTGAGTCTTTGATTTGTGTCGGTTGGACCCATGAACACACACATAGTGTGTGAAGGTGGGTCTGGCGTCTAAGATTGAGAGATGAAATCCGTGATTGGCGGCGAACGTGTACAGGCCAAGATCCAGAGCTTCGAGGTCAGGGTAAACGATATTGGTGGGGGGGGGAGGTATGGGGTTGGGGTATGACGTTGTTGTCACACTTTGCTGAGCCATACTTTTTGTTTTGGTGGTTGTGTGTGAAGATATGGAATGGAGGTGTGTCTTGAGAGTGTTGATCGAGTGGGATGTGTGAAGGTGTGTATCGTTTGGGATTGGATGGGGCCAATTAAGGTGGGTTGGGGTGAATGGATCTGTGTGTATATGTAACTCACAGGGGTGAGTGATTGTGTGAAATGTGTGAACATGGTTGTTCACAGCATGGAGTATGGTCTATCAGACCGCTCTGGATTTGGTGAAAGACTGGTCTGACCAGTCACAGACTGTTCTGACCAGTCTTAGACTGTTCTGTGTGTTTGCAGATGGGTCTGGTGGCACTATGTGTGAAATGTGTGAACTTGGTTATTCACAACATGGAGTATGGTCTATCAGACCGCTCTGGGTGTGGTGAAAGACTGGTCTGACCAGTCACAGACTGGTCTGCGTGTTTACAGATGGGTCTGGTGAGACTTGTAGGTTTTTCGAAGTCGAAATTTCATCTCAGGCATCTGAGGCGTCTGTCAGATGCATTACGGTACGTCGCCGTATGCTTATACACAGATTGCATGGTATTTCATCGTGCAATCTGTATGCCACAGGTGGTTTCAGCGGTTGGAAAGAATGTTGGATTTATGGCTCATTGGACTAAACCAAAACCCAAAGCTGAAGCACCACTCACCTCAGATTCTAACATTGAGATAGAAACTCAATCAATTGACTGTATCAATGACCAATACCACTCTTCCGATGACCAAGACTCTGCCTCCAATGATCCTGATGATCCCGATGATGCCTCTGAACATACAGAAGACTTTGGCGAGGATGAACATGGACTTGATCCGGAGTACAAAGAATGGATCTCATCATCCGTACAAAAGGACCAAGCCACTCGACATGCCAAGATGGACTCAACAGATGCCCTCACTAGACATTGTGTGAATCAAATTGAGGAACAGTGGGCTGCACTCAATGCCAAGATAAAATCTGCAACTCAGAAATACAAAGACAAGCACAAACAAGATCCAAAACGTGACATCCCTTACCTTATCTTGGACGAGCTCAGGGAATTTAACTTTTTTTGTAAGGAGCTGTCTTTGGTAAACAGTAAATCACCCACCATCCAAGCATCAATACTTGCAGCTCAAGGTTCTTTAAGACGACTTCCAAGCAATCACATGAACTTTTCTACAGGTATTGGACGAGCAAGAAAGATCCGAGCCCAAGCCAACCACCTCATGACCATGTCATCAATCATACACTCGCGGTCAGGATTTGGTTCACAAGATCCTTCACTTCTAAACAATGCACCACTCCAGAGCGCATTACGGACATGGTCCTTTTCAAGAACACCAGGAGAGGTGAGTCCAACATTGGACAACTCACCAAATAACTTTAATTAAATTAACACATGGCTTTATATTTTTCCTAGGTCACCCCACGAAGGTTCTGTGATCATGTCAATACTGTAGCTCTCCCCAAGTTCCATCCAGGCCGAACAATCTCTTTAGTTAATGCCTATCGCTGGATGTACAAGCTTGGATATCGGCCTCAGGAGTACAAACATCTTTATACTTTGACGGGCATGAACGGCCAGATGTGGTGGAATATCAAAAGAAATACTTGGCTGAGTTTGAAGAACTTCGGAAGCGATCTTGTGTGTACGTTGGAGACAAACTTGAAAACTCCATTTCAGTTGACCCAGACAAACTGGGTGATAAGCGTGAGACTGTCTTTGTGTACCATGACAAGTCAACTGTACATGCAAAGGAGCGACCTCAACTTTCATGGCTCCTTCCTGGGACAAACGAACTGCGGTCTAAGGATCAAGGCCGACTGATCCATATCTCAGATTTCATCTGCAAGACCACTGGCCAACTGGTTGTAAGCTCAGATAGAGTGTCCAATCTCCAAACAGATGGACATCATACGATCTTACCCGAACTCAATGATGCTGCAGTAGTGATCTACCCAGGGACCAAAGGTGATCCCTGGTGGAACATGGCTCAATTGATTGATCAGGTCAAAACCTGAGCTCTTCCAATCTTTGAATCTATGCATCCCGACTGTCAGGGAGTAGTCATTTTTGATTGTTCATCAGCTCACGAATCGGACGGTCCTTCAGCACTACGAGTTCAAAATATGAAAATTGAAGGAGCAGGGCATGTTTGCTTATTTTTACCAAAATTTCATTCTGATCTCAACCCGATCGAGCTTTTTTGGGGTTTCATCAAAAATGGTGAGTTTTTGTCTTTCTTTCACACTTTCTTAGTGATGCAAGAAGATTGATGTATTGCTTCCTTGTAGAATACCAAAGCGGTTCACTTCAGTGCAAGACCTTCCAGCAGGCCAAGGATTGTTTTGAGGATGTCCAACAATCCTGTTTGTTAGAAATCATACAAAAGTTTTTTCACAAGATCAATCGACAGCACTCCATCTATCAGTGAGGGTTTTACCTGATCTAAATCTTGTCATTTCACACCTCTTTTACATATATCTGACACACATCATATTCCTTTATGTAGAAATGGACTGACTGGTCCTGAGGCTGAAAAGATGGCCAAGCGTTACCGAGGACATTGCACAATTCCTAAAAACGCTTTCATGCATTTCACTGCGATCTGCAATCACAAGGACACAGTATAATCAATTTGCTAAGAAGATCCAAAATCTCATTTCACCTCATCTCACTCACTTTTGACTTGAATGTAATACAAAAGAAAATAAAAAGGTTGAGTAAGAGAAAGAAAAAAGAATCAAAGTGATGAAAAAGGAAGAATGAAATCTTTGGGTCTCTTTCTTTCTGATAAGATTGAATTCATTTTTTGACAATTTAGGTTCTCATCCCCATCTCTTCCTCTGTAATTAAAAAAGAAATCATTCATCTACCCATCTATCTATCAATCTTTGAAATTCCTGAATCAATCTCAACTCAACTCAAAAACCCCCATCAAAATCCCATTTGGGAAAAAAAACACACACCTGTCCGGATGATGATCTATTTTCAAATCTTCAATAGCCCAATTTGATTTCTTTTCTCTCTCCCTTCCTCCATCTCTCATCTTTTCATATTCAAATGAGCCAGATGAGCTTTATCTCATAAATCATCCCAAAAACCCCAAAAGGAATTCTCTTCAAGCTTCAAATTGGATCAGATTGATCAGATCAATCTTTGCGTGGGATTGATTCCTGGATCCAATTCATTTCATTTAACTCTCATATTCAATTGGGTTGATGAGGTACTTTACATAAAGCCATCTTCAAGCCTTCACTCAATTCCGAACTTCCTGCTTGAGCTGATGGATCAGACCCATTCAAGATCCCCTGGAACATCTTTCTGAGATGTGTGATCGGGCTTTCTTCTAAGAATTGCAACAAGCCACATGACCAGGGCCGGGATGTTCAAGTATCCGTTTGTACCAGGGACTTAAGATGTTAAGTACCTAGCCTAAGGTATCAAGTACTCAGCCTAGGATGTTAAGTACTCAGCCCAAGCTGTTAAGTACCTAGCTTAGGGGGCTTAAGTACTTAGCCTATGTGCGGGCCCAAATGTTGACCTTGTGTCGAAAAAAAAGAATTAAAACCGTCAGATGATCCCAAGGATATATGGAAAGATTAAGCTCACTCTTCTAAATCTACTTGTCTAGGTATTAAGTCCAAAGGTAGTGATTGAGGTAATGATTTTTGATCTCAAAGTTGAAATTTTGCTTGGCTGGTAGGAAGGTAGTACAAAGTAGACGTTAACTACTGTAAGAGCATCCGCTATTGTTCAGTAAAATTTTGGTAAATGAGCAGTACATGATGTGTACATTATAGTATCTTTACATACAGATCAGTCAAAATCCACTATTGTTGGATTGTTTGGCCACAGTACAGTAAATAATGTACAGAAAAGTGGTTTTCCCACTATCGTGAAGTTTTTTGATTTCTGTAAATTCCCAACTGGCTTGCTCAAGGACAGCGTGCACAAGGGGATCAAGTGTTTTAGCTGAATGTCTTTCATTTCATTTCAGAACTTTTTTTTGAGTTATTCATTCTTTTCAATAAGAGAGATAAGAAAAAGAAATGACAACTTGTATCTCCAGAAGAAAAAGAAAAAAAAATCTAACATTTTTTTTGACTTGCAACTGTTTTTGAATATGAAAAAGAGACAGATGAAGATACAACTTTTCCAGTGGTTTTGGTTGATGGTTCTGATTTGATTATTTGGTTTTGGATGTTTGAATCCATTGAGATGAGATGTTGATTATGAGATGAGATATTGGTAGAACAAAAGATGAAATAGAAAAAACAATGAAAATAAAAGTGTAGTGGAGGGGAGATGAGGGGTAGTTGAGGGAACTTGGGGATGAAAGTGAAGGTTGGCTCTGTATTCTCGGTAAAAGCATAGATACCGATGTGGTGAGTAATTTATAGGAGTGATTAAAAAAAATTAAACTTTTTAGCGCTTTATAAATTTATTTAAAAGTTTCTTTATATCAATATTAATAAATCAATATAATATTATCTTTTATTTCACCGTGGTCAAGTGGTAAACAAGCATATTAATTTTAATTCTAATTTACATAATATCTTACAAATCAAGAAAGAAGAAAATTCAAAAATTCAATTGATTACTAAAATGAGGGATTTACAAAGAAGATCTTAAGAATAAATTAAGTTGATCATAAGAAGAAAAGAATAGAAGAGTTGAATTACTTAAAGAAGAATGATTGAAGAGAAATGACGTTGAAAGTGGTAAAATGATTGAAATTTAGGTTTTTCAGAGTTAATAAAAATATTTATAAAAGATGTGATGACGGGAATGGATTCTTTGATTGATTTTAGGTAGGGTTTGATAAGAGCAGAAAGTGGCTTACCTTAGAGAGAAGTGATGAAAATCAAGGGAAAAGGATGGGAATGGAGGATTTCAAACATTTCAAACGCGGCTTTAAATTCAAAACCGTCCGATTTGGCCAAAATTGGAGTTTTTCATTAGTAATACATATCAAATCTCAACCGAATTGGCTGGAAAATGGCTCAATCAACGCAGAATCTAAAGGCTAATAATGTACAAATCTCACTCTGACTATATCAAGATAAATAAAAAACTTTTATAAGAAAAAACTATTGAAAATATGAAATTTGGGAATGAAAATCAGTGCATATGTAATAATGGTAAACTGGCTGTATCATGGGTTTTGGCTTCTGTATTCATATGTAATACGGGTTTTCAACATGTAATAACTTACAAATTAAGGTTTTCTCAATATTTACAACTCAATAACTTCATCATTACTCATCAGAAAGTGGGATTGTAGTGTATGGTCTTGGTTGGTAAAGTAAATGCACTTTAGTAATCAAAAATTGGACAAGATTGAAAGAAGTTAGGGCCCGTTCGGTAGAGCTCAATATACATATATCGTAATATACTACACCAAAGTGATATACTGTATATTACGATATGCGTATATCAAAAATCCAAAAAGGTTGGGGTGTTCGGCCAAATAAATGGGCCAAACAATTATTTCCTTTTTTCCAATATATTCTTTGATGTGAATATACAGCCTTGAGGCCGTATATCGCATCGAAAAAGTCTTTTTGCCCCTCTCTCTATTTCCCCTCCTCTTCCCTTTTCCCTCTTCCCTTCTCCCTTCTCCCTTCCTTTCGATCACCCTCCCTCCTAATCACATACAGTCATATAGACCATATTCCAACCGTCTCCCTTTCTACTCCACCCTTTTAACCTTTTATCCCCTTTTCTGTCTTCTCATCCTTCGAAGTTATGATCTTTTCATCATCCCACTCTTCTTTGTTCTTCCCACTCTTCTTCGTTATAACTCCTTTGATTAGTTTGGGGGTTTTAGTTTTTTTTTCTATCTCAATACTATCGCTATGAAGGACCCCAAGAGACCGCGGGCCCCAAGGGCCATCCGTCCTTCCGTCAAGTCACCTTCGGCTACTGTTCCTCCTGCTACACCTACACCAACACCAACCCCAAACTCGATCGAAGCAACCCCCCAGCCAAATCCTAAGCTTTGCGCCAAGTGGGACAAAGACGACGACCTAGCAATGATCGAGGTACTCACCGCCGAACATCAGCCAGCCAACGGGCCCATTGGACCTGAGAGTGCGACCGGTGCCCATGGCTTCAAGAAACCCACCTGGAAGCGTGTCGTCGAGCGACTCGCAGGAAGCGAGAAGAAGATGGTCAACGGAGTCCTTCAGCTTAGTGCTCCCAAAACCATCGAGAACTGCAAACCCCGCTGGTATGTGGTAAGTACAGTTCCTTTCTTTCTCTTTTCCTTTCTTTCTCTTTTCATCTCATTCTCTTTTCTGTTTTACTAACCTGATCTTGTTGTTTCGTAGTTAACAAACCTTTACGCCAATTACAAGTACCTCAACGGACTTAGTGGCGCTGGGTGGGAGAATGGGTGTATCACGTTGTCCAATGAGGTCTGGGCACCAATCATTGCCAAGAGCGACGTAAGTTTTTCTTTTCTTTCCTTTCTTTTCTTTCTTTTCTTTCTTTTCTTTCTTTCCTTTCTTTCATTTCTTTCTTCCTTTTTTCTGTTTGCTGATCTCTTTGCATCTATTTCATTGATCTCCAGACCAAGTGGTCCAAGGAACTTTTACAGTGCCGAGACCGACCGTTTCCGCTGTTCAACTCGATTGCTCCGTTGATTGAAGGTCACAAAGCGACTGGAAAATATGTCGACAGTGCAATTGTCAAGGAACCTGACCCGGACCCCTCTGCGACGACTCACACAAGCGTGATCGATACGGAAGTTCTCCACTCTCCACACTCCTCTCCACACTCCTCTCCACACCCGCATTCCGATCCCTTCATCCTTCCGGCTCAATCTCCGGTTTTGGACAAAGGCGAGTCGAGCGCTGATGACACCACTGCTGCAACACGCCACCGTAAGTCCAAGGCGGCCCTTTCTGCCCGTGCTCCGATCAAGAAGAAGAGACAATCCGGAGTCGAGATCGTGGACAGTCTGTCAAACTCCATGCAAGACTTTGGATCCTCGATCGAATCCACCTTCACCTCAACCTCCGCCAACATCAATTCTGCCGCTCAATCCCTTGCTGAACCTCCATCCTCTCATGCCCAAGCCTTTAAGCTAGTCTATGCGTCTGACATGAGTCGCACTCAACGATACGAAGCTGTAGCCTTATTTGCTGATAAGCCTTTGATGGCTGAGACTTACGTGAACACACCATCTGATGAGCGCAATGATTGGCTCCAATACCTCCTCAATAAATCAAGTAAGTAATTACTTGAACTTACTATCATTCAACCAATACTTACTGACTCATCATTTATATTCCTCTTTTCATTTCTATTGGTCATCTTGAAGATGAACATTGAACCCTTAAAAAAATATGTGGTAACAGTCTCATCTCAAATTAAAATTATAAAACCTTTAAATAAAAAAGTTGTGATTTCCTTTTCTCAAATTAAAATTATAAAACCTTTAAATAAAAATTTTGTGATTTCCTTTTCTCAAATTAACCTACATTTGTATATATACATGTTGATACAAATGTAGCAGTGACTGGCAGATTAGTTAGTATTATTTGTGTGTGCAATTTCAAACAGTATGAGTGTTCTGATGAATTGAGATGATACATATATGAAAATAAAATTGAATTGAGTTGAGATGAAAGAGATGATACATAGAAATGAAAATAAAATAAAATTGAGATGAGATGAGATGATACATATAAATAAGAATACAATTAAATGATACATGTAAAAGATGAAGATGCATTGGAGTTGTAAGATAAGAATGAAAAAAAACTACATGTGCTTCAAATATTGTGATACATAGGAGGCTGTCCGTGTCTTTGTCTACTTTGATTTACTCTCTTTCTTCTTTCCGTCTCTGCTACATAATCCCTCCACATATCTTCTGCAATTTGATCTCTGAAGTTTTTAGCATAGGTATTTCTTTCAGCGGTGCTACCAAATGCTTGAAGATAACCAGATTCTTCTTGAGTAGGCGCTTCTGTTGCTTCTTGAGGATCCGGCATAAATCCATCACCAAATTTGGGGTATTTGTCAGCTGAACCTTTTGGATCTTTAACACGAATAAAGTTGTGGATAAAACACATGACAGTAACCATTGCAATCTGAACTTGAATTGTGTATTCACACCCATGCGCCATGATCACAAAGCGTTTCTTGCAAACTCCAAAGATGCGCTCAACGACGTTCCGCGCACTAGCATGTCGAAGATTGAACAATTCTTCTTTGTTTGTTGGTCTAAGATAAAATTATAAAAGTGGCAGAGACAAAGAAAGAGGGAGATAAGTATGAGATTGATGGAAAAAGATGAACCAAAAATCAAGCTCACTTGAAACCTTTTTTTTCCCACTCTCAAAGATGATAACAAACTCTTCGATAAGGAACAATGCAATCCTCAGTGAGAGCAAAGCCAGCATCACCAAGATAGTACTTTCCAGATGGAATCGTAAGATCACGACCTCAAGCCAAAGTCCAAAGAGCACCATTGGCCATACTTCCTTCAGCTCCAACCAATAGATAGACAAACTCCATATTGAAATTACACGCAGCAAGGACGTTTTGAGAGGTGTAGCCTTTACGATTAGAGAAAGGAATGTATTCGGAAGCGGGAGAAGTGACCGGAATGTGTGTACCATCAATTGCGCCAATGCAGTCTTTGAAATAAGGCATGAACTTTGTATTCTCAGTAAAGCTATCTGGGAGTGGTGTATTGGCATTCGGAAGAGGGATATACTTGCTGAGTAACTCTCGATGACTAGAGATTGATTTGACAAGGTGATTGATTGTTCTACTCGAAAGAAAGCATGTCAGAAAGAGTGATGAGAAAATGTGAAAAGAAGACAATCACTTTGAAATAGTATCAGCTGATCTCTGAAAACGGTTCTGAAGTTTACGATTTCCCAGGCCAGTTACAAGAGTATAGAGAAAAAGTGCCAGCTTTTCCGTGATGGTGACCCAACGTGAGTCGAACAAAATTCCAGAGTCTTCAAGAACAGATTGTAGTTCAAAGAAGACATGTCTGTGCATTCCAAGATTCTGATGAAAAACCGTTTCATTTGGATGATGAATGAGCTCATCAATCCACGCTTGACCACTGAGCAAGGACGTGAGTCGTGGAGTTTTGGTGAGATTAGGCAACATCTGCATCATACAGGCCTGTACACTTGTGGTAAAATAAGAAAAAACACGAAATTGATTGTGTTGAACTGCAAGTAGTTCTTTTAAAATTTGGAGTTTTACGATTTTTCTGTGTTTGATACGGTTTTCAGCTCTTACAGCATGAACTTGAGAATGGTGCTCCATGATGTATCAAATCATGTGATTTGATTGAAACAATGAAGATGAACCCTTTAGGTGGTTGATGTGACCACAATGAGTGGTTTAAAAGTGAGTTTGATTGATTGAAAGGTCTTGATGACCACGATGAATGGGTTTAAAAATGATTCGAGAGTTTGTAAAAGGTCATGAACCTTGATGATCACGATGAGTGGTTTTTAAAATCACGATGAGTGGTTTTTAAAATTTTTAAAACGAATCGTTTGTTCTCAAGAACCTTTGGATGATTTTCAAATTTCATCCAATATATCATCTCATATTGTCTTTACCAAACACTCGAACGGTGATCAAAAGGTCAACAATGATCATTGTGATCATTTGTTGACCTTTTTGGTCGAGTGTTTGGTAAATTACACAACCGAATAAACGGTATTTTAATCTGCCCCTTGATATAGGGGCAGGTCATTATACCGTTTTTCAGTAACGGTATATTGGTTTTCCTACCGAACGGGCCCTTAGTAATTTTAAAAATCAGTTTTGGCTTATTTAGAATCAAAAGAAGATCAAATTAATAATCATGAAGGCTTACTATGAGTAATTATGGTATTATAAAGATGAAAGATTACAAGCTTGATCATAAGAAGAGGTTATGACGTGGTTGAATGAATATTGAACTGGTAAAGAAGAGATAAGAGAGCTGTTTACCGTGGTTTTCCTTTGAAGAAAAGGTTATATATAGCTTTGTATTGATTGTAAAGAATTTTTCTTTCCTCTTTTCCTTATCTTCTACATGGCTATTATTTTGTTTATCATTATAAACTTATTTTAGTAGTATCAGATCACTTGAATACGCCCTTTATCAAAGTTATAAACAGAAATTTACTTTTAAAGAATTGTATTGTAAAGACTCAAAAGTCATTGGGAATGATACTAATAAAGTATTGAGTTTGATAAATCAATCAAGGTGCTTTTCTCTTATAATTAATAATAATATTTCTTTTATTTACTTATCAGTATTCCATCAATAAGAAATTATTGATTGGTCTTAGAAGAGCAGTCTTAGACACCTTCTACTATTACAATTAGTAGATTATCCTCTTCACGTGTTGTATAACCCTTGTTGGGTTATAAATACTAGACCGATTTGGTATAGGTCCAGTAAATTTACTGGGCCTATACCAAATCTCTACCGAATCACCAGATACCGAATTGTGTTTTTGACACGATTGGGGATTTTTGGCTTTGGTACATCAAAATTTACCGTACCAAAGCCATTTACCGCAACAATAGCAGATGCTCTAAGCTTAAGAAAATTCAAAACATTTAAAACAAATACCTTCACTCAATACGACTGTACAAGCAGATTTAAGTTCAACTAAATTCTTCTCTATCAAAAGATATCTATCCTCTAAACCATCCTCTGACCTACTCCATCCTTTCTTCTTTCCATCTCTTTCATGGACCAGGGAGATTCTCAGAGATCACAGATCTTCACCATCTCCCATACTGACTGATTTGAGGCAAAAAGAGCCATGATAAACCCATACTTTTTGGTGTGATGATGTTGAGCACATGTCTGAACACTGTCTCCATGGATGGCAGCCTAGATGTCAGAGGTCCTCTCAAGAGCACAAAGGCAAGCCTATGTACCTTTTGAAGCCCCAAACGTCTGGGACAACCCGCAGGAGTACTGTGAAAAGAAAAAATTGAGTAATGAGATCATCAAAAGTGTTTATCCCATTTAAAACATATTGTCATATATCAAACATTGCATGAATGAAAAAAAAAGATGTAGTAGGAAAGAAACATAGTAGATCGATTGAACAAATAGAAGTAAGAAATTCACATCATGCCTCACTTCATCAAAGACGAGGATCAAGTGAGGAGAATGTGAAAACGGGAAGAACGGGGAAAGAGAACAAAAGACGATACAATACACACGTACGCCAATGAGAGAATCCAAAACAAAAAACGCAACTCACTACAAGCCTAAGAGAACCGAAAACAAATCAAAACAACTCGATCTTTTTGAAATAATCGTGCCGGGCGGAAATAAAGATGGATAAAAATCAGATGATTTGAAGCTTTTTAACAAGCGCATGCCCCATCACCTCCAATACCACCTGATCCTTGAGTAAGATTGACTCCACCTGCAGATCGGTTTGGTCCAGCACTACCACGAGGTCCACGAGAAGCAGCCGAATCAAGTGGTAGTTTTTTAGCTAAATGTACAAAAGAAATTCGAATACACCCAACATTAGTTTCTCATACATGATCACCTAATGATCAGGATTCGATTGTAATTTAGAATGTGAATTGATTGAATTTTAAAACATACCAATGGCTTGAAAGATTTCATGAACGTTTGTGGCATCCTTGGCTGAAGTTTCAAAAAATAATAAATTCTCTTCTTCTGCGAATTGACGTGCATCCTTACATAAAGAAATTAAACGAAAGATAAAACAAGCGAAAGTCAGATCAGATCAAATAGATTGATTTTCTGATTCAGATCTATGAACCAGAGATTGATTTAATCAATTTTGGTCCATAGAAGATTTGACATACCGATGTTGAGACTTGTCTCCTTTCTTCTAAATCCGCTTTATTACCAGCCAAGGCAATGACAATTTGAGCATCCGCTTGCCTCTGAAGTTCTCGTATCCAATTCTTAGCTTTTTCTAGTGATGCCTATATTGAAAGAATTAAATAAAACTGTATAAGTGTAGAAAGTGGATTTGAAAGATGATCTTGAACACACCGAAGAAGTGATGTCATAGACTACCACAGCACAATTTGCATTTCGATAATCTGAATGATTTAGAAACGGATGACATGAGTAAATCTTGAAACTTGATATGATCTGGGGATTGATTCAAGTCTGAAAGTAATGATCAAGTTCTATGTCGTGAGTAAAAGAAGAATAACCTACACATTGGAGCAAGTGATTTATATCGCTCCTGTCCAGCGGTATCCCAAATCTACAGGATTCTTCCATGAGATGAGTGATTTGACACAATCTGTGTGATATGGGTAAACAAATAGAGTCACAGACCTCGTATTTGATCGTGGTTTGGTCATCCAGCTGAACGGTTTGAGTTAAAAAAGCTGCACCGATCGTACTCTCCCGATCTAAATCCAACAGAATCAAAATCGGCATACGAGCAAAAGTGTTGGATATGATCCATTCACACTCCTTAAAGATGAACTTCGAAGTCAGATAAATTAACTTACACTCTTGAAAGTCATTCTGAACAAATCGAAGGACAAGTGACGATTTCCCAACAGCAGACTCGCCCAAAAGCACCACTAGAGGGTAAAGAGTGGTTCATAAGACACATCTATCTGAGTTGATATTTCAAAGGAGGTATGACATGGATATCAAGTCAAGAAGTCTTTGAAGACCTACGTTTAAATTGATAAGCAGGTCGAGCTGAGTTAGGTCGAGCGTTGGCCATTTTGATGTGGAGATGAGGAAGACCGAGGAGAAGGTAGTGAAGTGAGTTTGAGGAAGTGAAAGATGAAGATAAAGTGGTCAGGAAGGTGAACTCGAAGGATGTGCTGTAGCCTGTATGTGCTAGGGAGATGTTATGTAAGCAAGAGCTCAAGATTTGAATTTCAGAATTTAGAGTTCTTGGAGGCTGTATCGTGAATTACAGGTCGATAGGGTTCTAAGACCTTAAGGAATGTTTCATCAAGATTTAGCCACCCTGACTTCAACTTCAACACCACAAGAATCCCTGAAGTGCCTCATCTTGAAGAACACATCCTCAACAAGATTTGCAGCACCGACTTCGGGCACATGGAACACTCAGAATTAAGTTGATGAACTTTCAGAAAAGAGTGAACAGAACTTGAGCTTCCATCTTCTCACCCAACAAGCCAATGCTGAAAATTGATAAACTCTGATCATCACTTTGTACTCTCACATGCTACCCTCTCAAAGAATCTCAGCTAATGATTCAAAGCACCTACAGTGGATAAAGCCAAGAATGTGTAACAACCCCGCCTGCAAAACCAAATTTCACTTATTGGCCAAATGATGCACCCCTAAACTTTAATGTTGGCCCATGATACTTAGACAGCTGAAATGTGCTCACTGAGCTTGATCCAAATATGTGGAGGACATGTTGAAAAATATGTTTTCAAAAAAAACTGGCATCATATTTTCGGACCTAGCACTTCCTAGCACTGAATTAGGTGGGTAGCTGAGTACGTAAGGTCAGCTAAACCTTGGGAAGATGCCTAGATTGCTCCTGAAGCTCATTTTTGGCCCCAGGGATCTCAAGATTCAGTGTTCCCAGGGACCCAGGAAGGTCAAAAACAATGAAAATTAAGTGCTAAAAAGAGATTTTTACTCAAAAAAACCCTCAAAAATTTCGGACCCAAAGCCTTTTGCAGGCAGACTTGTTACACATTCTTGACTTTACCCACTGTATGCTGATACACCTTCAAGTCAGCTCCTTATAGTGAACCACAGTGGTCAGAGAGTTTTAACTTTGGATGAATGGAGTGACTTGATGAGCAGCTAAGACTGTCAATCCATTTCATCAATAACTTGTAGATCTTTGCCCATTAAGTAGGTGATCTGGCCACCCTAGTTCAAAGGAGGTGTACCAATCTTGAAAAAAACAGAGTCTGTTGTGGTCAAGAGATAAGTTGAATTCCAAACTACAGAGTTACAATTAGGTATGATTTGAATTATATGATGAACAAAAATCATAACAAACAACTAGATTTGTGTAAGGTCAAACTTAAAAAAGTGTCTCTCTCAAGAAACACAAGAATGGAAGATGTTCAAGAGACTCTGAGAGGGATTTTATTAAGTTTGGGCATCTTTAGAGCTCAGCATCAATTTCAATTTCATTCTGCTCCAGCTGGAAATGTCTTTGACTAAGTAAGATTGATTGGGAATTAGGAGCTCCAAGGAGCAGTCAAAGACAGATTGATATGTACTGGATTGAAACAATGATAAGTGATCAAATTCTTTCAGTATGATTCTCATCATCATGTTAATAACAAATGGAGCAAACTAGTGATCCAACTCTTCAACAGTCAAAGTACAAAGCAGAATGAAAAGTCACTTTCATGTCTTGTAGAACTCAATCTCCTGTAAGATGAGGATTTAACTTTGGTGAATTAGATGAAAACTTACTTCAAGCCTCAGAATCAAAACTGAGAAAAAGTCTCATCCTCTAAGTAAGTAAATGAGGTTATTCAAAACTTTAGCCATTATTCTTGATTGAACCTCATTCTGTTTTTTCATTAGTAGGATGACATATATCTTGGATCCATTGATGTAATCATTATCTGTCAATCTTGTGGAAAGACGTTCAATGAAAACAAGAAAATTGACCAAACATACCATCTCTTGAACACAATGGGACAGCCAGTGTCAATTGAGGCCAATTAGAAGATCTAACATATTAAAATACTAAAATTCAATTCAACATAAATCCAAAGTTCTATAGTCTCAGAGCTCCCAAAGAGAATCATGTAAAGGTTCATATTGAGTGAGTCAAATCAAAGAGAAATGAGATATTGAAGATAACTTAATCATTGAGATTCCCACCACTCAATTAGAAGGAGGTGGGTAGTTTGCTTCATTTTGTTTGATCAAAAACTCAATATCTTTCTCAGTGAGATGTGTGGGCTTTTTGTATGGTGACTTAAGTGATCGTACTCGGCCTGAACAGAAAACTGTTCGACCTCTGGGATCTAGAGGTAAATTGTCTACAATTGGGCCCTTGAGCTGAAATTGAGAATTGGGTGGGACAAGAGTAAGCTGTGAGTTCCAAGAAAGTCTGAAGTTAGGTTGCCAATGAATTAGGCCAATGAGATGAAGTACATACCTTGGGTGTAACCTCAGGGCAACAAGAAATTGCATAACTATTAAGAGTGTTCTTGATAACACCCTTGGTCAAGCTGCAAATTGTGAATTAATTAAACACATCATTGATATCTCTGACATTTACAGACTCAAATAAAGACTTACAATTTATATGGGACTAATGGTTCTGGGGATCCATGACTGTCTCTCCCCCAGTACAAGACCTAACATTTATGAAGAAGAAACCAGATGAGAATGAATTTGAAACTGGTTTGTTGAGAAAGATTTTTTTCACTTACACCACAAAGGCCATAACCTGTACTATTCCATCCATTTTGAATCATGATCTGACCAGCCCTGAAGAACCACCGAAGAAAACAAATGAGTTGGTAAAAGCAAAAAAAAGAAGGTACAGAGTGAGGAGGATTCCTGTAAGCTTCAATTCACTCACATCAGGCAATCATTTAAATCCATCGATCCTTGATCCTCCACACAGTTAATCAGATTGGTCTTCGGATCATCATCGCTCACTGCCGTACATTGGGGTTTTCCATCCTGATTTTGGCTTGTTGCTGTATCGCGGGCCACGAGTTGGTTGGATGTGGTATAGGCACAGCTGAATGAGGTGTGTAAAGATATTGATAATATGACTGAGATCATGAACCTCGTCTCTTTAAATGAATTCAATGTGTGCGGTGAGGTAAACTAATGCGGTTCAAGAACTTTGTATGTATGATTGTGAGTAAATTGATTAACGGGTTCGTAGAGCAAACAATGAGAGTTAAGGACATCAGAAGAGATCACATTGGCGAAGATCACCTTTTTTTTTTGATTGATTCTTTTCTCACAGAAACCTTGGTTGCACGCAACCCAAACATGTGGTTATCATACAAGAAGAAAGGCAACCAAACTAATTTAATCTTAATCTTTTCAGTCACCTTGCTTAAGCAACCTCGGCTGCCAAAAAATCAAAGTTGGAATCAGAGTTGGAAGTAGATCTTGTGACACTTGTGTGATCAATTCGGGCAAGAGAAAGTGTGTTTGATTTTTCAAAAACCCATTTCTCACACTCATCCATATGTAACTTCCTTTCTTCCTAGATTGTTCATCAAATGAAGCTTTTTTGAAGTAATCGTTCTGTGATTTGTGCATCCTGTTTCTATTTGGTTAAATACCCCTTTGCAATCTCTTCAGTGCTTTCATACTGATCAAGTTTCTATCAAATAAACCGTCTAAGCCATTATGTCTATTGTGCCAAAAGCTCAAGAAGCTCCAAATACCTCTGTACCCCCGAAGCGATAATGATCTTGATCCAATTGGTTTACCAATATCCTTGAAGAAGAAGATCTCTAAGATTAACAAATTCGAATACTTATTCTGAAGCGAATCCCTTCAGAGCTCAAAAGGATTTCTCACTCAACTCCATCTCTACTTCCGGTGATTTTTTTTTCTAATTTCATGAAAAGAAAACCATTCAAAAAGAAGTTTTTTTTTTGTGTTAAGGATGCATAAACCTTAACCACCCCAAAAAGAAAAAGGTTTATAAAATCATTTTGTAAGATTTTCATTCAGAAATTTGAATTTTCTTATTTTGAATTTTTGTTTCGAAAAAAAAAATTCAATCTTCAATTCAATCTTCAATTCAATCTTCAATTCAATTCAATTCAAAAAACAACAAAAAAAAGGAAAGAACCTGAATAAAGAAAAATCAAGAGAACCAATCAATCAATTTCTTAATAAATTTTTTTTCTTCTTCTTCTTCTAATTCTTCCAATTCTTTTCTTTTTGAATTGATTAAAATCCTAGAACCAAAAACAAAAAAGTTAAAGTGATAAGATCAAGAAAAAAAAAATGAAAAGAAAAAAAATTACAACTTGTTTCATTCAAAAAGGAAAACTCAAAACCCCTTTCAAACTAAATCTTTTACAAAACCAAAAAAAAAGTAAACCAAGTTTTTTCAAATTTCGTTCATCTCAATTCTCAATCCATCATTTTCTTTTCTTCTTTTTCCATCTTCAAATCTCAATGATGGATGAAGATCAATAATCAATCAAAAAAAAAAGAAATTTTCAAATCAAATCAAATCAAATGAAAAACCCTTTTGATATTCTTAAGTTTTTTTTTGTTGATCAAAGTGATGTTCCTTAAAAATTTAGATGATTCAGGTATTCAAAGAAAAAAAAAAGAAAGATCAAAAAGACAAAAAGACAAAAACAAAACAAAATGAAAAACACTTTTTGACCAAACTTGATTCTGAGATGAATTCAAAACTCAAGGGATTCAAACTTGGCACTTGATCAATACCTTCGACGATCATAATCTCGATCATCTCTCCTACGATCGTATCGATCATCATATCGATCCCGCATAGGTGCTGCATATCCATATCGATCATCTCGACGATCGTCATATCGGTATCGACGATCATCATAGATTGGTCTACGATCATCATAACCTCTGCGATCATCATATCGACGATCATAAGGATCATAACGAGCAGAATATCCTCCTCGAGGTTCATACGGTCGATGTCCGCCATCCCGTTTGGGTGGACCATGATACTGTCCAGCTAGATGTAACACCAAATCCTTCAAGTTAGATTAATGTATGGTCATTATTTGGGATCAAACCTACTCACGGGTAGGGGTCCTTCCTCTAGATCTACGAGCCTTTTCAACTGATAATGGTTTACCCATCAGCTCAGTACCATGAAGACCAGCAATCGCAGCTTCTGCTTCTTCAGCCGTCTCCATCGTTACAAATCCAAACCCTCTTGGGTCACGAGTATGAGGATCACGCATCAATTGTGACTTTTGTACCTATATTGAATTCGATAAAAGATAACCCAAGATTAATGTTGGGTGGTAAAGGAGGCGAAGATGGTCAATCAAGAACCAAGTCACTTACCTTTCCATATTTAGAGAAAAGTTCTTCTAAATCACGGTCTTCAACACGAACACTGATACCTGAAACATGTAAGTTATTACCAGGATTGACGATATCACTAAAGGTTTTGAAATGAAATAATGGAGATTGATTCAAGATTGAAACAAAGTAAGAGATCGTCAGATAGGGTTCAAAAAAAACTCAAAAACTTCATTCAACATACCGACCACGATCATCATTGGTGACTGCAGAACTTCTTATTGGGCTTCTACTCCTTTCTCGATGATTTGAACGACGTGGACTTGGAGTACGTTCTGTACGGTCACCATTCCGATTCCAATTAGATTCATCTTGTCCATTTGGTTGATCAGTGGTAGGAGCAGGTCCATTATCCCAATCTGTAGAATGTGGTGATGCCGAAGATGAAGCAATAACAGACATGATCGAATGAAAAGTGAAAAGATCAAATGATTAGATATTCAGTATTAGATTCAATGACGATTCTTGTGGGTTGGTCAAAGATCAATTTCTGGAAAGAGATAGAGATATCAAGGGTGAAGGAGATTGATGATAAGATGACGAATCATTGGGTTGTATCAGTTGACGATCATGTTGTTGTCAGTCTTAAGTTCTTGGATCGGACTTGATGACTAGTGACAATGACCATAAACTGAGGGGTGAGGAGATGATGTGAAAAGTTGATGAGAAGTGATAGTTCAGTTGAGACTGATTCGGTCGTTCGCCGAAGGATCCGAGCCGATTGAACGATGTGAATCGAGATCATATCTGATTTCTCACGTAAGTTACTTGTCGAGGGAGATTGAGCAACGAATGAAGATAGAAAGGCATGACGATATAGCGCACTTCAACGAGTTGAACAACCTCAGAACAAGTAAGCGATTCGTAAATCGGAAAAGGTGAAAGGTATTGATGATTGTCCGATCTGATTGGATTGAAGTATCGATATGAGATATGTAATCCGATGGATTGACAGCCATTCAAACCCATCAAACTTGATAAGCTGATCGACTTAAAGATTGGTAAAAAGAAGATAATCGAAAGCTGTGAAGTAGCAAGAGGCAAGTAGGAAACTAAAGAGAAGAAGATTGGATTGAAAGAAAGACGAGAACAAACCACACCCGATTCGAATGACTGAAAAGGGAAGCGATTGGCAGATGAAGCGAGAATGTGGTGAGATGATCGCTCGTAGGCGTGGGCCTCACAAACCGTACTTTAGAACATACTGGAGTAGACTAGGATGGTTATTGATCGAAGTTGAGAGGCGGAAGGATGAACGAGGATTGGATGGCGGAAGAGGAAGAAGTTTGGGATGATGGTAGGTAGGTGATGAGAGATTGATTTGAAGGCGATCACATACCCTGATCGGACATTTGATTAGTTGAAGGTTGTTTTGGTTGTTTGGAGTAGGAAAGTTGAAGTTAATCAAACTGAGCTGAGCTGAGCTGAGTTGAGTTGAGTTGAGATGGTAAAGTGAAGTTGAAGTGAAGTGGAAGTGGACTCATCACCCCATCCAAAACTACAGTCCAAAACTACATTCCAAAACTACATTTCATTCAAAACTCAATAGGGTTAGGTTATCCAAGAACTCAGTTTACAATCCCACCATCACTTCCTTCCACCTGAATAAGGAAATCAAACCATCATCACCCATTTTGGAAAATGGAATCAAACTAACCCAAATCAGTCTGACTCAAGAGCTTTTCATTTTCAGATAACCCATGGATTGGGATAATCATCATGAGGAGTAGATTGGATAAAACCCTAACCCCTAACCCCTAACTGCTTAGGGGTTAGGGCTTAGGGGTTGCAATCTCATCCGACCACACATCTGATTGGATGACTCTTGTCCTGTTCAAGTTCAATCTACCTTTCCTTCTCCTCATCTTCAATCATCAAGACTACCTTCTGATTAGTTTCCTTCAGTAAAACTTATCAATCTCACTTTCAAAGAAAGAATTGATTCATCCTCAACCGATTTCGTTTTTAATTCCAAAATGCCACCTAAAACGCGTTCAAAGCCAAAGCCAAAGCCAAAGCGAGTTGAACGGATTCTCGAAGTGAAACCGATGATCACCCTCAATGATCATCAAACCCCATCTGAATCTTCATCACCTACACCTAACCCGGCTCAAGAATCCGTGACCTCTCGTCCATCTGGTAAAAGTATCTCATCCGAACGAATTCAAGAATCCAATTCGATCCACCGAAGAAGTCTTTCGACTCATCCGATCCCGACTCATCAACCACCTTCATTGGCTACTAAGATTAATATTTTGAATATGTGTGTTAATGTGTTTTGGTCTGATGTGTTGTCTACTCCGTTCGAGTCACGAGAACCGATAGAAGGATCAATTGGATTTCAATTGAGTAAATCAGAAAAGGTATCGTGGGATGCAGCAACGGGTAAGTTTGAATCGTCTTTTGATCCTCTTCAACATAGTTATTAGTATCACTGACATGATGGATATGTTGATGATATGAACAGCTGTACAAAGTATGTGGGATACATCCGCATCATTCATCGAACATATAGAAACCAACGACTCAAGTTGTTCGGACGCAATCTTAAAATATAACTTGGCATCACTCTTTCACATTTTTTTAACTTCACCATATGAGATTGGATTGAGCTCAATCGAAAAGTTTTTATCGTCATTAATCAAAGAACAAGAATTCATAAAAGATTCAAAACAAGAAAGATTACTTTTAAAGTTTTTAATCGAATATGAACTTCAAAAATTAATTTTAATTGGAATTCAAAAGATTCAAACCACTCCACTTAGTTTATTTTCAGATTTAAAAGTTAAGAAAAAAACTCTTTTAGATTTCATTCAACTTTTAGATCAAGAATCCACTTATCATCCTCATCCTCATCATCATAATCGAAATCATAAAGATGTGATACCTGAATTTGAACCATCGACGATTAAAGTCTTTGAAGAACTTTATCAATCTGTTTATCAATCTGTTAAGTGATCAATCAATCATATGTTTTCTTTTTTCACTCAACATCATTTCTTAAAACTCATTTCAACTTCTTCTTTCTTAAAAATACAGTTACTTCCACTACGTAATAAACCCCAAAAGATTGCAGAATTACATCCGTATTCTAAATTCATTGATTTAATCATCGATCTGGTGTGTTCCAGATTTCCTGAATACGTTCGACCAACTAAACACTCAGTGGTTCAGCATTGGGGCGAGAGTTCCAGTACTCCTCGTCAATCAAATTCAAAACATAATCAACTTCAAGTTTCAGGTAAAAAATCATCCGATCTCGTACCAGTTGTTCGGATCTCACCCCGAGGTTCTGAGAAGGGTGATCAACGTACATCAAAGGGAAGACATCATCAGCGCGTTTCACAGCCCGAGGATGTAGTGAGTCCATTGCCTTCGATATCCCGTGTCATGAATCTCACATCATTGGTCTTATACTACTAGGAAAGTGAAGAAGACGACGATAGCAGTTTTTGTGAGGAAGTCTTGGTACCTTCCTCTAATCGTCAGGGAACCAGTGTTCCAGCCTCTTATGACGGACCACACGCGGGAAGTTCTCAGGATCGACACCATAAGAATGTTGCGTATGTGCCTATCTTCCTGAAGTGTACTTTTACGCCTTATTACTTCCTAATATCGTCAATTGAGTTGGTTCTATATAGAGATGAAGTAGCAGGCACAGCGAACTTTGTTAACTTTGCTGAAGAGCAACTTGCGAAAGATCCCAAGTTCTTCTCCGCTCGTCATAGTCATCCAAGTGGTATTTCTCAAGTTTCACATCGACAATCTTCCAAGCCAGGAACATCAGTCCCATCGGGCACTCCCAAGAAGAAGTTCAATGAACGGAAATCGAACGCTAAACAGATCAGTTTTGATGACACTCAAATCACGATCCAAGAAGATGTGACTGAAACCATGGCTGGAGTTGAAGATCATCAAGGAATTGAAGTAGCACAGAATTCATCGGTAGCATCTAGCGTTCCTCAATCCAAGTCTTTATCTGATACTGAAATTACCGTTGGACTGGGAGATCGACAAGGAATTGAAGTTGCCAGGAAGTCACCAGTGAAATCGAGTGCTCCTCAATCAAACTCTCCGTCTAAAGATGATCAGATTGATGTTAGATTTACAGAAGAGATCACACAAGGAGCTGAAGAAGTGGTCGATGAAACACATGATCCTTTTAAAGATCAGGGCAAAGGGAAAGGTAAAAGCAAAGAGGCGACCGCTTCTAAATCTCTCAAACGAGGTCGACCGCCATCCGAGGCAAACTTGAGACCGAAGAAGCAATATAAAGAGGATCATAAGTCGGATGATTCGGATGATCAAGCTGACGAATCGGGAAGACGGTCAGAGAAAATCCCATGGAAGAAGGGTCAATCACGAAAAGGGATGATTTCGAGAAGTAAATCACAAAGACCGAGGAGGTCAAGTAAATCAGAAAACGAAAGTACATCAAAACACTTTGAAGATGAGAGTTCAGTCGAGAAAGAAACGATTCCTTCCCCAGAAGAGAATAAGAAAGCTTCATCCAGAGCACCTTCGACTAAACCCTTCAAACGTCGTTGCTCTTCATCTGTATCATCTCATGATTCATCTTTTTCTAAACCGATCAAAGGAAAGCCTACTAAGGTGGGTTCACCAGCTAATCAAAAAAGAAGACAACGTTGGACGGATGAACAAGAAGAATTGTTGATTAGAGAGGTAGTGAAGTATTGTGAAAGATATGATTGTATGGCGCATATTTTAAAACGACATGGGTCTGATGGAAGTCAATCTAAGACTTTAGCTAATCGAACGAATGTGATGTTGAAAGATAAAGCGATTCAGGTGAATAAAATTTGGTTATGATTTGAAGAGAATGAAAGAAGAGACTGAATTGAATTGATTGAATTTTTTTTTGATTTGGATGATTAGATTTCGACTAAATGGGCTAGAGAAGGAATTCGATTAGAGAAAGAGAAGAGGATTGCGTTTAGTAGGTTTCCACCTAGATCAGGAGGAGAGTTTCGTAGGATGAGTTCAGTTTCATCAGAGGAGGAGGAATTTGATGAAGTAGATGAAGACGAAATTGAATCATCATCAAAAGAAGAAGAAGAAGAAGAGAAGGAGGAGGAGGAGGATGAGTTGATTGAAAGAAGTGGATCGGATGGGGGTGAAAAGGAAAGCTCAGAAGAAGAAGGAGAAGGAGATCGAAGGATGTGTCAAGTGTTAAATGAAAAGATTGTAGAGAAAAGCTATTACGGAAGTTCTGGACCTATGATGAATTCAGTTAGTTCTGAGATTCCGAATCCAGCTCCGACTCCTAAAGGTAGAATGAGTGATGATCGAGAGATTGAGTGATGGAGGAGAAGGTTAGGGGGGGTTGGAAGTCAAGTGAATGAAATCGAAAGTGGATCAAATGAGAGAGTAATGCTTTGATTCTTTTTGTATTTTATAAATTTGTTGTAGAAGGTTTCAGTTTGTGAAATGGTGATAATGATGTGTTGTTGTTGTTTTTAATGAGTCAAACATATCACAGCCCTTCTTACCATTGATCGTATTTGGAAAATCTGATCGATGTGTTGCTGCACTGAGATCTTTGAATCCAAAAGTCCAACATCAATTAATTCCAAATCCAAAGTGATAGGTCTCTCAGTCATCATTTGTTGATCTTTGTGCAAACGCTCTTTAAATTTAATTCTGAGATCAAGAGAGAGTCAAAGAATTTTGAGGTTAATTGTTGAGAAGCGACGTATGAGTAGATATAGATTGGATATAAAAGGAATTGTAGTCCAAAAGATAAATCTCAAGAGAAAGACAGATTGATGATGGATCTGTGATACATAGAAGCTTTTTCATCTTGTTGAGAAAAGAAAATCAGAGTATAGGGTGCGAGCAAAGATGTAAAGATACCATCATCATTTACATAAGTAAGTAAAGCAGGATGGAAAGTTTGGAGATGGATGTAGGATGTACCACTGGTTCGATCGGAATGCCCACTTTGTAAAATCAAACCCGAGGGTAGCCGCGCTCATGGTTTGATTTGGAATCTCAGGTGTCAAAGAACGAGTGAGTTTGTACGCAACCAATACAGCTGAGGTCCATTTCCATTGGCCTTCAAGACTTTCAGGAGTCAACCAACCAACATGCTGAATTGAAGATTAGAAAAGTGCTCGAGTGATGGTGAAGTTGAAGTTGATTGAGATATAGTGAAAGATTGAGTATTAGCCGATCGATTTACTCTCTCTTTCGGATCCACCTGCTTAGTCCTTACAGCTACTTATCTCCCTTTATATCCCGAATCCACCCAATCGTATCGAGCAAACAAGTTTGAAATTAGTACATACCATATGGATCTCTTTTTTTTCTTTTGAAGATCTTAGGAACCCCCCCCCCCCCTCTGTTCATATATAACTTCCCGTTTGTCACTCTTGATATTTTTGTAGTTTTGAATTCCAATGAAATTTATCAAACCTGATCATCATCAAAATGTATAAGATCTATCAAAACTTTTATTCGGAAACTTGAACATCTAACATCGAATCAAAAGAGAGGAATTAAGAGAAGAAATGAAGATAAATGAATTAAAGATGAAAAGGTTTAAAAAATCTAATCAACTCATTCATCATCATCATCAACATCAAATCAAGAATCCAATCTCAACCCAAAGTGAAAGTGCATTAGAAAAGGATTTAATGAATTTGAATACTCAACCTTTAATTCAACCTCCTAAATCATTTTTTAGAATAAGAAAATTTAAATTTAAAAATGAATGTTTTAAATGTCAAGGAATGAAAGAAAGTTTAGAAAATCAAGTCATCAGATTTGATAATGATCATGAACTAAAATCAAATCATTTTCATTCTCGAAATTATATCAAATCTTTAATCTTGATTTTATTTCTTATCATCATTCTTTTCATTATCATTTATCTTCCAATTCAACTTCAAAAAATTAAACATCAATCTAAATCTAATTTCTTAGAAGAATCTAACCCAACTAATTCTTGTTCAAATTCAATCCTCAATCCAATCTCAAACTTACCTTTTAAAGTACCCATTAAAGAAACTTTTACACCAGAAGAATATCGAACTTCATGGTCTATTCCAAAAGAGAATTTGATTCCATTAGAATATGATTTAATCGAACCTATCGATCCTAAGGCTAAAGGTCAAGGATGGACGATGATTTTCTTACATGGATTAAGTGATCTGAACTTAACTCAAAGCTATACATTTAAAAATTATTTAGATTCGAATTTGTTTTTGAATCCATTGAATCATCAAGAGATTGGTCAATTGAATGGACTTACATATATCTTTCCTAAAGCTCCTTTAAGACCTATCACTGTCTTTGATCATCAACCTACTCGGGGTTGGTTTGATATTAAAGATTGGAGAGATTTGAATTTTTTAGAAGATGAAGATGGTTTGAGAGATAGTTCGATTAAGATTTCTATGATGATTAAAGGTTTGATGGATGAAGGTAAGATTAAGATGGATTTCACTATTCTTGCTGGGTTTAGTCAAGGTGAGTTCAGACAAAGTTTTCTTGATGAAATTCGTTTTTGGAGTCTGATTGAATTGAATTGAATTGAATTGAGTTGAATTGAATTGATGATTGAACAATAGGTGCAGTGATGTCATTTTTACTTACTTTAGTTCTTCCTCAAGCTCCTTTTGCTACATTGATCATGGTAAGTATTGTTCATTTATCTTTTAAATTTTCAAAATCATCATCAAAAGACAAATGAATTGTTTGAAAAAAGGATTGAATGAATTAATATTTTAAACACTTTTTTTTTTCTTTTACCTTAAACTTTCTTATTCTTTTTTCTCTCTCTCTACTTAAAGTCAGGTTATCCACCTTTACCATTCAGATGGCCACTTTTGACTTCATCAAATCAAAATCAATATCTAAACACTCGAATTTATTTTTTACATGGAGAAAGAGATGAAGTTTTAAATTATAATCAATCTAAATTTGGTTTTAAATTATTTCAATCTATCTTTCATTTAAAATTTAAACATCTCAAATTTAAATCTTTTCCTAATTTATCTCATCGTTTTAGTCTTGAAGAATTAATCGTTGTTGGGAATTGGATTGAAGGAATTGTGAAGGATAAGAGTGAAGGAGGATTTGATGAAGAATTTGATCAGGATTTGGTACCTGAAAATGAGTTAGATGATTTTATTGAATGATCATTGATTTATTTAATGACTTCTTAAATCGGTTTATAGAACCTCATGATTTATTTTGTATTATGTATGAGATTTTCAATGACTAGGAAAGTAGGATATGATCAGATTGTAAATTTTCAGGATACACTCCTTTGATCAATGTTTCAAATGTTCTGCAGTTTATGGATCATTCACTTCACTATTTTTTGATTCTCATCTTAAAATGAATCATCCTCCGTTGATTCCGTGTTTAATCTGTTTTTCATTTTTCATAGAATTCAAACAAAATCCTAATCCAAAAAGCATTAAGATATATCATGGAGAATGAAATTATTCATGATCTACAAGAGATTAGGGGAATTCTGGGATAATCTGATGACCATGAAATTTTTGAAGAATACGATAAATTAACACATAAAGGATTTAATGAAAATGATTGATTTAAATCTTTTCATTATTTTATTTTTCTCGCCAACATTTGAGCGTCCCTATGATCCACGAGGTTATGGTTGCGGTCCGCGATACGACCATCGCGGAGGCGGTGGTGGCTACGATCGACGTGAGCTTCGGTTTGATGATCGGGGACCACCTGGTAGAGATGATCGATATGGATATGCTGCTCCAATGAGATCAGAACGTGAACGTTATGATGATCGTGATTATAATCGCAGGTATTGAAGAATGATAGAGATTATATATATATATATATATTTGTATGTTTCACACTGTCTATTCTTTATGTCTTCCCTCCTACTCTTCAAATCTTCATTTGGGTGTTAGTCATATCTTTGAAACATGCCAAAGTTTGTAATATAATAATATTTCTGGACCAGTCTATTACCTCGATCAGAGTATCTCTTTTATGGGACGGTTCAATGCCTGATGAGATGATCAAAGCACACAAGACATTTTAAGCTCTCGTTCATCATATGGTTGATTCCTTAGTTTCAAGTCTGTCACCACAAACCTTGAAAGAGTGACCGTGGGAAGCTCAGTCAAAAGGTTGAGTGGCAAAAGATAGAAGAGAAGCAAGAATAAAGAGTGATTCTAATTGGATTGCGAAACAAATTGTTCAAATGTGAATGATGAAACAAAGGTTGGATGAAAGGAATCAAGCAAGGATGAAGATCACATTGGTAAATTCCAAAACTCTACAAAAGGTGTTCTTGATCTTAAAGAAGATTACCACCTAAGAGTCCACCCACTCCAAGACCAACATTGTGTAAGAGACTACCAAGACCGTTTGTGACTGGTTGAAGTAAGGAAACAAGTGGGTTGATGACCTGACCAAGAAGTCCAACGTGTCCAAAAAGGAATGAGGGGTTAATACCTCCTAAGCCACCAGCACCTCCAATGGCTCCAACACCTCCAATGGCTCCGACACCACCAGCACCTCCAATGGCTCCGACACCACCAGCACCTCC
Source organism: Melampsora americana (assembly GCA_022264835.1). Lineage (NCBI taxonomy): Eukaryota > Fungi > Basidiomycota > Pucciniomycetes > Pucciniales > Melampsoraceae > Melampsora > Melampsora americana. Next base: position 774,215 of record JAIFHY010000012.1, on the reverse strand, counting down.
AATGGCTCCGACACCTCCAAGACCTCCGAAACCACCGACACCTCCAAAGCCTCCTTGAACACCAGCAATGGCTCCAATGCCTACAGCACCTCCAACACCTCCAAATCCTCCAAATCCTGGAATTCCACCGTTGAAGACAAGGCCACAATTTTGGAACAAGCCCATGTTGAATTGACCGGCAAAGACTTGTTGAATTGGAACATTCATACTCATTCCAATAGCAATCACCCCTTGGAAGAAGATAGCTAAACTTTGAAATTGAGCTGATTGAAAAAGTGGGTTAATTCACCATTTTGAATAAGTGAGTGATCTAGAGTTTACTTACTTGCAAAAAGAGCGATTTGAGCTTGAAATTGGGTCCAAATGATTTGAACAAGACTTTGAACTTGAAGTATGACTTGAGTAATAGTTTGAAGGAACTATAGAAATGAATTTTTTTTTTCACATTGTTAATTTACTGATCAGGAGTGAAATTGTTTCATCATCAAAACAAAAACTTACAACTGGTCCAATTGCTGATGTACAGAAAGCACCACATCCACTTTGGAAAGGAGCCATCAAAGTAGACATACTGACAATCATCATACTAAACTGTGTTTGAACAAGTTGAAAAGGTGCACCCTGCCATAAACCGACAGTGTTGGCACAGGCAGTACCAAAGGCAGCAAAATTTCCGATCCCTGGCCCGTTGTTGAAGATCATAGGTTGTTGAAATCCAAGGCCTGGGTTCAAGGGTACACCAAGAGCACCACAGCCAATAGCACATTGCATCTTTACCGATTTTTGATGAATACTTTCAAATCGGAAAAGAGCGTCAGGACGGGCACTCAGATCGATCAACAAGTTTAAACTTACCCTGCTTGTTGTTCCGAGGGACTACGGGAAGCTAAACGAGCCACATTGTCGGCACTGGCCCTGAACAAAAAATAAAATCAGTAAAGAAAAGTTCACAAGGTAATAGAGACTTATCGAGCTTACATGTTAGGCACAGCTGAAACGGCAGCTGGAAGGAGTTGAAAAAAAAAGATGATGAATAAGACGTCAGGAATGAGAATGTTGAATAGATGTAGAAGAATGAAACTCACAAGCAAGCACAAGACTCGAAACAAGGGTGGAGAGATGCATCTTTGATGAGTTTTAAAGAATGTGTGATAAAAAGAATTGATATCTATGTATGTACAATTAAGATTTGTAAAATATATGACAAGGTTTGAAAGAATGGTTTAGAGAAGATATGGACAGATGTTGGAGTGAGATTGAGGTATGTGTTGGTGATGGTTTTATAGTTATTTTGTTACTGCTAGACAGTGACTTTATGACTCTGCTGCTGAAGTTCTAGGTATGATGAGCGCATACGAAAATGATCTATACATGATTTCCAATTTTAAAATTTCAGCAAATGTTCTAGATACAGTTAATTTCATAAAGCTTAGAATTTGAAATGTTTGTCTGCAAAGCTTGAACAGATTGGTTTGGAATTGTATATCTTCTTTGAGCAGTTTGAAATTGACTGTAAGATGCATGAAGAAGGGAATCATTTATTCAAAGAATAGTGACTCTTTCGGAACGGTCGATTGGATCTCAAATGGAAATCCCAAAGGCTGAATCTATTCTTTCGCGCAATACTTTTCTCCTGTCACGGCCAACTTGTAGATGAACAAAAATATCACACCCTTTTACGCGACACCTTCCAGCGCCGCACTTCTGTCATGTTGTAGACATAGCTAAGTCGCATGACCGCGGTACAGTCTTGATCAAACTATTGACGGAGCCAACCGCACGCTCAGCAAAAGCCCAGTTTCCACATTGATCCCTTGAGGATCTCGGAGCTGATGACTTAACAGCTGAGCGCCGTGCATTCACAAAAAAGACTGATCACAGTCTTAACAATCTCTAAGGCCGTCATTGAGACAATAGGACATTTTACTATATCTACTCTAATCCGTAGCTTAACGATATCTTAGTTACTATCTAAAAGAGGTTGATATTTACAAAAACGTGAATTGATCATGGATTTTGAACTGCCGTACGTTGTCTTAGTCAATGCTTAAAAAATGCAAGAAAGAAACCGCTTCTTGACAATCTTCAATAACCGTAATCGCGATAAGATGTTATCCTACTCTATCTATTTCAATCCATAGCGTGATAATATCTTAGTTACTATATAAAACTTATGACAACAAAACATACTTCGATTGTACTTTGATCAGTTTACTTTCCTCGCAACAACTTGATTGAATAGTTTGGCAACCAAAGACTTTCTAATATCGAACGCTACCATGCTTTCGAGGATCTTGAATGATCAAAATCTTCATCTTGATCACCTTTAATTTTTGAAACTAAAGATTTCAGATCCCTTTACATTTGTCGAGAATAATCATCAGACACTTTTTTTCAAATATGAATTTAATCATCTTAGTCTTCTTATCAATCATCTTACAAATATTCTTAGCTCGTTCAGATGAAGTACTTCGATATCGATTACCCGGGAATTCTCAAACCTGTATTTTCCCAAGTGATGGTAATAATGCCACTAACCTTTATCAATGTCCTAATGTAGGAGGTCCAGTTGATTTAAATGATTGTCTGGTGTAAGTGATTCAAATCTTGAAATCATCCTTACTCGATTTCATTCATTCTCTTTTACTCACTTTTTCATTTTTCCCCCGTTGAATGGTTACAGGGCTGGTAAGATAATGCATAAGAATGATTGGTCAAGTGCAGGTTATAGAACTTGTGGGGTAAGTGGAAAACTCTTCAATGTGTCATTCTCGCTCTCAATCTGATTACAATCTCTCTTCGAACATCACGTTTAGGTCTTGTACTGGAAGAGAGACGCCACAGGCGAACCGGAGCTCATAGTTCCAGGACAAGAAAAGTAAGTCTTTATCTGAAATTGCGTGAATTAGCAATGACTGATTTTTGCCCTATCCGATATGTGCAGCTTGAACATTTCAGTTGTTGTTAACTCTCTTAACGAATTCGCCTGGCGTTGTTGTCATGAAGTCACTCCCCCGGTATGCATTTCATCGAATTCCCATCTTAAATTTTGTCACACATGATTAGGATGTGTTTTGAATCTTACAAATTTCGATTTGTTTTTTTTTCAGACTCTATTACCAGTCATTGAAAGTTTACCATTAGATTCAAGAGGTCCTACCTCTTATGTTTCAGGTCTCGTAACACATGCAGACTATAGTGAAGCTAGGGAACTTGTTGATGAAGATATTGAGATCTTGATAGAAGAAAATAAGAAAGATATTATCTTTCCAGAACCAAGTAATAAAACTTCCGTTCTCGGTTTACAACAATAATCTTCATGAAATTTCAGATCAATTCAAAGTTAACTTTCTTGAGTTTTGCTGGCCAAATCTGATAAGCTTGGTGAACTTGACTATAGACGTTTCAATCAACTTTATCTTTTATTCACTTGATCTGAAATCATGTCTAGTTCCTTTAACTTGTAAAATTGGAAGGCTATCTCTTAGATTTTAGTTTATTCTAAGTTGAAGTCTATCTTCGAATGCCAGTCAGAGATTTTGATAAGCCTAATTTGGGGGTTGAGTTGAGGATAAATAGATCTGTAGAAATGTTTTGAGATCAGTTAGATCTTCTGATTGGTCATGTACATTCTTTAAGGAGATTGATACATACATACGTAGACGTGCATTCCTCGTCAATTTTGAAATCTGAGACGGTGTCTTAACCAGTACCTCGAGAGATACCGTTGAAAGTTGCAACCCCATCATCGATTTTAGTTGGGTGGCATAAAGTACGTCCAATTTGGCACAAGAACGTGCATCTCTTTCACTTCAACTAGCTTGTCATACACAACAGCTTCTATATGAGATAAATTTGAATTCACTCTCCAGTTTTTTGTAAGTACAAAATCAGTCAACATTGTCTGTCACTCCGGGTTGCAAAGGACATCTACAGACACAAGTGGGAAAGAATGATAGAACGTCATAAATGGTGAAAGAAGTGGATGAAAATTGAAGTAAACTGATCGGAATTCTTGATGTAGGGATACAAAGAACAGTGCACATCAAGTTGATCAAATTAGTTCAATGATATATAATACAGTTCAAGTTACCTTGAACATGATTTTTGATCAACTTACAAAAGAATCTATGTAGAGAAATCATATGACAAGCTCACGGGATTAGGAAGTGATTTTTAAACAGGTTCAACTGTAGGAGGCTCTTCCTCTGTGGTTACATCCTTCAAAGCATGCTCTTTGATCCATTGTTCGTCATCCCATATTGCCTTTTTACTTCCCCATTGTCCTGCTCCAGCGGATCCGCCTGATTTGTTATTGGCCCTTGCTAGATTTACCTTTAAGATCTTAAGCGGATGAGATGGTAAAGTGTTCAAATGCATATTATCAATCGCATCTACTGCTGAAGATGTATCGGAGAAGGTGATGAAGGCGAAATTACGATTGGTTCCTGATCAATGAACCGACGATCCGAATCAAGGAAAATGTCAATCTTTCCGATCACTTTAAGCTTGATCAAACGCGATCACACCACGTTTCATTTGAAAATGATATTCTTGGAAAGTGCATTGAACGAACGCGTTTGGGTGTCCGGAGGTATGTGTAAATCGGTGATCACTCCGAAAGGTTGAAATGCTGCTTGAAGTTGTTCGGGTGCAATATCGGTTGGAATATTTCCTTGAAGATTGATGAAACGTTCGATATGAAGGTAGGAAAGGTCAATGGTCAGTTCAAGGATGAAAAGGCAAGTCGAATCAGAATATTGAGAGTACTTACCAACGAAGATAGATTTACGTTCGACTGGTGCTTGTGCCATTTGGTGATGAAACGTTTGATGATCAGGCTTCTCTTTTGAGTGATGATGAGGTTGTAAATTCAAGCTTACGGGGCTCGGCGGGCTGCGGCTCTCGAGTCCAGAAAAGCCCCGAGAAGTTTTAAAACCCGGGTATGCAAATCAAACACTGCGCAAGGCATTTTGAACTTCTGCTGATCTTGAACATTCTTATATCAACGATGGCATCCAAGTTAGAGGTCGTTTCATATAATAAAACTCATTCTGGTCAAATCACCAAGTTCAAGTTTAAATCATCTTCACTTGGGGATCTAGTGACCTCCATCAATGTGTTTGTTCCGTTATCAACTGAAACGGACAAGAAGTTTCCGGTGCTATTCTACCTAGCTGGTCTGACCTGCAATGAGGATACAGGGTAGGTTGAATGATAAATGCTGATTGTGCAAAATTCAAGGATTGATAACTCAAATGATATACACTCAAAATCTACAGACCTCAAAAGGGAGGCTTTTTGAAAGAAGCTGCTAAACAAGGTGAGTGACGGAACTGACGTCATTGATCGAAACCAAACTGGATATGCATCTCAACTCAATCCTCACATCGTCCTTTTCCCTTTAGAAATCGCTCTGGTCTTTCCTGATACATCCCCACGTGGAGCCAATGTTGAGGGTGAAGGAGATGATTGGGATTTTGGTACAGGTGAGTCTAACGTTTGGTTATCGTTTTGGTTTGACAAACAAAAGTTGATGACTGATTTGTTTTTGAATTTGAATATCGGAAGGAGCGGGATTCTACTTGAATGCTACTCATCCAAAGTGGGCTAAGCATTATCAAATGTCAGTAAGACAGTTGTTCATTGTTGATCACTTTTATGCAAAATGTATGTATTGACTGTGAAGAAACAACGATCTTAATCAATAGGGAAAAACTGATTACTGAAGAAATTCCAAACGTCCTTGAAGCGAGTGATTTACCTTTGGTAAGTGTACAAGATTCGCATCAAGGAAGTCTTGTGTAGTTGAACTTTGTATTCACCATCACGATCTGTACCTTTGTCCAAATTACCATTACCTTGGTTGAATAGGATCTGACACGAAAGAGTATCTTTGGACATTCAATGGTCAATAATCTCAGTTTTATGGTCAAAAAAATAAAATCCAACTGACCTTGAACTGATTCGCAATCCATTTTATAGGGAGGACATGGTGCCTTGACCCTTTACTTGAACCATCCTACCCTCTACAAGTCGTGTTCCGCCTTTGCTCCTATCTCTAACCCTACGAATTGTGCATGGGGTAAGAAGGCATTTACTGGTCAGTAGCCTATCTGGTCTTATGATCTTATGATCGTATCATAGAACAAGAATTGATGAGCTGCTGCGATGACTATTAGGACCGAATGGCAATGATGGATATCTCGCCAAAGGGCTTGAAGAAGGCCGCAAATACGATGCCACCGAGCTCATCAAACATGCCAAAGCATCACAAGTCAAGATCTTGGTCGACTATGGTCCGTTAACCGTTCACCACTATATCTAACTCCTCTTTTGTACATTACTGATACGAGAAAACAGGTAGTAGCGATCAATTCTATAAAGATGGTCAACTGCTTCCAGAGAATTTTGTTGATGCCTCTTCACAAAGAAAAGATCTCAAAGATTCTGAGATTGAAGTACGAAAGCAAGATGAATACGATCACTCGTGAGAATGATTTCTTTGACTTTAATTCGATGAGTCTCTTTTCATGATAGAAGATTATAAGACTAACAATCTTGTACATTTGATTTTTCACATTTCAGATATTACTTCATCAACACCTTTGCAACTGATCATCTTGAATTTCATGCAAAATACTTGAAAAACTTGTAGTTTTTTTTTTGAAACTTGATACCAATACTCTATTACCAGCTCAAGATCTATTCAAGCTGCCTCTTTGTTGTACACTTGTATGATCTGCTATCATTATCTCTTGAAACCAATCAAATTGACCACAACTGTGATTTTCTCTACGAGCTTAAGCAAGAAGTGCTTAAGGGACTGGTTGAGATGATACACAAGATGGCCAGATTGATGACCAATCAAATGAGTTTCAAAGATACAAACTGTTGTTCTGTCCGTGAAAGATACACTTCTCTCGCTCGATATGCGTTTAAAACCCTTGTAGTTTGTGTTTTTTATCAGGAATAAATCTGATCCTTACCTTCATCTCCTTCTTTGGCACTTCTCCAGTGATTTTTGCCATGTCAAATGAGTTCATCATTGAGACAGTATGTAAACATTTTGAGATCTTTACTACATTGAGGTTTGACAATCTCATAGATTGTAGAAATGAATTTCCATATATATCACAGTTCTTGAGAATTACTATCACAAACAAGAAGAAAAAAAAACCAAGCCTTTTATAAACATATCTTGATATACATTCACGTATCCTGAATTCAAGTAAAATTCTATTACCAAATTGATATAAGTCTACTAAATGAATTTTGTAACCGGTGGATAATATAGATGATGATTGAGTATAAAAAAAATAATTGAGAGTCTAAGATTTTTCCCAACAAAAAAAAACAACAACCTGAAAGTTGATTGAGATCGCGCTTAATTGAATGCAAAAGTTATCAAGAATTTTGACGAAAACTTAATAATTGATAATCTTCACTACTTAATCAAAGTGATATACAAATCCATTTGAAACATTTTCTTTCAACAGAGACTTTATGTCTTCTTCGGTGAGCTCTGTGGGCACGGTATAGGTGGAGATTACAAGGCCTGTAGCGAGATAGTTGCTTTGCTCGGTTTCTCCAGCTAAGTTGATTATGATTGGGGGTTTAACCTATGTAGAATGAAATATGGAGATATGGAAAGTAGCGACTTATACTTAGAGAATAATCATATCCTACCATAGTGACGAAATGAAGGAAATGAGGAGAAGTACATACAATGGGCATATTTTCAGGGCAACACTCTATTGCGTTGAAATTGATGATATTTTCTATAGCGGTCGCATTCATTCTAGAGAGAATGGTCAGACCAAACTCCATATAGATCGTTTGCATTCAGGGAACAGATGCCTGATAAAGGCTTACTGCTCTGGAAGTTTGACCAGGGCAAGCGTGTCATCTCTGTTTCTCGCCAAATAAAACACCTGGGAGTAGTCGAAAAAAGAGCCATTAGATTGATATCAAGAGATGTTATGTTGGATAAAATTTTCACTTACACCACAAGTTTGAAAACCTGCACTAGACAGGTTATTCTCCATCATAAATCTTCCAGCTCTATGAATTTATACCAGTGAAAAAACAAATAGGTGAACAAATAAAAAAGAAAAGTTGAGGTCAACTGAACCTTGACATCACTTACGTCTGACAATCATTTAAATCTAATGGCCCTCTTTCGTTCTTACATTTGAACATATTGGTATAAGGGTTATTATCATTATTGAGCGTACAGGCCTGAGATCCGTCCTCATTTTGGCCCATTGATGTGTAGCGCGATTGAAGGCGATTGGGTCGGCGATTTGAGCAATTAATCAAAGAAGTTTGTAAAAAGATTGATGATAGGAATAAGAATAAAAACTTCATCTTGGAAAAAGCAATTGACGATCAAAAAATGTTGATTTGGTCAAGAACTTTGGGGCGAAATGTGAAGAAGGGGTTTGATAAAGCAAGGGAAGGAAGAAAGGTATTTTATGTTTGCACATTGGAGCACTGAAAGAACTTGACTTTTTTTGCAAAATCATCAGTTTCATTGACTTTTTTTCTCGTGCAAGGCTTTGATTCAACCTTTTCTTCCTGGTCCCTCGATACTATCTTATACATTCATCTTCACCAACATTGGCAATTCACGACGGTCCGAAATTCTGATCAGTCGACCAGGCCGTCATAAACCCTGTCGAAGCGTCGTTCGAAGTGAAAATCATCTATGCCGAGCCCACAGAGATCAGTAAAGACGACGTAAGACGTTTACTAGACGAAGTTTCTGAACCACGTCTCTACCTATAAATTAATTCACAAAACCTACTTTCAAGATGTCTTTTTTTGCGGGGCAAATGAATTGTGTCGAGATCCAAATCCCCTCCCTAAAGAAAAGCAATGTGGTTTGAATGTTTTGACAAAAAAGTGATACATACCAAGATCTTGAATACCCTAACCAACTTCGATTCTTTTTCTGAGTACCCTAATCAGATTCAATTCGTTTTGAAGATTTTTCTACGTTCAATTGAAGTCCTTTCATGCTGAATTTCCTTTCATACCATTCACAGCTACATACCAACTCTTCTTCATTTCATTTATTTCATCCTCTTCATCTCTTTGATCTTTAATCTCTTTTATAGATTTTCTTGTTTAAAATCTCCCATACTGTTCAACCCCAATACAACAAAGACTTTTTCCAAAAATATTGTAAACTGCCTCACAATTACGTACAGGTTTATGTGATCATGTTCTTAACTAACTTGAAATGATAAAGCCCAAGGGCCGACAGCAAATTGATACTTCAAGAGACAATTTTTTGGAAATTTTTTTTGGGAAATTTTGATGATTGATCTAGCTTAGGGATCCAGAAGATTCTTCTCAAAGATAATTATGTACCCAAGTCAATCACCGCCGTGACGTCTTTTTGCAAAGCTGGATATGTCTTCTCAATGGATTTCAAGATTGAAATCTCTTGTATATGAACTGACAAACCAGATGGTTACATAACATACCAGCAACTAAATCATGAGCCAGTAGTCAAAATGATACCCAAGATAAATAAATAGATAGATTGTTAATCAAACATATCTCAAAAATTTCAACTACTCATCTATCCGCGTGAAAATTTAATCAGAATAAGATCCATTCTGTTTTACCAAAAACAATGATGATTTTTGGAAAAATCTGTATAAATAGTCATAAAAAGAATACAAACTTGATTAGATGAACTTAGAGAAAGAAAATGATTTGTAACTCCCAAATCTTTCTTACTTCCTAACCCATATCGGTTAAATTTTCTAAAGCTGCATTAGCCTGATACTTTACTAATCCATCAGGATCGACTAATTTAACATACCCGAGTACTCGAATCGTTTTAGTTAAATATTCTTGTCTCCAAAATCGATCAAGTTGATCATCGTTAACAGATAAACTGATTAAAAGGAACATGATGGCTGATCTACGAAGTGCAGGATGTCCAGAATCTTTTGAAACCGGATGTACCGTTTCTTCTGGTACACGTTGCTTAGGATTAAAACTTTTGAATTGATCTTCAGCATCTGATCTTTCGGCTAATCCCGGTAAAGTTGGCTTTGTGGACTCCTGCTCTTCTGACTCAACACGATCCGTAGTAGGATTCGAGGGAGATGAAACCGATGCAGGGCGAGATTCGAGAGATAGGATGATCAAACAACTATCCATCAAGTCTGAAAGGTAAGGCAACATGGCAATGATCGAAGTTTCTACACAGGTAGTCAAGATCGTCAATGCTGACCATCGTAAGCAGGCTGGAAACTCTTTTGAGCTAAGTACTAAGAGTAAACTAGGTAAGAAATGTTGAACTGTGAAGGATAAAGGATAGTCAATGAATCTTGTCCTGATTGGTACACGAGATCAGATCAGAAAAAAGAATTATAATCACTTACGATAGTTCGGAAGTGCCTGACCAGCCCGTTGAATGATCTGAACCATCACTTCACCGATTCGTAATCGCTTATCAAGCTGTTTGTTTCCTTGTTCATCTTCGGCAAATTGTGAATTCTTTTTAGTGGTTTGAAAGAGCTCATCGAATGCATAAAGTTTGTTTAGCTTCAAACAGATCAAGTGACTGAATTGCTCAGCAAGTTCGCTGATGGCCTTAATCGCATTGAGATATATAAAACTGTCTTCTTCTTCGATTAACTTCAATAACACGTCCAAAACATTAGGTGCTAGTTCACTCATCAGCTTGGTGTGCTCAACAGTCTTGGTGTAAACGCTGAAAAGCTTCTTGAGGATTGTGATACCCTGAGCACGAACCGGCAAACAAGGATCTTCAACAAGCTTCAACCCTTCCTCATAGGTACTTAATATCTTTCGTTGTATTTGATGAGGGTCCGACAATTGATCCACTGAATTGTGTGTACTCTCTATTGATTGATCCACTTGAGCAAGTGCATTCCGTACGGAAAGCATTATTCTACACTTCAATGATAGTTCATTAACTTCCGGTCGAACATTTGAGCATCGGAGAATGATGTAATCAAGCTTCTCAGATATCACTTTCAGTGAGGCAGCTGACCGTTCATCCAAACTTGGATTTGCTAGATGAACCGGAGAAAAAAGTCATGAATCTTGGATGCACATTTCTCATCTCAATGAATAGCTGAATATAGGAGCGAGAGTTACCTTCGAGGACTGTCAAAAGTAAAGTCAGACCCGTCAATATCAAGTTGTTATCAGCCTCTTCAGCCTCTTCCACATCTTCCCTCGCTACACTGTCCGATGGGCCGTCCTGTGCCATTTGTAAAAACTTGAAGGAGCTCGAGATACTATCCTCATCATCTACGGAGTAGTTGTCTTGTCTTCGATCGACAGAAAGAATCTTTGGGGAGGAAGTTACATGACTATGCGTTTCACTCAAGCTAGAGAAAGAATGCTTGACGAATTCCAATATCTGTACAGGTTCCTGAACGACCGAACTGTCCAACTTCTCAATCATCTTCAGTACCATTTGCATCCGAAATAAGGTCCTACATTCACATATACGCCTTCATCAGCTGCGAAGCACTGATCAATGAGACCGCATGGACATTGCCTTTGCAGTGCAATAATCTTCACTCACATCTTTGCTTCTGCTAATCCTTCTCTGTGTCGCAAAGACTCTAATTCATCAAGCCAGTTTACCAACAAATCACTGTTCAATTTGTCGTTCTTGAGACCTGAGAGCCAATCAATAAGGTGATCTGGATCTGGTTTGATGGTAGATAGATCTGAGGATTCGTAATTCTTCTCTACATCTCTTGTGATCCGTATACAACTTTGTCCTTCTGCATCGCGTGACCAATACCTCCAACCACCTCGACCTTCAACGTGAGTCAAGTTAAGTTCCTTACCAATCTCTAACTCCCTGATACATTTCTTGATAGTCACCCCAACGTGCTGTATGGCACACATCTTCACCCAGACTGACACCAAGTCGTTAATCTCTTCGCGTAATTGTGGCTCCGATCGCGATTGGCGTAGATGTAGCCACAAGGAGAGTATTTGAGGTAATATCGGAAGGATCAGGGCGCTGATCAAGACATCAGACGGGTTTGAATTCAATATCAACGTTGTTAAGATGTAGATGGATTGAGATATATGATTTGCCGTAACTGATATGGGATCGAAATCGTTGTCTGAGCACTCATCAGAGTTCATATCATGAGCAGGATGGATGTTTTGACTAGCTTGGAATGGGACAAAAGCTGAATGTAGCATTGGTCCAAGATGTGATCTAAAAAACTTGGGCTGCTTCACTATAATTTGGCTCAAAACGTGACATGCGGCCTTAGTAACCCCACTCGGCCTTGGGTGATTGTTTTTGAAGTTGGAAGACTTGTTCGAGTGATTTGATTGATAAAACAGAAAGTCGGGTGAGATGACTTGTAGTAAACTACGAGCGATATGATCAAGATATTCGTCCGGATCCGAGCCTTGGGGAGGGTTGCACAAGATGTGCGCAATTGAATTTAATCTGTTTAGGGTTGCAGAGGTACTACTAAAGGTTGACTTTGATTTAATGGTGGATTTAGTTTCTGAAGGGATGGAAGGTCCCGTATCATCATCTTCTTCATAATCGTCGACCATCACAGCTTGTAGAAATCCTCTAACTCCTGATGGCTGTTGTAATCGACTGGATAAGATTCTCGAGACTTCCTTACGAAATTCTATGGCTGATCTTGTTGGAACTGATTTTTGAGATGGACATGAGGAAAGTGAAAGTAGAGAAGCAAAAACTTTTTGAGGGTAGGCTCTATGAATTTCAAAAAGTAAATCAATCAATTTCTTTCATCAAAGATCTTGATCAATTGGCCATAGTTTCAGGAAAAACTAACTGATCGAGTAAGTTTTCAAGGTGGCGGTTTGCCCACTCTCTCGTACAAGACATTGGTTCCAGCTTGTGGTTGACAAGTCCAGCGACTAAGGGGACAAACAAACATGGTAAGAGTATCCTTTGTAAAGAAAATCTTGGATCGAGCACGTTCATAAGCTGCCCTGGGGGTGAACAACTAGACTGTTCGGCATTGCACAACAAACCCGCTCGATTTGAATCTACGGGGAGTACGATAGCTACAAGTTGCTTGATGATAGACAAAAGACTGCTGGATGGTTGCTGTTCAGCTTGATGGATGATTACAGATTTCGGTTGACCAGTGTTATAAGCCAATGGATTTCCCTCCATAGCGAGTAAACGATAGATCCCCCAGTTCGACAGCATCTCACCCAATCCATGAATTGTTTGTGAGTCCTTTGATCCAAATATAGGGATCGGTTCACGCTTTTCTTCGACAGTGTTAGCGCAAATGGTTCGCAAATTTTCATCGATTGAAGTTAAGCAACGTAAAGCACTGAAACAAACTACCCGTTTCAAATCACCTTGAAGGTGATGTATGTCATCAAACGAAGCGAGATAAGTCGAGGAGAAGACAGCCGATTTGTCTACGTTAGTCTGCTCGCTGTCAAGTAAAACAGATATATCCAGTAACTCTTCATGACTAAAAATCGGGTTCACTAGAGAGCCAAGGTTATCCCTGAAGTTGTTGTATCGAATGAAGAGTAGGATGACTAATTTTAAGTCTTGAGCTTCTTTAGGGTCATCCAAACGAATTCCAAAATGTTCAGATAATTGAGATTTGAGCTGGTTAATCAGATCAGACTTCAGAGGAACATTTTGATATAGATGAGTTGCTACTTTGATCAATGATTTTAGTTGAGGAGATTGTTGAGGCATCTAGAAAAGAGAATGAATGAAAGTAAAAGTACAAATGAAGTTAACTTGTCTCTCTTCAGCCCGTCACAGTTGAAAACCCTCACATCAAAATTTCAATACTGATGTATGTTGTACATGCATATATTCAACTTAGGTTAAGGTTTAAACTTAACCTCAACAGTGACCAAAACCTCCAAAACCAGTCAAACTCGTCACTTCTCAACCTCCTCATGGAAATTGATTTGTGGGAGGCGCTTCCTGGAGACATTGCATGCAGGAGTCTCAGAACTCTGCTCTCGCGTGTTTCTATAGGTTGATTGAGGACCACTGCAAATATCCTTGGATACTAACTGACTCGCCATTGAAAGATCCATAATGGCAAATTTTCAGGTAAATTTAGTTGGATATCTAGCTAAAGCCCTGTCATTGGGAAGTCGAGTTTAGGGCTAGGAGCTTGTGTGGGTAATTTATGTGGTATGCGAGGATTGAAGCATCAGTTGTGGTCGTACTTAAGGTTAAACCAGACTCAAGGCTATTTAACAATTGTTGAGCAAAAGTTTACCAAAAGATGAAAACAGTGGATTCTGGGTGAGCTTTATTCAAAGATTCAACAAGACCCACAATTAGAAGACCGTCTACAATTGCCTCAGTGGGCTAAACTACACAAGAGTATGAATTATTTTATGGTGTTCAATCATCAATTTCTGATGGAGCGTAGGAATGATGAGGATGGAGGACAGAAGAAGTTGGAAATGGACTCTTCATTTATTGTCAAGCTCTCAATGAAAATCTGAAGGAGGACTACTGTTCCAATAATTGGACTTGAGATCTCCCTTCTTGTGCTGGTGTGAGACTTGAACAAAAAATGGCTTCACTAACTTATCACTCATAAGCTTTAGCAGGGATGTCACAACATTGTCAATTTGATCCATACATAGCTCAAAATATACCCCTCACTTTGGGTGGATCCAGATGGTGAAGTCTGAAGCTGAAAAGGGCACAGTGATAAATTTACTCGATACGCTTTCAAATGTCCAAAAATCTCGTGTTACAAGTTTCCAGAGGATTACAAAAATTAAACATACATTCTCAATCATTGAAAGTAAGTGAAGAAATTCAAAGGGAATATTTTTCAAAAGTAACTATTCCTCCATGTAAATGTCCAACAAGGTGAATGAATCACGTTCTGAAAAGTAAGAAAATTAGATTTTTGAGATCGTAAAAATTGGTGATCAAAGAGATTAGGATGTTTTTTTTGAAATTTTATACTACATGATTCTAGCTAGCGGATGTCGACGTTTGATTTGATAATCCTACTTGAATGTCTGGATCTTCGGCTTTGTTGAGAGGCGAAGTTTGTCTTTTCAGCTTACTGGGTGGCCGTTTAACCCTGAATGACAAGTTGATGATATTAGTAAAGAGTGACGAGACATCAAGGGGAGAGAGATCGTACCTAAATGCCTGTTTACCACCTTTTGGTGGTACCTTACTTTCAAACCCATCATCTTCATAATCTCCAGCTTCAATCTGTTGACGCATCAGTCTTCGAGAGTCTAGAAAAGATTTCGCTTGATCTAGAGCTATCCCTTTCTCCTTTGCAACCGAGTCAATCGCTTCTGGATCAATTGGTTTGTCTCCAGTAGGGAAACTGATTTCGTCCTCGTCAGACTCATCCTCTGGATACAAGTCAGAGTCAAGGTGTTGAAAAATGTTCCATTCTGATCCATCATCCGCCTTTTTTATCTCCAGTTTGAGCCTGTCATGCTTCCGGATCAATTTGATTGCTGAAGCCGGAAATCTTATCTTGAGTACATTCTCTAACTGCGTCTCGGCTTCGACGTGGATCGAAACGACGCGAAAATCGTGAGCAGTGATCCAAGATCGAAATGTTGGGATCGAATTGGATGAAAGCAACTTACAAGGATACTCAGGAATGCAACAACAGAATGTTCTTCTCACTCTTTCAATCTTAAACCAAGTCACAAGAGTTGATTGAGGGTTGTTACCAGACCAAGATGTTTTGTTCTGCCGACACCAAGCTGTATACTCTTCCAAATTCGTACTCAAACGACCACCTCGGAGCGAGACATTCACCCCCTTTCGAGGCTTCAATTTGGGAGCGGTCTTTGATCTGCCTACGGGAGACAATGATGGAACTGTTGATACAGCTCCAAGGACAGGTTCCGCGGAAGTGGAAGCAATTTGAAGATCTTCGGTACCAGCGGACACGGCGGTTAACTCAGAGATACTGGTTGGTGGGACTACTGGCTGGTCGTAGAGTACATTGATATAGTCAACAAAGCTTTGAATATCTTCGCAGCACCCCATTGCGTTCACTGAGGATCCAGAGCACACACGCGCTGAATTGTACGACTTCAGCCCAACATCTAGCCTTATGAGGTAAATCTTATGAAAAACAGTCTTCAAATTCACTTACGCAAGTAATCTTGTAAGAAAAATGATAAGCACTTGCCAAGGACCTCGTACGACGGTGGTGTCTCGTCTTTCCAAGATTTTCCTCCAGTCGAATGGATATTACTCATGGGAGACTGATCACAGGCATCCAAAAATAGCTTCATGGTTCTTTCTAAACGATTTAAATCTTCCCGCGGTTCAGACTCAAACGATACCGCGTTCTCGTGGCGCAGATACTCGGACATCAAGAAAGCTGAAACAGAATTGGTGATGGTCGGGTGTTGAAGTGCAAGGATACGAGCTTGTTGTGCCATGTTGTACTTCATGGTGACATGATTATCATTCCATGGATTGTGAATGTCAGCCGAGAACTGGTTCGGAAGGGGAGGATACTGTGACGTAGCAGGGTTGTTATCAGCTCTAGATCTAGAACGCAGATCTGTGTCTGTTTTTCTTCTTTTGATACTTTGATATTCCGCTGGATTTGTGATCGAATTCCCGCTATCACCTCTCAGGAGGGTGTGGTCAAGATTCATGTCTAGATAAGAAGCGCTTCCAGATGGTCTATTTGTGATTGTATGAGATAAGGAAGAGTATGAATTTGTCGCATCATTCATTAGCTGATCCCCCAAGTGACCATACAGATTTTCAACTCCATGGTGACCCAGAATGAGTGGATCATACGAAGGTAACATTGATTGATTGTGATCAGAGATATAAGGATGAGAACCAAGTGGGCCGAAGGAAGCAGAGCCGTTGGCTTCACATGGGTTTAAAGCGTAAGGTTGTTCAAGTGAATTCATTCCATCTGTTAAGCGAGTATTTGCTTGTGACCCAGATGCTTCCTCAAGAAATTCTTGCTCGGGTAAAGGACACTTCGGAAGGATAGGCGTCGTTTCGGAAGGGCTTTCGCGCTGGATTTGGAGTTCTGAGGATCCATCGGCCAAACATTTCTGCGAGGTCCAAGTTCGAATCAATCAGGCTTCTACTATTGGTCGAGATGGCAGAATGATAATCAACCCGAACGGAAATGGACATAC
Organism: Melampsora americana; assembly: GCA_022264835.1. Taxonomy (NCBI): domain Eukaryota; kingdom Fungi; phylum Basidiomycota; class Pucciniomycetes; order Pucciniales; family Melampsoraceae; genus Melampsora; species Melampsora americana. Next base: position 757,046 of record JAIFHY010000012.1, on the reverse strand, counting down.
CAATATGATATCTTTTCCTGGCTGCTCGGACACTATAGTTTCCAGCTTTGGTGTAGTGAAGGTGTAAACGACGCCAGAGTCTGAGACCACCAGAAGAAGGAGTTGCGTGCCTGTCAAGGTAGCGAGCTCATAGGCCTGCAAAATGTTTGTCAAGATTCATGATGTCCATCATAGCTTAAGATGATTTCACGTATTAGACCGTGGTTTACCTTTTTCATAATTCCAGCCTTTCGCTTAGAAAAAGTGATGTGCTACAGAGAGTCAAAAATCCCGAAAAACAAGAGCGTTTGATGAGCATGGTACTTTAGTATTGAGAACGGAAGGCAGAGAGACACGAGGTTTCACGTACGCGTTTGCCTTTGTCATGGATATATTCAATATCAATTTTTCTTCGGCCAGGATTTTTCTTCCGACCAGGAATCTCTTCCTCTTCCTCCTCATCATCTTCTGCTTCGTCGGGATCTCGGTTCCTCTTGCGCGTACCTAAAGAGAGCTCATCTTGACGGAAGTCATAGGTTGGACGAGTGGATCTCGTAGTAGAGCCACTGCCGCTTGAGGGCGCACTGCCAGATACTTTGTAGTCGGGATCCTTCAGGAAGTAGGTTCAAGACAGATTTATGCGTAAGATTCGTGTACATATCTCAAATGGGGAAATGAGACACGATGTCCAATGAAAGCTGCAGAGAGATTTCCTCTGTAAAACCACACGCTTCAAAAGCATCTGAGAGAGACAGAGAAGGGAAGTGACATGCCTTATTCATCTCGGAGAAACTCGGCAGGGTTTACCGTTGACAAAATCGACAGTCTGTATTGACAGGTGAACAAATTACGAGACAAAAAAGGGAAGTGAGATTGTGCGAAAAAGAGATGGAAATGAGACAGGAGGTAGTAAAACTTGACAACATGCCCTATGAGAAGATGATCTGGAAAGCCACAGATGGTTTGGTCGAGGATTTTGAGATTGTGAGGGGGAAGAGGGGACTAAAAATGACAAGAGTGGCAAAAAATGTTGAACACTAGTGCAGAGGCATGCAGGAATGAGTCGGCAACTCGCCACGATGCAGAAACTCATTGTCATGATCAAAGAAACTTGGCGAGCGCGTTGGGTAGGCGTTAGACTCAACTTCAACGCGTTGCTGCCACTGCCACATACGACCACGATATATCGAAGGACCTGCGCGCTGAAATCCTGTCCACTGGAAAAAAAGCGCAAGGGTGGGTAGCATATGTGCGCGTTCACTAATGGTCAGTTGAACTTTCAAACCAAAAATCAACAGACGTCTCCATTTTCAAAGCAGTCGCAAATTCGCCATGAGGGAGTTTACCGATCACTGGATCATCGTCAATAGAATATACACCATGTATCGCAACTTTTCAGGTGATCAAGAATATGATACGGTGGTAGTGATACCTCTATCGTCACCGTGGGCTGTTTTTTGAAGGCAAGGGGGTCAGCTTATGTGATATCTCATCGCACAGTCCGAAAAATGAGAAGACCTAGTTTATGAGTGAGGAAGGAAGATGGAGCAACCCTTGAACCTAAGAATTCACCCTCACCATTAATTCGAAGATCGACTCAAGGCAAAAGCGCTCTATCGTATTGAGCTAAACACGCGAATAATCTGCGATTTGACACGTCTAGAAGGACACGGTCAGGAGAAATACCAACAACCGCGAGTGTCAAATCAATCAACCTTGATGTAAAGAATCAAGGAGTTGGCTACATGAATACATTCATTTCGCCCAGCTTAGGCCCATTGGGAACACAAAGTTCCATATCAAAGCTACGAAGGTATGTGGCAATGAGTATGAGGATGGCTTGTGATCCAACAATTCTATGAAATCTTCCATATCACAGATATCTATCACTCACATCATGAAGGCATGAAATGCAAGCAATACGGTTATGGTGAAGCCAAAAAATTTGCAGATAGATTCCGATTGTGTAACATGCCAGTGACTCACAGCCAGACTCATGCAAAGCCTCGTACCCACACTCATTGTACTATGCATATCCCCTCTGGTGTATCAATAAATTGAACAAGGTGTAGTGAAAGGTAGGATCTCTCTTTATATTGGAAAAATGTATAAATGCATTTTCTTAACAATAACAACATGATTTTAAGTGATCACAAAACAAACTATTTGAAATAAGAAAGATCGTAATACCTTAACAATAACTGCACTAATGAAAGATCAAGTTTATAACAACAAATTTAAATTGAAAAAAAGATTGAAAGATTTCTGATTTTAGATGAAAGATCAAATTCAATAATTACTTAAAAAAAGATGGTTTACAATAATGATAAAATAAAGTTCAAAATCCAGATTACCTCCTTTCTTGTTGATCAAAGCTAACATTTGATTTGAGATAAAGCTTTGTAGTTGAGGAGGTTTGTGAGAAGTAGAGAGACTCACAGCAATTCAAGCTTTGCTGTGCTTGTGGAAAAAGGGCACCTGGGGTAATCAGGTGTAACATGAGCAAAAATGGCAACAAGCCAACAAACTGCAAAGAGGTTCTAAAAATGGTCACACACCTGACACACACACAAAGATTAGCAAAAATTGTTGAATAAGCTGTAGATAGAATCAAGACAAACCTGTGCGTAATGCAACAAGGTACGTAGGTAAAAGATGAGAAATGCGGAAAGAGTAAGTAAAAATTAAAGTAATATTCTTTGCAATGAGAGAAGGAGGAAGATAGTACACAAGTCTTTGTTAAATTCAAGTAATATAATTCCACAGATGATATTCAAGGAATCCAGAACAACACAGGTCACACACAACCTATTCCCAAATAAGAAAGAAATTCAAAATAGCTCTGACTGCACACCAATAGATACCAATATTAATCTCATCTGTAAGTACTTTGCCTCATACTCATTCCATCTTGATATTCTTTGGCAATTTTTAATTTACACTTTGATTGAACAGAAGTCCTTGACAAGTTGATAGGCTTGACTTGGATATCTTATCTTGAAGAGGACACACATACACACATAGATAAAGATGGGTAGAGAAAATGTGGTATGGTAAATGCCACAACAGTTTGTTGTGTATTATTGAGCTTTTAGAGCTATTACATAATAGACACACAGATAAATTTCAAAGGTCAAAGAGAAACAGTGAGATAAAGAAAGAAAATAACAAATATATTGTAAACTGAATTTGAAGCATATCTTTTTGCTATGACATCATGGCATGACACAACTACATAATTTTTAATAAATCATAACGCAAGGCATCTTTCCAGTGATCTGACAAGGCCCTCCAATTCCAGACATCAGCCAGCTGGTCCCATTATAGTTGAGATACACAAGATATGGCTCTTCTCTCCATGTTTAACCCTGTTTCTTAACAATCAAATCACAGATTGCCTTGGGATTCTGTGATCTTACTGTGAAGTGGCCAATGATGTGATAGTATTTTGAATGGCATGTAAAGAACCACTCAAGGCAGATGTTATGGCTCAGGATGCCATGGAAGTGGATGAATAATTTAAACCTGACTCAGCTAGCATGTAGTGACTGACACAATGGAAGTTCTGAGAAAGGAGCCAATTGTAGGATATCAATAACTTGCTTCATGTCATGATGTGTTATGATAAAAACCAAGCAGACTATCTTCATATGGATCTCAAAGCAGCTTTCAACAGTGTAAAACTATATGCAAGGCTACAGGTGGAGTATCTGAGTATACATACAGTTTTGTGCTCTAGATTAGGCAATATGTCTGCAAGCTACAGCACATGGGCAAGAGCATCTCCACCAGAGCTAGATAACTTTGCCTCACACTACAAGAAACATATTTTTTCTGGGCGGCAAAGAATAGTATTGACATAGAAAAATCCTGAGACACCCAGAAGAGAGAAAAAAATTCTAAAAAAATATGCATCTGATTTGTAGATATTGGATCTCCATGATGAGTATTTCTTTGTATTTTACACATAGATATTGTTCAATGTACTAACAATAAAGGTGAGGAATCATCCAATCACAACATGTAATAATACCTGAAATTGGGCCCATGATCTTGGAGACAGAAATGGGAATCGTTAAACTCACCTAAATCTTGGTATACAATACCAAGGAAAAATTAAGAAAAGAAACCAACATATTTGGTGCGAAACCCAAGGCGTAAGCCTAGGGGATAAATTGCTTGAATCATAAAACACACGCCCTACGGGGTGGCTGTGGACAACTATAACTAACAACTCGATAAAAATATACTACAACTCTGATAACTAAAAGAACAATTTGCAACAGATAAAATTTATTTAAAATAAGAACAAAATAAAAAATTTAAATAAAAAGATAAATATGAAAAAAGAAAGTACCCAAAGTAAGAAAAATAAAAAATAAAAAATAAGAATGAAAAAACCAAATAGAGGAAATATGACTACAGCTATCCTACCAAATCCCTGAGACTCTGGGAATGGGAGGGAGGGATGAGAAAGTATTATAAAAGATAAAACTTGAGTTTAACGATGTTAAGATAAAAGATTTGAAGTAATAGGAAAAAGTCGACAAAAGTAAAGGGAATGGGAAGTTGGAATATGGTGGTCAACAGCTATGATGTCATCAACTGTTGATCAAAGATAAAGAGAGAAATGTCCGGTCCGTTAGTTACACAAGCATATGTAATATTCAACATCTTCCCATTCCACTGTGTTAATAACCAGTTACCAACCTCGAGAAATGGGAATCGTTAAACTCACCTAAATCTTGGTATACAATACCAAGGAAAAATTAAGAAAAGAAACCAACATATTTGGTGCGAAACCCAAGGCGTAAGCCTAGGGGATAAATTGCTTGAATCGTAAAACACATGCCCTCTCCGACCCGCCTAACAGCGTACGAAAAGAGTGGTGAAGTAGGAGAGGAAGAAATGTTAGTATTTTTTAATCACCAAATATTCTTAATACGCAATAAGGCTAACGCCATGAACCAAGGCTAACGCCATTAACAAGATCAGGCTATAAGCCATTAACCACAGAGCAATGCTCTCTTCCTTTCTTTTTCAAAAAGAAAATAAACAAACTAGACCGAGACAAAAAATGCCATTAACCAGATCTAAAAAGACTTACTAATTAAATATAACATTGTAACCGACATGAGATAAACGACCAATTATATGATTTTGTTTCTCAGGCAAACGTAGTGCCGCATGACCTCGAACATATATGAGAAACGCGTCGGAAGACCAGCGCCCGGCGCTTTTGATATAGTCCATCGTGGCTCCTGCTTGAGCTAAAGCAGTAGCACCACCAGACCTTAACGAATGACCAGAATAAGATTTATCAAAATGTAAATGAAACCGTTTGAGAAACCATGACCGTGACGGAGGCGAGCCTTGAGAAGTGATGAAAAGTTCTGGAGATGAAATAAAATTTGTATCTCTTGACCGTAAGTAGGACTTCATGAGACGAATAGGACAGGCAGTGGAGTTTTCGAAAAATTGGATAACCACCGGAGCACCTAAAAATTTCGTGTCCCCTTTCGAATACGGAAGATGATACTGAATGAACTTCTTGCATTCTGAAAACTGGAAAGCACAACGTAAGATAATCTTCCTTTCATCAAATAAATTAACAGAATCCGGAACTGTTAATTCTCCTAATCTATGTAAACCTCCAAATCCTAAACTTAACATTGCTAAAAATAATTTTTCATCATAAGAGGAAGTCGATTTTTTGACCACATCTTCAATTTGATGAACTGATAGAGCCTTCTTCCTGACAACTGGTTTCGAAAATTCCTTCATACAATGCTTCATTGTATCAATCACATCTTGATGTCTTGACTCACACCGGATTGAAGGAAAATTTAATTTAAATATGTGAGCTATACCAACCAAATAAGCTTGAACAGAACGAGGAGAAATGATACGGCTTGAGTATGAAATGAAATCACATAAGTTTCTAACATTCGGAATAAAAGGTTGTTGAAACTTTTTACAAAAATTTGCAAAACTACGAAACCCACACTTATACTTTAATAATGATATTTTTGCTATAGTTGAACGTTGATCTTCTTTAGATAATTTCCGTAAATCATCTAATGAAATATTCACAATAGACGACGCCGTTTTGGATTTACCCATATTCTGGAACCTGAGTTTAAAGGAGATATTGAAAGATTTGCTTCCAGACCACCAGATGCTAAAGTTGGATTTACTTGAAAAGATGAAATTGAAGTTGCTTTAATTCGAACACGGAGATGTTCCAATTCTTCTTCTGTTATACCTAATCTTTGACGTGATAAATTGTCAGCTGCAGAATTAAAGTCCTTTGATATGTGCATGACCTTTACGTCAGCACATGCGTCGACTAATCTTGATATGCAATAACGGAACAAAGGTCTTACAATCTTGTTAGGACAGTGTGAATTAAATAAATCACAAACCAACTGCGAATCAGAATGAATAAAAATTCTCTTCGCATTACCTCTTATGCCATAATCAATTGCACATACAACCCCTAATAACTCTGCCCAGTAAATATTTCTCGTCGGAGGAGGTAAAACCGCAAATCTTCCTAATCTAGGACCAGGTTCCCAAACCCCTATGCCTGACATACACGCATCTGTAAAATAGACCGAATCCGCATCGGTGATAGTCCAGCGCATAGACTCTAGAAATCGAACACCTTCTGCTTCCTTAAAGTAATTAAGTATCCATCTTAAATCCTCCTGATTTTCCTTATTTAAAGGAATTTGTAAATATTTTTTATACTTCCCGCCTGTCTTCTCATACAAACTCTGTAATGTGTATCTTCCCCATGGCATTGAAGTACAAGCCCAAGAAGCTGTTCCTAAAAGCTCTTGCCATTCCTTCAACGTGTGCTTGGGCTTTGAGACAAAACTTTCAATCTTCTGATATAATTTAATCTTCTTGTCGAGATGGAGAGACATCGTCATTTTTACTGAATCAACCACGTGACCAATAATTTCGATTTCTGTTCCATGAATTTGTTTTTTCCAAACCCATGGAATACCTAACCAATCAAATAAATTTAATAATTTAGCTTGTGGAATAGGAATATGATGATTCTTAAATATCATGAAATCTTTCTTATCACAAACACCCCATACGTCATCCATCATATTATTCATCTTCTTGATCCCAAAGACCATTTCCGCAATCCAAAGAACCAAAGAAAATACCCCACACCAAATATGGGGTGAAGCTGAAGAACCAAATGTCAGATTGAAATCTACTCTTTTCTTCTCTTCAATCCTCATAATTTGACGAAGCTGATATTGGAGATGTAAAGGAATAATCCTGAATGCTGCTTCGACATCGGATTTCCATAACATCAATTCCTTCCCTTCTCTCTTCATGTCAATCAAATAAGGCGCAAAATTCTTCAAAGTGTCGTATGTTACTGCAATATTGTCTTTGTCGATTAGATCATTAGGAGAAGGTCTCCCCGCACTCATGTTAGAACATACCCGCATCTTCTCTGAGTCCTTCTTAGATGTCATGAGCAGTGGAATGACTTTCATTCCAGGAAGAAGGGTCGTAAATTCTTCAGAATATCGTCCCTTATCGATTTCTTCTTGGCATTGAACTTTCAAGATGTCCTTATAAGTGTCACAAGACTCGTGATTAGGTCCATCCACTACTTCTGACGACGGAAGAGAAGAGCTCGGCCAAAACCCATGACGTAAGCCTTTAAAAACCGATTCCACAAAAGGACGATTAGGATGATGAATAAGTAAATTTTCTAATCTATCCACTTTGATCGGTGTATTGATTTTAAATAAAAAATGGTATTGTTTTAAAGCATAAGCAGCATCTGTATCGATTTCGAGAGACGGCGCGTCCGGAAAAGGTCTTGCTGAAATGCTCGATTCAATGGCCGGAGAAGAACCTCTATCGTTTATACCATCCCAAACATAACCACGCAAGAATCTATGGGAAGAACCCTCATCAACAATCATCTCCTCCTTGCCGCTTCCAAAATAATGTTGCAAGGTCAGAAAAGTTTCTTATTTAAAATAAATAAGAGAAATACCAACCCAAAGACTGATTTATTATCGACTTTAGGTATGCTTACATCCCGGATGATCCCCTCTACACCCTTTGACATTCTATATTAATAACCAATTATTAGTTACTAAACACCTCTTTTAATAACTTAAAAGAAACATAACCAAAAATAAAATATAAGGACAAATATACGTAAACCTACACATTTGTGCTGTCTAGAACATTTAGAACCAAGGGCGCAATGACCAAGGTTATAAGCAAAACAGAAAGTTTCTGCTTCGCGTAAATTCCTTGTATCCTCAACGCCAAACCCACTCTTGTATTTATAATTATGATCATAAAACAGAGGAGAGTTCTTATCCTTCTGGTAATTCTGACCTCTTTGGTTAGAACCCTGCCGATTTGGCCCTTGGTAAGGTCTAGCGCTAGTTGAAGCTTCTGGACGATGTTGTTCATAAGCTTTTGGTTCATAAGCTTTTGACATGTATTTAGATGATAGCGATGATAAAGATTTGTGATCAAAATCTCCAAATGAAAGATTCCCTTTTGAAGCAAAATTCCTTCGCAGAGCAGCATCGAAATTCGCGACACAAATCCAATCAGCTTTTGAACCGTCCGACATGAATTTTTCTTTGATAAAATCGGCGTATTCCTTGAAATCCTCATAACAACTTGGAAACGCCTCCTGATAAGTTCTCTGAAGAATATCAAAGTAATAAAACCACTCCTGAGCGTCGATAAGTCTTTCAGATAAGGCTTTATTTTGTAAAGACAAATTCTTGTCTTTCCCATCAACCACCAAAGGAGCTTGATAACCTTTCTGTTTAGCCAGGTATTCTCCTTTAATACGCCGTAAATCAATGTACTCTCCCTCCAATAATTCTTTAGTGAGTTTTTTAGGAAAATCAGATGGTCTAACGCTTCTATTAAACCCTTTAACAGCCAAAGACATAGCAGAAGCATAACCTCTCTTTGCTTTAGCAAACCTAATAGCTCCTGGAGTATAGAACGCCTCAGAATTCGGACCTGATTCTGCTCTAGATGACCAATCGAATTTTTTAGTTCTTTTGGCATTCTTGGCGTTATCCGAATCATCAGAATCCTCTGAATCAATATCCGTCCTATGATCCTTCGAACAAACACTCCTTTTCTTTCCAGATTGAAGAGGAGTAGACTTAGAACGTTGAGAATTATTCCCTTCTCTTTCGTTCTGAGCGTCCAATAGATTCCGAGCGGTCTGAGCCATATCAATTTCCTTTTGAGTAAGGATAGGGACCCGTTGAGAGCCTTGGTTACTACGACGACTAATCTGATCCTTGTCTCTCTTATCCACAACGATATCATCTGGAAACGTTGGATTAGTAGAAAGATCAAACACAAACACCGGATCATCATCTGATACCACAGGACCCGTGGGTGTTGGACCTGCATTTTCATGAACAGGACGACCGTTATCTTTGTCCAAATTAATAAGATTAGTGGCGAATTTGGACCACTGCCGATACCAATTTGGTTTATCGTAAGGAACAATCTCTGAAAACTGAGATCAAACCTCAGCCAGAGTTCTGCCGTTAGAACCGTCAACTGATATATATTCAGCTGTAACGGATTCCAGCTTCTCAGCCACATCTTTTGCAGCATTAAAATCAAATGAATCATTATCGCTCATTGATGATTTATAGAAAATGAATCTTATAGAAATAAGGTAAATTGATGATTTTTTAGTTAAACCGTGATTTTTAATACCTTTTAATGTTATGAGAAAGTATTATAAAAGATAAAACTTGAGTTTAACAATGTTAAGATAAAAGATTTGAAGTAATAGGAAAAAGTCGACGAAAGTAAAGGGAATGGGAAGTTGGAATATGGTGGTCAACAGCTATGATGTCATCAACTGTTGATCAAAGATAAAGAGAGAAATGTCCGGTCCGTTAGTTACACAAGCATATGTAATATTCAACATCTTCCCATTCCACTGTGTTAATAACCAGTTACCAACCTTGAGGAATTTGCAATCTAAAAACAGCCGTACCTTTTGCAATTCTGCTTAAAATCCATCAATTGCTAGCTCATTCAAAAGCTGGACCTCACTTCTCTAAACTGGATTAAGGCAGTTTGGTGTCATCTTGCCATTCAAACATGCTATATCTGTTGTAAGGGTTTCCCATAGATGGCTGTGTAGAATCTCACACAGACTAGATATGTATGTGAAGTGCTATGTGTAATTGTACTGGGGAGGTTCAGCTTTCCAATGAACTCAAAACCGAGTGGTTTGTGTGAGAACCACAAAAGTTATGGCTGTTCTTAAATTGCAAAATCCTGTCTCCAAGATCTTGGGCTAAATTTCAGATGTTGTTACATATTGTTATTTGGTGATTGTTCACCTTTATTGTTAGTACATTGAACAATATCTCTGTGTAAAATACAAAAAAATACGCATCATGGAGCTCCAACATCTAGGAATCAGATGCATATTTTTTTGGATTTTTTGCTTTCTTCTGGGTGTCTCAGGATTTTTCTATGTGAATACTTTTCTTTACCGCCTGGTAAACATTACATTTCTGGTAATGCCAGTTGGGAGGCTTTCACAGGCTCTCAACCACTAGCTGTGGGTGATTGAGTGTGTGACAGCCGCCCACACCAACACCAAAACACTCTGCAACACTATGGATTTTTGACCAATTTCATAGTGTTTCACCACTATAACTTGCTCCACTCTGAGATCACTATTTTTTGTTTTTTGTCTCTCAGGGCTGTGCAGTGGTAAAATCACTATATTCTTGATCTGTAGCACACTATAGCTGGACCGCTACATTTGCACTATAGCTCATGCTATCTTGCTATATATTACACTATGAAATGATAAAAAGGACACAAATATCAAAGTTCAAATATCTACGTGTAAACTGGTGTAAACCTATAGGGCTGGGGAAGGTAGGAGAGGAGATTGAGAGTTTTTAGAAAATAGAAAAAAAAAGAGAAAGATAAGGAAGAGAAAAGAAAAGATAAGCAAACAGAAACAAGTTGCTGAGTGGTGATCAGCTTTGGATTTGATCAAATAAGATCTAGGGTGAGGGGCATGAGTGTCAGAAAAGTCCCAGGTCCCTGGTATTCCTTTGCTATATAACAGAGAAAGCCCAGCCCCAGAACATTTTGGAGTGATTATACCACTTTGGATTTTTGGGGGTTCAGAGTGCAGTGCGGATTAACCCCTATACTTGGTGGTGTGCTAACATCTGCAAAAATCACAACATTCTTGTTCCACAATGGGATTTTATAGTGCAGCACTTGCGGTGTTGCCCGCACCATGTAGTTTGCTTTCCCTGGGTTCTAATAAAGTCCCAATATGGGGATTGTGATAGGTTCTGTTGATCAGAATGGGTGGCCTGGTCAGATTGGGAAGAAAAGCTGCCTAAATACTGACCAAATGCTGTCAGAATTGGAGTTGCATTTTTTGTCTATGGGACACTACATGTGGTGTCCCCAAGGTGATATATGCAATCTTTATGGGAAGAAATGTCACTTCATATAGCCCTGTGGCTTGTGTCCAGAGGGTAAAACACTAAAATGTTGATGTTCTCCAACAAGTACCTGGCCTGGCTGGCAATGCTCTAGAGAGAACCTGGATATATTCTAATTTGTCTATCTAGTTTTTGAACTTCAATGATCATGAATGAAATGTTGGGAAATCAACTGATTTGGACATCAAGTTGTCTTCAATATGCAGACATGACAGTTTTTGTGCTGCAAAGATGATTTGTTGATGCATTTCACTTACCTTACCTTTTTTGTTTTGAACTGATCTCTTCATCATTAGTTTGCTTTTAGATTCCTTTACCTGGTTCTTTGGTTTCTTCGCACTTTAGTCAATTCTCAAAAATATCATACTGAACTGAAAAGGGAGTTAGTAATGAATGTTATTGTGAAACTCATCAATTTGTTTGCTTTTTGTTGTTCTTCCATTGCAATGAAACTAAAAAGGAATGTAATAAAATATGTTCTCTTCTACACAGGCTGCAATTCAAACCATGAAAGTTTAAACATAAGTAAACCTTTAAGTCCATGTTTCATTTGATATTTGAGATTGATTCGGCAAATCCCCGGCTTTCCCCGTATTATGAATAGACAAAGTTAAAAAGACGCATAAGAAACAAAACAATAAAATATATTCCACAATTGATGTGGAATTTCGGAACCAGCAGGAGCTGAGTTTCGTTACTCTTGCTATTCTAGATGACTGTGCCGCAGTCGTGTACAGACATGTAACCATAATACCCCGATCCCCCCCCTATTTAGGAGAAGGGGAGTGATCCCCTTCCCACGGGGGTTTAACTTCGCGGATGCCCGAATGATTTGGGGACGGGTGACACAATTCTCCTCCCAGTGATCTCCATAAGGTCGAAATCCGCCCTTTCATCAAGACAACCTTGAACGGTAAGATACCATTTTGTTTGGTGAAATTGCATTTGTCCAAGATGGTGACGTTACCAATACATATTCACCTGAATCCACCTTATGTACTCATTTCATTCCGCTACGAGCGCTCTCGTCAATGGTGTATGTGTATGTACAAAATAGCCTGCGAGATGATGTTCTCTGGCTGAGGCACAACATTGGAATCATCCGTCTGGATATAGAGCCATCCGTTTGGATCAATGCCCTAAAATTCTACATGGCTTTTTCTCTCCCGCTCTCTCCCGCCGATCCATTTACAGCGTTTCATTAGGTTTCATTCCCAAACCGCGAACGGATTTTTTCTGCATTCGCGCCAGAAATTGTGAAAGTGAAGGTACGAGGAATTTATTCTTAGATACTCATGCCAAACAAGAATTGAGGTTGCGCGGAATCTTTGATGGTTTCTTTTACATATCACAGTTTGCAACCATCTATATCACAAGTTCCATACAAATAGTTGGCACCACTGTCGACTGTATTCACCCTATATGAACAGTCGTTATACTGCATTTCCCGGCTGTTCTTAGATTCTATTTCTTATCATCTGAAATCCACTCGCATCCATTTACACATGACCCAATTTACATACACATGTGCCTCGGCATTTCACAAACACAAAGTCCATACCTGATATGCCAGGCACGCCAGATGGTTTCCAGAGCAAACCATCTTCGCCGCACCATCCACCGCATGCCACCTCTTCATTCAGAAATCATTAAGTTCACATACCTGCATCCATAATACATATACGCATGTTGTCGACTTTAATTGTTATTCAAGAAACCTCCAACCATCACTCAGCATGCCACGCACCCGCAGAAAAGTGGGAGGTAACATTTCCAATGTTAAAGAAGAACGGAAGAAACGACAAAAGAAGGCCGATCCGGCAGCTGAAGCGCAAGCGGAAGCGAAGTTTATGAAGAACGTTCAAGATGCTCAACAATTCCTCCGTGGCGCAGCACATCATCCTGACGAGCTCGATGTCGAACCACCGGTTGGTGACCATGAGGAACCCCACATGGAAGGCTTCCTGCCTATGGACGGAAACGGAGGCGATCGAGCGGCAGATCGCGATGACGAATGGGTTGATGTCGAAGGCTTCGATCGGGATGGTGCCATTCGCCGCTTTGTTCAAAAACATCGAGGATACGTTTATGCTGCCCAACGTGAAAGTCTTCGAAATCAGTGGGAAGCCCTCGAAACTCAAATCACAGCTGCCTACCTCGAAAACGAAGCGCTAACCTCGAACTGGACTACAAAAACATCATACCTTGGTGCAGTCAGCCCGGACTGCCAGTGTGCCGCAGATGTCTTGTATAGTCGGACAGTCGATTTAATCGACCTAGTTGGTAAGGCTCTAATTGGAAGGTATCCTATTGTAATGCTTGAAACTGAAGTTCCACCATGCTTTATTGCAGGACGATCTCATTCTTTCCCAGTCAAATTCTGTAGGTGCTTACCGGAACCCGTTCAGCTTGTATATCAAGGCTATATAGCATCTTCACCCAAAGAATCTCGCACAGCATTTTCAATCCCACTCTTACAGCACCATCATGAATTGTGGCTCACTTCGGTTACGGCGAGGTCCAGCTACATTGAGGGTCACCTCAACTTCCTTGACAGGCGATCATATAAAGCTCTTCGAGCCAGAGGAGGACGTGGCAATCGGCGCAATCTTTCTCGGCCATTTTCCAGCGCTACTCATCTCTACACTCGGATCAATGTACTCGCCAACCAGCTGCTCAAGGAAGGACTTCAATTGACCAATACGGACCTTTGGGCCGACAAGTGCCCTCGATGCTTTGGGCCAGCTCATCACGAGTTGAAGGCATCAGACAAAGAGCCCGATTTCATCATATGCATGGACGGTAACTTTCAACATCGACACAATGTTCTTGCCAGCAAAGACCGACCAGACGAAAGCCAATACCCATCCTTATTCATCAAGCCAAGTAAAATAGCTCAACAAGATGTCAGATTAACGGCTGCTCGTGCTACTGGGAACGCTGAAGGTGCTGAAGTAAGTCAGTTGAATTAAGTGACAGAATTCATTTTGACCTGATGTTTCGAACCACAGGATCCCTGTTCTGAAGCCCACAAGACTGCGAATGACACTCGAAATTCGTCAACGTGGGACAAATGCGATGACACTGGTCTGTTTGCAACAGCCTGTCGACACGATGTTCCATTAGTCATGGCCAATATATATCAAAGCGGTGAAAAGTAAGTTATGTTCTACACAGTCTGACTTATATTGATACCAACCCCTTTTCTAGAATGTATTACCCCCTAAGCGTGATGAAGCATATCATGGACGACTTTCCAACCCAGCGGTTTGGTGTATTGTATGACATTGGGTGTCATCTTGACAAACATATTAAACTGGTATGTTTCTCATTTTCTCATATCATATATACGATGTGTAGTGTCGATACCTTGAGGCTGACTCAATAACATGATCAATGTATGTGTTAGCACAACTTACTACCAGAACATCAAGATCGGATCATGTTAGGAACATCAGTATTCCATGCGTACGTGCATACGTGGGCATGTCAACTGCTCTACAACCCCAGGTATCTCGACGACTGGGGATTATCGGATGGTGAAGGACTGGAACGAAATTGGTCCTTTTTGTCGCGCCTAATTGCTGGATTACGAACATCAACCCGATTACATCGGCTGCAAGCAATCGCCATACTGGCCAACTTCCTAACGTACAGTCTTCAACTTGGAACTGCGGATTGGCTCTTAAGACGACTTCGAAAGTGTTTAACAACAATCAAAGAAGCTCAAGCTACATTGGACCATTGGTGTCAAAAGGCCAACCCGCACAAGCCTGGCTACAAATATACCACTGCTTTCTTCCAACAGCAATGGCAATCCGAGCGAAAAGCGAACCTCGAGACATCGAAGGATATCACCATTCGGCAACAGATCGAATTGGGGCGGTTACTGTGCCTCGAGGACTTACATTACAAGGTTTGGTGCGTCTCACTTTCCATTTGGGACGTGCACGTGGTGGGAGTATGATATTACCAATATTATGCTGAATACAAGTTTCAATGACAGGCTCGGAGATGAAGCACATGAGCAGCGAGCTTATGATCGGCTCGAACGAGTTCAACAGCTTCAACTGGAAATCGCTGCACAGCGTAAGAAAGTCGGCTTGCCTGACTGCTTTACTCATTTACCAAGTAAGTGACCCTCTCAACATCAAATCAGTTATTAAAACCCTTTATGTTATTGAATTTGAAAGCACGCGGGTCATCTTCAGAGGATGCATTCGATTTGTTATTGAAGGTCTGGTTTGCCAAGACTGAGGTGCGGAGCCGCTTCCTGGCTTTGAGGGCCGAACAAAGGCCATTGGACCCAGAAAACCGAGTCGGCGGTAGCTCACATCTTGGTAAGTCCTCTCAACCAATTGAATGCCCCACGCTCAACCAACCATCCCATTTCCAAAGGCACTCATGAGAAGGAGCGAATAATGGTGGCGATTCAAAGAAGAACACGCACCATGAAGAAGATTTTGACCAATTACAACCGTCTGGCGCAACTGTTTGCCGACCAGTACCCTGATCATCCAACATCACCAGTAATCGAATACATCGAACTGTTGGAAATCGAGGCTGATGATCCATTCTGGAACAATGGGATCTTCACGCACTCAAACGAACCATGGGCACTGGACCATGCGACTCAGATGGGCATGAGGGCCCTTGCACGTCTACAACGAGGACGCGAAGAGTATCGTAGGGTAGGGTGGGAGGTGCGAAGAGCCATGCGTTGGGTGACCACATCATTTGACCGTGTCTGGGACATTCTGGAACCCCTTGCCCAATCAAACATCCTCCCCGAATCCATTCAGCCATTCTTACGCAATTATATCATCCGTTCGGCTTCATTACGTGCGCAGGTGTGTATTGTCAAAGGTATCCTTCACAACGAATTGAACCGGATTGCCGAGTTATCCGTCCGGTGGGATTTTAAAATTATGGAGGTCTTTGGCAAAACCGAAGGGCAGTTGGGCGACTTGGAATTGACGACGCGATGGAAATCGCAACTTCAGAGAATGGAAGACCTGCGCTCCATTGGCTTCGCGTCGACTAAAGCAGGGGACTTTGAACATCTATTCCCTCCAGTGAGACATGATATCATCCCTGAAGGTGTTAGAGCCGGCGGACCTGAGGAGCCTGATGATGTTGGAGATGGTGACACATCTGACATCCCTGAAGAGGAGGCATGGGCCCAGGGAATTGATGAAGGTATGATGCGCAATATGATAGGTGCTGTAGGAAACGAAGTGGAAGAGCCCTTTTGATTAAATTGTTTCTCTTGTATTCATGTGTTAACTTGTATATTTATAATTGTCTCTTGACCTTGTTGTTGTATGATACTGTCCACTGTTCATATTATTACAGTTTACATGTAATGATTATCTGACCAAAATAAAACATTGCCGGAGGGAATTATGAAGAGGCGGTAATGAAAGAAGATGATATTAAGGAGAGGTTGATAGTAATGAGAGATGTAAGGAATTCAGAGTGAACTACTTCACCATGTGACATTTAGGTAACTTATCGGGGTGGAAACAACAGATACTGACCCATCAAGGCTGTTTCCGAACGTTTAGATGAGGCGCTAGGGGAAAACATCAATAAAAATTATTGCTCGTGATGCATAGAAGCACATATGTCCCCGTGCCAGCTCGAAATTTCCCCCATTCTCATCAACTTTGCATAAGTTTTATCCCAGAAACAGATGAACATACCTGCCACGTCCGATCGAACGTGATTTTCGATCCGGAAGATGACGAGATACGGTAAAAAGTCATTAATGAAAAATGACGGGGGGGCAAAGAAACACACAAAGTCACGTACAAAGATGCAAAAAGTGCTATAATCATAGACATTGGATATGTTTAATACTTTTGACCGAGACGCCAAGGAGGAGATTGGACTTTTGTAATCAGATTTCAACCTTGATGACGACAAGATACACAAAAAAGTCATTAATGAAAAAGAACCGCGAGCAAGAGTAGCACAAAAGCCAACGTACACACTGAAAATTTGCGCCATCTTCACTTGTTTTGTATAAGTTTGATGACTGACGGAGGGAACTTGACATACACTGTTTTCAGGATTGAAAGCATTTTTCAAGGTGAAGATGAAGAGATACGATGAAAAGTCAATAATGAAAAAGATGCGCGATGTAAAGGAACACATAAACTCACGTACAAACATCCAATTTGTGTAATCATCATGATGTTCATACCAACTTCGTGCTCAAGTGGCATTAGGCATCAAGAACAAGTGTTGTCAAGAGTTTGGTAAAACTCTCTTTCCATGATTTTGTTTACAGATTTCAACACTTAGTCCCATAAACATCGCCATCATGTAGCCAAATCGCAGTTTGTACGCGAGTTTATGTACTTCTTTGCAACGCGGACATTTCTCATTAATAGCTTTTTGCCAGATCTCAACATCTTCCCCTTCGAAACCCAGCTTCAAAAGGAAAATTGTACGTCAATTTGTCCCAGTCAGGTATAAACATTCCACAAACACATTATAGATGTCTTAAATTCGATGTTTGTACGTTGACTTATGTGCTTCTCTACGTGCTCTACAACTTTCATTAATGAGATTTTCACATAGCTCCACGTCTTCACCTTCAAAAGTCAGTTGCAATCTACGAGAGTAGCGCATTGCCCCTCATTCTGGTCTATATCGCACCCAAATGTGATGATGATGTAGAGATTCCGCTTTGTGCACTTACGGGCGAATACCTCTTTTTTGGCCGGTTCTTATCCATTAATGACCTTTGGGCGTATCACGTCTTCTTCTCCTTCAAAATACGCGTTCAATCTGACATTCAAGGTCTTTTGCTCATCTCCAGGTATAAAACGTATACCTGGTGTATGATGTTGTGGTTAAAATGGAGCACGCACGTTGAGATATGTGCTTCTCTGCACCGCGAACAAAAGTCATTAATGACTTATCTCCGTAGCTCCCCATCTTCGCCGTCGAAAATAACATTCGATTATGGAAAAGGGTGTGAGTCTCTCCTGCTCAGGTTTACTGTTGAGAACTCACACAAACGGTCATTTTCTTGGCCATTGGTGCAATCTGTTATGGGCGACTCGCACCTTGGTTCTTTAAGGTGTTGTACTCATTGTCTGGTTATCTTTCATTGTGGTGTAGTATCGTGTATCACCATATATATATATATATATTATTACAAGTATATATAAGCATCCGGCTTGCCACAGCGTGTATTGTGCAGTCGAGCAAGTAAGAGAGAAACATAAAAAGATAAAAGACATGTATCCAAAAAAAAAAAACTAAGACAACGTGAAACTATCAAATTGCCCACAACGTGTATTTGCAACGTTATATAAAACTTATATAACGACGTCTATCTAACTATGTAGTATAACGAGATACATAGTTACCCTTTGGTATTGAGGCGTTCATTCCTCCATAGGACAGGACCCTGCCCGACGGTGACGGTGAAATGACTCCTGCTTGTAACCCAATCGCTTATAGCAGCAGCAGCAATGACATTGATGTTTTCTACACATCCATCAAAGGAAAGCGTTAGGAGGTGATCTTATGCAGTCTGCTCGATCGAACAGAAACTTCACTTACGGTGACCAACTCCAAACCTTGGACCAATCGTTCCATGGGGTCACCACCGGATTGAAAGGGACATGCGATCCCCCTTTTGTCTTTGATTCACTACTTTTCTTTCTTTTCATCGCAGATGAGGAAGATGAGGGGGCCGGCGGCGTGGGGGATCGCGGATAACATTCACTCATCTCGCGGTTGGGAGTCTTCAGGCCGATTGATGAGGGCTTCGGCTTCGATTTGGTCAAAGGGGGATTTGGTGGGTTTGTTTGGGTCTTCATCCCGGTGGTCCGACTGTCGCTCTCGGTGGATCGAGTGTTCGAGACAGTCTGGTCATCAGGTGTGGCCGTGACAGATGGGGTGTGATTGTCTCGTTGGCCTTTCGATTTGGTCTTCTCATCCGAAGTCGTTACGAGGGGCGTCGGCGTGGCAGATGGGGAATGATCGTACATGTCTTGACTAGATGTGAATGTAAATTAAATTCGTTCGTTCACCGAACAGTTGATCAATTCAGAACGACGCGGCCATACTCACCTCGAATTATCTTCCAACAGCGTATCCATAGTCCACTTTTGGTAAGGATGCATACCAAGTAAGGCCCTCACACTGTATATCTTACCGTTCTTGGTACGACGCCAGTCTGATATCGGTTCGGCTGTTCGTCCATTCTGAGCGCATTGCCACTCACGGTGCCCGAAGATGCCACACCTCATGCACTGATCAAAGCCTTGCTTGACCCCCGGGTAGGCAGTTATGGGGATCGAAACGGGTTCAATGTTGGCGCTGCCGCGAGTTGACATGACTAATTCCATGATCGATCGTGCCGCTTCTATTGTGAGAGGAACCGTTGAGATATGAAGAGGAGTTTCAGGAGTGAGGGTGACAGCGTTGGAGGAACTGGTGCGGTTGGAAGGAAGAGGTGAAGACATGATGTGGTGTGATAGCGATTGTCTAGACTTGACAATTTGAAAGGTGTGAGGTAGAATAGCAGAGTAGAAGTATGAGTGGTGAGGATGGATGAGCTCTTGAGCGAAGAGAGGATGGGACAAAGAGAAAGGACTTACAGCTTTTGAGGCCAGTGACGCCCGATCTGCGGTCGTTCCAAAGTCTTGAAGACACGACTTGTGATGACGTGTATGGTTATCAATATATATATATTGAACACACATATACATATAATCACCTCCGACTTAAAAACCTCTCGATGGATGACTTGCTTGATTAAATCAAGTCAAATTTAAACCATGTTAATGGATCGGATCCAACTTTAGGATATCAATATCCTAAAGTGAAGGATATTTGCTGAGTTCAACGATCTTTGCCGAACATTTCAGCCTTTCTGGCGCGTTCAAACACAAACATGATCTGACTTGACCGCGTGCAACTCAGATATGTATGCTTTCCAATTCTCATATCATTTCATTTCGAGTGAGATAATTATGAGATACAACGCGCGGTGGATATCAGAAACAAATGCAAACTTTAAACAAATATGACTATGTTCATTTATGCGAGGGGGATCAGACGAGGGACATGGGACATTCAGCAGTAATAGTAGGATTTTCAGTCCTTTGCGTACGTTCAATTTGAGATGAAATGGTTGGAGCAGTGTGATCAGTATTTCCGGTGGTTTCAATTTGAGCCGAAGTGGTTTGATTGACTTTGACTAGGCGGATAAACTTATTCTGCAGGTCGCTTTCGAGGGCCAAGAGCTTCGCACGGTTGAGGTTGCTACTGCTCACTTTGAAGGTTGCCTCATTCGATCGGGCGCCAGCGAGTAATTGAAGTTGGAATCCAGCTTCCTTGAGTGTCGCATCACATTTGCTCCAGGGCCAATGTTTCAAGCCGGTCACATCCTCTAAATAAAGGTATATATCAGCTATTAAATCGTGAAAACTCTATAAGACTTACTTAAGTAACTTGAGAGCGTCGCGACCACTCTGGTATGAAACTCGCGTCCAGTTTCTTTGTTGGATTTGCTCAGTTCACTGGGTTTTCGGCCTACCAATGATGCTTGTACTTCAGTTGCAAAGTTATTTACACCATCGATTGCATAAATCTCCTCAACTATTTTTTTGACCCCTACCGTTGAGCGCGTAATCTGGAAGCTATGCTTCGATATATGATTCGAGACCGCAACGATGACCATCTCAAAGTGGTTAGATTTGGCAATCGGAATGCACTGTTTCAAATAATTGATGTGTGAGTAAAGTGTTCATCTGAAAGCGTACAAGGATATGTACGCACGTTTCTCATGATATCATCCACATATTTGTCGGCTACGTCCTTGTATTTTTCGAGACTTCGAGGATTAATTACAGTGTTTGATCCAGACTGTAGTATTTGGTTCCTAGAGCGAGACCCAACTTCCAGGGTAGCTAGCTGTTGGTCCATGGCGTTGAGGCTGGCCGAGTCGGTCTCTTGAGTGGCCTCCTTATAAACATCCTTTTCGCCTTCAGTCATGCTTTTCCACATCGCACTCAAACGCCTCATGCCTTCGCCGCTACCAACCCCACGAGCTAATTGGAATTGCCCATCGTGATCTCAGTTTAAAGATTACACATATTGTCCATATTAAACTCACCTGCTTTGAATTCTGCCCTGGCTCTCGGGCTTTGAAGGAATCGGTTCCAGCGCGATGGGCGACGTACTCCAATGTACTTTCCACTATTGAACATTAATAAGGCTTTTGTCAGTGTGTTGTACAGCGTACAGATAGATGAGTTGATTGAGTCTGACAAAACTGCTTCAATGGCCGAAACCGTGGTACCAAGTTCGAGGGCTTTGATGGCGATCATAGTTTGCATTTCCTCATGGAACTCAAGTAAAGATTCAAGCATCTCATCCGACAATCCGGATGTAGCGTGCTTCTCTGCTAAGTAACGAAGCTGAACCGCGGTCTTGTCGGAGTTTTTCAAATCGGCTGGGTCAAATATCGCCTCATCTGCTCCTTCGGAACCAGAGCCGATGTCAGTTCGCTGTCGTTTATTGCGTTTGTGTTTATTTTTGGTTTTGTTGCGTTTGCGGGGGGCCTTCTCTGCACCGGCCACCTCGATGGTGTCTTGAATGATGTTGGTACTGATGCGCTGGCTGGGGTAACTTGTGTTTTGCGTGGGGCTGGGAGTGTGAAGACCATTTCCACTGGCAGCAGCGAGCCGTTCGAGATTTGCTACAACCAGGTGCCCGGTGGGATGCATTGGGTGTCCAGCGATCGGCATTCTCTAGTCTGAGTGGATGTGATGATCTGAGTTTGGGTGGTTGATTTGATGGATTGAGTTTGTATGAACTGAGTTTGGATGTTGTGGAGTTATCAAACTTTGTGAACTTAATGATTTCTGAATGAAGAGGTGGCATGCGGTGGATGGTGCGGCGCAGATGGTTTGCTCTGGAAACCATCTGGCGTGCCTGGCACATCAGGTATGGACTTTGTGTTTGTGAAATGCCGAGGCACATGTGTATGTAAATTGGGTCATGTGTAAATGGATGCGAGTGGATTTCAGATGATAAGAAATAGAATCTAAGAACAGCCGGGAAATGCAGTATAACGACTGTTCATATAGGGTGAATACAGTCGACAGTGGTGATAGTTGGACGATGGTCATCGTCGACGTCGAACAAGGGACTCTACCGCCAGTACATACCCACCCTTATTATCCTCTCAAGGTCCCCCTTGGCGATTATGAAATGTTTTACTTATGTATGTAGCGATTGCAATCGGACCACCTATTTCGTCATCATCGTACATACGATCGTAAAAAATCCATGTCACTGATGTCAAATTGCAACTCTAAAGGAGTTCAAATACGCAATAAAACAAATAAATGAATAAATCAATAGAAAATCGAGAAACCAGCGAAAGTGATCTTGTCAACTATCTATACAAGACATGTCATTATAAACATCAACATTCAATTCCTCAGTTGACTCGAAGGGGGAGGCATTTTCTTGCGATGTCTTCAAAAATTGTTTCTATGAGAGAAATCAAATGTTTTTTGTACAAGCCATCCCGCTCCCGTCAGAGCCTTGGTATACACCGTGTCAAGTGGAGATCAAACAAGAATCGCACTTCCGGTCCAGAAGCCTGTTCCTATTTTGGTTTAATCTAGTCTAGCTTTTTGAATTCCACAGTATATCCTCATCACCGGTCTTCCTTGTCATCACAAGTTCCATCAAACACACCCTTCTCGAGATTTGTCAAATCGTGAACGACTGTGGCTCTTGGTATAGTAGCCAGGTCTAGCTAGGTATGTTAACCTCTGCCATTCAGCTATCACTTTGCTCGTGAATTGACGTACTCCTTATCTACCCACCAGATTTCTTATCATGAATCATTTCAAGCTGAAAATGAAACGCCTGAGTAACACATCGCATTCTAGTGGATACACCGGGTCCGAGACCACCCGCAGCAGTTGCGAACCTGCTTCCGGCCTAGAAACCTCTGGCCTATCTACTGATGACCACGCTGGTGACAAGGGGTATTTTGCTCACCACTTCCCCAGTCGTCTGCATTCCTCTTCTCCAAAGCCAGTCGTTGCAAAACATATCCCGCCAACTCGATATGACAGCCACCCCTACTCGACTCAGGTTGCTTATGGCAGTCCTCGTATTCTTGGACCCGCTCACACCAACGCAGGGCTTGCCCCCCACAAGGGGCTCATTTCACGCCATCGGTCCGAGTCAGCCCCAAGTGAAAACAGTTGTTCGCAATTTGCATCGCCTTCCCCAGAAAGCAAGGAAGAAGAGGACCTACTGCGGTGTATTCGCGCGATCTCTTACCCTTTCCCGCCGACTCGGGATCATCTCAAGAAGAATTCTTCTGCCACAGGCCTACAGCTCGGGGTTCAAGAGAGTGCTTTCAATTCGAACACTGAGCTTGTAGATATTGATATGAGGTGAGTCACTCTCGAAATAAAAAAAGATCGACAGTATAGTGTGATCTGACAAGCATAACATGTCTAGCACTCTTGAAATTTATTGCGGGGGCGAAGAACAAGGTACAGATGAAGGCCCAGTGGCACCCAGAGTATCTCCTCCTAGTACCACACAAAAGCCTACATTTAGTTTCTTCAGAGCATCTAGTCCGACCATACCATCATTCCACCGCTGCAAAGCATCTTCAGCCGTTGATCTCACTGCTCTGAAGTCTGCTCAAAAACGTGATCAGATCACACTTGAAAATCCCCCTAGTCGCATGTACAGTCCTCGTCCAATGCCTTCCACTAGCGACTTTGCGCCACACAAACGGGACCTTAACGCACCCTTGGTATTGGATCTTCAAACTTTTCAGAGCTATCTCTTCCTGGAAGAGTTTCGCACAGCTTTTCGCGAATGGCTTGCGCTGGATCCGGAGCTATATAAAGACGGGTTAATGAAACTGGATTGCTATGTCGATCAACTGAAAGCTGAGGCGCTCGTAAAAGATGTGCGCAAATACAGCCTTTGCCTTTACAGTTGAGTCAAGAAAATTGTGATTTTCCCTGTCAGCCCGCCAATTTGACTCACAGTGGATTGCTCGAATAGGTGTCTATCATGCAGATGGTACACAGGCAAGGTCAAGTTTCCTGCCCGGTTCCGTTGTGGAAGATACGTTAGCCAATCTGACAAAATTGGCCGTTCTGGAAAGTGGATTGGAAGCCAATCAAGCCTGTTTAGTTTCATCTCTTCATGAGAATGAATTTCATGTGAGTGTGGATTTGAATATCCCTTATGAATCATCTTGACAGGATGATCAACCAACCATTCTACGGAAATGTTTTATTACTTCCACCCCTTGTCTACACAGCTGTTCATAAAATCAAAGTTGTTTACGAAACTCAAAAACCGACGGAAATTAGACATAGATTCAATCGCACCCAATGAAATCCAACGCCCAAGTTTCTGCGTGACCAATCCAAGAGTACCGTAAGTAGACAATGGTGCCACATGTGAACAAAAAGTGAAAGTTTTGAGTTGATTCTTTATCTGACGATTGGATTCATTCTTTCTGCGATTTCGGGGTCTATTTATCATCAATCTTTTCATAGTAATAATCCAATCGTCATGGTCTCTACAGAGTTGTTGTAAGATGAATCCTTGCTATCACTTTATTCCACGTCATCAGCGACTTATCATCTTCTCCATGGGCTGAACTTAGACAACTAACTGGATATGAAGCCAACGAGGTCATTGGAAAGCCTTGTAGCATGTTCAACGGAAGAGAAACTAGCGCTAGCTCTATCTATCGAGTGGACACAGCTTTTGACGCTGGTGGATCTTGCGTAGAAATCTTGTTGACCTATAAAAAAGATGGGCGTGCTTCATTTTGTATTTGGGCAATTGAGCCTTTGCATGATTCATTTGGACAAGTCATGTGTAAGCATCATCATCGTATGGTCCCTGTACAATATTGACCTTTGATTGTTTCCTTTTGCAGTCTTTGTAGCTCGGCAAACGGTGCGGTCAATCATTTATTGAATCATGATGTGGCTTCTGAGCTTATTTATTGTTGATACCTTGCTAAAAACGAGGATAGGATGTCACGAGTGAACTCGAAGTTCCGCTATCAAGCTTCTTGGATCTCAACATACCTCGTACTACTGCAGCCGATTTCAACGAAAAGGATATCCCGTGTTCACCAAGGATGCAAGATTATCAACTCCAACAGCGTAATTTTACCTCAAACCAATCGAAACACTTAGCAAAGCCTCCTAGGAATACCTCACTTCATGGAAGCTTAAAGCATAACTCAAGTCGAACAACAAGTGAACGTTCGTGTTATCAACAATCACTAGGATATTCCAAGAAAGAATTTTGTCAGAGTGGCAGAGGTGTAGTGAAAGGCCTATTACGCAAACGGCAGAGTGGCATGCACGCATTTGATCAGGTCTACAGCCCACCTACCCTCGATCATAGTTTTCAGATACCGTATGATCCCGAGCCCAGTCCCACCGGTCTAGAGGCGCAGATCAGCAGTAAGCCTTCCCACCACGTAAGTCCCAAGAAATGGGTAGCAAGACGCAATTCGCACCTCGTACTCGTTACTACCCCTGGCCTCGGGACGTCACCTAACTCCTACTGAACCCCCTGTAGTTAATGATCATCAAGCGCCGAGACCATCGGATCATGTACGCAAACGAGATGACATTAAAATTTTTCGGTTAGTATCATGTGTTAGACAGATCCCCGAGAGAAATTGTTGAGCAAAGGTCTTCTAAAAATCATTTGATCGAATCTTACAGGGCTTCGGATGTACTCTAACAATGATAACTATGAACCAGCTCTTCTTAAACAAGATGTGCTTGAATTCATGCATGGTCGTACACAGAAGAGTACTCGAGTGTTGAGGAACTTTGCGATTGAGCTACTAGCGCGGTGAGTCTCTCGGTGGTGATTTATTTGCAATAATGAAAAACTACCTGGTGTCTATCTGATTACAATCCACAATATTCCACGTCGTCGCGCCACGGTTTGTCCTCGTGTTATACTCATCGTTACTGATCCCCTTGTTTACGGTCTCAGTGGTCGGGCTGGCTGCTGCGAATGTGAGTTCAATTGGAACGAAGTTAACAACCTGTAAGCTCCCCACCTGCTTCATTACTACTTTCCAAGTGTTTTGACAAGTGTTCGTGTTCGAAGTGACAGAAAAAACACTAGTAAAAGCCGCATGAGCTTGAGTGGAGAACTTTGTGAGACTTTTTTTTCCTTGTTCCTAACTTGACAAATCTTTTGAACCATCTGCTGACTTTCTTTCCATTCCTCTTTAGCTACGGTGCATGTAAGTATCAGACCAGATCTTCAATCGAGTGATCTGAGGCTTAGTAATTCATTCAAATCTGACATCTATCGTATTGTTTCTCTTGTCTTGCAACAATATCACCATAGTTCACACCTCTAGTTGTAAGTCTGCTTTTTACTCTTTGCATTTCTCTGATGAGTTTCTCACGGCTTGTTTCGCTTGGTGTATCATCTTAGAGTGGAACGGGGCATTGCGCGCTTTATGTTGTCAGCTTCGATTGAAGTAGCAATACAAAGCCGATGTAAAATACAAAAAAATGAGTAGTGATATCGATGATCTCTGGTGGTCATCAATCTCGATCATATTCACATATTGGACCTTTTCACATTCCTTACAAAATCTGCAATATCGTTTTGGGATTGATCATTTTCAGATCTTTCAACTTTCGATCTTTACTTTGCATGATCCTTTGAAGTATTGATTACTTGAAGGATCTCATTACCTGAAACTTTTTTCAAACAATCAAATCCTCTCTCCATGATACCGAAAAAAAGATCACTGGTTGTAAGCAAGAAATTTCGTTTCACTTCTTTACTCGTTTGTGCGCTAGATTCACTCAAGACAATTGATCAGATTAGTCAAGTGTTTTTTGTTTAGTTGTATCTGTCATTAAATATGTGTTCTTTAGTCATCTTTTATGCCACAATTGTTATCGGGTCCTTTTGTTAGGCTATAATGTTTTGTAATGATCAAAATTAAGCTAAAAACCGGTGAGAATGTGACACCACAACCCGAGATTATGATCCTAAGACGGCCCACAATCATTTTATTAAATATCAAACAAGCCAACAAAAAAGTGTATTGTCCAATGTGATTTTGCTTCATCAATCAAGACAAATGGACATGCATGCTTGAACATGCATATTGTAAACCAGCTCAGGCAGTCCTAGGTAATCTCAATCTGTCATAAAAACCTTCTGTTGTTTCACAAAAATATAAACCTATATCAAGTTTATTTCTACTCTTACTACATACTCAGCTTTATGAATAGCTATCAAGGGCATCCACGTAATTCAGAATTCAGACCTGATCAGTTGAAGATCTTTTTTGATTTACTCAAAGTTATAGTCAGAGTCGAGCTGACAATTTTTCTACTGTTCATCAACTTCTTAAAATGCCAGCTAATACATCCATATACCTGTGAGTTGAGATTCGAACTTGAGGCAGATTTGTGTCATTTAAGCGTATAATCTGTTTTCAAACATTTGTCTCGAAAGGCCCGAGGGAATAGAGGCAAATCTGGAGAAGTCTGAGTTGAGGTTTTAGCCAACTGCGATGGTGGTCCAGCCCAGTTGGCAAATACACAATTTGAAATTCTAGATGAAACTATAGTTCCAAGATAAACGTAGTAAATTAAACCATAGTTTGATTAATGTTCTGATTAGTCAACTTCAGTCAATTTCAATTTGAACTTGTTGACCATCGATTCGACTTTAATTTAATTTTTTTCTTCAACTTATTCTCAACAACTTCTTTTCCTTCTCTGACTTCAATCAGACATGCGACCTTCTCTAGTACCTATCTTACTGGCTGCTGCCTCATCATCAGCTCTCGTTGCTGCTCACTCGGCTCATCCCGGTGATCTTCATGGTTGTCGACCACTTCAAAAACGTCAAGTGATTCCTGGTGGTGGTGGTGAAGGTGGTGCTTCTTCAGGACCCGCTAGTTCTCCTCAGTATGTCTTTCTTAATCACTCAAACTCGTTCATCCACAAATTACACTATTTGAACACCTTTGCTTCCTTTTGACAGATCGGCAGGTTATAGTTGTGATGCAAATTCTTGCAAGTTACCTAAATGTCAATGTGCTTCTATCACACCTCCTGGTGGTCTCAATCCAACTGATGTGCCTCAGTTTATCGTCTTCACGGGTACGTCTTTCTTTGACTTATTCTCCTTGATGTTCATTTTCCCTCACACCTTGTTTCTCTCTCGGTAGCCGATGATGCCATTCAATCATATACTATCAACGCTGTCAATCAATTCCTTGCCCAGCGGAAGAACCCCAACGGATGTCAACCCAAGGTCAGGAGAAATGCATCATTATCATCATAGTTTATCTCTCAAATGACACGACGTATTAATCATTGTTCTTCTGGCGATCAGATGACTTACTTTGTGTCACTCAACTACACCAACTACTCTATGGTCACTGATTGGTATGTAGCGGGAAATGAGATTGCAGATCACACTGTTTGTCCAGTTTCATCATTTGTTCTTCCGGTCTTTGTGACTCACTTCTTATGTTATTCTTGATCAGATGACTCACGTCGGTGACGCGGCTGTCAATGAGATCGATGGCAACATCATTGCTCTTAACTCACTCTCTGGTATTCCGATATCTGAAATACAAGGATTTCGAGCTCCTTACCTTAACTATTCAATCAATACTATGCAACATCTCAAAGACGCCGGATTCACTTACGATTCATCCACCACATCTGCCACACCTGCCAACATGTCAGGTACTGATGCGTATTGGCCCTACACGCTTGACAGTGGTTTTGCAAATGATTGCTTATCTGTCCCTGGTCTCTGTCAAGGAAAAGTCAAACTTCCAGGGGTGAGTCTGAATTATAGTCCTCAGATCTTGATATTGGGTTTTGCTGACATTGTTCTGGTAGATGTGGGAAATTCCAATGTACGGTATATTTGATGAGAAGCAAGCAGCTGGTGTTCACTTGATGGACCCTTGGCTCGATGACGCAAACCCAGATAACGTTTTAAATTGGATGAAGTCTACCTTCTTGACTCATTACAATGGGAATCGACAACCTTTTGGTCTCTACACCCACCCTATCCATCTTGCTACTGGTTATCCTGGTCTAGCTGATCCCGTCGCACTAGTCAAGATGGTGAACGCTTTCTTGGATTGGGCTCAACAAATGCAAGGTGTTTGGATCGTTAGCAATGCTCAGTTGCTTAGTTATGTACAAAATCCAGTTCCTATCAGCAATCTTAACAGTGTTGCTGCCCTAGGCTGTACCACCCCATCAGTTTCTGATAAAATTTGTAACGGTACGATCACCTTTGTTCATTCAACACGTGGTACATTCTAACATGATTCTCTTACAGGAATGGTACCCAACCAACTCGGTTTACTTCAGAATTGTCCATTCAGTGACTTTCCTTTCACCACTTGTTATGGATGTCCAGCGAGTCCGCCCACACCAACGAATCCATTACCACCTCAAGCAGTTGCATCAGGTGGAGCAAGACATCGATTGCCTGCGAATTGTTCTACTCCATTCTGGGATCCTATTGGAAACAAATGTCTTTGTACTTCCAGTAGTTGTCAATTTAATGATCAGACTCGACCGATTGGACCTAATGGGGCCAATTTGACTGGTGGTGGTACCGGTACTGGAGAGAATGCAGGTCCAGCGAACATTTACACCCCATTCAGGAATGGAGCTGCTCAAGCTCTTCCGGATGGTGTCTTTGCAGCACTCATGGTTGCTATTGGATTCAGCTCATTTATGATTTGATTTTAAGTAAAGATCATCTTTAATTATTGATATCATACTGATCTTTCTTGGTAGCGCCTTAACCACATTCTTGCCTTGTCTGATTGTAGTACTCTGTAACCCTCGTCGTCGTCTCTCTCTCTCTCTGTTCCTTATCCTTCTTTTTTGTTTCCACATGCCAAACTTTCTTTTGGAAACATTCAATCTATCTATATATCTATCTTACGATTATTGACTACTACTACTAACTCACATTATTGCAATTGGATTCGGAAATAAATACTGCAATCAGTTACATCATACTTAATTGAGTCTAGGATGTGTGTGATGATTGCATTATGTGTTTAGTTTGTTTTTGCTGATCTGATCTATATCTATTGATTAAAGAAATCTTTTCCCATATTTTGCAAATGATTGAAATTATCCGTTCTTTTCTGAAACTTGATCAAAATGTTAAGTTGTGCAAACAAACAAAAAAGTTGAACGGGTAATCCAACCTTTTGAGAAAGAGAAAAAGATCTTTGAATTTGGTATTCAAATTGAATGAACATGATGAATTTTACAACCACAAGAAAAAACTTATCATCAAAAAACCAATTCTTTTGCACCTCAAAACAAAAAAGAAAAGTAATGATCATCAAGTATAAAAGTGTATGAACAGATAATTAAATAAAAATTCAAAAAAAAAACGAGAAGAAGAGAATTAAAGTCTGGTTTTGATTTTTTTTTGTAATAGAAAAAAAAAGATAAATTTGAAATGAAGTTTTTGTAAAAGAAGAAAAATTGAAAGGATTGATTAAATTAGAAATAAAACTTGTGAAAATTACAACATCAGTATTCAAGAAATCAAAACAAAAAACATCATCATCATCATCATCATCATCCAACATCCACATTTCACATTTCACAACCACATACGAGCAAAAAGAAAAAAAAAGAGGCAAGGAAGGAATCAGATATAAGTTTCGACGGTTTTTAAAAAGGAATTTAAATCCATTGAAAAGAAGGAAGACGTTGAGAATTTAAAGTTTTTTGATGAAAAGGATGAAACTGATGGTTTAAATTTTCTTCTTTTTGATTTTCATTAAATTCGATCGGTTTAGATCTTAAGATGATCGATGAATAATCTTGACGCTGATGATTTAAATCTGTTTGAATTTCATTCGATTTCATTCGATTTTCTTTTTCTAATTTGTTTTGATTTAATTTCATTCCATTCTTACTTTTACTAAACTGTTTTTCACGTTTTAACTAATCAAAAGATCATGTATGTTTGTTTTCCCCCCCAAAAAAAAAGTCAATATTAATTTTTTTTGTTAAAACAGAGTCAAAGACAGAAAGGGAAAATCTTAAAGAAATCTTACGTATTCTACTTCTTGTTGTTTAGCTTCTAATGCGATATTAAGTCCTTCTATATCCTCTTTTAATCCTACTTTTGTTTTACGTAATGAAGTGATTTTGACTAAATGGATTTCAAAAAAAAAAGATAAAAAGAGTGAGAAAGAGTGAAATGAATTAGTTTTTGAAAAAGTTAAAAGAAGAATTGACGCGAAAAAAAAGAAAAGAATTCAAGATCAGTGCTCACCTTCTCGATCAGCAGATTCGAATCTTAATTTTTGATTCATCTCTTTAAATTCTTTCAATTTGTTTTCTAATCTCTTTTGGATTTCTTTTAATTTCGTCATCTCATCAGATTGGGTTTGAACTCTTTGAATCTCTAATTCAAGTTGAGTTTGAGTTTGATTCAAATTCACTTCAACTCTCGAAAGTTTTTCTTCTTGAATTTGATATTTTTCTTTGATTTCTTTCTGTCCACTTTGTAATGTGATCAATTCAATCTCCATCCCTTTGATCTCTTCTTTTAACTTTTCATTTTCAAGTCTTAATTCAGCTTCTTGATGTCTCAAAGTTTCCTTCAATTTATCAGCCTTTTGATCTTTCTCTATCATCTTCTTTAATCTTTCTTGACTTTCTTTCACTTCTCTTTCTAATTCTTTTTCGTTTTCTTCCTTGGTCTTAGAAGATGAAAGATTCTTTGATAATTCGAAAACTTGTTGATTCGATTCTTCAAGAGCTTTTTCAAGTTCTTTGATTCTTGATGATGATGATGATAAAGAAGTTAGGTTTTTTAATTCTTGGACTTGTTGGTTTGAATGTTGTAACGCTATCTCAAGGTCTCTTACTCTTTCATCATGTACACTTTCAACCTTTGATCCTCTTTTGATTTGTTCATTATATCTAATTTCCAGTTCAGTATATCGATTCTTCAATCCTAAAATCTCTTGAGATTTACTTTGTACTTCTGATTTTAATTTCATTAAATCTTTGTTTTGTAAATTATTCAACAGATTAGGCTCTTCGATCAATTTATTGAACTTCTTCACAGGTGTTAAGAATCGTACAACTTCTTTCTCTTCTTGAATTCCCTCTAATCTTTCATTTAGTTTTTTGATTTCTTCATAACATCTCTCGATCTCCATAGTTTGGGTTCGATTCCTTTCTTCTAATTCCGAATTCGAATCTCGATAACTTTCTAATAAAGGTTGAAATGTAAGTACAGATGATCTGGCTTCTTCAAATTGACTTTTTAACCTCATCACTTCTCCTAAACTCATGGACCATTTCGTCTCTCCTGTTTCATTGAGTTTATTCAATGAACCGATTTGATTCGTTAGCTTATTCACAATCGCTTCAAGTTTTTGACTTTGTTGAATTCGTTCAGTTCTTTGATTTTCGGCTGCTTCTTTAACTTTACGTTTTAATGCATTCAACGCTTCAACTGTCACTTGGTTTGATCTTTCAGTTTCTTCTTTATCATCTTGGATCAATCTGAGCATCTCATTCTTGATCGAAAGCTCTTGTCTTAAACTTTCTGCAACTCTAAATCATAAGAAATAAACTTCAGATTCAGCTTCACCTTCAAACATCATTGTTGAAAGTAAAGGGAAAAAACGTACGACATTAGAACTGCGTAACGATGGTTGAATTGGTTAAGATCATGACGAGTAACAGATCCCGATAGATTGTTGACGGGCGGTGGAGGTTGGTGATGTTCAGACTCCGTTCCAATTTGTCTTTGATGATCATCAAAGTCTTGCTCTAAGGCTCTTTGTTCGGGATTTATATCCTCAAGCTGCTTCGCAGGCTCTCCAATTGTCTCATCCCCTTGAAAATCCTCTTCATTCATCTCCGGAGCTGTTACCATTGACAGATCCATAGAATGATACACTGAAACACTCTCGTTATCTAAATTGTCAGATTTGAATGAGATTTGAGAAGGTGAACCTGGTTGTTGATGTCCAAAGAATCGTTGAAGTTGTGATGGATTTGAGTTCAATTTCTTCCTAGTCTGTTGATTAGGTCCAGACTGATTAGTTCGGTTTACAGTTGGTATTTCAGATTGATCTAGAACAGGTATATCATCAAACCCAAACTTTTTTGCATCTTGCTGTTTCTGTCTAGATTGATTTGTTTGAAATTTGTGAAGATTTCGTGACTGAAAATTATGATTAGAAAGTTGATGGGGTACCCTAGCATTGATGGATTGAGGCCTTTTTCCGGTAGTTTCATCCACATGGATCTCAATGTAACCAGATGATGTATCAGACAAGGCAGGCGTCAGTGGACGTCGGATAGAATGTATAGGATTCAAAATTGGTTTGTTGATCCGATTTGAAGTTGAGAGGTTAGAGTTGTTATGACTCTCATCCAGAAATAGGTTTTTACGTCGAAGTGCTAGAGGGGATACAGGGGCTTTGGGTGTCGAGTGGGATCCACCTGGACGCACTTGAGGTACACGAAACGGAGAGAAACTAGGTAAACCGAGTTGACCCTTTCCAGTTTCAAACACGTTGTCTTCCTGCTGATGACCATTTCCAACGTTCTCGGAAGCCGGTGCCTCAGAATGCAGTTGGGCTGATGCTCCGTCTATTTGCAAAGGAATACCAGGTTGATGATCTTGTGAAGTGTGACTTTCGACACGCTCTTGATAGGTCAAGATCTTTTGGTTTCCGTGCGGTTGGGCAGTCTTCAGCAATGGCTGATTTAAATTCAGATCAGAGACATGACTGTCTTCGGACGCGTTGCTTTCACAGCCGTCTGGATGGTCTGTTACCGACGATTCAGACTTGCTGTCATTTTCCGTACTGATTTGATGATTCCTGATGATTGAATAGTCTCGAAGTGTAACAGGAGATGAGAAACCGAGATCGAAATGGGGGAGGGATTGATCATGAAGTTGACTGAAACTTTTACCATTTGGATTGGTAAAGATGGATTGATTTTGATTATTTTGATTATTATTATTATTATTGAAAATCCGGACTTCACCAGAGATAGTGGCAGGTTGAGTTGGATCAGGATCTGTGACAGGAGAATCAATAAATCTGAGCTGATAATCTGATTTTGATTTACTTCGAGGAGGAGTGATCTGAGAGGGAGGTCGAGGAGGAGATGAGGTATGAGAATCAAGAGAATGATCATGAGATTCTTGCTTGATGTAGGAGGCGTCGGGATCGACTGGATGAAGAGCTTGTGAAGGTGATTGAATTGAATAATCAACAAATGACAGAGATTGTAGATCAGAACCAGTGGTGTTCGAAGGTGAACTAGGGGTATAGGAATATTGAAGTTTTGAAGGAGTTTTGACTACTGAGGATTTCCATGGAGGTTGAGCGGGTACTGAAGGCGCGATGGGTAACTTGTGAAGATGACTTGAAGGAGATTGAACAGGTGCGATTGAATGCGTAGGTGGTAATGATACAGCTTCAGTGTCATGATTGGGGTATTGCTGAGTGAAATCTTGAGTAATTGGTTCTACATGACCAAGGTTAATAAAAGAAGAAGTCTTGTTGAAGGGGGGCGCAGAAGTAGATCTATGTGAAGAATTGAGTTCTTCCACTCGCTCCTGGGGATGGTATTCTTGAGCAGATTGAGGTCTTATAGGAAGATGATCAGATGGAACTGAGAGTTGATGATTTGATGAATTAAATTGAGGTTGAAATCCAAAGATAGGACTGATTGGTACAGTGTGATTGGCTATTGATGAAAGATGATGTTCATCGATATCAAAAGTTTGAATAAGTGATTGAGAAGATGGTGGTGAGGATGGTGGAATTAATGATGAATCTAGTAAATCTTGAGATGGAATGCGTTCGAGCGAATGGTCAATCAGATGAGATTGAGATGGATTTGATTCAGGTTTGGTGATCAATTGTCGATATAATCTTTGGAATGGAGTAGGTGTTGAGATCCGAATGGTCTTCTCATCTATGGTGGTTTGATTAGGACTTGAACTTGGACTGATGGGTCTTCTTGTGTTGATAAAGTAATCATTTGAACTTGATTGATTGATACTTGATGAGTTTGGTTGATAACTATCTTGTTCAAAGTTTGAATCCATTTGATTGATCGATTTGATTTGATTTGATGATGAAGTGAGGTTCCAAATCAAAACTTGAAGTGAGAATGCTGAGGAATCCAGAAATCAAAAACCAATCCATCCTTTAAGCCGTCTCGACTGCTCACGTGATCATTGACAACATCCATTCACATTTCAATGGGCTTGACATCCACCGAGACCTAGATTTCAGAGTGCCTACGTAGATAATTTCAAATTTTCAAAAGACTTGATCTCCTGTTTGTTCCACACACACACATCAAGCCTCTCTGATGAGGATTACAGCCATCTTTCAGGCTCTTGGGGGTTGGAATCCTCCTGTTAGGCCAAGCATGAAGATGACAAAATGATCATAAAGCAAGGATACAAGAGTCTTGTTTGATTTAAATGGTTATCCATGTTCAACTTATTGATGAAAATCTGTTCAACAATGATATGTTCAACATGTGATGGATAATGAGATTGAAGCACTCAAGTTGACCTTAGATGACACACAAGACACACAGGTGATTGATCATCTGATGCATCTTCAAAGGAAGTCTCTCTAAAAACCATTATGTACAAGGAACTATCAGATTACTTACATTCAAGGTGTCTTCAAAAGCTAGATTCCAACTTGCTACTTTACTTTCTCCCTACAGCACAAAGCTAGATTTATACTGGTGGTACATGTGTGTGGAAGTATGCTTGATGATCTTGGGATCTTTCCTTCTCTACTCTTTCTACAGTGCAGTGTGATCCCCAAAACTGAAGCAACTTCTCCTTGACCTTTTCTATGATATTCAATTTCCACCACTCTTTCCTTTACCTATTTGTAGTAATTTTTACCTTTGAGATCTGAAGTAAGGTTCTCTCTTAATATGAAAATTGAATGATTCAATTCCATTTCTTTTTGTAATTTGTCTTGAGCTAAGTAGAAGCTATATGTGAATCAACACAAAATTCTTCTGCTGTCTGTATGGTATGATCACCTTATCTTTTCAAAGTTTTTTTGGGCCATCTAACCACTTTTTTTTGTAAACTTTTTAGGGTCTTCAAGGTGGTTCCAGCAACCCATATTGTTTGGGTTTTCTGTCTACTGTCTGAGCCAAAGGCTTAAGCATTTTTCAGAGACTTAGGCAATTTCTGTTGTGCAGCAGAAGCTACCTCACTCTTAGACTCTCTATATCTCTCAACCACCCTATTCTCTATCAAGGGAGGGTACTTGATTTGTATCAGCTTTGTTAAACTATTCATTCAATTTCATGTACAATGATGAATCTGAGTGACAAAGGCGCTGCACGTGATTCTGGAACCAGGGAATATATACGTGAAGACTAAGTCTATTATTGAGTAAATCATATTCCAGGATCCAAACAGAGTCAATTTTTGCAGCTAACCTTGAGCATGACACACAATCTATGACTTTTAGTGGGTTTGACTATATGATTGAATATTTTCAAGGATGATATCCAATTCGTATCGGCAAGATTGAAATCTGGTTTGAACCAAGCGTTCCCTTTGACTTTCAGAAACCTTTTACTTGAATCTAACTAGATCTGGTTGACATGAGAGCCAAAATGAGAAAAGAAATTCCGATAGGTAGAATTTAAAGCTGATTTGCTTCGGATGCCTCAAAGGAGTGATCCGGTTACAATTGATTTGATATCAAAGGATTGTGATAAGGAACGTTTCAAGTAGAATAAAAAAAACAAGATTGATTGATTTAAATTTAGTATGGTAAAGAGTGTTTCAAGAAGAATATAAAAAAGGAATTAAAATCTCAAAAGTCACAGAACTGAAGATAATTGAAATCATTGTGTGATGTTGTAGTTAGACTGGATTTGTAAATCTCAAGATTTCACATTCATTTCTCCAATCGCGTGAGTCAAGATGTTTCGAACTGTTCTTAATCCTTGTGTACTTTGATAGTGATCGGCTAGGGCTTTAGTTGCGGCAGTAATGAACTCTTGATACTTTTGAGCAAAATCTATTTGAGGTAGCAATCCCATTGATTTCATTACGGCGTTCATGTTAGTGATTGTCTTGAGTGATCGACCTTGTCCAGCTGGTTCCAATAGAGGCAAGAGCATCCATTCTATAGGTGAACCTGGAAGCGAAAGCAATAAGTCAGGATGTTAAAAGAGATAGGTGAACAAAGAAAGCCAATCAAAGTCACGTAGGTTTTGATCACAATTCGGGTATCCAGGTAGTGAGAAGCTCTTACCTTTCTTATCAGCCAATGGTCCTTCAGCAAGAGTAGATAGATAGATCTTATTAAACACCATATTTGCCTCAGTTTCCGTACCAAACCATCCCATAAGAACTCCATGCACACGTTCGAGTGTCACATCCGCTTCATGTTTCAATCGTTGATAATATTCAGGTAAAACCTTTTGTCCAGACCTTCCCATAAACGTTTGCACATCTTGAACCACATAGAGATCTTTCAAAGACTTATCAATCAGTGGAAATGCTTTGATGATGGCTTTGGTTTTCTCTTCAGAAAGATCCCATTGTTCTGCCTTTCTTTGAAATGAGACTTCGAGACCAAAGTTCTCTGGATGTCCATCTAATGAGTTCAATCTGGCGATGGTTTCAGCTCTTAAGTCAGGAGCCGTGATATGAGCTTGACCGAACATATGCAAAAACGTCAGCTGATATTGATGTGCAACTGTTTTGACAAGTGAAACCGTTGAGAGTTGGAAAGAAATAGATTCAGTAAATCGACCAAAACATAAAAAAGACATTTATATTTTCTCTTACTTGGCAAGGGCTTCACCCGAAGCGAAGTTGTATATTTCCGAAACGCATCAGCCAGTTCATCCATGTCGATATTGGGATCGATTCTCTCGCGAAGGAACTCCTTGAGCTCGTCCACAGATTGTATCAATCGCTGTTGAGTAGCCTGATATGCCTGCATTGCGTTCTTAGCAACGGTAAGTTGATGTTCGAGATTATCAATCAATTTAAAATTCAATTTGCTGTACTCTGATGTTCGATCCAAGGCAAAATCTTGCCCTGTGATTTGTTTAAAAAACTTCCAAGGGTTTTTAACTTGTCTACCTTTGATGATAGATGCAAATCTAGCGGTGAGTAACTTGGGGTCGGTTCCATGTAACTTATAATCTGTAATATGTTTTAAGAGCTCATCTAATTCATGGTTCATAAAGGCAGCTTCTGAGAAATGAGGTGCAGGTTGAGTTTTACGCCAGAAGAAGATCACTTTGCTTAATTTCGACAAAAAAGTTGAAATTCGATCCGAGAACTTCACCCAAGCTGCTTTCATTTTTTGACCTGGTGATAGAGTTTGTCGGGTAGGCTGATTTTCTTCATTCGTGAATCGGTTATCGAAGACTGCTTCAACTTCTTCATCTGTGTCCTCATCGTCTGATTCCATATGGATTGAATTCGTACGATGAGATCCTTGGTTTGAATTTTGGGACCAAACACGATTCGTAGGCGATGTGACTCTATCACCAAACCCCTCAACATGCGAGCCAGATGTTGCGCCTCGGACAGCTTCTTCTTCTTTGATGACTAGGCTGATCGTCACTTGACATTGTAATGAAAGAGCGAGAATGATTGATAGAGCGAGTGTGAAATGCATGGTGCGCACGGCGAGCGAAACGCTTCAGTCCAAGTCCAGGAAGATAGACCAAGTGAGGAGATGAGATCGCGCTGCAACAAAGATGACGGAGAAAGCCTATGTTATTTTCAAGGAGCCATGGCAAGATCTTGGTGAGCAAAGGGATCAAAACAAGCAGCTGAGAAAGTACGCCCTAAAAAAGTGCGACACCTGAA
Organism: Melampsora americana; assembly: GCA_022264835.1. NCBI lineage: Eukaryota > Fungi > Basidiomycota > Pucciniomycetes > Pucciniales > Melampsoraceae > Melampsora > Melampsora americana. The sequence goes on along the minus strand of JAIFHY010000012.1, from coordinate 717,552 downwards.
CTTCAAGGGGATTCTGGATATATGGTAAAACATCTCCTTGAAACGAAGACTGAACGTCCCGTCGATTGACAACTTTTGTTTGCTGACCGCTTTCGAGTACTCTTCGCCGCTCTGCACCTCGCCTTGAGTCTAAGAGGTTCATTCTTCACCTCATTCTTACATGCGCGATCCCGACTTGGAAGCGATGGCAAACAAGATCCTCGATTTGGAAATGACATCGATAAGGATTAGAAAGATGCGATCACGCGTAGCACCACGCAATACTTCCGCGACGTGGGCGATTTATCTCCATCATCGGATGTAACTTCTAATAAGTCTGAAACACAAGCAACTTTCAATAGAGTCCATCCTCGAGAGCTTGTTATGTCTCTAACACTGGATTGATTCCACCTCTGGGAATACTAGAGCTGCATTTCACCAAGCAGGAGGATGGAATGCGCGTTCGGCTGTGTTTCACTCGCACAAAGAAGTGATATCTTCGGCGTTGGCTCCAGATGAGCTCATGCTTGAGCTAACACTTAACTTATCAAATTCCCCCCTCCCGATACACATTTCTCAAACTTGATTTCCAGTCAGTTTTGAGTTTTCCAGTTGGTGACGTGGTCAGTTTGATTTGAATTGGACCAAGAAACTGGCCACGACTGGAAAACTGCTCATGTTAAGACCCTCAACAAAGTGTAGTCCACTTGATTGAGTTGAAACCAATTATAACCTTAATTCACCTTTTTTTCTAGCTATATTGCTATGTTAAAGAAGGTCTTGTCTTTTATGTGAAGATGCCAGAAATTTCTGACGAGACCTTTATATTTCTGACATGACAGGTTTTTTGAGTGGCCAGTTTGCTGAGTGGCCAGTTTGCGAGTTTGTTGCCAGTTGGATTTTGACAGAATTTGAAAGGCACCTCACCAACTGGAAAACTCAAAGCTGACTGGAAATCAAGTTTGAGACACAATAGTCGAGCAAACTTAACAAAGTTCCTCGCCAAAGGCCCGAGGCTTGGGCGAGGGATTTACCTCAAAAACCGGAAATCTCGCGTGGGAAGTAGCCTGTATTTGGCTAAAAATCATTACATTCCAGCCCACCTGAATGCTCGCCAGCTGGATTCAAAAGAGCTGAAATAAACATTTGGTTGGTTGTGTGCATCGCAGCAGAAACAAAGCTACCTACACTCTCAACCTTGAACCGGCACAAACAGACACGCAAGATGTTAAGGAACCTTTGTCCCGCTGGAAGAGAGATCTTATGAGGCGTGGAATCCTTATAATGGGCAACAGAGGGGAAACAGACAACAATCTTGCTGTTGCGAGTCAAACATCATGACTCGGGAGGGGGACTCTGAGAAGTTTAAACTTAGCTTAACCCAAGCCCTCTCTGCGCGGCCGCGTCCGCGCCCTCGCAGAGGGGCTTGCGACTAATCGTGAGATCCTGGCACGGAGACTCCAAGGATTAAGTCCTCTTATGTGGTTTTTCGCATTTCCCTGCTTTCCGCGCTGACAAACACTACTTTGCCTTGCAGGCAAAGTTGTTCACAATGGTTTTCTACACATATTCATATGCTGATATCATAGATACCAGCAGTGATGCAGCGAAAAAATGACTCAGAACATCTTTACAACACTGGCCTGTATTGTGGTCTTTTGCAACACTTTTTGCACGCTGGTTTCTGCCTGTGGCGAAAACTCCCAATCTTTTTGCACATGCCACTTAACTATGTACATACATATGAGAGTAATATAAAAAGTGACTCCTCTACGAGTCATACGTGTCCAAAATGTGACTTCATGACAAATGGAGTTGGGGAATAAGGTGACTCAAGGTAGAGGTTTTGGCTGCTTTGAGTGAAAGACCATTTTCCCAATTTCATAAGATTTATGCAAAGTTTAATGAAGTTGGGATTAGTTTTGGGACACCTGATCTTTTCAAGCAGAAAAGATGCGTATATTTCAGCCGTGAAGTGTGTGATCAAAGAATTTGATTTTGCTTCTTATATTTGATATATTTATTTCATCGTCCTTATTTCAATTTTTAACTACTTGCAATTTATTTGAATTGTTGTCATGGTTGTGTTTTCTTATTTGTATGCGTGTCTTTTAACTCTTACCATAGTTGGATTTCTTATTTTTTGATATATATCACCCTTGAGTATGAGTAAAGAAGGGTTTGATCCTCATCAAATCAAACCTTTCTTAACATCATTTATACTTTCCTAACCCTCCTTTACATCATTTATACTTAATTGCTTACGGCGTATTTCGTCTCTTTGTGATTGACTGCTCCGGAAATGTCAGCTCATCATTTTGTAACTCGTACACGTCCTCATATAGACCTATTGGCGATCAAATGGTGCCAATCGTTGGATGGGACCGGTGTATGCCCAAAGGAGATAATGTACGCTTTCCTGACATCCAATGACGACGTACTTAAATATAGGCGTGGAAAATGGAAAGCGGACGGGTGGGCTTCCACTTTAGACATTCTTCATGCTATCATGAATTTGGCAAATGAGAGGCGGGAAAGCTCTGAAGCATGGAGAGCCTTTATTCTTGCGGAGGTAAGTCACGTTTTTTTTTTCTTCTGAATCACCTTAACTAATATTTGGTTGATCACTAATGTTTGGTGTGTGATCAGGCACAGGAGTGCATCAAGATTGATTTAGAATCAAAGCCAAGATCATACTTCAGCTCAAATAAGATAGATCCTGGCTTTTTTGACACAAAACAGATGGAGGCACGGGAAGCAAACATCAAAAGTGACATGCCTTTCTTATATTCTCTAGTGTATAATCAGTTGTCGAACGCTACAGCCGCCACCAAATTCTTAACAGCCGGTGGTCCTAGTTTTGATACGTGGGATGACATGGAAAGAAATGAACACATCCCGGAAATCAGTTTGACTTCTGAAGGGGACGTCGATGTGGAAAATTCCGAACATGATGAGATCGAATATGTCCTGGGGGGAGATTCAAGTGTCGCCGGGCGCAATCGTGCTTTGCTGGTGAGTAGGACTAACCTTCAAAAGAATGACACCACGTGCCTTTTCACTTTTGACATCCTCTCTTTGCGTCTGCAGGTCTCAAGCACCATCTGTGCTATGATAATGTTTGTGTCCAACCGTTGTGCAAATGGCTTCCAGTTGCACAATGCCCTTAAATTTGCAGCAACAGGTGTCACTTCCAAGGTGTTCAAGTTCTTACAGACTCTAGGCATCAGCACCATTCGTAGAACAGCCGAGCGGGCATTGGAGTCTCTTCGATACACACAGAAATCTGTGTTGAGAAAGCTTATGTCAGGCACCTATACGTTACGGCCTTTAATCTGTATGGACAATTTTGACATCCTACAACAGGTCCATCACTTCAGAGTTGAAGCGTCTAGTCACCTATTCCATGGTACGTGGGGGTATTTTCATTTTATTCCGGAATATCTGGTCAAGCAGCTTCAAGGCCACCGCGCAAGCTATGAACTGGATCCCTTCCTGGAAGCTATGTCTTTGGCTAAGGATAAGCCAGTGACATTCGATGTATTACGACTCAAGACTAATCATGTGAGCCATTTGAATGCCACACTGAAGAGTCAGCTAACTCGAGCGATGTACCAATACGTAATCCAAGCTGGTAACCAGCCAAAGCGGAGAATGACTACTTTCCCCCCCGAGATTGAAAAAATTCCTTGCCATGATTCAAAACTATTCCTATTCGAGTTGATAGATGCTCCCGATAACTCAGCTGAAGGAGTATCTCAAGTGTTTGAGCATCTGGCTGAGCAGTGTGGTATGTCATTGGATTCAATGGCAAAATTTATTCAGATAATTGAAGGTGATATAGGTACTTGCCAAAATGTAGAAAGTCTTCGGAAGAAACGCCATCCTGCGAGTGTCCAATCAGAAAGCCTAAAAAATACAATCACCATTCAGGGTGTGGCTCACATTCAATGGAATGTGGCCCAATATCTTCTCACCCACCATTGGGGTGATCCTAATGATCGAAAAGATACCGGCGTGTGGAAGATGTGGCAGGCTCTCGGCGGATTGAAACGCAAGCTGCCTTGCAACATGGACTTTGGAACCATCATGCAAGTCATTCATAAGTCTCACAATGCAACTTTAGTTGCGTGTCTTAGGTAAGTAATTGTGATTCCATATCATTAATGTGTAGTAGCGTGCTTACTGACACCGGCTTTTTTTTTGGGTCAGGCACATTATCAACGAATGGGGCAAACCCATTGACTTAGCTGAGGAAGGGGTTGCGCAAAGCGTCGTTGACAAATGCTTCGAATTTGTTTGTTCAACAAACAAAGACCAGCAGTCCTCTAGCGCTCATTCAAGTGTCTATGTTCAAAACTTGCAATTGTGTATTCGGGATTTTGCTACAGTGATAGAAGCTAGTGAGGCAATGCAAGCAGGTGACGTAGGTCGCCTTCTTGTAATCTATAGGATGTGGGCGCTGATGACTCATGGAGCCAAAGGTCTTCCAAGATACGCCCTACATCTCACACGTTTCATTCTCCTAGTGGAAAAAGATCTACCCTTTTCATTAGCCAAAGTCATCAAACACTCGCTCCTCATACCTTCAGAAATGTGGCCAGACCATTGCATTGGAAATGATCTATGGCTGGAGATTCAAAACTATTGGCTTAAGCATTATGGGGTTCAGGGGGTTAATGTGTTTGATATCTCTCAGTACATGAAGTTAATTCCTCTGACACATTGTTTGACTTGTGTGTAGGGGAATGGGACGGATTTTGAAAAACTCATTGATCATTCAATTCTCATCCCTTTGGTATGTCTCAGTTTGTCATCATGTATATAGTTCATTTCATTTACATTGAAATCATTTCTGGCTCGCTTATCCACCTTATCGGACAAATTTGATTGATACAAAAAGATTCGGAAACTCTACCATCAGATCATGATACAATCCGGCATGAAACCCATTCGCCAGAACAAGTTGCACAAGATCAGCCCACAGTCTTTAGAAAATCATCAACGGATGTTTGATAAACACCTGATGTCACAAGTTAGTTTGAAAGCGGATAAAAGTTTCAGTGATACTCTAGGACTTGGAACTCAAATTTTTCAAAAGAACCTGCTCACCGATAAACAACAAAACAAGCCCACGAGATATCGATGGGGTTTTCCAGGCGCTCCCCTCATTGTGGAGGCGGCAGAGGAGGTTGCTCATGTGAATACATTGTGATTTCCAAAACGGTAGCCCTGCTCCGGTTGATTGAATCTTCACTACCAGATGGACGTCGTATTTCTTCTTGACTTGGCATCGCGGCTTGTGAGGGTGGATCTGAAGCCAACTTCGATTAGAAAATGAGTGATTTTAATATTAGTTTTCCAAAAAGTTGTAGAGATAGATACATACTTGATTAATATTATCTTTAAGGATTGCTCGCCTAGTTGATTGGGATTGGTGTCCCTTTGCACCGTCTTGGAGAGCATCGAGGTCCATCGCCTCCTGAACCGCCTGTTCATGTAAACTATACTCATCAGTGGTAGGATGCAGTATGGCCTTTGAGTCCGGACCTGCGCGCCAAATATTGATCTGGTCCAAGATCGAGTCATAAGACTTTGGAAGAGGTTCGGTTCCAAAGACCTTGTCAAGCAATATACCACCTGCAAACAAATGATTGTTAACAATGACCACCCAGAGCTGTTCAAGAGAAAATAAGTATCGTGGTTCAATGAGACTTCCATGCGGATATCCGAATTTGAAAATAGCCTGAATGGAACGTTGAAGGTTGCATAAAAGTCGGATGAAGCAAAAGTCCTGGCGCATCTTTAGGTTGGCCTTTCGCAACTTAGGAGGTGCGGGTGTTGTTTTTTGTGAATGATGGGTTGATTGATTGGTGTGAGCAATGATGGGTCGTATTCCTTCATCTCAATGAGCTCCTCAAAGTTCTTGATGGAAACCGTCCTCTGAGAGTTGATGAAGCCGATTGCAGCCTGGGGCTGACAATTGGAGCACAGGCACTCGCGCATGCCCTTTTGGAATTGCCGATCCTTTTCTTCTAGGTATCTGAGGTCGTCAAGTGGGAGGGGGAAGTATCCGTATCTGCGAATGACACAATCACATCAGCCTTTGCCCTTAGGCTCACATACATCAGTATAGTAAACAGTGAGATACGTACTTAAGATCCACTGCAAAAGCCACACGCAAACAAACGGGAGTGATTGCCATTGCGTGCATCCGATCATTGTCCGTCATCGTATTCGGATCAGGAACATCCGTAAGTGAGACTTTCTGTCTTGAAGCCGCGCTGTCTACAATTAAGAAGGCCACCGCAGGTCGATCGTCGTGTCCTGCTTGTCCGGCCATTCGCAATACATCGCTAGGATTCAATTCGCCAACAACAATCACTTGCCTAACCCTACTCCAATCGCATCCCATTCCAAGCGCGGTAGTACATGTCATGGTTGAAAAGACCCCATTCACATAGTCTTGCGCGCGGGCAGCTTTGTCTTGGGGTCCAGTGTTGGCATGGTAGCAACGTACACAAGTGCTCAATCCATTATCACTATCGCCTATATCACCTCGGGCTTCATTGATGCTTTCCATTGCTGAGAACGTCCCATCTTGAGTAAGGCAGTAGACAAGAGTTGGAGGCAAATCACTATCTGAGACGACGGATCTGTCGGGGAAGAACTGATAGAGGACGTTCCAGGCTTTTTGATTTTGCGGGAAATCTAGGCGAATGAATCGGATCTCAGGTCGGGTGAGTTCGCCACAATGTACATCGATATCATCTAAGGATGTCTTGAGATTGGAGAGAATCGCCCCAAAGGCCTGGGGAGTGCACGTTGCTGTCATGAGGAGAGTGGAAACATCTTCTGTTGCAAGAAATCGGTTGAACATTTCACCGTATGAAACTTGAAAAGGTGTTCGATCCTGGGCTTGAGTGTGCGACTTCTGGCCCTTGATTTTCCCACTGAGTGCAAGCCCCCATTCGTAAATGAGATGGGCTTCATCTACTACTTTCAGGATCAGTCGGTTTTGAAATGTCTTGGAGAAGAAAATTTCTTCGAATTGGGTACTGTTCAGAAAGATCTCTGGAGACTGTGATGAAAACAGACCAGTTTGTGAACTGATATCTAAACAAATATATAACCGAATACTTACAACGTATACAAATTGGTACTTTCCCGCCTTAACATCATCTCCTGCGCGTCTGGTGAAAGTCTTTCGGTTGAGATTGATTGCTGTGAAACCCCATTTTGCTTTAGCTTGAACCTGCCAAATCCAAAATCTCGGTAAATATCCGCGATATCAAATAAGCTGATTTTTAACACACCTGATCATCGCCCAAAGAGTCCAGCGGGTTCAATATCAACACCACTGGCTTCGGACCTTTGGGAAAAAGTAACAGAAAAAGCTCAGGTATTCGTGATTTGCCATAGCCCGTGCGTGCAAAGAGAAATGTGTCCCGTTTCCTGACGAGACTGAGCCCCACATCTAGTTGTAGATCCCTGGGTTCGGTTTTGAAGTAAGATATAAATTTGACTTTTAGGAGCTGAAGTTGTTCATCATCTTTATCTTTCCAGTTTGAAGCGGTCATCGAAATTTTACCACACGTGGGCTTGGGTTTTGCCGCTTTCGTCGGTGAAATTGGTGAGTTTGGTGGTGGGTCCAGAATTTTTGACTGGCTACGACGTATCATTGTTTAGCGGGTGGAGTTTGAAATCAATGGAGATGTTGATTTGTGAATGATGCTGTTTGAAGGTATGATGAAGAGATACTTTGAAGCAGGATGCGACTATGCAATGTCCAACTTAAGGAAAATCTAGGATCTAAATGTAGTTCAATGGGTATCCTGGCAGAATCAGATAAAACATCTTTTGGACTTTCAGACATAATCGTTTCCTCTAAATCAGGTACAGTCTGAATACAGGCTGTACATCCCTTTACATGTGGGACATAACAGCTCAAAAACTCAACTCAAGATCAAGATGATCAAGTGATGATGCTCAAGGTATAAAATGCGAAACACATGTAGCAAACCATTGTGAACAACTTTGCCTGCAAGGCAAAGTAGTGTTTGTCAGCGCGGAAAGCAGGGAAATGCAAAAAACCACATAAGAGGACTTAATCCTTGGAGTCTCCGTGCCAGGATCTCACGATTAGTCGCAAGCCCCTCTGCGAGGGCGCGGACACGGCCGCGCAGAGAGGGCTTGGGTTAAGCTAAAGTTTAAACCAACACCAATGAACCAGATTGGGATCCAAACTTAACAAAGTCCCCCGCCAACGGCCCGAGGCTCGAGCCAGGGACTTACCTCAAAAACAGGAAATCTCGCTTGAGAAGTAGCCTGTATTTCCTCAAAATGCGTTACAACTCAATAAGAAAAAAACAAGTCATTAATGACCTTTTTGAGAAAAGAAAAGAAATGACTGCTGAAAGGAACTACATAAGCTCCAACTTCAAGCAAATCCATCCGTGGCCTGGAAGTGGAGATTTGAGTGAAAGTTGATCTGATGTCCCAAACCGAAGTAAAAAACAGCTGCGGCAGCAGAAAGTGGTAGATTGTATCAAAAAAATTCAAAAAACCATTTTGCTGAAACCCGCAGCAGATATAAGCACATAGCACTAGTACATAGAGCTTAACCACTCAGCAAAGGACTTACTTTAGACCTCCGCGGAACGGGACTTCCAGGCCACGGATGGATTTGCTTGAAGTTGGAGCTTATGTAGTTCCTTTCAGCAGTCATTTCTTTTCTTTTCTCAAAAAGGTCATTAATGACTTGTTTTTTTCTTATTGAGTTGTAACGCATTTTGAGGAAATACAGGCTACTTCTCAAGCGAGATTTCCTGTTTTTGAGGTAAGTCCCTCGCTCGAGCCTCGGGCCGTTGGCAAGGGACTTTGTTAAGTTTGATTGGGATCATCACTCGTTGTGGCAGCGCTTGGAAAATTCTTTCTAGGTAGGAACAGATCAGACTTCCGCCACCATTTCACCTTGTGGCTGTGAAGACAGTGCCATCTTGACATTTTCGCACAAAGACGCTGGTACGGTCCATTCCAGAAAGCTCGGAGGTATGGCCGCCAAATTCCAAATTCAAGTAATTTGGCGCAAATCTAAATCACGCGCAGCTTGGTGAGTTGTGTTCACCTTTCGGGACTCCGACTCACGTCGCTCGATTGCACTCACCACATCGACATACAGAGTAGAAGACCTACATAGTCTCTGGGAGGGCAACTGGCACTTTTGACAGGTCAAGGCATTAACCAATGTCAAGCTTGATGTATCAGCAAACAATCTGCCCGAGGATAGATTGTCGCGCAAATTGGGGAGACACAGGGACAGATGATGCAACTTCTCAAGAAATGCTGATAATTACAAATGTGGTACGTAGGGAAGGACGATTAAATGGAGAGCACCTCGAAGTGGGCAAGGACATAGTTACACATTTGAAGGATGCGTCTATGCGGACATGATCAGTGGATGTGGTGCATCGGGGAAACAAAGATTATGAGGTCTTCAACAACCACATCCATTGGCGACCTGTAAGCAAGGGCAAACATCTGAATCAGCAATCCGGATAAGGCTTAAGTGAAAAAGGTTTGTATCGCAAGAAGCTCAGACATATGCTTGTCAATATTTACAAATCCACCTTTCCTTCCCCGTTTAAGGGAAGAATCAGAAAGTGAAGAAATATTTTGACATCATCGCTTGGAGAGGATGGGTTTAGATGAACCCAGGATATGCGGGTGATAATGCGAAATACTCACCACTTGGTCGGGTCCACTGCGTCGTTTCGGTGAGTGTTGGTCAGAAAGCAGGGAGCGTGAGTGATCTGGATTATAAATAAATGTAAGCTTGACCTAAGGTGATGAGAGAATGATGATAATGATGTCGGTGCGCGGCGGTACTGCTGCGGCCCCACGTAACCCCATGGGGTACCCCTTCATACCCATGTGCTCTACCTCGGCCCTTCAGTCCCCCCAGCGTCTTGCCCTCATCCAACCCCAGACCTCATCTCATCCACTTTGCCTCCCCTCCTAAATCGAAATGGTAAGCGTTGTGTGAGCTTCGTCCTAACAGAACTCTGGGTGACTAATCTCGACCATGCCTTCCAACTCAGGACAACGCTTCTTCCGCCGATCTACAATGGCTTCTCCTACGGGTGTGTGGAATTTTAAAATCCCTCAGCTGCTATGGAAATTCATATTAGAACCCGCGTCTACTCACATATGTCCATTCAAATTGCCTCATCACTAGGGATGGAATTCAAAGATGGTCTCGCGAGGCGGCATCACCTTCAGTCGTGAAGCCGGTAACCTCAAGGTGAGTCGATCTGCCTCAAGCCAACACATCTTGACAAGCTCCTAACTGCACTCAGTTTGTTGACGATCCATTCCGATGTCACTGATAGAACTACCACTCCTACCGATACTCCGGATTGGCTCAAACCAAACCTTTGTCTATCACTGCCGCCCCCAAAGGCGGTGTCCTCTATACCACCAAGAAGGAAGGTGCCAACCGTGGGTCATCCGCGAAAAGTAATGAATTGTTCAAATGTTCATCAGCCAGCTGATTTATTTCTGCGATCGCTCTACAGCCCGACACCTCACTTCTGCTCGTAAGACTGTTCGTGCCAGGGGTGCCTGCATTGGTACGCGAAAAGCCGCTGGAAAGGCTGCCAAAATCGCCAATAGCTACCGACCTGATCTCGTTAAGGCTGCTGTCGTCCGAGCGGCTCGAATCGCCGAGACCACCCGAAAAGCCCCCAAGTCTGCTTAGATCACCTTACAATATGTTATGCATCGCTCGACTCTCTAGCTTTGACCCGAGTTTTAAATCTATGACATCTAGACATCTTAGTCGTCCATGTGTAATCAGATTTCATTGCTTTATATGAGTGTTTTGGGCCCTCTGCATTTCGTGACCAGTGCCCCTTTCCACTTCTTTGACCGGCGTCCCGACTTCAGCTTCTGCGCCGATTCATTCCTCTAGTGTCAACTATGTTGTTCGATTGTCATACCTTGCAACTGCGAGTGTATGGCATGACCTACCTATCAGCTCGCTCGCTGATTGCAGGTCTCAATAGTACGTTTGTATTAATTGACAACTGGAATGCTTGCTTCTGATAAGCTGGGACCGCCAATCTCTCACTGGGCGCAGCTTAGACTTTCCAAAGCTCAATGATGGTGACTATGATGGTCCTTTCTGACTACGGCCATCGCGTGCGGACTTCTCTAGCAAGCCAGGAGGTGAAATATGGGTAGACTTGCGAGTTTGTGAAAGCTGCAAGCACATCTATTGTCATACTGACGCGCCTGTTTGGCTTGGTATTCCTGAGTATAAAAGTCAAAAGACTGGTCAATTTCATAAAGGATCTAAATTTAAGGATCGCCAGGGGACTTCACAAAATCTTTTTTCTCCAAATTTCTGCTCAACAGCAAAGGTGCAAAGAACTCTGAACATGAATACCAGAATTTTGAGACTTGGTGCAGCAGCTGCAATACATTTGATCCTTGAGAAGTCAAGAGGTTGTCCATAAACCCAATATGAGGACTTCCAGTCTTGGGTCTATGTCATGCGGAGATCCCCACGAGTCATTGATATTTAAAAATGAGTATCTGCAAAGAGCCAAGTTTTGTATACTTAAAGTTGAGGTTCATGGGTTAATACCCCTATTCTGACCTTTGGAGGTGCTATCAAGGTGTGAAAAATGTACTTGGCTAACCAAGGAGAATCATAAAGCAATAGTTCATACCCAAGTATATTTTGATGATGCTATTATGAGTTATTCACAACCATACAATCACATTGTAAGTAAGTTGAGCTGTTTGGTATAGTGAGAAGGGTTTGAAACAGATTATAGTTATTTCACTAATATAGTAGTAAACATACCTGCACATATTAAGAGAGAAATATAGAAAAAGGGAAGAAACACTGAAACTATTAGACTTTCCTAATAGGAAAGTCTATCAAATAATCACGTCTTAAGTAAGTTGAGCAGTTGGTGTAATGAGGCGGGTTTGAAACAGATGAAGAATGAAACTCAATAGACTTGCAGGTAGCTCTTTATAGAAAAGAAAGAGCACAACCTAGTGGAGAGTTATCAAATGATACAAGTGTGTAGACTTGAGTCATGAGAGCACTTGTAGCAGCAAAACAAAAACAAGATCATAGGGACAGTAACATGATGAATAAAATATAACAAAGGAAGAGGATAACAAATTACACATGCATAATATGATGTTGTTAAGATCACACTTTGATTTGAATGAAAATATCAACTTTACTTGCCATAGAAACTAACAGCTACCCAGTGAAACAGACTGATCATGTGTACTGCCCCCTCTGTGGAAGTGACATCATTTGGTGAAGCACCAGCAAAGGCAACATCAAGGTTTGATGTCAATTGATTGATAGTAGATTTTCCTTAGCAAAAATTTGAACAGTTGAAATAAAAGATTGTACAGGGGCGGTATTTATTCCCCCAATTGCTGTAAAACATTCTTTTTACATCTTTAACTTGCCTCCACATTGATGATCAACAACATTGGACCACTGTGGTGTGCTGCTTGCAACACAGTGGTTTCTGGTCAACCATAAATTAAAGCAACACACTCATCAGTCATGTAGATCATTGCATTGCACACAACACAACTGAGGACAGGAGCCAAAATGGAGGTCAGATCCAATCATGGGGGATTTGATAGATGTTGACAGATGAGATAGGTTGATGGAAGGGAAGGTAAGGTCATCAGGGTCTAGCCCTTACCCTTTGTGATTTTCACTAGGTTTTGCTGTGCGCAACCCCCCCTCCTTTGGCACCACAGCCCCTTATGACCTACTGGGTCAGAATCAGGTACTGCACTGGGCAGCTTGCTTTCCCCCTGTGGTGTGTTTTGTATGTTGCGCAAATTCAAAGCACTTCTGCTCTAAGTTTCTCATTATCTTGAGCAGTTTTGTAGATACATCCCAATGTTATTCAGGTCTCAAAGCTGAAAATTACACTCATTTGGATTGCTTGGTGCCTGAAATATGAGTTTCAATGTGAAATCAAGACATTGCCTTGTCCACATATCTTTGGAACAACTGAAGGTGGCAACACACTGTGAGTGCAACACTGTAGATGTTTTCAAGGTGAATGAGACCTATCAACAATGTAGATGCAACTTAAAATTGTAAAAAATATTTTGTAAGGACACTAGTTTTTGGAAAAAAGCCCCAACAGATCTCAAGTCAATTGTTTTACTTTACTTGTAAGCCCCTTGTTTGAGCTGGCCAGTATAGCCCACAAGGGAATTGTTTAAGTTTGGGAAGTTGCACTGTTTGTTGCACACTGACTTTAGTTAGAGTTTGGGAGAGCACTCCTTGTTCAACATTTCTTGCCATGGCGTATTGCATTAAAATAACACCTGAAGAAGGCATTCCTCATAAATGTGGACAACTTTTTCAAGAAAAGATGATTTTTGAGTTTGTTTGCTATGGTGAAAATTCTGGTTTTTATGGCTAGCATGTTTTTTTCTCAGCTGATTTCGGAATCACAAGCAGATTTCAGGGTAACTAAGATATATAAAAGAGTCCTTTGAACCAAAAGCAAGAGATAAAGTGCTCTTAAGTATAGGGGTTTACTTAAGTGGCGTGCTCCTCAAACATTCACCTGAAAATGGCTTTCTAAGCTAAGCTAAGGGCTTTTTCCACCTTGGCTTAGCCTAGCTAGAAGCTGCTAAGGCAAAATCTGCATTTTGACTAAAGCTAAGGCATTATCTCAGCATGTGTAAAGTGACACCTGAAAAGCCGGTTACTTGGCTGCTAAGCCGCTAATAGTGGTTTAGCAGCACTTGTTTGCACGTAAAACAGTATTTTTGCAATAGATGTACTCTGATCTTAGCTTAGGAAAGACCCTCTAAGGGGAAATATGATATTACATTTGCTTAGCTGAGGTTCACTAAATATTTTGTGCTAAATTAGCACTCAGAATCTGCTCAGCTAAGGCACCACTCAGCGCTGACTTAGCTTAGCTTAGCTTAGCCAGTGTTGGTTCACATGGTGAAGAGCGTGATCATTCCCTGAGTGTGCCCAGCTGTCATGGGTGATAATTATGTATTGTGTTAAAAGATAATTTTACCCATATTCCAACTACTCTTCCCATGTGTTATTGCTAGGAGTCAACAAAGCATTTCACCCCCTTCCTACATTTCACTCTGATCTCTTCACATCAAATCTATCTTATCTGAGTTTTCCTAAGCTACCTGAGTATTTCACACCAGCCTTGTATACAGCTGTTTTCATAATTGGTGTCGTCTTTCATTTTTTTTTGCAAGATTTAGGCTTGGAGACAACAGTATAGATTCTAAGTTGATGTGTATTTGGATGTGTATCCCAAAGTATGCACATCATATGCACATCAATCTTGCCATGCATGAGGGCTTATCTCCGCCTCAAACTATGTAACTCACCTCCTCAAACCAAAAGGCCATTCATCCCATTTGATACATTCATCCCATTTGAACTCCCTTCTTGCATAATTGGTGATATCCTTTCCCTCCTTTGTGCGTGTGTTTCTTAATTTTTGCGTTTGTTTGTCCCTTTTTCCTATTTGATTCTAACGTCTGTTTGGGTTCATTCAGTCATAGATCATACAAAGTTGCCCCAGCAAGTACAACCCCGGCCTTAAAGTCCTCGCCATCCAATACCTACAAGAGGGGAAATCCACAGCAGCAGTTCAACGCCGACTGCGATCTCCGGTGACTCAACGGACCATTCAGCGATGGTATGCTCTTTACAAAGAGACGCTTTCGGTTGTACGGGATCCAACCGAATACAACCGCCTTGGTTGCAACACCAAGTTGACGGACGAGGAACAGGATTTTATGCTTACCCTTCTCGACTTGGATCCGACTCTATACTTGGATGAGTACCAAAAGGGGATTTGACGCCGTTTTGGGATACATCTGTCTATAGCAACCGCTTACAGAGACTTGAAAAATCGACTCCACCTTACTTGCAAAAAAACCAGGACAGTACATCCAAATCAAAGCGCTACGAACAGAGCAAGATTTATGCGATCAATTGGAGAGCTCCATCCAAATATGCTAGTATTTCTCGGTATGTATTGTTTGTCATGTTGTCTTCATCCCATCTTTCAAACTTCTGATGTTTGGTCTCCTTGACTTGCCTCATTAGATGAGTCTTCCATTTGCGAACGCTTGTTAAAACAAGACTATGCTCAAGCACCACGTGGATACCGCCCAAAAAGAGTGCCTTGGAGTCGAAGCGGTAAGAGGTTCATGGTTTTACCTGCTATCTTTTGAGGTGGCGTTCTTGCAATGGCGTGTCGAGAAGGTGGGTTTCGCCGTAAGGAATTCAAACGTTTCCTTGAACGTCGTTTGGTAAGTTTGACTGTTGTAATTACATGCCATCCAGGAAGCTAACTAAGTTCAACATGTGTTTTAGATTCCTGTTATGCAGCCCTATCCGAATCCTAACTCTGTGTTAGTGATGGATAATGCGTCTATCCATCACGGTGGTAAGATTGAAGAGCTGGTGGCGGAACATGGTATTTGTATATTGTACCTCCCAGCTTACTCCCCGGACTTTAATCCTGTTGAGAAAGGGTTTGGTCCTTTGAAGGCAAACCTCCGAAGGACTCAAATTCTCACCCGGACCCATCCTGATGATAAGATTGAGGTTATCAAACAGGTCGCTTGGAAGGTTTTTGATGCCCCTCTTACTTTTAAGTTGTTTACAGCTTGTGGTTATTTCTAAATTTGCTTCTCAAAGTTTATTTTTTACAGCTTTTTTTTAAATGATGTGTGCTTTTTAAATGATTTCTCTTCAAGCGTGTTTTATTTCCCTTGTATGACTGACATATTGCTAAAAATGAAAAAACCAATACTTGTTGTTTGAATCACATTTTGAATCGAGTGAGTGACAAATAAACGTGAGATTGAGATGAAAGTATCTTATATATACATTTGAAATATATGAGATTACCCTTCCACTGGGCACTTGATATCAGTGAAACTCATGGGTTTGATCTAGGGAAACACGAGCCTGATTATTGCCAGTATTTTGATGGTCTTATTGACCATAACTCAGATGATTTGACCCAACGTCTATTTCACATTTGGCCCGCTTTGCCTTTGGGATCAGGTGTGGCACTTTGATCTTAGGCAAGGCTACCATCTCAGCTTGAGCGGGGATAACATGTTCATTTCATTGCACACAACTATTGAAGAGTGGGTTTTTTTTTTGCAATATCACCAATAACAAAGATTATGATGAAAAAAATTTGTAGTATACAAAATTTATATAAAACTGTTATGTTCAACAATTTAATACTAGTTTCTGTTCACTAACTCACCTTAATTGTATGTGATACACTTCACTGCTGACCACATTTAAAGTTTTTTAACCCAGTCATTGAAGCGGGGTACTGCTTTCCAGATGTCCGCCGCTTGCGCAAAAGGTATTCCAAATGATTGCAATGACTCAACGGTGTAAATTTCTCAATCAAGTAAGCGTTTGAATTCATTGATTCCTTCTCTTTCCAAAGCCTCTTGAACCTGGGTCATGTGAGGCCGGATCTTTGCAAAAGTTAAGAATTCTTGGAATTCTGGATAGGGTCGAGCATCTGGTGATAAACTTTGTATTTCATTGGGAACAGAAGTATTGGCTGGGTTTGCTTCGGTGAGAGCTCCAGGACCCATTGAAAAAGGGCCAGTGGGATGCTGAGGTGTGATAGAGGTATTGTGTCCAGGAGCCATAGGGGATAAGAAATTGTGATTACCAAAAGGGATTGGACCCTCTCCAAACAGGTTGATGCTGATACCCGGAGAGGTCGACACATTAGTCCCCCCCGGAGTGATATTTGGTTGTGTCACACCCGATTCTTCCGTTCCGTCATCCATTTGGATCATTTGGAGCCGCTCCTTTTCATAATTGGCAACCGGCACAAATCACCATCCTCAATTGGATGGAGGATTGACCCCGTCGACGCCTCTCTTGCCATCAGCCTGAGTTATACAAAAAATGGAATTGAAAACATCTTGAGTCTTTACACATCCAAAGGGAAAGGAATAGCATGTACCCAATCGTCAGCCCACTGACGTAACCTACGGGTCGTTAAAACCATTATCTCGCCGGTTTTTTTTGGATTGGGAAACACGGCGACGTTTTCACCAGCCTTGAAAGACTTTGAGAACTTGGCCATTAGGATTTGGAGTTTGGCGTCGATAGGATCCTCGTCTTCAGACTGATAGCAACCCAAACAAGTCAGTCATATATTTTGATTAATACAAATGGAATGAGTTAATCAAAACATACCTCATCTTGAGTCACATCCTCTTTATCCAACACAGATCAATCATCATCTTCCTCTTCACTAGAGGTGCCACCGTGTTCTTTCGGGTTTGGGTGGATAATTTTGAAGCCCATCTTGGCATTCGCAGGAGACCGGCGAGCAACATCCATAAATAACTTGTAAGTTACGGAGTTGTTAAGAACCACTTTGTTGTTTTTCTTGTGATTCTCAGAGCCGTTGATCCAACCCATGATAATAAGATTTCCACGTCAATCAGCAGCAATGAGATCTTTTGAGATCCCTCTTTTTGCGGTGTCACAGCACTCCAAAAGTTTTCGGTGGAAAATCGGCCATGCAAAAGATGATAAACGTAAAATTTTCTTGACATCACAAGTAGGTTGGTATTTTTTCCATTGATATGTTGGTTTTGCTGATTTATTTCCATTGGCTCAATTCTTGCTCTTCTGTTTAGATTTTCCTTTGGTATTAGAAATGACCACTTTCCGCCAGACATTGAATTTGATCTGGAATTGATGGTGAGTTTTGGCGAGATTGGTCGGCAAGGGGCCTGTAACGTTGTCTAGAACGGCATCTGCAAAATGTAGATTTGTGTGATTGTTGAAAGTATTTGAAGGTTTGTTGTTGTCTTCATCTTCATCAGTACCAACCTGGTGCTGGTCCTCAGAGTGATGATTTTCCTTGTTTGCTGAATCTTTGCCTTGACGTTTGTTTAGATTGGATTGGGCCATTGGGGAGATAAAATCTGATTAGCAAAAGCATCAAAGGTAACTAGTCAGAACTGTGATGGATCCAACCGTCACTTTAACCTCATGAAGACTTACTATTATGCATTTGAGGTCCATGATGAAATACTGCGGGGGTTGTTAAACCCAAATCAACGTCAGCCAAATTACCCGTTGAGCACGCCGTATTGACTCCTTCGCCCACACTGGTTGCTCTTGAACCAGGCCCGGCGATTGTTTGGTTGTATGACGCGTCAGATTGAGATTGAACGCGCCAGGAACTGGCTTGAGTGGGTGTTGGTGAAAGCTGCTGGTGACACCCACCACCTATGATCTGGTCCACCGGGGTTTTGTAATCAAACATAGGGTCATATTCGTATTGGAATTGCGGGTTCAGCATAGGCCCTTTGGCAGGGTTATTTGAACTAGGGAAGCGTCGACTTCAGCACACCGTTCAAAAATAAACCAGATGAAAGAAAAAAAAACCGTTCTTGTCCACTAAGCCGAGGCTGTACAGCCTGAAAGGTATGCAAGGTAAAATCACCCAAACCAGATTGGTTGATGTTATCAATTTGGCTGAGAGGTCTGAAACCTCTGTCAGGCCTAGAAGTTCTGAAGAGTTAGGAACATGTGAGACAAAGTCAGTTTGTAGAAGTGGTGGACTCAGAAGTGGAAGTACTGACAATGGAATGTTTTGGATCCTTTGGTTGGCCATTTTGATGGTGCGAGCGATTCGATTGGGGATCACCAAACGGAGGTAGCGTCGAGAAGAGTGAGAGGTTCGCTTTGTCATCCTTTCCTTGATGTTTGACCTCACCGAGATTGAGTGTGGTCACTGCGGAAGGATTGCATATGATGTGCATACTTTGGGATACACATCCAAATACACATCAACTTAGAATCTATACTGTTGCCTCCAAGCCTAAATCTTGCAAAAAAAAATGAAAGACGACACCAATTATGAAAACAGCTGTAGAACCAATCTTATATATGTACTTTTTGTCTTTCACTTTATAGTCAATCATTAGCTAGCTCCACCACACACACAGCCACGCAGGCTGCACACATGTTGTTCCTTGATATCTTAATCAGGCAGTAAACTTTTCATGGGTCCATGACTGACTGTTCAGGAGGACTTTGCCTCTTTCTAAGGCATGAGATACATGTGATGATATGACAGCTTGGTTCCATATAATTTCTCTGAATCTGATTCAATTGATGAACTTTGTTTATAGCTGGATCAGCTCAGAGCAAGTTTGGGTTAAGCAACACAAGACACTCAGTGGTATCCTTCAACCTCGCAAGTATATACCTGCGAAGTGTATACCTGCGGATCCGCAGGTAGACCAGGTCTACCTCAAGGTTTGTACTTTGGCAGAGTGCGTTTGGTACACGCAACCGAAGCAACCACAAGTCAAATTATTATGGGTTTGACTTTTGAGTTCTCTTTTTTTTTCTTGTGTTTCATCTCTATATCAATAGAGCCCTCACAAGTCTATGGGACTAGCCAGGTCTACCTTGAGATTTGACCAAAACATCAAAACCTTGAGGTTGACAAATTTGGCTGGGCAACCTCAAGGTGTACACCTCAAAGTGTATACCTCACATTTTGGCTGAGTCAACCTCCAGGTTGATGGCTACCGAACGGGCCCTCAGGAATCTGGAAATCTCAGCAATTAACAGAGGTCAATCAGCCAATTGACAGACAGAAAGTAGTGTCACATTACAATATTGCTTTTGTGATGCTTAGCAGCTCATCCACCCACATCTGTTACTCTATGTTACAAGCTGCATTGACACCCTTCCCATGCAAAACCTACAACCACCATTACATGGCTTGTGGGATCAAACAAGACCAGGATTAATTGGAGATCTAAACAGATGAAGTAATGGACAAGTGCTTTACATTGGTTGTTTATTTAGCAAGATGCAGCCCTGTGGTTGCCATGCTTGGTTCATATAGCTCATGTCACATTGGGGTGCAACCTTTTCTTAAAAGGCATGTTGTAGGCACCTTTTTTGGGATCAAAACCCCACTTAGGCACAACTTGTGCATGGGGTGGGTTGTTTTGTAAGCACAAATTGAAACAAACTTGTGAAGTATATGTATTTTGGTACCTGTAGATCACAAACACCATCCATAAACAAAGAGGAAAGATGCATGGAGGGATGAGACTAGTCAAAATTGACATCTTCCAGGCTCCATATTACTTATCTGTCTTGTCTTCATCTTGTATCACTATAGTCTGGCCCCCAAAATAAAGGAGTTTGATAGGCGAGTCTTTATTTTATGTGAATCTTTTTCACACTTCTGGTGACCTTTGGTATACTATTGAACGGATGGAAGATTCAATGATGGCTGAATGGGGATCAGTACATGAATTATCCTGCAACACCTTTATACAATTGTCCTGCACAAAGTTGTTCTGGAAGTTTTCCACAAACCTTTCCACAGAGGTTTCCACAAATCCAGAAAAGAAATTTTTTGACTGTGTTCCTCTTCATCATGGGAGTTAATCAAATTTCAACAAGCTACACCACGGGGCGGCTGGCAGGTGAGCATCAGGTGAAATGGTTCTCTGCCAAAAAATCCCGGGCTCTCCACCTGAGGCCACACTGATTTGATTTCAGGTGAAACTCAGGGTGGCCAACACCTGATGTGATCACGTGTCCACAAGGTGATGGCTAACCTGGTCATTAGGTGAGTAAATCAAATACAGGCAAAAAAAATGTGCCACGATATGTCCAACAGAGCAAGACCCAGTGAGACTTGAACACATGGCCTGCTGGTATGGAGCAGGGATGCAGGCAGCCGCTCTAAACCACTGAGCTATATAGACCTGTACTGTGGGTTGGCGCTTAGACAACTATATTTTGCATCAAGCTACTTTGCACTACATCAGGCTATGCAATATGTACTCAGACACATGAAGTTGAATGAGACCTGGATGACACTACACCGATGTGCTCAGTTTTTTCATGTTGTGGCTAGGTGACCGCCTGGGTGAGGACCACGTGGCCTCCCCCACGTTCCTGTCACCTAGAAATGCCCTTTTTTTCCTGGGCTCTCCACCTGAGGCCACACTGCTTTGATTTCAGGTGGGCTCAGTTCAAAGTCGCCCCGTGGTGTAGTCTTTCTGGCTTTCTGGCTTCGTGGAAAATTTGGTCTGGAACCTTTGTGGAAAAGTTCCAGAACAACTTTGTGTAGTATAAATTTGGGCATGCCCACCTGTCTGCTGGGTTTTTAGGGCGCGACGTTTGGCGCGTTTTCTTTTTCGCGCCCCCAGTGTGAAGCTCACGTCACCTTTTGGGGATTGTCTTCAGGCCAAAAATTGAATCAATCCCTACCCTATACTCATGTGTCCCTTGTATGGCACTTAAAGAGCAAGGGAAGAGACAGCGAAATTGTTTCGCAACATATAGCATTTCTGGACGACGCAAGCACATACATTTTCTTTGAAATTTTCTACATCCTATTCAAGTTTACTCCTCATTCAACTAATTTAATAACCAAATGAAACATAAAATGTGTTTTTCATCACGTAAAGCACTGGCAACTTTTGCTATGATCAAGGTCCGCTGTTAGTTACTCCCAAGTCGTTAAGTTTTCCAGTGGCAAGATCATAAACCCAACCGTGAACGCTGACTGCTTGACCGCGAGCCCAAGCTTTCTTCAATACCGAGTGATTCGCCACGTTGGAGACTTGAGCGCAGACATTAGAATGCACAATCGCACTGAGTTCGACATCTGGTTTTTGTTCGAGATGGTTCGCGGCGATGGCTCGGATAGGCTCGATCCACTTGGCGATGGCTTGTTCTCCGATATCATCGGTCGAAGATACTGGTTTGGTTTTGGCTACAGATAGGGCTGCTGCACAGCCTCCGCATTTCTCGTGGCCTACTACGACTACATGGGACACCTTCAGATGGTTGACCGCATAAGCGAGGGCAGCAGTGGCGGATGTATCATCGGGGGTGAATAGATTTGCCACGTTTCGCTGAGCCACGTCAAAAGGAGGCGAGTTAATTTTGAATATATAAATGATCACATATCGGATGCAAGCAAGGCAGTATTGACTCCAAGGTGGGATGCAGTCGAGCAAGGGACTTACATGTACAAATACTTCTCCTAATGCGGCACGGATCACTTGGCCTTCAGGAACACGTGAATCGGAGCATCCGAGCCAAAACACACTGGGACTTTGACCTTCAGCACAACGAGCTAGAACATCCGGATCGCAGGAAGCCATAAATTTTTCATTACGGTCGAGGAAGTGGCAGAGGGTAGGCGAGCTGGGGCGGTTGGAAGCCATGGTTCTTTTGTCAAGCGCTGAAAATGAGGTTAAGGTGGTGGAGTAGATGGAATGCGAGGATGACCGATTAAAGGGCAGAGACGGAGCACTGGGGGTGGAATGGGAAGAGGGACAAAAGTGATGGTATTTGAAGTTCCTAGCGATCAATGATAGCCGAGACATGGGAGTGTGAACGCGCTGCGGCTGCGGATGTGCTGATGCTCCGATCAGTCCGGAATCGCCAAGTGTTGCCTAAAGTCTGCGAGAAAAAAACTCCGCCCAAATAATTGGATGTGATGGGTGAATCGGGAGAAAGAGAAATGCTTAGCTTACATGATTGATCACGTACACAGAGTCGTGCTCAAAAAGAAAAGCCTGGAATCATTCTGTGGCCGATCCTTGTCCTGGGCCGCGTGCTTACGGGCTGAGCTGTTATCGACAGCCTGATCATCGGACCGGGCCCGGCTCCAAGACCAACCACCCGGAGTTGATAGCGGCACATTGGTATCGTCTTCAAATTGCTATGTAGTCAATTTGTTCGTGCCCCAGGGCCCACCCTCCCAGCTTATTTCCCATGAATTGTCCATGCGCGTCAGCGTGAAGTGCCCCAAGATGAAATGTGTGAGTTTGTTTCCTACCATCCTCCCCTTTCATGTAGCAAATGTAAAAAGGGCAAAAGTAGGAAAATCAACTACACACACGTGTCACGAGGAGCCAAGTCATCATGATAGCCAAGAAACCATTCGTCAGCTGGCCGATCACCCCGCAATGTAAAGTTTTGAATACCATATTGGGCCCATTCATGATGCATATTTTTTCGTTTTACCTTGGGCACTTTGTACCACAAAAGCCTTGGAAATATATCTTGGGATGAAACACATCACATGTCTAAAATGCTTTGAGCAGCTCATTTTCCGTATCAGAAATTGAGGAAGGAGACAATTGCAGTTGATCTTGACAAATTGCGCTGGATTCTTGCAAAGCCCATCTATGATCTCAATGATATCACCTACCTCTCGTCAATCTGTTCCGAGAATACGCCTTCAGGCGGACTCAGAACATAGAGCACCATATGTTTGAAGAATAGTGATCCTGATTCTGGTTCAAGATAACAACCAATTGCAATCCGGGTAAAGTTTTTCAGCAGAAGAAGATGATGTAAGACTTGGAACGAAAGTACAACGTACAAGAATACAAATGTAGGAGGCATAAACTCTGAAATTGTGGTATAAGTGGGCAAGACAAAGATATCAAAGTGATAGGATTAAAATGTGATTCTTTGACCACTGTGTGGGAGAAGTAAATTGTAGTGTAGTTGCATTTGAGAGAAAGCTTGATCTCGGAATGGGAAAGCCGTAAGAAGGCCAAGAGTGCACGCCTAAAGCCTCTCACCTCGCAATCTCTTTGGGATAGGTGTATACTTAGTGAAAGGCTCGATGAGTTTAGTAAAAGGTTGGACCATGAAGTGAGAAATTCAGCCAGGGTATCAAGTTGAGATTTCTAGCGTAGGATGCCGTCGCTGAGGAATCATACGCGCCCCTACAATTTCAAGAGATGATGGATAGTCCAGCAATCTTGATGGTATTAAAGGCAAAATGATGATGATCAGCAATGTCATGAAATTCTCTGGACTGAGGAATCGAGGCCACTCTTGTTCTGCACGCACCCTAAACTGAAGAGTCCCAAAGAATCAGATGACATAGGATGAGGTGTGGGGATGTTTAATTAATTTTGTTCTCCACGCACCCTAAGCCGAAGAGTCCCAAAGAGATAGATGACATAGGATGAGGGTTGCGGGGATTCATCAAAGGATACATAGAAAGTCGCCACAGTTGGGACACGAATCTGTGAGGACGGTTGAAGAGAAAAAACTCGCGGCTGGTGTCGATCTGTTTGAAAAGCTTGTCCATTTGTTTCAGAAGAGATCTGTAAACAAGCTCGACAGATCGCGCTTGTAGATGGAAAATATATTAGCACGACTTGCCGGTAGGGTCCCGCCAGATCATGTTATCGATTGGTCCCAAAGCTTTGGTGGTATCAATCGCAGTTTCTCCTTCATTTCATGACTTATTTGAGCTTAGTTGCCTGCTTTCCGTCCTCATCACCTTGGATCAAATGTTTAAGTGCAACCCTCCGGCTCAATCCGCTTCTTTGACGATGATCTAGATCTTTTTTGAAGATGTCCTATGAGAAATATCTTCCACCTTCACAAACCGATTGTACACTGCGCCGGAGAAATGTGGTTGATGTCTGAAGAATACCTGAGAATCTCTGGTCGATTTCTTTCAGATCTTTTGTAAGATGCAGAGTGATGGCTGCATGGCTAGGATGGGCTGCGACAAGCAGACAGTGTCGCGCGAAATTTCGTTCATCTCCGCTCGCCAGGATGGACATCACAGACCCACAGCCGGACAGGCTAATGTTGACTCTCGAGATAACGCTGCAGCAATATAAGATGATAAAATGATCAGTTTGGAAGAGTGTTCCTTTCAGCTTCCGTATCGTTCTATACACATTCGCGTCGTATACTTTTTCTTTGCGTTCATAGCATGAACAACATTTGACCAGACTCCAGTCACCGAGTTAACATTGACTCTGTGGTAACACTTCATACTATAACGCCCCTACAGTTCTTGCCTGCATCTCATCATCACTCTACGGCGCTCGATTGAAAAATCTCCAAGACTAGAACTTCAAGATGTACCCCGAATCAACATCTCAATTTAGCTCTAGTAATATTACGCGTAATTTCTCTCGAGGCAATGTAGCCATGTATATCATCTCGGCCACGGCTACAAGCACAACATCTTTATCAAAAGCGTTCATACCACTTCTCATTCAGTGTGCTTTACTTCATCCGTCCTTTGCGCATTCCAGGTTTTCTCTGAAGACACGGATATGCCTGACTCCAATCAACTTCCTCACATTTCTTAATTTATCCTTACAACGGTTTTCTGCGCCCACCGGCCCTTCTGATGTGTTCAAGGATATGTGCTTGGGTGGTTTCTTCCTCTGCATGGCAATTAGATCATTGGAATGGGGCTTTTCCAAAGGCTCGTATTATACAAGGCCCCTAGTAGTAGCTGGTGGTATGAAACGATGGGAAAAGGTTAAAGACTTCAACGAACCTTGTAGGAAGCAAGAAAACGAGCCCTGCAATATGTTCAAATTAGCTAGTTGGACTTTACTCCAGCTGTTCTCGTGAGTCGACTGCCAAAAAGTCTCATATCGAAATTTCTATCACTGACATGCCTTTGGGGATATTTTCTGACGCAGACTCCGAGGATTACAATTCTCGTATGGTCCTGCCATTGCTGCGAACAACCAAAGTACTTTTGCGTTAGTATGGAGGATGTTTCGCGTCAACATTCCACTAACGGCAGCCCTCAGCTTTCTCATCTTAACTCGTGACGCCTACCACGGTACCCCCAAGTCAGCTCTCCTGACACTGGGTGTTTCAGATTTTCCTGGATTACGGCTTTTATCAGAGGGTCTCCATACGGCTTGCTTTGGTATATGGGTAGCATGTACACTTGACAACATGTACAACATTCTCACGCTTTTTGCCACATGTGCACATAAGATGGCATCATTGTCGAATTGTCCTCAAGACATATTAGAACTCTGCGATCCCAGATACTTTCCATCAATCTTGAATTCGCCACATAAATCTGATTCCCTAGCACACTTCTGGTCCAAAGGCTGGCACACCGTACCACAGCGTTTGTTTTTAACAATTGGTGGGAAACCAATGGTCTGGATCATGAAAAAATTGGGCGGGAGTGAACGATCTCAAAGACTAGCTAGAATGTTTGGTGTATTTGCTTCCTCTGCGGTCATTCATGAATACAGTAAGCACTTTTATCATCATCACTTTACCTTACGGTTCAAGAAAATCTGCTCAAATATTAATGATCTCTTGACTCCACCGCAGTGGCATTCAGCGTTGCTCGACGCTGGAATCCTACTCTGAGAATCTCGACTTGGTATCCCGCATCGATTGTTTACTTTATGCTTCAACCTTTTGCTATCTTGGTCGAGCCTTTAGTGATACCCCTAATTCCAAAGAGAATAGGAGGTGGGATGCTTTGGGTTTGGGCTTTTGGTCTTCTTACAGCCCCTCCATTTCAAGACCAATTTTTGTCTAAAACTAAGATGCTCTCTGATATTCCGCCGCTTGCAGATTGGTCCTTGATTTATCTTTTCAAACTTGTCAAATAATGATCAAGCCTATGAAGTTGATTGTTTCCTTTATCTACACAGATTTTCAGATTTATAGATTTATCTTTTGTTTGGTGATTATTGTACTCCTTGAAGATATCAACACCATTTCTACCATGATCCAAGAACATCTTAGATTTTTCAGTCCAATGTAAATATGCTGGCGTAGTTCAGGTATGTAGTGATTTGATGATTACAAAGGTTCATTGTGAATACATCACCTCGTCTCAAACCCAACCTGTCTTGGTTGCTGAAAAACCCGGTAGACCAGGTTCACTTTTTGGCTGTGAGTTGTTGATGACTGTTGACTTGATACACACACTTACCACCAACAAGTCAAATGGGTGTATCAGGATTTTCAGCAACCAGGTTAGGATATAGACACTGCAAATACCAAAAAAATACTCACATTGAAGGTCTCACATTCTCTCACAGAAAGTCATAAGCCACCTTTTTTGTGCCTTTTGATTACTTCCTGACCTCTCCATACTTTTGTGTATGAATACTTTTCTTTTCTCTTCACAAAGTGTTATAATTCTTGTTGTATTCACTGATTTTACAAACTTGAACTGCCTATTGAAGTTAACCTACAAAAGTAAAACAAAAAACATCCACCAAAATCAATAATCTGTCAAGTTCTTGGGGGTAATATGAATCAAACTGATGTTTAAATGATCAATTTGAACTACATATTGTGATTTCAAGGTCAATTTCCATTTGAATTCAATGATGCCAATCACTTGTCTCCCAGCCTTTATCATCATACATAACAGTCTCAATTGGTGTTGAAAGAGATTTTCCATTTTTTTGAACAAGGGCGCACCCATTCCCTGACTCAAGACCCTATATGAAGTCGCAATGAATAGCCTACATATATAGCTATGTTGACTAAGGAATTGATTACAATCTCTTGGTGTAAGGTATTCATATGCTCATTGTAGAATTCAAACAATCCAAATTCCAAACATGAGGAATTTTCAAACATCATCAATTCTTCACACAGCAAAATCATCATCCTAACTCACTCATTTGTGATTGATAAATCATTTAGTTTGCTTGGACCATGATCCATATGTATGTATCACAAAAATGAATTAATCAAATCAATTGAGCTTGACAATCCCATGTGAAACCCATCAATGAATTTCCATGCATTCTTACATAATCCTTGAAACAATTTTTTTTCTAAAATCAAAAAAGAGACCATAAAACTAGTTTGACTGCACAGTAGGAATGAGAAAGAGAAAGAGAAAGGAAAATGATCTTCTGCTTTACAAAAAAAGATTTCTTGAATTGTACAATCTTTTAATAAGCTCAATTGAATGAAAAGAATTCAAACAAAACTAAATAAAGATAGTTTCAATCAAATGGCTCATACCTGATACAAGGAACAAAGAAAAAAACACTAAACCTAGGATGATAATCCATTCTACTAAAAACCTAAACCCAACAAACCATCGAAAGAAAGCAAATGAGAAAAGATGATACGAAAAAAGAGCGTGGAAAGATTTTCAAGGTTCATATAACGGAGGATGATCATCACGATGAGTAGTGATAGGATTAGTCGAAGATTCTAAAATCAAATCTTGTTCGATCCTTTCTTCTTCTAAAGCCGTTTGAGCAGCTCGAATCAAATCTTCATCTGGCATCGTATCTCGCCTATGTTGTAATCTAGTGGAACGATCAACTTGATCGGAATTCGGTACTGCAGAATTTGTTTCGATCGGGTTGAGTTCATTTGGTTGATTTGTAGGTGAATAAGTAGCTAAGAAGAATAAATTAAATCTTAGTGTTACTGAGTGGTTTGAAACACAAACATGTTTTTGAAAAAGAATTTCACTTACGTAGTTCTTCCAAAACGGTCGTTCTTTGACCGTTAGCTTCAGAATGTAACCGTTTCACTTCTTCCAGAGCTTCATAAAACTCAAACCCACGACCTTCATTGAAGATGACCTTCAAAGTAAACAGGATAGGATGATCATTAAGATTAGAAGATTGATGGGTATGACGACTAGACAGTAATTCTTCAAGATTTCCACCTTCGACGGGTACGACCGTGGAAAGATGATAATTAGCAGACAACCAAGGTTGGATAAACCGACCATCCAATGAATTCGATAACGGAATCGTCAAGGTTTTTATCGATTGATCTTCTTCTCCGTCATGATGACTATCAGAGATAAATAGAATCCTTTGATTGGTTATATAAATTGTACCGCCGTGAAGTTTTTCTGAATTCTTTATTGTCAGATTAGAAAAGATAGTAGACAAAGGTAATTTTGATTTTGATGAGGTTTGATGAGTTTGATTTGAATTAGGATCGGTAGGTGAGATTGGTTCTCCATCTGTTGTACCTGAACCTGGTAAAGTTGGAGCTAAGGAGATCTTTATACCATCAACAGTTAAGAATATTTTTTCATCTATCAAGTTCATTTGAAATCGAAAGAGAGAGAGTAAGGTTAGTGATTGTTTGGAATGAAATGAAGATGGTTTGGTGATCTACCTGGAAGTGGAATAGGGTTATTTTGATTATCTAACATTGAACAATTGAGTGCCATGTTATGTGATGATGTTGGGTTTCTTGGTTGAATTTGATGAGTTTGAGTGTTTGATGGTGAAGTTGATAGTGGTGAAGTAGAGTTGAAGTGATGAAGTGGTGAGGGTCGGATGATGAAAGTGAAAGGTTGAAGTGTTTGAGTTGTCAACTTCGGGACATGAGATGCCGGGTCGGACCTTTCTACATTACAGTCTGTTGTTTTTCTCAAATGCTCAAGTCAATCCTCATTCAATTTCAATCAATCACTTTAATCGAGTCAGAATGAAAAACCATCGAAATCAACCTAGAATCGATCAAGAATTAAGGATCGGAAATGGAAATCAAATTAGGAAAACTAAAGATAAAGGAAAAGCAAGAGAATCTCAAGACTCAGATTTACAATCAGACGAACAGAAAACTCTAGAATCTTTAAATCAACTACTCAATCAACTTTCCATTCCAATCTCATTATCCAATTTATCATTCACTACGCCTTCTTTACTCTTAGCTATCTTGGAATCTTTATTGGAAAGAAGATTTTTAAATTTGAATGGTATTCATTGCAATTCCTATCATTCATCACCTTACCATCATTTTTCTGATGCTTGATGTTCTTTTTTATAGATCCAATCAGAACCTCAAGATCAACTCAATCTCGTGAAAAATGTTTGAAAATATTACTTACAATCTTAGATGAAACATTAGATATTGAATTAGATCAATGGTCATCAGGATCAATCAATTGGTCAAGACTAAATCAGAATCACATCGACGAATTGATCAAATTAGTCAATGGATTAATCAAACTGTCAATCAAATGCAATAATCCATCGATCGGATTGATCGAACCTTCAATTCATTCTGATTCTTCTGGATCATGTGAAAACTTGAATTCTCTAGAGTTTAATCCCATCCAATTCAAATCTCACAAAACAAGTCTTCCTGGTAGTATTACAACTACCCTTACAAGTCAACTTGCTTCATCTTTATCCTCCAATGCTTCATCTTATTCTACATTCAAACCCACCCGAATGAACTTCAAATCGAATTTGATCTCACCCATCACATCACCCCTAGCCCAATCCTCACCAAACCATCATCAAGCTTCATCATCAACAACAAGTACACTAAGAAGATCATTAACCCGACAACATATCCTTTCAGAAATGGAAACCGAAACAGAACAAGCCGAAGAAGACTACCCAAGATCCAGACCACCTACATTGAAGAACTTGTTAGGACCACTTCAAGCTCAACTAAAACGACCGCAATCCCCTCGAACTGCTCATCGAAGAGTTGTCACTAATCTTCGAAATAAACTTGAATCTTACTTTGATGATCCTAAACTAGATCAAGATGAAAGTAAAAAAGAAGAAAGCGAGATGATCAGAGGAGGAGTTGGGATGCTTACATTAGATGGGATAGATGACGATGATCCGTTTGTGTCGATGGAAACTCGTCGAGCTATGGGCAGTCAATTCATCAATCCACCCATGACTCCTTCATCTATCAAAACTAGGGATGAATCATTTTCTGATCTTCATGATGATGATGATCTTACCCATCTGGATTTCAACCCATCCAAACCTTTCAACCCTTCGACTATATCTTCCACATCCTCACTAACTTCTACCCAAACAACTCCAACCGAAGCCGCATTTGCCCCAAAAATTTTACTAGCATCTAATGGAGCTAAGCTTTCATTGATAGAAACAGATATTAACCAATTCGAATCATCAAACCAATCTATGGAAACAACTCATTCAAATTGGATCACTGAAACCTCTTTAGCAAAGGATGAAGAAGAAGAAGAGAATGGAGTCAGGATTAGAGTTTCTAGATTAGATGATTGGATTGGGAACTCTAATGGAAAAGAAAAAGTCAAGGAAAAAGTCGGGTTAGGTAGAAAGTTGGATTGGGTTTTTGATAATGAAGAAGAGGAAGAAGATTGGATTTAAGAGGTTCTCTGAGGTATTTGATCGGTATGGTAAGTTAGATCTACCGTGTTGGTCTACTTTGGTGAGTTATTTTTCTCTTTTTTTTGGTTTTTGTGTCGTTCCTGTCTTGATTTTCAAAAGTTGAAGGTTTGTATCAACTTGATTGAATGCAATACGATTGAAACATCTGTAATAAGTACTCAATTGGTATTTCCATTGTTTATTCTTGTTAATCTCAATTTGATCAGAATGTGTTGTAATAACGTAATGTACCCTTTTGAAAATATTATCACACTTTGATACAATATGAACCCAAGAAGCTTTTGAATTCTTTGTATACTGGGGAAAACTAAAACACTGTTGCTCTGGAGGCAGATCATCAGCCAAAGAGAGTGTTTGACTTAAATTTGATCATTTTGGATAATGATAGAGTTCTTTCCATGTATGATCGGTGAAGTCAAGATTTAAGGTGAATATGTTCCAAACAAGATGCAAGGTTTCAAGAGTCAAGAAAATCTTCCAATCAACCGTCACATGGAGGCTTTGGGCATGCTTTCAGGGGTTGATCTGGGCAGGCAGCAGTTTCCTTTTGCAGTATCTAGGGTGCCATCTTTGCTCCTGAGCCAGTACATATGTACATAGACAGAGTATTTCACGTGAAAGAAAAGAGACCGGACAGGAGGATGACAGGTGAATTTGAATGGGGTGAAAGTGATTACGTTTCGATGACGTCCATTAGGATGTGCATACAGCGAATTGCATTTAGATTTCCAACACTCGATTCTTCTTGAGCTTGATTACCACTTCATCAATTCACCACAACCCATCAATTCTCAACAATCATCTCTTCATCTCATTTCAAAGCATTCATTCTTCAACTTGATATAAGTTTATATGATGCTGTCTCCATCTAGACCACCAGTACCTTTACCACAACCTGCTATTGTTAAACGAAGAAGAAAATCAGGAAAGGGTCAAGGTGAATCATCTCGTGAAGCAAGTGCAGGTAAGTCTATACATCTCTCTTCAACCCCTTCTGTCTCCTTTTGGCAAAGTCTTTCTTCTTTCTTTTTGTTTCTCTTCATGCTCCTCTTTCTGACTTTCCTGGTTGTATGACTTCATCAGAATCCAATGATGAAACGGCGAGTTGGTCATCATGATTCTCCCCAATCTGTTCCCCTTGATTGCTTACGTTTTTGAATATCATCATCATCATCATCTTTCTCTTCCTTACAGGCTACTGATAACGATACTATGGCGGATGATACCGACACGGCTTCTATGACCTCACCTAGAACTGCCAACACCCAATTTCGAACCCGTGCTACATTTGAAGAAGCCCATCTACCACCAGCTCATCCACATCGTCACAAACGACCACAAACCTTGGTGGCTGCTGCTACTGTCAATAGTAGTATGGCTATCCTAGAGAATTTGCCTCAAAGAGAAGCAGCTGCTTTGAAGTTTGATAACCTTAGCTACGACGGTAGTCTAGAAAGCGGTATCGATAGTGGTACGAGCACTTACGATGGAGATGTTAGTAGTGCACCAGGTCCAGCTAGCAAACGCGGTCACCACAAACATCCGACTCATACTTATCCTTACAAGAATGATCTTCCTGGAGATTCCAAAGCAACCAGTGTGGCTAGATCATCTCTTAGTCAAATGAGTCTAGCACATGATCAATCAGATGCTATGGATTGCATTCCTACTCAATCGGTTGAATCCACTCCAATCTCTGCACCCTCCTCTATACCTTTAAATCCTAATCATCCTCCAGCACCTCATGGGTTTCTTTCTCGATTACGTCCAGAGGATTTACAAGAGAAAATGAAGGAAGCGATCGCAGAATCTTCTAAACAACGCAGTGTTCGTTTTTGTTTTCATGAAGACATTTGAGTGATTGATATTAGATTTACTAAGTATGATTTTTTTGGTTTTCATCAGTACTCTATCAATCCTCCTCCCGTCAATCGACCTGTTAGAATCTATGCCGATGGAGTCTATGGTGAGTGATTGTAATTCAAGCCCACAGATCAGTACAACGACCAAGTCTCGGTTTGCTAATACGTGATTTCCCACCAACCCAAGATCTCTTTCACTATGGACACGCTCTCCAACTCCGCCAATGTAAACTATTCTTTCCAAATGTTTATTTAATGGTAGGAGTTTGTTCAGATGAACTCGTACGCAAATATAAAGCTTCACCTGTTCTTACAAGCGCAGAAAGGTATGAAAGTGTTGCAAATTGTAAATGGGTTGATGAAGTTGTTGAAGACGCTCCTTGGCAAGTGGATTCTGAGTTTATGGAAAAACATCAAATTGATTATGTTGCACAGTATGTCATCGAAAGGAATCCATTAAGCCCTCTGTTTCTCTTCAACCCTTGCTTACTCCTCAACTTTACCATCTTCTACAGTGATGAAGAACCTTATGCAAGTGTGGATTCAGATGATGTATATGCTTATGCAAAATCTCAAGGTAATTTTTCCAAATCCGGACTTATCTGATACTCAAACTAACCTTGAACCGATTCTTTACAAGGAAAATTTTTACCAACTCGACGTACAGATGGAGTTTCGACATCTGAACTCTTACAACGAATCGTCGAAGGATACATTGAGGGAACCTACGATAACAAACTAGAAAAACTAGGCGTACCTGAATTATGCAGTAACAAAGCATTAAGTGAAACAGGCAGTGGAATCGTCCAACGTGCAGGATCAAGAACGCCCATGGTGATCCCTAATAGTCCCAAAGTGACTGCTATAGATGCAGAAATGGATGATGGAACGGCCACAGCTAATGAAGCACCTTAGGAAAGGAAGCTTTCCTGTCTTGTATTCTTATCTCCTCGAACTCGTCGTTCTAAGAAAAGGTACCCATCGGTTTTGATCATGATTTGAAAGTGATTCAATCAGAATCTCTTACCATAACGCCTTGCATCATTTTCTGTATTGGGTTATCTAATCTCTGCTATGCATTGTATGTATTTCAAGATTTTCTTTGGTTTTCAAGAGTTTTTCTTTGGCTTTCAGTACAATCAAGCAGAAATGTGATATAAATTTACTTATTTTCGTCCTGATTATACATGGTTTCTTTTGACTAATGTGATCTTTTATTTCGAGTATATGCGCATTTACGACGGGCTTATCAGGAGGTACGGTCTGTATTGTAGTGGGTATGTAGATTCTAAGGTCAGTCTTTCTATTTTTGCTTGGATCATCAGGATTTGCCCGAGGTGATACTGTTCACGGTGGGTTGGGAGTCTTCGTGAAAAAGATCGAACGAAAGGGGTCAAATTGAGCCCACTCATCTCTAGACTCTGACTCAGCTTGAGCTTAAACGGATCTTTAGGTTTGATGCGATGCATAAGCGCATTGATCAGTCAGTGAATCCTTCTCAGCCGACATTTACGTTGAGCTATGATTAGAAGATCTTTATCATGGCCTGGATTCATTATCTGACTGGCCCTGAAGGGTAGTGTTTAAGAACTAGGCCACAGAACTCTCCTGAAGGAAATGCGCTGAGTGTCTGGTTTGAAGAACATGTTGTTGTTCCATGTGCTTTGTATACTCCGATTTGATCATTCTGAACTGTTAACGTGCGTTCGTTCTCATCGTTTCTCTTTTCAAGGGAAGAAAGAAGGATTTCGTTTGTGTTGGTTTAAAGTCTCTTAGACTAAGCCTTATACTGTAGTTCAAATACAGAAATTGACGTGTCAACGAAGCCACGTGATCCTGAGCAGACTTTTCACCACTCGACAAAACTCAATTGAACGGTAGTTTTGTCGATGAGCCACTGAGGTTAGGTTTCAAAAAATAGATATAAAAGTCGTTCCGATTTCTGGGTCTGAGTTTCCCTCCTAACTTGACCTCATCTGAATTTGAACCACATTTTTGGAGCTCTTCCTCACATCTAAATCCTGTTTTTTTTTTCACAAACACTACACCTTTTTGCGGTTGAACCCTTTATCCTGAGCGTCACTCTTTCCTTCACTGTGATCGTAGTTGACTCTTCAATCCGCTATCTTCATCTTCATCGATTCCTTGATCTTTGTTATCAAGTTCGACCTCTAAATTGCCCTAGAACTTCATTGTCTCTAGTGGTTGATCCCTCACCTTTTATCCTACACCCTTTTATACTCCTCTCATCACTCCCTTTCCCATCTCTTGCCTCGCTATCCTTATCCCCTATCTTCCCAGCCATCGCTGCCATCTTTCGTCATCGTTACTCTCATAGACTAGCTTGCTGTATCGCATCATGGCTTCTTCTACTTTCGCTCTGCCTGGTCCCCCTGCTTCTGCAACGCTTGGCAGCTCAAGCTTTCCCGACCGACTATCTCTCCCGCAGGCTGGGGGGCAGGACGCTGGCAAATCTACTCATCATCCCGATGATCCCAAAGGCATCATCACCAACGTTCAAGGCATCGTACCTACCCTTCAGTGAGTTGCCGATGCTCGATATCGATCACTTCTGTCTCTCTTCTTTGGCTTCGACTTCACCCGTGTTGTAGATTAGTTCAATGCTCTATCCGTTTCATCTACAAACGGACTAATGTCTCGAGCTTTCGTTTCTATCTGTCTCTTTGCAATTCTTCCTCTTCAGAAACATTGTTGCGACCGTCAATCTCGAATGCCGGCTTGATCTCAAAACAATAGCACTTCATGCTAGGAATGCAGAATACAATCCCAAGGTAGCCCATGAACCTCATGCCTTCCATCTGATCTCTCAGATGGCTTATTCGCTCGTTACCCAATTCTTTAGCGTTTCGCCGCAGTGATTATGCGAATACGAGAGCCCAAGACAACTGCTCTGATCTTTGCCTCTGGCAAGATGGTCGTCACTGGAGCCAAGTCTGAAGACGACTCTCGATTAGCAGCACGCAAATACGCACGAATCGTTCAGAAACTTGGCTTTGAAGCCAAGTTTACCGAATTCAAGATTCAAAACATTGTGGGTAGTTGTGATGTGAAGTTTCCGATTCGATTAGAGGGTTTGGCCTACAACCACGGGCATTTCTCGTCTTATGAGCCCGAGGTTAGTTTGATTATCCTTTGTGTGCTCGTCTCACACTTTTGTTCTTTAGACCTATCATGCTAAGCTCTTTGAGCTGTATTTGGCTACAGCTTTTTCCTGGTTTAATTTACCGGATGGTCAAACCTAAAGTTGTGCTACTGATCTTTGTATCGGGGAAGATCGTACTGACTGGTGCCAAGGTATTTATTGACTTTCTCTTCCATCAACACACCCTGATCGCCTTTCTTAACCTTTTCCTACCTTGTGTTCTGTTTTTTAGGTCCGGGAAGAGATCTATCAAGCCTTCAATAACATCTATCCGGTATTGTCTGAATTCCGGAAACCTTGAACTGCATTCTCCTCGTTCTCATCACCTCTTTACTCGATCGACCCACCCATTCGCCATTCGCCTTCCCTTCATTCCTCCGCTTATACTCTGTTAAGACCGAACTTATGACTTCATACTTACTCAAAAACTACAAAGTCAACACTTGGTTGATCGTACATGAACATTTGCCATTATAATAATACTTGCCTTTATTCACTCAATCAACTTACATACTTCGTTCGCGTCTCCCTTCCTCTCCTTTTTGTCTGCCGACGCGATTTCTTTACATTATGGTTGTTTCCTTTACAAAGGATAAGGGAGGCCTGGTTTCTTTTTTTTATTTTAAACCCCTTTTTTTTGTTATCATCCCTAAACCTTTGTGTGTTAACAACCTGTATTTACTGTTTCATCAGTTTTTTTTTTCGAAAAAATGGGAGAACCTCACGCTTTATGTGAAATGAAGTATACTTAACCATTAAACATTGAACAGTCTTTGCAATATCAGAAATTCCGATTGAGTTGAGAGATGTCTGGATGATTTAGTTTGTTTGGGTGTTAACCTGGAAGATGTCTAATTGAAAATAGCTAGATCACCAGAGTTACCACCACCTTCAATGCCAGTGTCGTCTCCATGATCATTTCAACTTCATAAGCGCATCCCCTTCATTCTCCTCTACACTATTGACTCCCTTGCAAGAAAAAAAAAAACCCGTACCATTTCATAGGAATCAAAAACTATGGGTTCTGAGTCGTCACTCAGTTCTTTATAATTCTTTTGATATATAATTCAAACTTTAAGCCGAATATGATTTGTGATGTTCAATCAAAGTTAGTTGAAAAAAAAAACTCTCTAGTTCTCATCTTATGTAACCTTTCAAACTCTTTTTTCCTTTCCTTTAAAAGAAAGATTGATTTGAATTTAAGATTCACATTTTTGTTTTTCTCTTGGGTTCTTCTTCAAAAATCAAGAAAATCAAAAAAAAAAGAAAAAGGAAAAGGAAAAGGAAAAGGAAAAGGAAAACTTGATCTTAGATCATCATGATTGAGATGATTGAGAATTTTCATTGAGAGAGAAGAGAGAGAGAGAGAGAGAGAAAGGGGAAAGTTTAAGGGCTTGTTTGGTATAGCTTAAAAAAAGCTATTATTTCAAAATTTGACTTTGAAAAGCCAAATTTTGAAAAGTCTGTTTGGCAACGGATTTTGAGTGCGTTTCATAAGCTATTATGGGTACCATAATAGCTTCTTTTGCCTATTATAATAATTGACCAACTAGTCAATTATTTTTCCAATAAGTAGCTTTTTTCAACTTATTCCATCAAATTTTTTTTTTTTTTTGGAAATATACAAGTCCCATCTTCCATACCCCCCTGTCCTCACTTCAAACCACACCAACACCGTAGTTATAAACCACCCTCAGCCCACCTCTTTTGTTGTCTTCAAGAATGAAATTCAGTTCTTTCAACAAGTCTGAGGAATCAGACATTTGGTTATGGTTTGATGAAAGTAATGATGAGAATATGAATGAATAAAAAAAATAGTTGACTTTTGATCGGTCAACAAGCCAATCATCTTTCACCTTCCAAACACATTACCACTTTTCGGTACCTTTAAGTCGACTTTTCATTAAAAGTCAACTTAAATCAAAATTTGACTTTCCGGGCTTGGAAAGTTTGTACCTTTGAAAAGGTACAAACTTTCATAAGCCGTACCAAACAAGCCCTAAAGTTCTTTTCATTGGTTTGTGATGGTGTGATCTATGTGGTTTACTCTAGATGAGAATTTGATAAAGGGCACGCGCTTATTCCACCAGAACCTTTTGTACAGGCAACAGGGATTAGCGCGAAAGCAAGACGTATTGGGTCTCAGCCTTGGGTTTCACTTTTGAACCCATGGGTTCACTATTGGCTCGGGAATAAGCCCTGTTCCCAAGAAGCCTTGCAGCCGAGCATTTTAGCTCGCTCCGCGCATCAGCACGTCAAGAGATAAGCGTAAAGTAGAGCATTGATTGCACGGAGACAAACATAGGCAGATGAAAGAAAGGAAACAATTGAGATACACGGACATACAAACATCGCAAAGTATGTGTTCCGGCAGATTTGCATAAACGGTGATGTATATATCTAAAAGCTTAAGCAATTGTGTAGAGTTGACTCCGGCGGGGCAGCGAGTTCGGATGATGGTGGACAAAAGGACAAAGGGACAAATGTGAGGAGAGGAAAGAAGAAACAAATGACGGGTTGCTGGAGTAATGAAGTTGTGAGTCAGTAGTCAATCGGCACACACCATTAAGAAACGCTCTACCGCCGCTGCTTGGAGGTTTGATTATTACTGTTAAACAACCTGAGAGTAGTTAAGAAGTCAGACGCCCTTGGCCGCATGGCGGCTATGAGTGATGGAAAAGCGCGGTTCAAGATACCGGCTTCATCATTAAAGGGGGGCCTCAGCATTGATCTTGTGGAGAATCTTCATAAGTTTGGCGAGGTCGTCTTTTTTCTTATAGAACTGTAGCTCAACAGCGTTCATTGCATCAACTTTGGACTCGGTGAGGAAACTGGGCTCTTGATCAATGGAGTGGTTAGTATTGATGGAAACCATTGGCTGAGAACTGGACAAAGCAATGTAGGAGGGTGTAGTACTATTGGCTGAGGCGTCAGTCGCCGTCAGGGCCCGGTGAGAACCTGCATATACTGCAGCGCTGCCAGGAAGGGTTAGTCCAACATAGGGGCCGGCTATGGTCGGCGACTTACGTTTGTTGGGTCAAAGGAAAGCCGTCATACTGGCAGGGCGTGACTGGGGAGTCATTGTATTGCGGAGCGCCCGGCGATTGAGAATTCTGATTTGAATGACGTGGGGGCGGTAAATGGGGTAGCCCGGTTCGCGCGTGGCCGGCTTCCATTTCGTGGAATAAACCATCCAACTGAGAGGTAGTGATTGGAGTCGGCGTAACTTCAGGCGTGCGAACCGGAGGATAGTGAGGAGGAGCTCAAGGAATGGGGTAAGCGGTGTGAGGTTCAAGGCGTTGCATTAGCAAAGACAAGTCTAATTTGTAGTTGGCCTGGGTAGGTGGTGGTCCGGTTGGTAAGACAAAAGTCGAGCCGGCGGCGGAATGTTCAATATATCAATATGGATGGTGACGGCGGAGGCTTCTGGGGGATGTCGACGGAACAAATGATACATGGGAAGTCCGGCTGGTGGTGGGAGAGAAGTTGTAAGTGGCTGGCTCCGGGGGTCTTGGGGAGGGCAGGTAAGGGGCAGTCCCTCCACAGTGGGATGTAGTGGAGTGGGAGCCGACTCCTGTCCGTGGAGGAGTTGACTGCAGGTGGTGGGGATTGGCCATGAGACGACTGATATAGGAGTCGCTGGCTTGGTCAGTACAACCGGTGGTGAGATGGGTTGACACAGGAAGCCATTGGCTGGAGGTGTTGGGATAAGCCTGGAGTGATAATAGGTTGTTTGAAGATGTACCAGCAGAGCCAGATGGAGAACAATGGTAGGCAGGTGTAACATCTTGGTGATTAGGGTGTTTGTAAGGGATGGGCGCCAGGACCATTGGGGCGTATTGAAAGGTACCGCTGGTCAGCCCATTAGTGGACGGTGTTTGAGCCATCCCGGAACTGGATCAATACGGATTGAGTGGAGGTGACGAGGGTGGAGAATCAAGATGAACGGATGTCACCGCGTGCACAACCAAGTTGAATGGTTGGGTGATGCCTCGGGGGACAAAGGTTGAGAAGCCGTCATCCATCTCTGGGTTGGTTTCAAGAATTTTGAAGCCGGTTTGCCTAGCTAAAACATACATCTGCTCACAGGCCGATTTGTTCTTGATGTAATAGACGCAGGTACAGTTATTGATGTAACCAACACGGCCATCTGTTGGAGGGGTGGTGGAAATGTGGTACGTAGTTGCAAGGGGGCGAGTGAAGCTACTAACGCTCCACTAAACAAACGGGGTTCAGCTTTGGAAAGCGAAGTAAACATTGGAAACGCACCTTGTTGAAGCTGAGCTTAGCAATGGACACGCCAAGATCAATAAGATCGGTGTCACTGTAAGAATCTGCTAATCCTTTAGCAATGTTTTGATACTTTGTGGATTGTTGAGGCCGGAATCCAAGGGATGTGGTTATGACGCTCTGTCAGAAGTCGGCTTTGGCGGTGGCAACAAGGACTTGAATTGTATCGTTGGGTCTTTGGAGAGTATGGCGGCTGAGGAAGTTGTATTTTAACACACAATGGTAGCTTTCTGTGAAATTGTTTGTGTGAATTCCTTGCATGGGAATGGCGCGTTCCGATAGCATACAGTAGGAATGGTTGTGCACCCACTGGTACTCGAAGTACTTGGCAAAAGCAGGATTGAGCAAACGATACTTGCTCCAAAAGTGCAAATAAGCTTCTTGCCATCGGATGGCGTAGATGACCACCATTGCTGATTTATGCATGTCGAGTTGATCATTCAATCCACCCTGCGTCAAGAAACTATAAGTAAATGAAGTTTTCCTTGTATGTTTTTAAAACTTACGTGAACCTTTGCCTTTGCTTTGATGGCGCAAGAGACGTGGAAAAGACAAAAGAAATGTTGTGGTTTTGCCGTGCAGGATGCGAACATATCAGTAACGGCTCTTTGATACGCTGGGGCACAGTCAGTCATAAATGCCTTGGGGCACATTTGGAATTCATCCTTCAGCCAGCGGAGGAATCCGCTGACGGTTTCACTGGCAAACTATCCAATGTCAGTCATTGTGAACTCATGAGTTGAGCAGAGGGAGGACTCACACTTTTTTGTCGCTGGTCAAAAACCATGCAATTGGTATACCGCTACCGGTGACTGGGTGCTGGAGGACAATGGTGAGGAGGGTGAATTTAGAGAGCGGCCACTCAGGAATGCTGCTACAAACGTTGTGCGTTCAGTCAAAACATAGGACGTTGTGCCCGTGACGCATGAGTTGGGTACGCTGCCAAGGCAAAAGGAAGGCCATGGAAATGCACTGATTGTGTGAATCAATGTTTTTGAACACATGCCAACCACGTTTGAGCATCCGGTTGCACCATAGAGTCATGGATGTCAGTATGCTGGAATCAAGGTATTTAGTCCGCAATGCTAAACGGCGGATGCAATTCTGAACGCGAGTGCGATCAATGTTGAGGGCCTTGGGGACGATGCTGAGGGAACTGTTCTTGTCCTAAGGAGTGTAGTCAGTATGTGCGGTGGGACAGAAAAGTACAAGAGAACTTTACTTACAGGGAAAAGGTCCGGGCAGGACAAAAGACATTGGATTGAACGCCATGTGAGGCCTGATATGACAGGTTCGTTGAGCCACTTGGAGACGACGTCCGGAAGCCGCATGTTCCGCATGTCTTTGATCAAATAAGGGTTGTGATTGTTGTGCCTCCAGTACCATTTGAACTCGAGGTCACCGGTAAGAGTCTTGCAGATAATAAACTTTGCGCAACACTGGAAGCGGACATAGCCGCCAGAGAGGCAATGATGGTCGGTGATAGGTGGTCTAATGCGATTATATGGTTTGCCATAGCAATTGCAAAGCCATGTCTTTGTCCACTCATGTCGGCAAGTTGGTCCGCGGGTGTGATGAGACATGTCTGAGGAGAATGATAGCGCGTCGGTAGATTGCTTAGCCTTGCCGTTATAAAGCTTTCCTTGGAAAATCCAACGTAAAGACCCCTTCATGGCAAAGAGAACGTTGTTCTCCATACCGGCCTTGCAAGGTAGAGTCAAACGAACGGGGTGAGCTTCGAATTGCGGAGGCTGCCGAGTAACATCACAGACGAATCAATTAGAAAGGGGGTTGTGGTCAAAACCAGCAGGAGGAGGTGCGACATGAACTAGAGGGAAAGGCAACCAATCATGTATGTTGGCAGCAACGTCGTAGGCGTCTGGGCTAAGGATTGCCGGGGAGGATCGGGCGGCCGGCGGGTCAAGATCATGATAAGGTCCTGGTCGTGAACGATGAGTTTTGCCTGGCTTATTGGGTCTCATGTTGATAAAGAGAGCGAGCAATGTTGCTTTGCGTCGGGATGAGAACGACAAAATACACCACAAGTGGCCGGGAAGAATACTGAGTCTCACTTTCTGAAGGGGGGCTCGTCCTCTAAAGAGCACAATGGGACTTTGGAGTAAAAGAGGCATCAATCTCCTTGCAAGAGAGA
Source organism: Melampsora americana (assembly GCA_022264835.1). Taxonomy (NCBI): domain Eukaryota; kingdom Fungi; phylum Basidiomycota; class Pucciniomycetes; order Pucciniales; family Melampsoraceae; genus Melampsora; species Melampsora americana. Next base: position 675,056 of record JAIFHY010000012.1, on the reverse strand, counting down.
AGCAACAGATATGCTCTAAGTGGCATGAGGAACAGCTGGTGCAAAAATATGCAGAGGAAGCGTGCCCTCCTTAGTGTATCTCCGTGACGCTTATTCCTACTTACCATCATTGCAACTGGCCCTTGAATGTCAAAAGAAGCACTGACTGGCTTGTGCAAGGCTCTAGAATTGCGTCATATTTTGCATAAAATGCCAGTGAAGCGCCGTATTGCCAGAGGCGGTTGGTGCCGCGCGCAAACGGCGGCACCAATGTCCTTGGATCACCAAATCAACGGGCTCTGGCTGTCAGTATGGAGGACGAGAGTCGCGAGCAAGGACCACCCGAAATCCTTATGCACTATGCCTTATGCACTGTGCACTACACATACATATGCACTAATCACTGTACGTTTTCGTCCCAGAGCACTACAGCCACATCTGAAACTGCATCTGAAACTGCCAAACTAGGCCGGAAGGACTCTGATTGACCAATCTTTGGTCAGTCACGCCTTTCCTTCCGGCCGGTCGACCGCTCAACTTCCAGCGTCTTCTGGAAGTCGATAATTCTCCTTTCCGTTTCTGAGTCGCTCGTCTCCCACTTGTAACGCCGTGTGATTCATCTTTTGTAAATTGAATCGTTTGTCATTTTTGTCGATCATCCAACAAACCACTTTTCTTTACCTTCAATATACAATCTTTTTATTTCTTCGATGCAACCTCCAAATGAAGAACACAGCGTGTCCTCCGAAGAGGAGATTGATAACCATGATCCTATATACCTTCAGGAGATTGAAGAAGAAAGGATCCGACAATGCGTGGCGGCAGGAATGAAAAGAACCGAAATCTGCTCTCATCTTGAAGGCATGGGTATTACTATGTCTCGAAGCACCCTGACCCGCCGTCTCCATAAGTATGGACTTAGTACTGCGTATAGTAAATTTTCACCGCAAGAGAAATCAGTAGTTCAAGCACTCTTAGTTAAATTCAACAAACTTGGCTATCAAAGGAAGGAAGCCATTACTCAGATCATGGGAGATGCAGGTATTTTGATCAACATGTATGATCTGCGTACAATATCTGAAGAATTATCTATTAGTTGGCAACAAGATGATATTCAACAAGGGCTGGTGGTGCCGGAGGAACTCATTGAACAAATGAAATTCATAGTGGCTGGTTCTCACCGCGACACTGGGTATCGCCGCATGCAGAATGCCTTAGCAGTCATACATAACATTTGAGTCAACAGGGACACGGTTAGATCTTTGCTCCTTCAAATTGATCCTGAAGGCGTGGAAGCACGACGCAAAGGAAAATTGAAGAGGAGGGCTTTTCATGTTGATGGTCCAAATCATGTCTGGTCTACTGATGGTCATGATAAGCTCAAACCTTTTGGAATTACGGTTTACAGTTTCATCAATGCGTGGTCTCGCAAGGTTCTGGGTTTGTATGTTGGCCTCAACAATAATGATCTGCAAAGAATTGGTTATCACTATCTTGATATTGTTGAAAAACTTGGCGGAATCCCTCAAAAGACTTGCACGGATCATGGAACTGAGACCATCAAGATGGCTGGATTTCAGATGTCATTGGCTCAAATATATGGCGGCTTAACTCCTGAAGAAGCCGAAGCAACTCATCTGTATACAACTTCTCAACGCAACCAGAAGATTGAAAGTCTTTGGTCCCTGGTACGCAAAGCAATCGGTATCAATATTCATGATGAGATTGAAGAAGGTGTAAAGAGAGGAATTTACGATGAGTGTGATCCCCTGCAGAGGTGAGTCTTTCAATATGACTTTTTGTTTCCTGATGCTTATGTGAGCCCTGCTATTTTAGCATGCTTTTCCTGCATCTTTGGATCCCCATTGTTCAAAAACTCCTGGATGAATACAGTGAGATTAAGAACACCTCACGCACTCAAAAAAATCAAAATTCAGGTCTTCCAACTGGTGTGATTCTCAATGTCATTTACTCTTCACCTGAGGAATACAATGGCACCAAAGGCCTAATTCCAGTACCAACCGAAACGATTCAAGCTCTCCGACAAAGACATTTTCCTGATGCTGATATTCTGTTTCAAGTTTCTCCAAAGCGCTTTGTACAGCAAGTTGACAGCGCTCTTCGATGCTTGGGTATCAAACGTGAAAGTATTACATTCAAAACTGTGTGGATTTATTTTCAACCAATAATAGAGGCTTTGAAATTGGTTGATGTTGATATCAATGAAGCTAGATTGGTATCTAGACATCAAGAAGAATTTGTTCCCGATGTTGATGATGGGGTTGAAGATCAATTGGCACCAATTGTTGTAGGGCATCAACCAGATGCATAATTTCGATGAAATATTACACTAAGTGGGGTGTGAAGCTGTTTAGAAATTTATGATTTTATATGTATCTGTCCCAACTGAAACATATAGTATATATGTTCTTCATTATTGAAGTTTGTCTTCACAATTACAGGCAGCAATTCCTTTTGAATTGCACATTTTCACTAAATAAATATCAATGCACTAAATAAATATCAATGATGTTCATTTCACACAACTCCCATGTATCTGGACTCAATTTCAACAAATTTGTTTGCACTATCTCCTTCAAAGAGGACATAATTAAAAATCCAGAACAGATTCATATCATAATAGTTGAGATTAAAATACTATTGAAATCAAGATTGATATGGATAAATTGAAGAAATCTCAGTCACACATCAATAACACATCACAGAAAGGAAATTTAATTTAAAAGTGAATTGAAAATCGATTTAAAGGTGAAAATAAAAGTGACTATCAATCCCTTAATCATCAGATGGAAGGACATCATGCTCAGCCTCTGACTGATTTGGATGGATATGGTCAAGTATTTCGAGAACAGGATCAATAGCTACCTCTTCTGCTGCCTCAGCACTATCCTCACTTGTAGGATACTTGAAGTCAGATGATTCCAGTTTGAGCACATTGCAGCAATCACCACATTGATGCCCCAGTTTGAAGGCGTCAATCTCATCACCTGATTCATTGCTTGGAGACCACTGAAACCTGTTTGAAACCATTGTCAACAATCTATATAATATATATTACCCATAACATGGAACTATCACACTTACCTTCGATCAAAGAGGCGCATACCAGTCAAGCGACCATTGACTGTCTTGATGTTGTACAGAAGTGCTTTCCCTTTGAAGTAATCATAAGAGTAATGTACAAATGCATTCAAAGCATCAAATAAGATTGACTTTGATGCGTTCAGGGTCTTGTCGATGTGGGTAGATATAGGTTCAGGTGAGAGCTCAAGAAGCTCTTTGATTTTATACGGTTCATCGTCCTGAATCATGACCATATTGAAAACAAACTACATAAATCAGATGGTCAGTAAGAATACTCTGACAAATGAAGATAGGAAAGACGCACTGATAAAGAATTCAACACGGTCTTCTGCGCAATTGTGACCTTGTATCGCACAAACATGGCCAGCTTGAAATCTTCAAGCAGGCAGGCGGTTTGATGATAGACTACAGAGTCTTTAAGGTACGTATCTTGATCACCAGATTTTTCGGTCGCAATAAATTGTTTAGCAACCACCTCCTGACATCCGCCGTCGATATACATGGTGGCCCTAAATGCGCGGTGAGTTTGGCCTTCGCCAATGTACTGATCTTCCACCTCAGCTAAAGCCTCCCACTGACCAAAAACAAGTGTTGGGAAATTTTCGACCGGGGTCGCCTGAATGTTGGATTTCGCCAGAGCCATGAGCATAACGTTCGTCCACGGTGTGTTATTCTTCATTGGTCTGGTCAAACTATTGACAGTCGGCAAAATCCGTCCGAAAGATCGAAGTTGAGAACGGCCGTAGAAAGCAACCTGACGTCCTAGAATACAAAGATGTTAATCTGTATCATTTTATTGATGATAGTAATTGACGAAACTCACCTATTCCAAGGCGTATTTGTAACACATCGCTCCAGGAGATGGTCGTGATAGTTTGACCATCGCCAGCAGGATGACCGTCAGGGAGAGGTGTTCCGATTTCTTGAGGGAACAGCGTTGTTGCAATGTTGTATGGATCGTTGGCGGCCACCACCACGGAGTTTGGTATCTTGAGAGGGTCAATACCTACATCAGCAAGCTGATGTAGCCGCTTGATAGCCAGCGAGACACTTCGTGAGATGGTGCTGGTCCAATGATGCGGGTTGGTGACAGTGACGACATTTGAGGAAGGCGTCGGCATCTGAATCTGGTTGACTATTAGAACCATTACTCAGTTATGAATCAACATGCAGACAAGAGACATTACTTACCTTGTGTTGCCTCTGACCGATCATCTTCACCTACATAATCACTGTTGAAGATGGAGGTTGGGGGACTTGGCGGATTGACTGCAGCCAAGTAGGTTGCAGCCGCGAAGAATAGAGATAAGGCCGGGGGACCTCTGGTTGCGCGCAAATCATGCCGAGTAGGTGATAATATTTCTTGCCTCAGGCGGTCTCCCGAAAGCACTCCAGTGCCGATACCCAGGGAATAATAACCGGCGTCAAAAGGTGGAAGGGCGGGGTAAGTAAGGAGGTCGCTCGTTCGGTTCCCAGGTGGAAAGATCCCAAGTGACTTCTGGCGGAAGTGTTCCGTAGCTGACCGCATGATCTTTACCTCCCAGTCTTGATCGGAGAAATCCACATCGTGCAGATGATCGGGGATGCCATGCGACTTGGGACCGTGGTGAGCATTATACTTCAGCTTGACCACGATTTGCTTCCAAACCGGGGCCGCAGAAGAATCGGCGGTCTGATTTCGGTGACGTCCGATTGCAGTCGATTGTGGTCCCTTACGAAGCTTGTTCTGTCCAATTCGATCCATACGGATCCTTTTGGAAGCCTCTTCGCCATGCTGATAAGCTTGCTCCTGTGCGTATCCAAGTATCGAGGGTGATTGTTGAGACTCTGCTGGTCGCTTCTTTTGTCGAACGGGGGGGGGGATCGGTGCGATCGGACGCGAGGGAAAAGACTGAGAAGATGATCCAGGGGTACTAGTGCCCATTGAATCAGGCCTACCTGATGAAATCGGAGGGATGTTGAATCGGGACCGGATGGCGGAGAGTCTTGCTGGGTCGACATCATCCACCAGGAACGGTAGACTTGCGGCTGAGATAGAGGTTGATTGCGATTGATGCTGAGAGTGGGAAAGATTGATTTGATGATTTTTTTCCTCAACCTTTCGCTTGCAGCCGCCGCACATCGTACCAGCTTTTCGCCCCAACTGAATCCCACAACCATCCTTACAGTACTTTAAGGGTGGTACAGCACTGGGGTCATTGGTCGATTTGATCGCGTCGTCGTAAAGGCAGGCTCCGCATGTCGGATGAGTGGCTGAATCCATGTAAGGGTATTCCTCAGCGCAGGTGTCGCACATTGGAATACGTGTCGAATCCATCGTCATTGAATAGAGAATACAGAGAGTGGTGAATTCGGAAAGAGTTGTGAAGACAGAGGCCAAAGCTTAAAGAATGGAGATCGAGTTTTGGGCGGAGACGAAATTAAAGAAAGGTGAAGAGAAAAATAAAATAAAGACCTAAAGAATGTTCTGATGGGAAGAGTGAATCAGTGTGTGTTGAAGTAAGATTTTTGAACGTACACACAGAAAGAAAAAAAACCTCCCTTATTTGAATCTCACAGCACCAGGATTGAATAAAGACATTATATTGTCCCAACCCCTTCATACCACCATCTTAGCACAGCATAATAGCCCCCTGATCATCTACCCCTTCGTACAAAGCCAGGTGTTGAGGCACTGACCGACCGACGCCATTCTTCAAGATGGAAAGGGGTGGTGTCTTGCCGAGAGGTCGGGGGAGATTGATGATTGCGCTTGAGTGGGAGAAATCCTAACCAAATCAAGACCAGAAGCTGTTCAGTAGGGTTTCAAGAACACAGTTGTAAGAACAGATTGATGCTTACTTACTTACTTACCAGAAGCATACATTGTAAGTCGATTAACTTTGTAAGTCAGTTGGTTTCCCTCCGAGTTATCAAGGCGCCAGGAAGAAGTCGGGGTCTTTCGGTCTTGTGGATCTTGAACGGCCTGAACCTGTCAGTCCTGCACCACACAAAGCGAAAAAAAGCGTTAAAAGGTGAAGAAAAAAAAGATAATTCTTGAAATCAAGGGGGAGTGGAGAGCCAGATCGACTTGGCACCGGGTTTGAATACATGTATAAAGATGTATTCGGGTTGTTGTGTAACAGAATTAGTGCTCCTCGGGTCATATGTTTGACTACACATCCGCACTAGTGCAAAGTGCATAAGGCATAGTGCATAGGGTTTTGAAGTGGTCCTCGCTCGCTACTCTCGTCCTCCATATGTCAGAGATCCCAATATTTCATTTCAGATCCCAAAACGGTACAAACAATAGAATCACAAATTACAAAATTTGAAAACCCGCGGTCAAAGCCAAATTTGTCACTTTTGCAAGAAAATTTGTTTACGGCTTTGCGGATTATCTCATAAACGTTCTGGTGGATTAGCTCCAGGGGATGAGAATTTGATAAAGGTATTACATCTAGACTTAGCTAACCAGATGCTGATACTTTCCTGATGGTTATAATTTATCAAATCACTTGTATCAGCACAAGCCTTTTGGGCAGAGCAAATCCATGTCCAGTTGGTCTTGGGTGATGATGAACTGTGATTGGCTTAGAAGTGAATTTTTGTTGATATGTAGATGGGATGAAAAGATTACAGCCGTTGTAATATCTAACAGCAGTTTTTTGACCAATTGTGTTGTTGACAGATTTTTCTTTGAAGGCAAAAACCCAAATACAAGATCAATTCAGTTTGAACTTTCCTGTATCAAATCCGTCATATTTGATATCAGAAGGGTTCTTACGGCTATTTGTGCTTTGAAACACAGATAGCCGGAAGTTAGAGATGAGGAAAATGGTTAATGAAGGGGAAAAGTCAAAATTTAGTGTGTATTACAAAATGGATACAATAAAGTTCACTATGCAAATGGAATCTTAATTGGGTTTTTGCCTCCAAAGATAAAACCAAAGACAACACAATTCATCAAAAATTTGCCTCTAGATATTACAATGGCTGTAGATGATGTTCTGCTTAGATGATGAGATGAGTCTATACATGATCCATAAACCTGGCTTATCACCAATTTGACACAAGAAACTATAACTCACTCTCAACCTCATTCATGCCACAGAAAGCTAGTTGTGATTGATGTTGATATGATCATGGGAGTGATCGTAGTACATCCTGCTTTGATAAATCCATCAGGTCATCCTTAGGGTCAATCAGATTGATTGATCAATATTGAGATCTGAGCAATGTAAGATGTGTTGTGGTCACATGACTGACACGACCACGGCACAGCCATTATCTCACGCTGTTGTTAAAAAAACCTTCTCTCTGCTCTCAAATCTGAGATTCCACAACTTGTGGAACTCAACTTATTTGTTTCATATTTTACTTATAAAATTTTGAATATTTATTATTCACTATAAGATGTTACAGATCTGAAGGTGATCTTCACTCTGTGCTTGAGACAATTTAAGATGTGTGTGTGTGTGTGTGTGAAAAGATTTGAAAAATTGAACTACAGAGCTTGACCAAGATATTATAAGCGTATTAGCTTGAAGAAACACAAGGGATTCTCAGTAAGGCAGTAGGAGAATCACGAGTTGTGATGAAAGAAAAGTACCTAAAGGTACAAGCACAAAATATAAGAATGAATGAGAAAGAGAACATTGGATGAGAACAACATTCAGTCATATATATTGTGTTAGACTTGTAAACCCAAGGTACGCTTCAATAGATAGAGAAGGAAATAATAATATGATGATGTCACAATGTAAATGAAAGAGAAACACAGCATCATGCAAGAAATTAACAATGACGATATGATTGTAATATGAGATCAAATAGGAAAGAAGTTAATTATCTTGATAAATATGAGATATGAATGATGATTGCACCAGAAGGTGTTCAAAAACAAAGAGATGTAAAATACTAGAGAGACAAGTCCAGAAAGGAATGTACCTTGTGTCATACCCAAGGTTCCTCATATCTCACATCTCAAAGTTTTTCAGGTCTGTTGGGTTACATTGTGAAAGAAAAAAGGAAGGATTGGTATCTAATGAAGCTGAGAAACAGATGATGGTCAACAAACAAGACATGATTGAAATGATCAAAAAAGATAAGTCAACAATAAAAAAGGGGAACTTTGAATGGTAAGTTTCCAAGAGAAGAAAACCACTATCTGTGCTGAACCTCAACCATGTCACCCTGATGGTGTAGCGTTTTTCTAGACAGTGTGGCAACACACCCTTTCCAGGATTAAAAACTCAGCTTACAATTCTAGACACTGACATGTGAGGCACAACTGTTGGATTGTTTTTTGTGCCCCCACTGTGACAACCATGTAAAAGTTGGTCAACCAGCAAGGCCAGTAGAGCATGAGTCAACATTTCTGTCAAAGAAACAACTTGAGCACATGAATGGCCAATGTGGAGATCTTTGTGACAAAACAATACACCTACTTGGTTCCATAGATCCAATAGAGGATTCCAAGTCCAATTTTGCAGTATTCATCACCACCACAAAAAGACACAAAGAGATCTTTCACAGAAGTACAAATGTCCTTCAGCCAGCTTCTTGATCAGATTCCCTGCCATACCTGGGACTGGCCAATTCACACACCACATCTACTCTATCAATGTTCTTTCATCCCCCACTTTGTTTGAAAACACAATTGTATGTGCAAGTGTTATCCAACAGCTCTGCACCTTGACTTTGAACAAGTGGAGCAATACCCCAGTATCATCTCTTACCTGATTTTTCAGGCCTATAAGGAATTATCACTTGGATCACTAAGTGAGTGTGATCCTTATTTTGACATGAAAAAAAAAGGGTTGATGAACATTCCAGATTGATGATCAAGATGAAATTCCAACCAAATCAAAAATCTTAAACATCCAAGGTTCAAAAACAAGTTTGTTCAATTTTTTTTTTCTCCATAAAAGATTCTGATCAGAAAGAAATCAGATCATGAAGAAGTAGTCAAGAAAAAAATCAAACACAAAAGGAAAGTGATGTTTAAAAATGCTAGGACATCATTGTTTTTTTTTTTGTTTTTTTTTTGATTTATTGAAGAAAGATCCATCAGATTTGGTCTGTTTGAGAACCAATGAAAATACAACATGAGTTTAAGAAGATGAGGTCTGATTTTAAAGATTGAAGGGTTCTGCCACTTTGTGATCTTAAGATTGTAAAACAGTCAAAGCCAAGAGATTCAGATCATTGACCCCAAAAGATGATCATCAATGTCCTTGTATTCTGTTTAATAAAATATTCTGAGCGATTTGCTGCTCAGCTTCAGGAGAGCGATGATCAAAACTAGCACCTTCCACATAGGATACCTCGAGTATTTGATTTTGGGGATCTGGGGGAGCGAGGGCCTCATCATCGTACTCAAGTCGAAGATCTCGTTGGGCGGTAGGTGGTGGGGTAGAAGGAGCTGACCGGCTGGGTGCAGGTCCGGGTCGACGAGGTAAGTTTTGTGATCTTCTCAAGTTTTCCAATGTCCAACTTGGCGGGGTAGCTAGATTCAATCCGGATTGATAGTTATTGATTTGTTGAAGATAAGGTCCAGCTGAAGCACTCCCTCCATCCACCAAACCTTGTACGATCTCCCTCACTTCATCTGATCGTTCTCCAATACTCTCGATCAATAAAGCTTCAAGTGCGATCCTCCGTCTGACTTTGATTTCGGCTCGATCGAGTCCTACTGCATCATAAAATGAAGCTTTCGTAGCAGGAGTAGCTCTTCGGATCACAGCTCTACGAGCTGCGCCTATCGCTTTTAATTTTCGATAATCCGCTATGGAGAATCTTTCTGGGCGGAAACTTCCACGTAACCAAGCTGCGTCTCTGGTAGTCGCGGAGAATTCATTCGTGAGTCGTTGAACGGTACCCCATCCTCGGAGTACAGGCCTTTCGATGCGGCTGAGATATCCCAAATGGTTTGCTTCAGCAGTGAATTGAACTAGAGGTTCGTTTGAAGAAGTGAAAAGATTCTTGTCAGTTTGTCAGCACTCTAAGATCGATCCATGGATCAAAGGATTTGTAAAAGATAGATTGGATGTGAAGCTCTAGAGTACGGAAAACTCACAATTCATCCTTTCCCAGAACTGACGTGTTGCTTGGTCCAGAGCAGGTTCTACTTTAAGTTTCTCTAAGTTTGAAAATGAAGGTTTGAGTGGAAGTTCGGCAGAGGATAAAGTACGTGGAATGACGGCAGACTCCGAGGTAGGATGTAGTGCATTCAAATGATCCAATTTAGTTTTGAAAGGTTCAAGTAGAGGTGCAAGTTCGGGATCTTGAAGTTCGGCTTTGAAAAACTTGTTGATGATCGCTATTTTCGATGGCAAGTTATAGGCAGCTTCCGGTCTTACACCTGTGTCTTGCAGGAGACTCTTGAAGACCTTATCGAGTGAATTCACAAGATCTTGGTGTAGCTTTGGAATCTCAGTCTTCAAGATGTACTGTCTTACAACTGGATTCAATCCAAGACGGCCGGTCGATTGTCGTCGAGCGGTTCTTAGATCAGCAAGGTTCGCGGCCAGAGTTCCATCATCTCCCCAACCGGATTTTGATCTGAGAGCACTAGCAAGGATTTCTTCATAGCTCGCATGAACTGATGGTGTATGAGGAGAGGAAGGATTGAAGTCAATGAAGAAGAACGTGAATGATCTCAAGGTCGATTTTGATGATGTACATAGAAAATGAGGATTTACCAAGGTTCCATGTCTCCCGAGTTTTAGGGTAAAAGCCAAAGAGCACTTTAGATTGAAGTTGACGAAACTTGGATACGATTGAAAAAGTCCAAGAGCTTGGTCTTCTGAATGTTTCTGTAGCTCTGGTTCCCTCAGCCGATTCACCTGCTCTGATACCAGCTTGTGATGTCCTTTCAGTCGTTCCAGAACCTCTGAATAAGCCAGCCAAGCAACCACCTAGGTCTCTACGACATGGTTGAGCCTGAGGTTGAGAATGGGGAAGTCTTTCACCTGTTAATTCAATTGTAGATTTGATAGCTCCAGCATCATGCGCGTCAGTGATTCCAGTAGCGGACTCATGAGCCGCATCAATGAATCCAATGGGCGGAGGTGAGATGGAAGTATGAAATTGAGAAAGAAGTAAGAGGTAGTAAATGCTGAAGAGCTTCAAGCCTTCAGTCTTGATCATCACGCTAAACCAATCGAAGGTTTGAAGGTTTTTCAAAGAGTGAGGGATTGAAGAATGATGAATCTGAAAAGAGTCTAGCAAAGGGTTTTTAAAGCGAAGGTGGATTGAATTGAAGAGATTCTGAGACTCGAGCTTTATAGCACGCCTCTTGAAATTGAGACTTTAGTGGTTTGAGATAGAAAAAGTAAGCTCGATTAGATCTATATCCTCATCGTAAGATTCGAGCTGAGGATTTTCTCGCCTGTGTGTGTGTGTGGTGGATGTTTTACTCTGAGGTTGAGGTCCTGAATGACACAGAAGTCACACGAAGTTCTCCATGTTTTTCCAAGCTACAAGATCCAAGAGCCCCTCTGCATGCTGAAACCCTTACGACACTGACCCAAAGAGAAAGATAGGCTCTTACGAAACGTCTCAGTTTTTCATCCATCTCAGCGGGATAAATCGTTTCAATTCTGGTCCATCAGAACTCTTGGGGATCCTAGGGGTAGACAAGTTTATGAAATCTTCTCATTGGAACTTACACCCCGACCTGAGTGATCGGTTTCATGCCAGGTTTCTTGGAGCACAACATCAAAAGATGATGTATCCTTTGCCCCAGTTCAGGCCATGGCTCGACCGAAGCTGTCTTGCTGAAGTTCACTACGATCATTTGAAAGTACTCTCAGCTCGACTGTTGACGTCTATTCTACATGGAAAGAGCTAGGACATCTCTGAGAATCAGTTTTCGTGGGTTTTGATCGATTCGAGTAGGAATCCATCCATTCGGTCAAATTTCTTTCGATCATCTTTAGCTCAAAGGCTCACATCTATGGTCCACAAAGATGTCCTCAGAGTGATGAGAAGAACCGGTTTAAATGATTGGATTCAAAATAAGTCTGATTGGGTCAAAATCTGAAAACCTTGAAGACATCCTCCTCCTACCGTCTGAATGTAGCAGAATGAATTCTACAATCTCTTGTTCCTCTCACTCTCGAGCTCGATCATGATCGTTCAGCCTTTCCTTCCACTCTTCATCCTGTTTCAGCTTAGATTCAGATCTGCAAATCATCTACTTCTATCCTATGGGTCAGTCTGCTGATCATCTGCTTTCAAGTTTCAAACCGCGTTTAGGTATCGGTAGTATGTACTAAAACTGCAAAGGTTGTGAGTACAGGAATGGATCCAGAAGAGTTTCCCGATCGGTTCATCACTTGGAAAAGGTGAAAAAGTCTAATGATCTATGAACGAGAAGCGAGAGTGCCTCATGAGGGGTTATGGAGCTGTCTGAGGTTTGAGCAAATCTAATAAATGAGAGTGATCATGGAAATATGAATCATGATAGGTGAGTTCAGACCTATCAAGTCTAACGTTCTTTCTTCCCCTCTATAAGATATATTGCTTCCTAAACAGCTTGTGCTCATGATCGAAAGAATTTAATTCTGTGAAGCTTGACTGTGTCTTAGGATTCTTCACAAGTGAAAAGAAGTTTAAAATACATTCAAGTCGATAAAATCAAATCCGTAAACCAATCTTTGAACTTCACTTAACCATTATACCTACCTCAACTTCAACCAAGTCAAAGATCCCAAAAAACTTCAAAAAGAAGCTTTAATGAGTCGAAGTTCTCATCTTTCTCACTTTTTCTAATTTACATACATCTTCCCAATTCGACCAATTCAATTCATGGAGATTGAATTGAGTTCCAATCAATTTTAATAAGTTTAATCGATTTGAAAATTCATTTAAACTTAATCTTTGATTGGCTTCAATTAAATCTTTAGAACCTTTTCTAATCTCAACAAAACTTTCTTGAATTTTCTGAAAAGAAGAACCAAACCCAAACCCCAACCCCAAGCCGAGTTAGGATTCAAAGAGGAGAGAGAGTCAACATTTAGACTGTGGTTTTTTTCTTTCTTTCTTTCTTTGTTTGGGAAAAAGTTGAAAAACAAAAAACGTACGGATGATAATTCGTTTGAGATTTTAATGAATTTTAAATTTTGAATCGAAGTTTGAATGTATTCTCTCCAAATTTGAAGTTCCTTTTCATCTGGTTCTTCCACTATCTGAACTTGATCTTTTTCATTAAGGATTGGTAAATTCCAAAACCCATCTAAGAAAGTTTTAGTTTGAAAACTTAGAATGATAAACCCAAGTGGAAGTTTAAGAAAGAATTGATTAAAGGGAAATTGATAAGGTAAAGTTTGATCTTCGATTAAAGATTTCAAACATTGTAGGTTTTTAATACCTAATGAATTAAGTGTACCTTCGTTCATCTTCATCGAGTTTAAGATCACTTGAGTAGACGAAGTAAGTTGGAATGAACCTGAATGGATTTGATCTTCATTTGAAATCGGAAAGAATCGATTAGAATTCAAACTCGGAATATCAAAGGGAATGGTAACTGTTCTGGTCAAAAGTCTAGATAATAAATCTATCAATGAATCAGGTGAAGGTGATGAAGTTTTATAAATTAGATTCAACCGTAAAGTTTCATCTGGAAGTGACAGTTTTGTATCCCTTGGTCTAGAAAGAAAGATAAACTCATCAACTTTTGAATTCATGGGAGGAGGTGAGCTTGAGTGATGAATTTGGTTTAAAACTTGAAACTTACGCGTTAGAGATGATTGAACAAAGTAGATATTCCGCGGCAAGCTCATCATTATTGAACGCTTTATAAGCAATATATTTGATTAACCGACTCCTAATCTTTTTACATTCTTCCATCGGTTTTAACTTTAGAGGCTCCGAGAGCCAAACGTTAGGGATTGGATGATGAAAGATGACATGAATACATGGGATTAAGTCTTTCTTGATTTGAATGTTCTCTGACTTGTGTTTTGAAAGGATCTCTTCTTCTTCGTTTAAATTGAATCTAGAATCAAAGTCAAGATGATGATCAAGATCAGTTTTGGATGATGATAGATTTGATGGTAAGATCAAGAAAAGTTCAAACAATTTTTTAAAAAAATCACTCACTCGATCCAATCTAGGATTCCAATCACTTCCAGATCCGAATGAGTCTTGATTGAATCGGTTTCAAACTTTTGTTCATCATCATACACTTTCAATAAGACTCCTAGATGTGATGAAGCTTTCAATGGGAATTTATCACGAGTGGATGAAAGTTTAGATTGATCTTCGATAGGATTAAAATCAAGTGAAGTTGGATTGATCGAATTAAATTCGATTCCTTTCTCCATCGGTCCATCTAATTTTAATTTTAACCAATCCGATTCACCTGGGATCTCCACTGAATAAATCAATTCACGTTCTTTAAGTTCAGATTGAGATTGATTGAGATTTAGACTGGTTTGATGAAATTCTTCTGAATCAGATTCTTGATAAATTGAAAATAAGTTTTGATTTGAATAAATTTCTTTTCCTATGCCTGTATCTTGAATCATACATCTAAATCTGACTAGAGTAGATTTAGGTAATAAACTTGGATGAGTGGATCGATTGGTGATAGATGGAATCTAATTTTGAAAAAAAAATCATTTAACTTTCTTTGATTTTGAGATTAAATGATAAAAGGTTTTGAAATGACTTACTTGATAAATTGATTCTTGATTTGAAAAGATTTCCTTGAATGAGTTGGAGATGGTGAGATGAGATAAGCTTGTGTTTGTGGTTGAGGTTTGATGAAGTCTTTCAATAAACTTTAACGGATTCTTGATAATCTCGCTCATCGGATTGTCTTGATTCATCTTTGATTGTTAAAGCGATTTTCTTAACTTCTTCTTCCTCTTCTTAACTTCTTCCTCTTCTTCTTCTTCCTTTTGATTTGTAATAGTACGCGATTGGGTTCAGATCACGTGATTAATCTCTTTCACAAAAATATCAATCAATCATACTTCAAACAAGTGAAACTCAACTTATGAAATGTTAAAAACACGTGTGACTCCCAACCCAAGTGAAAAGAAAGATCAGATCAGGTGTAGCAAAACATCCCTTGGAATTAACCAAGGGATGGTAATTTTCAGCATTCCTAAACCTATCACCCCACAGGATGGACAGGGAACACTATACAAATTACAAAGCTCAATATAACACACTATTCCACTTCTTTTTGTGTGAGGCTAGTAGCTCCTATTGATGTTAGTTTTTTTGAAAAAAACTTCCTTCTTCCAGTAGCCCGTTGTCTCTATACCAATTTGTGAAGTAAGCCGGTATAGATACGTGTTTTTTTGGGGGGGGGCTCGGGGCTGTAGGCTACGGTCAGATGTCTCCTCATCCAACCATTCCAAAAGTCAAGGCTGTCCAAATTGCAGGTTGGGATAGATCTCTTTAAATTTTTTTGCAGTCTTGGTTTGAATTCCCCCATTGGTGTGATGCCAGTTCATAATCTCAATTTGTTGAGAAAGGGTTGGGTTGACCTTCTTTACGTCTTTTTCCTTTTCATTTGTAGCCTTTTTTTTTGGCGGAAGGATTTGGCTGTAAAGTGTCTGTAAATTTATGCTTTCCTGGAAGAAAAGTTCAAAGTTCAATCCATCATTGAGTGAGCTGAAAGGTTACACTCTTAGTTAAAAGTCTGTACCCTCACTATTGATTGCTTTTGTATCTATTACACTGGGCTGGTCAGCCTGGAGGCACAAGACCTCCAATGTCTTCTTCTCCTCCTTGTTGAACTTGGTGGCAGTGAGAGCAACATCACCAACTTCTTTGATTTGTTCCAGCACTCTCAACTCATCAATCAGCTTGGCTGATTGATCCATGAACTGTTCATTGGCTTCAGTGAGTTTCTTTCCCAAAACTTAGTAGCTCCTTCAGAGGCTGTAAGCAAGCATTATTCTTAGTTTGCAAGGTTTCAAACCTTTTTTCACTTTGATAAACTGTGTAATTCAAAAGGTCTTTGGGAAGCATGATTGTAGAATTGATGAAGATTGATGATGTAAGGTGAAGATGCTGGAATGAAAAATACAGTACAAACAAACAAAAAGATAGAAAAGGCTGTAAACAGAAGTCATGTGGCCTGTTAGAGTATTGATTTTAAACTTGGGAACTCAGAAACAAGGTATTGGTTATTGGATGCAACAGGTTTATTGGTTTTTTGACAAAATTCACTGCCAATACAGTTTATTTGCCCAAAAAACTATCAGTTTTTCAAGAGTATCGGTTAAAATAAATGATGAAACTACTGTAAGAGCATCCGCACTCGTTTGCGGTATGTTTAGGTATCTTTTGTGGTACCTACCTGTACAGTAAGGTAAAAGTTACTGATTTTGTACAAATTCCACACTCGTGTACAGTATCTGCCACGTGGTAATTGTTACACCCCAAATAGGCAGCCACCAAGGATAATGCATGAGGTAAGGTATGATTATATTTACCTTTGGCTTACCTCAAATTGATCAAAACATTTGGTACCGCAGGTCTACTTTTCCACCGGTGTGGAAAAAGCCCACACTTACCGCACTCGATTTACCGCACGAGTGCGGATGCTCTAAGGAGTACACGGTAAATTATGGTATTGGAAGTTACACTATGGGTTCAGACAGTTGTTGTATACATTCCAGCCTCCATGCCAAACTCCAACAGTCCTCACTCTTTTGAGAGCCTTATCTGGGACTGTTTGGAGTGAGGTGAGCTCATCTCAGTTCTCTTATTATTCCCTCAGGGGTTTCTCTCTTATTTGTTCATTGTTGTGTTGCTGACTCTTTTGAGAGCCTGATCTAGGACTGTTTGGAGTTGGATCCTTCAAAATATAAACCAAAGTTCCAAGTAGTGCTTTCAAGAGAGTCTTACTGGACAGACATCCGACCTTTAGTGAAGTTTCTCAATAACCTTACAACTACCAAATTCTTCAAATACCATTGAATTAACTCAGATCAGGGAGGAGAGGGATGGATGAACAAAGATATAATCACTACTAAGTTAATAAGCAAAAATGGATGTGTGAGTGAAATGGTAAAGAAGAGATTTTCAGGTTAGATGATTGGATTGAAGGTGTGGTAAACAGCCAATGACGTCAAGATATCGTCTTAACCTAAATCATCCTATCCGACCCGTTGGAAGACTAACTGTAAAAGCCCTGTTGTGATTAAGATTCCAATTGGTTGATGACAATTTAAATTTTAATAAATTGTGAATTCTAAATGTCAACTCAATTTGATTCACATCCCATCCATGATTGGTTAAAATCTGAATTCAAATCAGAACATCAACACCAACCTCATTCCATCTCCATCATCTCAACTCATCTACCCTTCTCATTCGTCTTTCATATCTCATTAAACTTATTATCAATCCATCCATCTCATCAACCTCAACAGATCCTGATCATCATCCCTAACTCTCAAAATGATTTTAACCATCAAATCCATCTAGAAGCAGATGCTCATTTAAACAATCTAGATCATCAACTTAGTCCTTTACTGGAACATCTTCAATTCTGGTAAATTTGTGGAAAACCTTTCGAAACAAATCATACATCCAATTGACTTATTTCATGCGTTTTATGGTATCAGTTTCTGTGATCGATTATCTTCACTGATCGATCTACTTAATAAGTTATCTAAACTTTCATCAGATCAAGTTTCAGTCAATTCTAAAGTTTTATCTATCTTGATCTTGAATCCAACTTTTTATATGTAAGTTTTCAAAGAAATTTAAATCCATCAGTTCTGATACAAGTTACTTACCATCTCAACTTTCATGGTCTCATTCGAACATTTAGCTCATCTGAATCCCATCTATCTAATTTAACTCAAATCTTAAATTTGATTTCTTTAACTCAAGAAACGATTTCAAAACATCAAACCAAACCGATTTTGATTTATTTAGAAAACCTTTATCCTTCCCTTCAAACTGATCTCATTCATCCAGAAACTTCACTCTTTAAAGTCTTTCATCATTTTTCTCATTCAATTTGGACTATTGATCAAAACCGTTGGTGATCTTGATTCTTCTTGACTCAATCTTTTTGTTGTTTTTTTTGACTTTATTGAGCACAAAAAGCTAATCTTGAATTCTTTTTCTTTTCTTTTTGGGATCTTTTTTTCCCCTTTGATGTAGTGGATAAGTTCATTTTGAAATCATTAAGTGATCAAGATCAAAAACTGATCAAGTATGAAGTTTTAAAAGTCAATGATCAAGATCAACCAAGTGTATCAGGTGAATTTAATTTAACCAAACTTCTTAAATGAAAGGTTTGATGGGTTTGAAGTCCGATGGATGGTTTCAATCGATGAATGCAGTCGAAATTGTTTTTC
The DNA here is from genome assembly GCA_022264835.1 of Melampsora americana. Lineage (NCBI taxonomy): Eukaryota > Fungi > Basidiomycota > Pucciniomycetes > Pucciniales > Melampsoraceae > Melampsora > Melampsora americana. The sequence continues at coordinate 656,649 of JAIFHY010000012.1, read as the reverse complement.
TGTAATCTCGATCTGATTCCTCAGATGAAATTCAATCACATGGGTGAGTGATCATCTTCAATCAAATTCCAAAAATCACTTCTTCAAACAAACTTTGAAGCCTTCATATTGACTAGGTCAGCCAAGAGTGAAATTAGTTGATCAAAATCTAATTGAATCGTGTTAGTCTTGATTTGTTATTGATCATAAATGGGTCTCAACACCATACCCTGTAAATTAATACCTCATCAATAAGTTTCCAGTCTGACAATGAAAACTAGAAATATTTCAATTGATGATCAAAGTACAGAGAAGTGGGCTTCTTGCAGTATATAGACAAGCAATACCAACATGATTTCTGTAGACTGAGATAGATATGATTGGTTTGAGATCAGTCATCCAATCTATGCTCAGTGGTCTATCCTCTGAAGATCCTCTAGATGAGTTCATCTTGAAAAGAAGAAGAAATGCAAGTCATCCTCAAAGGATTTGAAACAAATTGATGAAAGTTGTAGACAACTTCCTTGACTATGAATCATGACTGAAGTCTCTACCAGCTCCAAAAGTGACCCCAAAGATAGCTGTGAGAGCCTGGGTACCCTCTTGTACAGTCCTTGACAAAAAGTATATGTACCTCTACCATAACCTGCCACAATTTTAAAAAAGTGTATGTACTCAACATCTTACTACTGATATACCTGAAATTACATGTTCTAGATGGCCACTCATCAGAGTACATATGATTGAATTTCAGGATTCATAACTGTAATGTAGACTCTGAAATACAATGAATTTTACCAGCGAGTGTTTCCACCCTTTGCTTTGAGCACAGCCTTGATTCAATTAGGCATGGATGCAACCAAAGCCTGAGGCTTACTCTGAGGGACACCTTCCACTTGGTATACAGTGCTTCATGCATCTCTTTGATGTTTTGGGGCTGATGCTTTTCAGAGAGATTTTTTTCACAATGTTCCAAATATTCTCAATTGGGTTCAGATCTGGACTATTTGCAGGCCAATCTATCTTTGTAATCAAATCTTCATCCCTACGTTGTTTTGCCACTTTGCCAGTGTGTACCAGAGCCCCATCCTCTGCATCAAGATGAGGTCTGGTGGACAGTTAGGTGAGGTGATAAAGGGTTCAATAATCTGGCAATAGACCAAATCAGCAAAGTTGGCTCCAGTTTGACATCCTACTGGCATTACCATCATTAGCAAGCAAATCTTGGCTGTGAAAGCCCCCCAGATCATGATGGAAGTCCTTCTCCTCTTGAAACTTGGGGCCAAACAATCTTGGTTGTATCTTTCACCCGGTTTCTCCCACACCTGAACCTTCTTTGCAGGCTTTCTTATTTTGGACAAGGATTCATGGATCCAAATCACCTTGTTTCAATCATTGTAAGTCCAACTCTTGTGTTTTCTAGCAAACTCAAGAGACTTCAGAACATGTTTATTCTTCAGATAAGGCTTGAATATGGCAACTCAAGAGTGAAAGCCAAGTTGCCAAATCTCTGATTGGACTGTTGTAATACTGGCTTTTATGGGTAGCTTGCTAGCAATCCAGGCAGCTGAAGTGTGTTGGTTTTGTTGGATCACCTGTTTCAAAGTCTGCTGATCACGTTTTGAGAACTTTCTTGGTCGTCCAAGTGTTTTTGAGATTGTTGATTGGCGTTTTTTGTGGTTGTTGTAAATCACTGTATAGACAGTCAACTTGGGATAGCCAAGTTTCTTGGCAATTTGAGTGCCAGGAACCCCAGCTTGGTGCATTAAAACAATAGAGGCCTTTTGAGTGGGTAACAGGCTACAAGTGATCATCTTTAGACAGGTTCTGGATGAGGTATGAACAAGTTATTCAAGAGACAAAGTGCCCATAGACTGGGCTACACTATTACATATGTACTTGAGGTACATAAACTTTTTGTCACCAACTGTACACTTAGACTGATCCTGCCTGATGTAAGCATACAGTTTTGGGCTTATTATTTAACCTAAGACTGATCTGAATGCTAGACAGATTGATGTGGTCAAAGAGATGGATCTTCCAAAGCTGACAGTTTGAAAGTCCAGTCGATTCGGATAGACTTCAAATTGGCTTTGGGAAGATACCTAGCAGGGGACTATAAAAAAGAAGTGGGTTGATTTCATCTTGAGAGAAGAATCTTGTGTTGAGCAACAATAGAGGGTAGAGTTTGATTTGAGCCATACTGTATTCAATTGACTTGTTAGGATGGGTGTTGAGTGAGGATAAAACTTTTGAAAACTTTTGGGAAGATCAAGAGTTTGAAATCCAGAAGAATCTTGGTTTTGAAAAATGAAATGAATGTGATGAATGGTTTGAACTGAAGAAGGTATAGAAAGAAAATTGGTTAAAGGTTTACTTGGTTTGAAGATTTGGCATAGATTGAGAAGGAAGATTGTGTGCAATGAATTTTGTTTTACGATTGAACAAGCAAAACAAAACACAACACAACACAAATCCTGTAAGAAAATGGCCCCATACATGATTGAGGTTGAAAATTAGGATATCAAAGAAGTAAGGCCTGGTTTGATAGCAGTTATTTTACCACATAAAAATTTAGTATTAAACAAAAAGATGCAGTATCCAAATACCATGTTTGGAATTTTTTTGCCCATAGTATCATACTGGATTATTTAGTTCAATCATTTCTTAACAGGTGATTTTTGATCCAATTCAATGATTTAAATTTCTTAGAACTTTGATTGATCTTTTCAAACTTTTCTATATCAGCTTTATTCATCAAACATTTGATCTTTTCAGCTTTCATTGCCTTTGACTGGATTTTATCATTCATTTGAACATTTAATCAATTTAATTGGTTTTCTATCTCATCTTTTAAAAGTCTATCTTATTATATTTTTCTTATCCTTATCTTTTCAAATCTGAAATTGATCAAAAGTCAGAAATCTGATCTGTAATTGACTTGAAAGAAAAAAACAATTGTTCAGTCAAATTGTATTGTCTCAAATGTTAAATTGTATTGATTGACTCAAACTGAATTGACATGAGCTTTCAATAAAAGGACTGAGAAACTAAGGTAATCTTGAGACCTATGGACAATGAGCTACATCATCATCACAATTGTAGGATATTATGTAGTAATGACACTCTATTTTGAATAATGTAGTATTGACAAGCATACTACATTGTGAAAACTCATACTGTAGTATAAAAAAAGCTACCAAACAGGTCCTAAAGTATCAGGTGTCAGCTATGACAGATTTATTGGTGTTTCAACTGATTTTACTGCACATCAAATTCATTTGAATCAAAAAACTATTAGGTTTTCTAGAGTATTGAGTTTGACACATATCAATCATCTCATAGTCTACTGCCATTTATCCTGTGACACATCTCTGGACCCACAGTAATAGATACTCATGTACAGAATTGGATATTCACATGATTTAAATGTGTTTTGAATTTGGTATTTACCAGAAATTGAAACATATTTCAAATCATTTACCCTCTTTTTTGCCCAATCAAATTTCATCCTGATCTCTTTTACTGGTCTTGAGAAATTCATTTCAAACTTATCAACCACTCAAAACCTTTCTTTGAGCTTGAAAAATCAAGTTGATTTCCAAGACAATCAAAATTTAAAGCTCATCAAATCTCATTTTACTATCAGATTCTACCTATGTTTTGGCAGACATTTCTTTCAAACTTTTTAGTTTGTTTGGCTCTGAAGAATTGGCCTGGTAACATATGTACAGGATTACCAACTAACACAGAAATATCCCATTCCCTGGAATGCACTTCCAAATTGAATTCTTTGAAGGACCCTCTTTTGGAGAATAGTCACGGGATCACCTTTGTTAGCCCATCCTCAGCAACAATAGATCCACAAGGTAGTAAGAATTTAAGGCATTTAGAGTTAGAAAACACTGGGGGAAACCATGATCAAGAAGTGACACCCCATGATTTTTTCAGTCCTCAAGCAGCTGATATCTTTGATCATGATCAATATATAAATGAATACCATGAATATCAAGAACAAATTCAACACGAGATGGCATCTAAAGAATCACCAACACATCTTTTCCCCATGGAAGGCACAACACATGGCACTCAGAAACTCTTAGATCACAGTTTAAGAGATGATAAGGATATCCATGAAAAAGAACATTCTACAACTAGTCCAAACAAATACAATCACCCCTTTCAACCTTTACTTCAGGGTCCGCCAGACATAACACAAAATCATCATACCAGTGCAGTAGAAGACATTGAGATGCTTGAAAGCCATCCAAGTGTATCAACCCAGGCCTCAGATCCAATCAATTCAATTTTTCTTAACCCAATAGCTGGTGAGGAACATACCACAAATCTCTCAGGGAACAAGAGAAAGGAAGATCATCAATTGCAATCTAATGGGGTTTTTGACTCAGGAACACACTCTTTTGAAGAGTCTACATTGAAAAGGAATAGGAAAGAATTGGATCTCAGTCCAGATCAAGACGATGACTACATCCATTATTTAGAGACACACCTACATTCCATATCTGATGATCCAGTAGTGAGAAAAGAAGGCACAGATGATGTGGAAATTTCCTCAAGTTTGCAGAAGGGTTCAAAACCATCCAGATTTCCAGAGATTCATGGAAACCATGTCTATCAAAGTATCCAAGAATCACAGTCAAACGTGGGAAGGGATACTTTTGTCCTTCTTCATAAAATTGGAATCCTCAGTGCAGTTAGATCACCCTCACTTTGCTATGAGATATTTGAATTCTTCCTTGGGATACACAATACAATCAAAGAAAGAAATGAAGGCAATCTTGAAGCAATGAGAGCTGTTAGGATTGCTATAAGGGGTGCAGCACACAAAGTCGTTATGGCTTTCCTTGGCATTCTGAGAGTCTTTGAGGTTGGTGAAAGTGGAGAGAATGATATTGAAAGTGTGATAAACAATGGCTGGATTTTCATGAAGGATTTCTATGGTAGATGGAAAGATGCAAAACCTAAAAACTTATATTTTGGACAATCAGTTGAATTTGATCCAAAACTTTCATTTGATTCTGATTTTCATCTAAGATACTTAAAGGATAAAGCATTTCATCAACTAAGCTTTTCAATGGTTCATTCATTTTCGCTTCTTTGGTCAAAGCAAATAGGACAATCAAGGGTTCCAAAGGATATATGTAATTATACAAAGAAAGTTGAGGAAATATGGGAAACTGATTCCAAATCTAGCAAAGGTGGATTATACGGAAGGACAAATATTAAGAATTATGCATTCTGGGGGCCTGAGCAATTTGAAAGGAGCAATTGGCATGTGTATGGCAAAGAACACATATCACCAAAAGAAATCTGGCATTTTAGTTCAAATGCTGCACAGTTCCACACACCTATTGGTAGAGAGCTTTGCAAAGAGTTACATGCATTTTTTGAGGATCTCATTCAAACACTACATTTTTCATACAATAAAATCAATCATCAGGATGCTTCACAAAACATACCAACTCAGTCAATTGATCAATTGAATAAAGTTCAATCAGAGCATCTTGGCCTTATAGTCAAAGCTGTCAGTCTGGCACAATATAGAGTTATAGTCCCTTTCATTGGACTGATAAGGATTTTGAACCAGAAGAAGTTGACTGCAGATCAACTTGATAGATTGATTCAAAATGCACTCAACTTTGTCAAATTGACATTTTCAAAATGGAAGACACTCAATTTCTGCTCTAAAAATCATGCAGGCCTGTTTTTTGCTCCAGATGTTAACAAATTCAAAGTTATCCTTGTCTCAGGCTCTCCTGGGAGTATGTTTCAATTTCTTACTGGATTTGCTAAGGAAACAGGTTCTTTTCCCTTCCAACCTATTCTGGAGCTTTTGAGGTCATGGCAAATTTCAATAACTACAAGCAAGCCAGGTTCAGAATATCATCTAGACTTTGACATCATGGGCATACCTACAACCTCTTACAAGAAGCTGAGTAAGCATGTTGTAAAACATCTTGGAGATTGTCATTCCCAAGATGACCGCAGTCATTCACTTCCAATTGAAAGAAAGTAGAATGGAAAGCCTTAAGAACAAACTGGTTCCTCACTTGTCAAATCCAAAATCTTGTGCCATGTAAAAAATATCTCAAATTCAAGATTCTGTTTCTTGTTACCCTCAATTACACATTTCCATCTTCATCTTGGTTATCTGAAACACATGTGATCCAAACTTTGTTGCAATTCACTTGAACTGTTACCCTCCCAATCCTAGATAGCATACCAGGGAATTGGTTCTGAGTTCTTACCAAAGTAATCTCAGGGGATTCCTGTCTTGTGGATAACCAGATCATTTGAAGAAAAAAATATCTTGATAAGTTTTGTTTAATTCACATGGGTTGTGTAATGAACCAAAAAGATTTTTCCATCCATTCCTGTACTGAGAAGTCAAATGAGTAGAAAATTGGTCTTGGATTTGGTATTATAGATCATTGTACTCTGAGAGAGATGTTTACACCAAAACATCCATCGTGGTAGTTTTCATGATGTGTGCTCCTGCTGAAAAAATATCTTCCATTGTATTGGTATTATGATATGACAAACAGAGAAGCATTGGGAATAGGATTGTATGTTGTGCAGTGTGATCTTAGAATTTTGTGATCTCTGTTATTATATTTACATTTATCATTTGATTATGTTGTCATGGATATGTTTCTCTCTTTGTATATGTACCCCTTTAACTGTTAGATATTTTTCTCTTTTTCTATATAATACCTATGAGTCTCAGAAAAGGTTTGATCCTCATCTATTCAAACCTTTTCTATCTTTATCACTTATAAGCTTGGAACAATACCTGAAAAGTATCTCCACTTCTTTGTGATTGACTCATAGGTTATAAGCCAATTTTTTGAGTAGATTCACGTATAGTTGTTATACATCATTTATTTTATTTTTCTTGGCCACTTCTATTTATTTCTCCTTCATTCTCTTAAATGTCAAGTGAGGAGTTGGCATCATTGCCTTCCACCAATTCTGCTCACAACGCTGTTGGTTCTCCTGAATGATCCTCTTCCCTTATCTCTCCAGATACTATTTGTCTTTCTGGTTCTACTGGAATCTCAGATCCTATAGATCAAAAGGTTGTAGTGACCAGGGTGGTCTTATATAATGAAGAATATTTTCCTTTTTCATTATTGCCAAAAGCATCAGACTCTACAAAATTTCTACTAATAGGTGATCTGGCTCCTGATATTGATTTACTTTATAATCCGCCTTCAGAAATTCATGATCAAGATTTACCTACGACATCTAGTCCTCCTGTTATTACCCCTTCAATTTCTTCTACTACTGTCTCTCATATTGTTTGCAAATCACCTAGTCCTACGGTCAATCTTTGTTCATTAATCCTTTCTTTACCTGCATCACCAGCAAGACCCTCTTCTTCTTTCTCTATCTCTCCTTTGTTGAAAACATCCATTGTTGTTCCAGGAGCACCTGGTACTAGAGGGCAGAAGATTGTACCTATTCAACAATCCAACCAAGTAACTGGTAAGCCTGATTGTTTAGGAAATTTTTAAGCTCTTCATGCGGGAACGGAGTTAGATGAGGAACCTACATATAAATAGGCAATAGCTTCTCCTGATGCTGAAGAATGGCAAAAAGAAATGAAAGCTGAATACAATTCACTCAAAGCTCATCAAATTGCCAAATTAGTTCCAAGAACTCCTGGGCCAGAGTCATAGGAGGTATGTGGATATTGAAGAAAAAGTGAAATGAAGTTGGTGAAGTCATCAAGTACAAAGCTTGTTGGGTATGCTTGGAAAATCATCAAGTTGAGGGTCTTGATTTTCACAACACTTACTCAGCGGTCCCAAAATTTGACACTTTTAGATTACTGGTTGCTATTGCATCTTATCTTTGCTGTAAAGCTGTTCAGTTTGATATTATGTTGAACTAGGAAAATATTTATACAATACTTGTCAAGGAGCTTGTGATTTTAGTGACCTTATTCAATCAGTCCTTTTGGCAATTGATTTCAAGACTTCTAAGGCTGATAATTGCCGTTTCATCTATTCACAAGACTCTTCCTTTTTGTATCTTCATATGCATGTTGATGACAGTGTGGTGATCAGAAGTGTTGAACACTTCAGATAACATCAAATTTATCACTCAATAAACATTTATTGTTATTATCATCATTATTTATATATATATATATTAAAACCATTAGATTATTATAATTACTTATTGTTTTATTTATCATGATCATTATTAACAAATCATCATGTAGATTTTATTTTGTACTCTTTATTTTCATTAATATTATTAAATATTATTTCATTTCACATATATATACAATCTTACAAATTTATTATTATTATTGGTTGTTTGATTTCAATGCAGAATTATGTTTTATCTATTTATCTATCTCTTTTATTATTATTTGTTTCATTTCATTTTGTTCAATCTTATTCTATTCATTTTAATTTTTTTTCTCTATGTTTACATTTTTATTTGGATTATTTCCATTTTTTATGAGTTTATGTGGTGATTATTGAGGTGTGAAATGTTGAAGAAATTGAAGGAAAAAGTTGAGATTATGGGTTTTGGGTTGTTGTGTAGTGTTATGTTTATTGGTGAAAAGAGGGTTAGAGCATCCGCACTTGTTTGCAATAAGATTTGGTTAAATTTGTGGTACCTACCTGTACGGTAAGGCAAAAGTTAGTTATTTTGGAAAGATTCCACATTTGTGTACAGTAACTGCCACGTAGCATCTGTTACTGCACGTGTAGTCAACAAATTCCACACCAGTGAAAAGTTTCAAATTTGAATTTACAGTGGTACCGCACAAATTTTTCATTTACAATGCCAGACAGTACCTTTTTCTCAACACATCTCAAGAGGAAACACAAATTTTTCAAAGAAGAGTTTGAACATTGGAGTCAAGATTCAAGCGCAGATGATACATCAGATCAACCCAATGAATGTCCAAAGAAAAAAAATGGTGAAAAGAGATAGGGAAGCAGGAGATGCACAGATCTCCAAAGACTACCTCTCCCCAAACTCAGTATATGACAAAGAGACCTTTCAACAAAGATTTTGGATTCCGCGCAATATGTTTGTCAATATTTGCACTAAGCTTGTGCAGCACAACAGATACTGGGAACAAAGACAGGTGAGCTTTGAATACTTTGTTTTGTTGACCTGTTCAATATTCAATATTTTATTTAGGATTGTACAGGACAATTAGGCCTCTCAACAGAGCAGAAGGTCACTTCAGCTCTCCGCCAGCTTGCTTATGGTCTACCAGATGATGCTACAGACAAGTCTCTGAAGCTAGGCAAAGATACAGCTCTCAAAGCTTTGAAAAAATTCTGTTCAGCAATAATCAACATTTATGGTCCTGAATTTTTAAGACCTCCAACAAAGGAAGAGTTGGAGACCATCAAAAAAGAGTATGAGCTAAGAGGTTTCCCTGGTTGTAAGGGATCCATAGATGGAATGGATTGGTCTTGGAAAAACTGTCCATCTGCATGGGCAGGAAGGTATCAAGGAAAATAAAAATCACCTAGTATAGTACTTGAAGCTGTTGCTTCAAAGAGCTGCAGAATCTGGCATGCTTTTTTTGGATCCCCTGGTTTTTTGAATGACATCAATATTCTTGATCAAAGTCCATTATTTGACAGATATCTTGCTGGTATCTATTTCTTCAATTCCATATACAAGTGGAGCAAGATATTGACATCAATTACTTTCCAATGTGTACACAGGAACCAACAACAATATCCATTTTACTGTGGATGGAAACACATACACTCATGGATATTACCTAGCAGATGGGATCTACCCCTCATGGCCAGTGCTTGTTGAATCAATTCAACATCCTGGTGACGATGCAACTGCTTACTTTGCCACCAGACAAGAATCTGCTAGAAAAGACATTGAAAGAACATTTGGCATCCTTCAAGCTTGGTGTGAAATAATCAAACAACCTGGTCGGCTATGGACATCATGTGATATCAGGCAGGTGATGTATTGTTGTATTGTGCTACACAATATGGTGGTTGACGCCAAGCCGGAAAAAGACCCTCTCATTTCCAAATACAACAGTCATGTACAGGTGGTTCCCAATGTCCAATATCCACGTCTGGCCCCATCACTCATGTCAGCCCCGAGCCCTATTACTAGTACCAAAGGGCTGAAATATATGATAATAAAATAATAGAATTAATAGACAATACTTACAACTCATGGCTCAGTTTCAAGAGCCAAGTAAACTTGTAACTACATATAGTTACATATGTAACTATATATGTACATACATGTAAATTCAAAATTAAGACATTATAATTTGTGATATAAGCTTTCACAAGTGCATATCACATGAGTAACACAAGAATTACACAGGTACGTAGTTCAATCATAGATAAGATAATCAAAATAATGATTACATACTACAAATAAGTATGTAATCAAACCACAGATTGTACATGAGGGATTTTCAGGGTTTTGTGTATATAAGGAGCTCTCCCACCTGCCAGGAAAAACATCATCATCATTACATTCAAGCAAATTATCAATAACCTTATCAATCAGACAAATAGAGTTCTTGTCCTCATTATTAGACATTATATATTTATCTTATTGATCATTACCATTGTTTTTTGTTGAAGATCTTTTGAAGACTTCTTCATTTTTGTCAGGTGGTGATCCTAGAAGTATTGCTCAAGTTATTAAAGGGATTCAATAACTTGAGAAACTTTAAACTCACGGAAGTCCCTCTGTGTTCAGAGTCTAAAGAACTTCAAATATCACTATGTGATATTTCCCTTGATAACAACTCTAAAGTAGAGTGTAGTTGTCTTGAGCACGACACTGAAGATCAGTGGTCATTTTTTATCCGGCTAGAAGACTCCCCGTCTTGCCTTAATCCCTGGAATTGTATCCGAAATCCTCTTTTGAGAGGTCATCTAACTGAAGTCAGTGCGGATTTGATCCCACTGCTTCTTTCCTAACTTTTTTCAAAACTTTAAACAAGTTTCTCACGCGCTTAATACACTCAATTTATTATTTCAACCTTGTTTTAGTGAATTACCAGCCCCACAGACGCTAGTAGCTCACAACTCACCACATTCATTGGAGCATCTCAAAAACTTCATGATAGTGAGATTCACGCAAGATTGACATGTGATCTCATCACAGCAGGATGGTTGGCAAGAGGAGGTCTATGATTGATAAAGCTTTATGTATTAAAATTGATTATATTCATTTAGATCATATTTCCAATCTCATGAACAGAAATAAATTGATATATAGATCAAACCATTTATATAATTGTTGTTATCCCATACAAAGAATCTGTTTGTTAAAGAAAGAAAACAAGGGAGATGTGAGAAAACATTGAAAGAAATATTTGCACTACAATCTTGGTCTGTGAGTACATCAAACAAGACAGCCAAAAAAATTCCAACAACATCATTTGAGTCTCAATAAATCAAGAAAACCTATTGCCAATGAAATAGAGATTAATGGTTCAATCCACATGAAGAAAGACAATTAAAAAAGAGAAGTGCTAGCTTACGTATCACACATCAGTGCCTTTCCCTTCCATCTTTTCATATTTGAGAAGTATTTGAGCCTTCATCCTTCTCAAAGCCTTTCTAGCCATCTCACTTTTGATAGTTCATCTCAATCCAAAATCTCAATCTCCTTTGCCATGATCTCAGGCCCCATAATCTCTTGGGTTAGGCAATTTGCTTCTTCCATTGCAGAGACTCTTCTTGCCTCAATATTACGTTCTTCTGCTTTTATCTCAGCTAACTTTACAACTTCCTCTTCATGTTTAACTGTGCTCAATATGATTTTTTTGAAATTCTTCTTGCGCAAAGGTTGGAGTGGACTAGAAGCATGCTTGGTATTGGTTGGTGCTGAGCTGGAGAAGGACATTGCTGAAGAGGATGAGAGTAGAGCAGGGGAAGGGACTGGAGCAGGTTCAGGTACAATCCACTTTGGTTCAGATTGTAGCACTTCCCATGTGAGTTCACTCTTGAACTCGCGTTTCTTGCTATCTTCTGAGCTATACAAGGCCTTGGCATCTTGCATAATGTCAATGAGATTACTCCCACTTTGAGGACCTCGTTCAATTTTGGCATAGCAAGCAGAAAACTTAAGGGTAGAAGTACGGAGAGAATTCCAGCTGGAAGATTTCATGATGAGATCAGCATCTGTACAACCAAATGGAGAACTGTATAAACTAACCATGTTTGTACTTGTTCCCAATCACGTTGATGAAGATCAATATGCAAGTTGAAATGCTCAGCAATTCCTGAAAAGAATCTTGGAAGATTGATTGGTGCCAATCTCAGCTTGAGAGGAAACATGAAGCCAAGACATGGCTAATTGTTGTTCTTCTTTTGCTGTCCAGTTTAGAGCCTGTTGTTTTCAAGGTCTGATGTTGTTTGATTCCATTCTGAGTGTGAGTTGGGTAGATAAGGTTGAGTCAAGAGAGAACCCGGGTTGTTACCGGAGATAATGTGCAAGGTGGGGTAGAATTATATTTACTTCTACCTTACCTCAAACCAATCGGAAACTTAAGTACTGCAGGTCTACTTTTTGACTGGTGTGGAAAAAGGCCTGCAGTTTCAGTAAATTTATACTTACCACATCCAAGTTACCGCACAAGTGCGGATGCTCTTATGGGATGAAGGATGAAATGTCAAAAATTATGGGCTTTGAGATGTATAGTATTATGTGTTATGTGATTGAGGAGGATTACAGGCTTTAGATTGTATTATGGACTTGATTGTTATGGGTTTAAATAAGGCTAAATTTCGAAAATTGAAGATATTGAGAAAAGGGGATGGTGGTACAATGAAATAAGATTTGGGATCTCAATAAAAGATAAGGAATATAATCAAGATACATGATTTAATTTGATTGACACATTGAATGGACATTGGAAGATCAAAATTGACCAAGAAAGTTTCAAAAATCATTTTTGATAACTGACATATTTGAAGTTTTGATTACAAGCATGACCACCAGTGACCCTTGAATGTCTTTAAACATAATAGTAACGTAAGCTGTATGTGACAATCCAGGGTTGACATCCATCAATATTGATCCACTGGCAATTTCAAGTCCTACCGTAGGCCACATGTGAGATGTTATTTGAGAAGCTATCCAGGTCTCTTGGTGTGCTCCCTGAGGTTCTTCAGGGACGCCTGAAACACTTTTCTGACATCCTTCTAAAAGAATTTGACAAAACACTGAATGACAATAATACCTTTATAAAGGTGCAGACAAAAACAACTCAGTCGTGAGTTGACAAGACACGCTCTGAGAAAATGGTGAAGACTATACAAGCACTAAGCTCACTAACCTGAAGACAAAGGTTTGAAAAATAAGAAACTAAGAGAGAAATAGAAAGTAGTAAAAAGTGAAACGTATCCGAGAATACCACATCAGCGACAGATTTTGTTGAGAATAGACAAAGATGAAAATAGATACCTTTAGAGGTCTTGTTCCAAATTGTAAGAGATGAGGAACAAAAGATCCAAAGGGAAAGGAGAACATCATACATATAGATAACAAAATGAAGAAAAACAACTGCAACCCCTGCATTAATGTGACCAAAATACAATTTTTCCACCCCTTACTTCTCCTAGTCTCAATCTAACATTCTTGTCTTCTTTTCCATTAATACTCCAACTAATGAAATACAAACCATCCTACCAAACTCACTTGACCTTGACTGGATATTGTCTTGACCAAAAAAGTTCAATTCCAACACCTTCTCACACGATTTGGACAAGTTTGTGTTTGATATTGCCTAAAATATCCTTGTCAAGAGATAACTTGGATGTAGCTGTGGTGATACAAAGATCATAATTGATCGGCTTTTTAATTGCTTGCTTGCAAAGGATGGGAGATTGGAAACATCTTGCAGCTCATTGGCAGGTGTATGAATGAAGACAGGCACTCCAGATTTACCAGTCCAGTGTTCATCACCTGAATGTAAGATTGTGGGAATGTTTGAAGTATTGGGTAGTCTTAACCAACAGTCCATACTGATAATGCTAAAGCAACATCATTCTTAGTGTTAATTGACATCACCTTAATTGTAGAACACAAGGATTTGCACGTTTGGACACCATTTGAAATGGACCCTCTAGGTTGTAGTAGCACAAGGCCTGGTTGACTAAATTTATGCCCTTGTTTTTGCTGTATCTTCATTTCTTAATGATCCTGACAAATTGGTGGGTCATGTAATTGAGATCAAACTTTCAAGATGCAGAGATCTGTTGACAGCTTGGTGTAAGAAAGAAGCCAACGATATAGGCTGGTTCTTCAAAAACTTTGATTCTTTTGTTGATTGTAGCAATGCAATAGGATATGAAAGGTGAGTATGCACGTTCAACTCACTTCTCCTTCAGCTGTAGATACATATTGATGACCTCTTTCCAAACATCACTAACTGTAGTATTGGCATGCTCTAGGGCAGGGCCGCAATAGAATTGACAACTGGTTGTAGTACTCAAAGAAAAGTGATGTCAATTGATGATGAGGTCAAATATGTTTGTCTCGATGGAAAGACTGTCAATAGATTGTTTTTTGGTGGTCTCAATACATTTCCTAAAACCCAGCTTGTGCAATTGAACACATTGGGATATATGAGTATGCCTTGATCAGAGTCACAGGGTGCATACACATCTGCAGTCACTGCGGCGTGACGGCGGTCGCGTGTGCACACTGTGACACTGATCAAGGCATTAACTCACAAAAGGGTTATTTTCCTTCATCCTTTCCTCAATTCGTCTCGTGCGCTCCAGGTAGGCTTTTTCCTTCTTTAGTTATACTTGTTTTCTTTGTATGACATGCTTATACATCTCACCCTTGCCTCAATCTATCTCGTGCGCTCCAGTTGAACGTAACAATTCCTGTGAACTATCCTGGTCAATATTCCAAGATGCTCCCTCGACTTAGCTTGTCTTCAATAAAACGTAGTTCATCTCACGTTGTCCCTAAACTTATGACCCCGAGTCAACTCATAAAAGCCATCGAGAAACCCAATCACAAGTTTAAAGTGTTAGATGCATCCTGGCATATGCCAAACGCGAATCGTTCTCCTTTGACTGAATTCGAAAAAGGTCCTCGACTGCCTAATGCTGTGTTCTTCGATCATGATAAAATCGCCGACCTGTCTTATCCTGGTAATTTGCCTCATATGAGACCGGATCCTGAAACTTTTCAAGCGGCCATGAACGGTTTGGGAATCTCGCCTTCCGATACTGTAGTTGTCTATGACTCTCTTGGGATATTCTCCGCTCCTCGCGCAGCTTGGCTCCTACACGTACGTGGAATGAGTTCACTTTTGGAGTACTTGGATGGTGGCAAATCGCTCGTTTCCTCAAAGTCATAAGTTGATATCTTCATCTCGTAAAAGTCATTTCACCATCCATCAATTGCAGTTCTTGACGGCGGTCTGCCACGTTGGATCGCTGAAGGATTTCCCACAGAATCTGGACCTTCAAGTTCGGTTCCAAAATCAGATTATCAGCTCATAGGTAGCCGCGAGGAATGTGAAGGAAAACAATTTGTGACTAGTTACGACGATATTGTTACTAACATCACTGATCAACGCATGGAAATTCTCGATGCTCGACCCCAGCCAAGGTCAGTGGTCTCACTCATTCGTGACATAATCGAAGTTCGACCCAGTCAAAGAAGCTGAATTTTTGATTGATATCATCATGGCTGAACCAACAGGTTTGAGGGCACAGCACCCGAACCGAGGGCCAGCTTATCGAGCGGACATATTCCAGGTTCACTCTCTTTACCATTCTCAGAACTCTTGACTACGCACAACCAAGGTTACCGCACTTTCTTATCGCCTGAGAAACTGGAAGAAGTCTTCATATCCTGTTTTGGTTCAGCTGAACGTTGGGAAGCAGTCAAACAAGGAGAAAAACCATTGATTGCGAGTTGCGGAAGTGGGATGACAGCCTGCATCATTTGGTTAGCAATCCAGATTTGCTCAGGTACAGACCAGACCAAGGTGAAGATCTACGATGAGAGCTGGACTGGATATGCATCTCGTTCATCATCGCCTATAGCCATAACCCAAAAGCATGACCAAAAGAAATGATTTTGGGCTGTGTGTTTTTACGTGAGTACCGATGTTGCGCTTCTGAAGGAATTTGTAGTTAATGACATACCAAATGGTGAATATGATATGCAAGAAACATATTATTGATTTGAGTTGACCTTCTTCAGTTCACCATTTATCTTCAAATGGGTAAGAAGCTCATTGAGAGCAGACTATTCCAGATTTATCACAACACCCACACCATTTATGTATGACTCTGATATAAACTATCAAATGGCATAATCATTATGAAGCAGATTTTGGCTACAGCCCAGATGGGCTGTAAAACTCATTTTGTAAGCTTTCTGGGTGATACATACAGGGACTATAAATGGATTAGGAAATGTACTATTCTGGGAGGCCTATTGGTGCTCACAAGATGTGTCAATGCACACAAGTTTGATAGACTTCTACAAAGTAAGCCTCATACTAATAGCCACATAAAGTCTTGAAAACTTGCATAGTCAAAACTGTGCAATTACATAAACTGGGTGGAAGACTTGTTGTATGCATTTTGACTGCTGATGCAATTTAGTTGTCAGGTTTGGCAGTAAGGAGGTTCAAGATTAGGAATTTTTTCTATGCATCAACTATGTAAGTAATGGAAACATCTTGTGACTAATCATACGTCAGATTGTGACAAGGGGGTGTAGCACTGTCAAGATATATAGTACCATCAGGAGATGACATCATCCTCTGTGAGTTCCACTGCTGGGTACCAGTTATGATAGAATGGATGGCATCCTATGCAACTCTGAACATAGCCCAGACTTTATCACCAGGCCTTCACCACATGTGACACTGATGTAGCTAGTAGCATAGGGTAGCATTGTGGGCCTGGAGTGTAGTGGTCCAAAAATCAGCCACAGGAGCACATAGTACAGCACAGCTGGGTACAGTACTCTGCCCCCTAAGAGCATCCACTTGTTACAGTAAATTTACAGGTCTGATTAGTACAGTGTGATATAGTATGTACAGAGTTGTGAAAAGCAAAATATCAATATGCGGATGAGAAGACCTATGTGTTTTACCTGGACAGACAGGATTTGATTACAAAGACAGAGAAATACGGCGGATGAAGTTGATGCCTTACCTGCGAGTTAGCAGGAGAGTTATGAGTGGTAAGGAAGTCTATTGTAACGGATGAGTACTTGTCCAGGTGTAAAAGAACAGATATAGTGAATCTAGTAAGAAAAATGTAGGTGCTGGCTCTAAGCTTCCAGGTTCCACACAATGAGGGAGGAACATGGAGCTCGAGGGACACAAATTATATAAGAGAAATAGATGCGCACACATTTTGACCACCTATAAGCAAGGGGTTAACCAACATACACGTACATATTTTAGACACATATTTAACATAGATTGACAGATAATGAAGATAAAATACTGGCTATTCATCCACTTTCACCATTTCCATAACAGGCATAACACACACCCGTGATGAGCTTGACAATGATTATTATATTATCATAACAAAAAGCTACCATTGTTTCAGTAGTATGGAAAATTACAGTAGCTACTGTCCCAAAAAAACCTGGTTCTACTATTGTGATTCTGTAAAAAAATAACTACACCTCAAACCTTCTCAAGTTTTCCTAAACCCTCCATTGATATTGATCTTCAAGCTTAAACTCAAAACTAAATTGATTTATATTCCATGGATCTTGAAGATGACACAACCCAAAACTCACTGACAGATGACCTGCTTTTGTATACCCTTGTAATTAATTACCTCTGCAGACTTCAGCAATGAAAAGACAATGCAGATGATGATTAGGTGTTTGGTATCTTTTCTGGGACTCCATGTACATCTGGGCAGTCTCAGTCTATTAAATTTTGGCTGATAAAAGGACAGGATAATGAAAAGCAATAGCATAATCTCCAAAAATTATTCAATGAAATAGGATGTACAAAGATCATTACTGAATGTGGTAGCTGTTGGATGTGAGTAGTGTGAGTAACGGTTGAGGAGTTGGGGATAGTTTTAGTGGAGTGCAGAGGTGTATTGAAGGGGTAAATTGTTGAATCAAGGGGTTATTGGAATTATTCTTGAGTCTCTGTTATCAATAGCTGTTTTCTCTCTCTTTTCTGTTCTCTGATTCTTTTTGTGTCAAAAAGAATTGGTAAGTCATCCATACTATTATCAAGGAAAGCCTGTAATTTTTTCAACTGCTAATTGTTTCTCTCTTGGATTACATTTCAGACCTTGATTTTATTGTCTGTTAAAACTTACCCTGTACCACACACTCTCACTTTTTCACTTTTTCTTTTACTTTAGGGCCCGTTTGGTAGCCCCAATTTTACAACAGTAATTTTACAAACGCTGTAAAATAATGTGTTTTGAAATTTGGCCGTTTGGTAGGCCAAATTGGGAGATTATCGTACTGCATTATTTGGACGATAATCTCCAAATACTGTAGTATTTTCGTAATGCCCTTTTTGGGCATTATTTAATCTATAATCTATTTCATTCCGTACGTGAGAAGGGGACTTGTCCAAAATTCACCCTTCTCCGTACGTAATTTCATCACATTTCCCTTTTCCCCACTCCCTTTCTTTCTTTCTTTTCATTCGACTCCTATTTTTTTATCTTTAACTCACTTCTTTTATCCAATTCGACTTCTTCCTTATCATCTTTTCCTCGATCTCCTTCAACTTCAAAAGTCTTTGTTGCAAGGATCTATCTTCTCAACACCGGATCAACAACATGCCGAAAGCAAAACCTGACAAACCGGACGAAGAATCAAGCAAGTCTCCCAACTGGACCCATGCAAAGACCCGATGTCTGATCAACGCTCTCATCCTTCAGAAGCTTGCTGGCAAGAAAGCAGCTACTGGCTTCAAAAAGGAAGCTTGGACCGCGGTAACCAACGAATTCAATGATACCTTCAAGTGTAACCTCAAGAAAACCCAGCTCAAGAACCACTTTCAAACAGTAAGTCTCTTTAATCAATTTCTTTCTATTGATCAAATGCTGACCATGTTTCATTGTTTTTTATGTAGACCAAGGGTCAATACTCTATTGTGCATGGTTTGAGAAATGCTTCAGGTGCTGGTTGGGACGAGACTACCCAGATGGTCACTGGTGAGCCAGCCTTTTGGACCAATTACAACTCGGTAAGTTGTTATTTGGTCAATTCTGACTTATACTTCATACTGATAACTTATTTTTTTTATAATTGATAGACTCATAGAGGCGCTGCTGCCTACGAGAAGAAAGCGTTTCCGCTTTACGATCTCATGAACGAGCTCTGTGGCGATGTCAACGCCACTGCAGATGGAATCATCGGAACTCAAATGGCCACTCAACCAATCATCGAACGAGTCATCGATCCACCAGCCAAAGATCCAGTGGCTAATGATCAATCAGCCAACAATCATCCAGCCGACAATCAATCAGCCAACAATCATCCAGCCGACGATCGCTTTGACCCATCTGATGATCCCAAGGATGAAAGTGACAGTGCTTTTTATCTTCCACCACCACTCAACCGCAGAGGTAAGTTGATTCTCTTATATTCATATCAATTGTAATCTGATCAACTTATTATATTTTGTATTTAGGATTGAATGAACCTCATCCTCACAGTCAACACTCGAGCAATGACTCCGATAGACCGATCACTCAGACTTCGACTCCAGCAACTCTCAAACCTCGCAGTTTCAACAAGAAACCGACTCCTCGTATCCGACCAAACACAAAGGCTAAGCTTGCAAGTTCTTTGGACAACTCAGCCGAGCTTCTCAAGAATCGATCTGCTGAAGCAATCGATCGCGACAAGTTACGAGCAAAGACAATCGCTGCTCATGATGCTGCGAAGGAGAATATCATCTTAACTCAAGCTTGTTTGGAACAAGAAGCACATGCATTTAAACACACAGCTATCCCTTCACAAGACAAAGCACTGGACATCTTCAACAAAGAATGGAGAGAGCACTTCGATGACAACAAAGCCGCCACTGAAGCCATCATCCTGTTTGAACAAGAAGATAAGTGTCGAACATTTATCAATTCGGATCCGGAATTGAGATGGAGTTGGCTTGCATTGAGCCTTGGGTATAATGTTGTCAATGAATGATAGGTATTTCATTGCTTTTCAAAAATACAAATTTCATTTTAAATTACTCTACAATTTTTGTTTTACAATATTATCTCAAATATTTGTTTTTTACATCTCTACAACTTGCTTCTGTTCTACATTAGTATTATAAGTTGTAATTTAAAACATGTCCTATGGTTCAAATAAGTTTGTCAAATGAAATAAATACATGTTAGTTTTTTCAATTTAAAGCATAAGAAAAAAATAAGAAGTTTGAATAAGTGAGATCAGCCTCAAAATTGAGGATGAGCCACGTAAGCGTCCCACATCGCCATAGCCATGCGATCTCGAGTATCAGCAGCTTGTGTTCGAAGGTGAGCTGATGCCACGTGGTAGGCAGCAGCTGGTTCATGCTGCCAACCAGGATCTTCTTCATTCTCAACAATACCATCCATGAAGAAATCACCGCCCCCTTTCCTGACAATAATGTTGTGCAATGTACACATTGCTATCACCAATCTGGCTTGAAATTCGATTGAGAACGAGTGCATACTCGTAAGCATCTCAAATCTTTTTTTTATTACCCCAAATATCCTTTCGATGGCATTTCGAAGACTCGAATGTCTTAAATTAAATAACTCCTTATAATCCCTGGGCCCAGCATTCCCCTGGGCCCACTCCTTTAAATGATACCGAGCTCCACGATAGGGAGCTAAGAAGCCGGGTTCATTTGCATACCTGGCATCTACAAGGTAATATCGATCTACATTGATCAATCAGCATGGGTACCAATGAAAAGAAATATTTGAACGTACCAGGTGGAACTACAAACCTGCCTTGCTGCCGAGCCACCTCAAGTACTCTGGCATCGCAGGCGGATCCTTTGAAACCCGCGAGGACAAATGAGAACGTCAGGTTGAAAGAACAACCTGCTAGTACGTTCTGACTAATGAACCCCTTTCGATTACGCCACAGCTCTTGATCGGTGGTTTTAACTATAGCCCTGACGTGGGTGCCATCGATGGCGCCAATACAATCCTTAAAGAAAGGGTATCTTTTCGGATCTGAGGCAATATCAGGTGGACAAGGTGTTTGAGGACCAGGCTGCTTGATGTACTGGTCCGAAACACATTCTAAAGCTTCCGCTACTTTGTGAAAGTAGCGGCTAGTGGTCTCTTTCGAATGCTGGAAGCGCTCAGAAGCCATTCGATTCGAAGCGTGATTTCCTATGATGTAAAGGAACATCATGACTTGCTCTTGGGTATCAATGTGTCTTGAAGAGATGAGATGTTCATCCAGTATCTCCATCAAGGAGATGAAAGTCGTCTTGTCCATTCAACAGACTTCTTGAAATCTTACTGGACTGCCTTCCAGTACTTCTTTGGCGTACTCGTTACCTCTCAGTTGAGAGGTACGGCAGGGGATCTTGGGGGCTAGTTTGGTGGCGAGAGCTTCTCGAGCCTCGATAATTTTACATTCTAATTCCGCTCGTAGAGCATCTTGAACTTGATCTGTTTCGAACAGTTCTTCAGTTCGAATGCTCAGCATTGAATCCTGGCTGGCGTTAGAAGGTGTCGGAGAAAGGTAATCAGTCATCGTGTACAGTTGTATGTACAAAGTTTGGATCAATTTGGTTTGTTAATACCAAACGCTTATAGCTCAAAATGGTAGATTATTTTTGTACCACCATTCAATAATGGTTTTCAGCCTGTACTGTCATTTCAGGCCAATAATATATTACAAATTTACGGTAGTTTACAATAATCCGTGGCTACCAAACGGGCCCTTAGTGATCTGATACTTTATTTTATGTTTCTCTTGTGTTATCACTGAACCTGTGTAGTTCAGTATCATCTTGATCTTGTTGTAGACCAGCTTGTAGCTTTTCAAGTGTCTCACACAGGATCCTTTCCCCTCAGGTTTTTCTCTCTTGTCTTCTTTAAAGTAGTTAACATTGTCTTGGTTGTAGATCCTGTGTTGTCAGGATACAATACACTAGAGCATAGGCAGGCCAGCCCGCCACTCAGGTTTTTGGAACAACTCAAGATTCCGTACATGTAGAGTACCGCAAGAAGACTTACAGAGAAACATTAAACTTAGGCTCAGGATATATTGAATCCAAAAAACACTATAAACCGTAAAAGGAAATACACTTGTATAAGTTTTACAACCGAGAAATCTATTATAGAAATAAAGATACAGGATAAGGAACTTAGAGATAAATCCCTAAATGGAAATGTATTATTATGATTACTTTGATAGGATAAAAAAGGGAAGAGCGCGTCTAGAGAAAGTCTCATGCTTTCCTAAAAGCGTTCGACAAAGCCATCAGTGAGATAAAATAGGAGAACAAAGAAGGAACGGATGTTCCGAAATTACAATAGGTGGTCAGCGGACGAATCGAGTAATTGGGGTAGAAAACATGACAATTCACTTGATTAAGTAAAAGGATGGTTAGTGCGCTTTCCATTGTAGATAAAAAAACAAATAGAGTGAATAGTGTGCTTTTCACTGGGTGCTTTCGAAAGATGCGAATAGTGGATACCAGTAAAAATAGGAGCGAGCAAAAAGGTATAAATAGCAGGCATTAGAAATCTAAAATGCCGGCACATCAGGCCATTCCGCGGGCACCTTAGGTCAAATGACCTCTGGAACGCCTCCAAGCGGAATGTGTCAGCTTACGTCTAAGCCCCGCCTTTAAAGCATAGTCTTAGTTAGCAGAATTGCTGCAGGATTGATGCTTCAAAGGGGGGGGGCTTAGACGTTTAAGTTTATGTAATTTAAAGAATTTTTTGAATTTTTACACAAACAATACCTGATCCGAATTTAGACATGTTTGAGCCAATGTAAGGACTTTGTGTCCTGACTGAAGGCAAGGCAATGTGGGACAAACAACACCACAGAAGGTGGTGGAATATTTCTAGACCAGAAGTATATATGTTGATTACAAACTGACTCCAAAGGAGGCATTGGCAATGGATCAGTCAAGGATTCTTAAGGAGTCATACCAAGCTAATGTTGTGGAATGGAAGTACATTGTCTTAAGGTGTATAAGTGTGGTATTGAACTTCTTGTAATGTAACTTGGTAAGGGTCATTACAGACAATTTTGGAGTTGACTCCACCTTCAATCTTCTGGGTCACTTTGGGGAGTGCAATTTAGCTGATGGGGAGCTAGAACTCCTAATGAAGTAGATAATGTGCTTTGCACAGCGGTTTAAGGGTGTGCTATACTCAAAAATACTTCTGGCATGACAACAGCTTATGTAAATAATATCCCATCAAAACAATCTCAGATCATCACAATCCACTTGAATGAAGAAAGAATAACTTAAAAGAGCTTATAGTAGATAAAATGAAAACAGCTTCTTGAAATAGAATGTTTTTTATCAATGATTTTTCAGAATTTTGAACTACAATTGGTTTTTCTCATGAAATAGGAATGGAATTAGTTTATCCCCTTTCTACAACACTCACATTTCTGAGCATATGGGAACCCAATTTGTCTTTTGCATACAATACCAAATGTTGACATTGGAATTTTCATGTGAATAGAAATTGAGTCTTGCATAGTTGAGGACATAGAATCAAAGGTGTGAAAGTTAAGGTAAAGGATCTATCATGTCACTTGTATCTATGAGACTTCAATTGTTTTCTGAATATTTCAATGTCCAAAAGGAGACAAGTTCCAATTGTCTATTGGTCCTGAAGGTATTTCTGCAATTGGAAATCCCAAATCTCCCAGTGAGCTAGTATCTCTTTCAGTTATTGAATTTTTCCATGACTTCAAAAGATGAACAACCCAATTTTTTGGACAGCCATTTTTGTCCTTGAACCCAGCAAGCGCTTTGAATAGATCTCCAGCACTGTCCATTTGAGTGCTTGAAGTGACCCGTACCGATTCAAAGCCAAAGAGTTGTTGGGAATTTTTTGTATAAAGATCTAAGAACCTCCATTCAGAAAACCTGCTCTTCAGAAAACCCCATGCATTGATGATCAACCTTTCAAGCTGAGAATTATCTAAGTGTTTTTGGTTCAAAATCCTTATGACACCTAAAAAGACAACTGTAACTCTGTACTCTGCCATGCTGACAGCTTGTATTATCATACCAAGATCTCTGAGTGCTTCACCTGGGGGATCTTTCACAGTGGAATGTCCATTTGTTATCATGTAAAACCTTTTCAAATCATTGATCAGATCTTCAAAAAAATTGTGAACAACTTGACACATCCCTCTCCCAACGGGAGTATGAAACTGTGCTGCATTTGAACTCAATGACAATACATCCTGTGAAGATCTTTGAGTGTGTTCATATAAATACCAATTTCTTCTTGACAATTGTTCTTCTCCCCAAAATGCATAGTTCCTGATAGACATCCTACCGTAGAGTCCGCCTTGAATTGCATTGGAATCAGTTTGATATACATCTGTAATCCTTTGTATATGTGCAGATAAGGTTTTTGCAGGTATTCCAGAATTCACTCTATTTCTGGACCAATCCAAGGCAAGTGAATGAACCAACAAGTATGGCACTTTGTTGGTGTTGTCCAATCTCTTCAAGTATCCCAGGAGGTAATAAGCATCCAATGACTTATGTGCTTCAAAGGGGGTATCCACCTCCAATGCCAATTCTTTGAGCTCTGCATCTCTCCAGGGTTGGAAGAAATTTTCAATGTACCTCCAACCATCATCAAGAACAATATCAAGATGATCTCCTTTGCTTCCTTCAGCCTCAAAGACTCTTATAACCCCAAGGACTCCCATAGCCACTCCATGGCCTGCAATCTTGACAGCCTGAGCTGCAGCTTGGACTGCTTTAGGATTACTTTTAAATCTGGATGACATTGACTCATATATGTCATGAAAATAATCATAAATCTTGTAACACAGTGTTGATGATCTATTTGCATTGCAAATTCCAACTTTTTGTAGAAGGAAGAATATACTAGTTGACTTGTAGCTTTTCCTGACTTTGAAGGGGCTATTTGAAGGTTTCTTTTGGGGGAATAAATCTTGAGAATCTTGATTCCTTGGTGCACAAACATTCATATCCATGATCCTGAACACATCTTCATCACTATTCTCTGCATTGGTTTTTCCCTTCCTCTTTTTTGATTTGCCTTGGTTCAAATCTTGCACCTGTGTCTTCTTTTGTGGTGATGTTTCTTCCCTTGACATGGTCCAAATTTCTGGGTCCACACTTTGCAGATCTTTGTGTGGGCTGCCATTGATGGAAAAAGGATTCTCAATGACTGCTACAGGCAGCCCCTTTTTTGATTCATCTTTGTGCTTTTCAACTGATAATGGAAGCTGCTCATTGGTGTAGAAATCCTTGTTTTGATCAATTGACTCTGGGCCCTCATCTTGAATAATCCTCCCAATGTCTTGATATTGTGTTGGTAGATGTTGAAAGCTAGTATTGATCTCTACCATGTGACCAAGACTTCCTGATAAGTGATCATCTTTATTTGCTGATGATGGAATATTCTCCTTGATATGTGGAGTAGAATCAAAGATATGAGGAATCAGGGGATTGAAAATTCTGTTCTGAGCTAAAGAATGACTTCCATCCCAATTACTTTCTAGACTTGATCTTTTTATACTCTCTTGATTGTTCTTGAACCTATCTGCTGTGTATGGCTGACTATATTTAGTTTCTGTGCCATCCTGAATTGAGGGTTCAAGCTGTGCTAAAAATCTGTGAGGAATGATCCTCTTTGAATTTACATTTCCATGGTTTGTTATTCCAAGACTTTTTTCAAAGTCATCAGATTCCTTCCTCACTTTCTTACCTGTAGGTTGAGTGAACTTCCCTGAATCCAAATTAAATTCTTCAGGTGGATGATAATCTTTAGGATAATCTAATTCCATCCAAGAAAGATCTTTTGTAAGAAATTCTTGTTCATGTGAGATTTCATTTGTCCATTCAAGCCCTAGGCATAACTGATTAGACCAAAACTTGAGAAGAATCACAAAAAAAAGATTGATATGCCATAAGGTTACTAAAGCCTTTTGATTGTGCATGTTGATGACTATGGATGCTTTTAATAAATTGAGTTTTTAGGAGGGCCAATCTTTCAAAGTGTGCCCTGGGACTAAAAAACAATCAGGAAATGAATTAATCCAAACCTCATTGAGCCAAACGAGTTGGAGACTGAGGATTGATAAAATGTAAGAGGTACCATGAGGTTTATGATGTTCAGTAAAATCATGGGATCTGCGATGTGGTATCCATGATTTTTGACAGTTGATGGGTGTGCAATCTGTCTGTTTCAGATCACTTTTACCTAAAAATGAGATCACCAAGAGGATCTGTGTTCCAGATCTACATCTTTGCTTCCCTGAGACTTGCCAAGGATCAATATTGAATTGATCAAATACCATGGGGCCAAGTAACACCACTGCTCAGAAAGGATGGGGATAAGAACAATTGCCTCCAACATTGATCAAGATTTAATCCCAAGGAGATCAACTGTACCCACACATGTGACCAAACACATGACCTTGGGAAATGACCCAATGAGTCCTCTGATAGTGTTTTACAAGAAGATGTCATATAAATTCCAATTGGAGACATGTACAGGTTAGTCTTCATCATATGGTCACAGATGTAAAGGTATGTGTGTTGAAATTTTCCAGTACAACACCAAGATCAGCACTCCAATGGTAAAAAAAGAAGTTTACAAAACATACACAAAACTACTACAGTTGTTATAAACAAAGCTCTGTCTCTCTCTAGTGACACTTCAATTGTTCCCAGTGCTACTCATCAGGGAGTGCCAATAATGCCAAAGTCTGCCAAAAATCAAAGAATGAGTATCTTTTGTCAAATTTCACCAAAAGATTGAGTTTTTATAGGTCTAATCAGCTGTACATCCAATTTAAACTTATCTTATGATTCTTATATGGACCTAAGTGCACTGTCAGCTGTATGAAGCAATAGGAATTCCCGTTGTTGAGCTTGTATTAGGCCAATATAAGCCCACAATGCAGCTATGGGGGTTGAAGACACAAAGTGCCTGCACGGGTCCATGAGTAAAATTTTTGAGTTCCACTACCCCCAATTAGTCTAAACATCATGGTGGCCAAGGAACACCCAATGTGTCATAACCTACAAATGCAAACAATCCATATGAAATACACCCTGAACGCCCTGTTGAATGTATCCCCAGCCACAGTCTCTTGCCCTGGATGTGAAACCCTCAACTGGATCAGATTTTACTCAATTTCAGTGTTTTCATTTGAAGATCACTAATGTTCTCTCAGTCTTTGTTAGTTTTTCCTTTTCCATCTCATAGTTAAGCACTTGCTATTGTGATCCATGTAGATTGAAGTCCTTGCACGCATCACCTACATAAATTCTCTTTCATTGGAGTTTGAGAGCATTGTGATATTATGGATACAATATTGTCTTTTGGACACATAATTGTTTAGAATATTTATCCAATCAAGACAACACATTTAATCTGATGATTATCTTTCTTTACCAATGATTCAAAACACAAGACAATAGGCTTCATATTGATCCAAGATCAAAATTCATCTGAAGAAACAATTGACTCAGGTTTTAATCAAGTTGGCTCCCATTTTTGGGTCTGAAGCTCTATCAAGGAACAAGAGTGACAATGTGCAAAGTGTGGTCTAGGGTGTCAAACTGAGGCTTAGGATATGTTCAAGGGGAATTTCAGGGCAGGATCCACATCAAATTTTTGCATTTTGAGGTTATTGTACATTCAATGTTCCTTGGCCACCATAAAAAATGGTTGTTTCATGTTGCACAAAAAACACCAAAGTACCGGATCAAAAGCCCCATTCCTTTTTACTGGGGATCTCTCAGAGAGCTTTGATGATAATATCTGTAATGGAGTGTCAGATGAAGAATTGATAAATTCAAACTGAAGAGGACAACTGTCAATCTTACTCAATCATGTTGAACTTGAACCTTTCAGTAAAGTTTACAATATTTTCCATGAAAGAATGCTGTATCACTTCTTCAAGGTTGAGTTTAACTTCAATTTTTCAATTGACTGTTAAAAAACCACTACTTCATCATGTTAATCTTTTCTATCCCAATTCTCAATTCAAAACTTACCTAGAACACCTGCAACTGAGATCCAAAAAAGGCTTGAGATGATTGAATCAATCCAACAATCATCATCATCTTTTAGACTTCAAACCAGTAAGGGATAAGTCAGAGTACCTGGATCTCAAGCCTTATGACTCAGGGAATCATTTTATTTGATCATAAAATTACAGATCCTGTCATATTCTTCACCTCAGATTCAGTGTTGTTGTGTTTTCATAAAGAAACCATAACAGTATCAGTACTTCAATAGGACAAATACATAAGAGAGATTCTGTGCAAATCCACATCAAAACCTGATGAGGCAATAGCTCATGTGAATCTACAAGACTACCGTAAGGAAAACATAAAGAGACACCTCAAATTGAATCTAAACTCAAGAGGAACCGTCCAAACTCGCACCACTCATTCATCTTTACTTAATGCAGAAGCCTTCGCTAACATCTCATCAACCGCCATAGGTTCCCAATCAACCACTCGAATGCCATCTTGTGGTCCAGGTTTGACATACACTACATCCTCTTTAATATAGAATACCAAGCCTGATGAGTGTTTTTGTTTAGATTGATATTCCCTTGAAACTCTATATAGATACATTCCATCAGATTCGAGAGATTTACCAAGTTGAATGATGAATAAGTTCAATTTCAATGCTTCCTCTTCGACGATCGATATAAAGGTCACTTCCTCCCCAAGTCCAGCTTGTCGTTTTACTTTAGATTTGGTTTTCAATCCGGATCTTCCTTGACGACTTTGAGGAGATGATAGATCAATGAGAGGTCGAGTCAATAGATCAGGCTTGGCAAGTTTGGTCTTTATATCAAGTGATGATAATGAAGAAGCTTGATTCATTAGATCGATTCCTCTAGCAAACCCAAGTCGGATCGTGGGAACTTCATCATTCAAGTGATCTGGAATTACACTTTTCCACCAATTACTCCAGGCTTTAATCTCATCCGGTTTCCCAGTGTCTGCCACTAACCATTGCCATAAAGTCTCAAGCCATTTAACAAAGAATTCAGAAAATAGTCCATTCAGTATTTCAGCATTCGTGATGATAGTCGTCCATCGAAGCAAAGTATTGAAAGCTTTGAGGTCTTGTTGTCGGGGATTGATGATGAGTTGTGCTTTCAAGTACCCAGCTAAATTAGGCACTAAATTTTTCAGTACTAGCTTATCCCAGTCTCGGCGTTTGAACACATCCCGTTTCCACACTAGTAAGTCTTGGATCATCTTCTGTTCCTTGTCATTATCTTCGACCGTGGTAAATTTCCATGCCTTCATCCATGTTGCGAGCTTCAACTTGACTTCCTGCAAGACTAATTCATTACGATACGAACCAAGATGTTCTAACCACGGAAAGACAAATAAATGTAAAGCCATTGATCGAACCCCTTCGACATGGGTTGGAACAGAGTTCGAATGTCGGTCTCGAAAATCCCAGTTATCGATAGAGGATACAAGTCTAGGTACTATGAGTTGATCGAGGAAATTGTCATGAACGAATTGAGGGAGAAGGGACTTCCATCGAATAAAAACTTCAATCATTTCTTCACATTGAAAAGGATTCCAAGAATTGACAGTCGATCTGATCTTGGGAACCCAATCGTTCCAAATCAAACTTTCGTAAGCTGTCATCTTGCGGTTGGCGTTGATGTCTCTTGTTGCGTTCTCGTAATCAAAGTCCATAGAGCTCGTCATAACATTTGAATCAGCTCGATGCGAACTCTTTAGATCATGTTCTAGACGAAAACATTTTTTGAAGCGCTTTAATTCTGGAACAGAGAGGTTGGGTTGTTGCAATACGTCCCAATTTTGCCATACACGCCGCAACTATGATGAACGTTGAGTCAGCGAACGTCAAAGAAAAGTATATTATAAAGATTATAACTCACAATTGGAGCGAGAGCAGAAACTACGATCTCATCCAAGTTCAGATCCTCATATTCGACCCGCTGATCATCTTGAAGGAATTCCAAGAGCTCATTGAACGATTCATCAAATTGTTCCAACATACCACATATTTCTTCACCCTTGGTGTCTTGATTGATGATGTTGAGGATGTTAAGATACGTAACCTTGATCTTGGATGAGATGGCGATGATTTTCTTCATATTGTTAAGCTTTTGTTCTTTGATCATCATCATTTCTACCGATCTGGCTCGATCTTTCGCAAGTTTTTCTTGTTTCTGTTTAATTGCACTTCCCTCTTTAGCTAGATTGATAAGATTTCCTTTACCCATATCACAAATCAATGCAAGATTATACATCAATTCAGGTAGCCGTTGTGCTTTTGACTCTTCTGTGGGTCCCTTAGAATGATGAAGTAATGTAGTATTCAAACTAGGAAGCTTTCGACCTGTCAAATCAATAATTTCACCTAATCCAGAATCCAAGCCTGCGTTTTCTGGATCATTGGCTAATTCAGATATGATATCTTCATACGTTCGATGAATGACTTTGTTCTTCTTCTTCAAGGTCTTGGGTTTCGCTTTCCACGCTTCTCGTACGACTTTGGTTCCCTTCTTGGATCGAACATCCTTTTGGCCTTTTGAATCTTCGTCGTCATCAACAATCTTCCCACTCCGTCGGTCTTCCTCTTTAGCCTGCTTCGTACGTTCTTCAAATCCTTCGTAACTAAGACCCATTCCTTTTGGCCTTACTTTACTCTCTAATGGAGTCACGATACCTTCACCTTTGGCCCCTAATCCAGTTCCAGACTTCCATCCCATCTTTTCTAACATCTTAAGTCCCATAGATGATTGCTTGCTACTGGCGAGTTTAGCAAAATGTTGTTGCTCAGCTCGAGATAAAGGCTTCTTTTGTATCGTTGGTTGCCCAGAATCAGAAGCTGAAGCACCCAGAAAAGATCGCCGTGGCAGGGATGGTGACTCCTCGTGTTCTGGATTCTCTTTGATCGGGGAATCATTTTTGGCTGGGTCGTCTAACTCGTGAGTCTTTGAACCGATTCCCGCTCGTTTAAAGCCCTTGTTCGTTGATCCTGAACTCAACATAGCGCGAAAGTCGTTGTTGGAAGCCGACGCGCCCAGACCCAAGCCTGCTCCGAGACCAAGTTTTGGTCGGAGGATATTACTGGTGTCCTTTTCATCTTGCTCGTTTATATCGGCAAGGTCGTCAATATGGTCATCTTTCTCAGACTCAGATTCGCCAGATTCATCCTCGGAACCCGTAAATGAGTCAGGGTCCACCCATTGAGATCCAGAAGCTTGTATCGAAGAATCCTGGCCCGATGCGTCAGGATCAAGCGGTTTTTGGTAATTAGATGGTACAAAGGATGGAGTCCTACATGGTATCAGAATGAAATCAGTTAAAACTCAATCTGAATCGCAGAATGAAAACCAAAGCTCACTTATGTAAACGTTTATCAACCTTGATTGGTTTTTTAAAATTCTCTTCATCATCATCTACACCAAAAACACCATAGACTGCATCTTCCTTTCCATGTCTTTTCCTTTTCTTTGATCTTTTAGATTGATAAGGATCTTGAAATAATTCATTCTCTGCTGCTAAATCATTATTTTCAAATTCTTCATGGTCACTAGAATCATTTGAACTTGAATCTAGATCTGACTCGTCCATTAAATCGTTTCTTCTTTTGCCCATCCTATGCGTGATACTTGTAAAGGGTTGAGAAATTTAAAAAATTCAAAGATAACACCTATATGGCAGTATGACCATCAACCGCCCTTGAAACTTTAAAGTCATCGCATTCATTTGAATTCCAAACTACTTGGCACTCGATATAAGCATCTCTCCACTGTCACAACTCTTGAAATTCCTTATGTACAGCATGGTGAGTAGGTGTCACATACTGTTCAGACTGATGACATCTTTTATTCTCTTTCAATCGATCTCCTTGTCATACATTCACCAACTCATCAGAATCAAATGTTCAAGTTGGCTTGAATAGCATCAGACTACACTTCAACATCAATGGCCAACTCTCGTCTTGGTGGGCAAGAACGAACTTTGATAGCTACCATTGGAGATGAGGTTAACTTTTTCTCACTTCATCTGACCAGCTACACCTCAATCAATCTGACATCTATCTCAACTTGATTGACTCGAAGGACTCTATCACAGGTCTACTACTCGCTGGAACGGTAAGCTTCAACATCAACAATTCACTAGACCGGATCATCACTAATCAAACTTGGGGTGATCATCATGATCAATTTATCAGGGTCATATCACTCAGAAGGGAAACAAGAATTTCTTAGTGGTAGATTCGAGTTAAGCGAAAATCAATGTTTCATACTCAAATATCACTTAATGCTAATCGGACTAGCAATACTACTTTTTTTTGAGTTTAGAAACCTCAGTGGAAACTATCCAAGCTACTTTTGATGAATTTACAACCGGTCGAGATGATATTGCAATCGTTTTAATCAATCAACATGTATGTGACTCATGAATTTAATTCATGACTCATGAAACTTATGGCTTCCTGATTTTTTATTAAAAATAAATTAGATTGCGGACAAGATTAGGCCTTCAGTTGATAAATACGTAGCTGCGTTTCCTGCACTACTAGAAATCCCATCAAAAGATCATCCATACGGTAAGTTTAAGTTGATCATTTTCATTCTCAAGTTCATTAACACATATTTCAATTAATTTTTTTTCTAGATCCTGAGAAAGATAGTGTACTTAAACGGGTCCGAAAGTTATTTGGGGAATGAACTTCTCAGTTCTATACTTATCTTCATTTTAGCTTTGTCATTTTGTTTTTCTTTATCTTTTTCAATTCATCTTCTATATTGTCTTGACTTGAAATGACCCTCCTGTAACTTGTAAGTGGTTAAGAACTTTGGATGTGGGTTCAAAGTTTGATCTTACAATTCATATGCAATTCATTACGATCTGTCATGAGTAAGTGACCATCTTTGTAATTTCAATTTTTTAGAGGTATGAAAATGTCACTGGTGCAAAATGCCTAGTGCCCTCACATTGGGGTTTCAAACAAAGTGCTTGAAATTCTTGTTGTGCTCAGGTCAAACCTGGGGTCTTAGTCATAATCCCCTCTTTGAGGGCACATAAAAACACACCTTTAAGGGCTTAGTTAATCTTGGATCTTTGATATGGGTTGAGCTTGGTAAAAAAATTTCCCGGAAGTCTGGACCTTTTACGTGGACAGAAATTTCCACAATTGACCCTGATGTGTTTTTGTGAATGACTTTGAATAAACTTTTGAATGATGGTGTGTACATGGGATTGAGGCAAGTCATAAGTGTCATCTGAAAATGACCCAAAATATGTTAGATGAGCTTGATGGAGATCAAATTTTTCTCAAATTTGATCCATTGATCAAATGCCCTCACTCAACAGGAATCAAATTTTCTTTTTGAAAAGCAATCAAAATATTGCAACCGATTGACAGGTTGCACGTGTCTTAATTCACATGGTTTGGGTGAAGTGACTGTGGTAGATGAATGAAAATATAAAGTACATAAATTCTGCAAACCTTAAACAAGAATATTTGGTTTTTTTTGAAATGATTGATGAGATTGTGAGCTATTTTGATCAATCTTGAGACCACTTCCATAGACTACAAGATGTAAAAACCCCCAGAATTTTGTAATCCTTTCAAAGGTTTGATTATGCAAAAGGATTATTTCAAACTTGTGTAATGTACAATTGAAGTCACTAGATCAATCAATAAATCACCCAGAAACACCCTAATAAGAGAAAGGCATTTCAAGCCTTGGAATAATTTTGTAGGGCAGTTTGAGCAATTTTCAAGTTCATAAGAATTTGGAACTGTGCGGAAGAGTAACTTTTTCTGAATCCTTACCCCCACTTGGGATTAAAAATTCACAGTCTTTCTTTTTACAGTGGGAATCTTTTTTCTATAACAAAATCATAAAAAGATTCCCACATGAATTTTTTTTGTCATGAATAGCTTGACTTGAAACCCCTTGATCCACAGCCTGCCTGAAATTTTAGCAGGTCATGAACAAACTAAACAGATTAGGGAGTGTCAATGACAATAAATCTACAACTCAATCATCTTTTTACAGTCCAACTAAATAAGATTCTGTGGTTGTATGAAAATTTAATGGTGGATTGTAGGTGTGTTTTGGTGGTAAATTTATGATTTATCAAAACAGGTCACCTCTGTGTGCATCTTGTTTTTGTAAACTTGATGTAAATTTTAGAAAAGCCAGAGATCTTTTTTACACTTTTTATCATAAACTCTTTTAACTTGACACCCTCTGATATATATGTGCACCACAACAAGTGTTTGTGGTGAAAACTATCAAATGGATCCTTATGAACACATAACCCATCCAGTTTAAAAAATACCAACATTTGATTCACAATAGAATGCAAAGAGGCTCAAAAGATGGTCTGGATAGCCCAGGGAGGACAAAAAACAATGACTCTGCCCGGGCTCGAACCGAGGACAACATGCGTTCACAGGTGTTAAGCAGGCGCTCTACCAACTGAGCTACAGTGCCTATACAGCTTTGGGCTGCTCAACACGTCATATTTTTCGATACACCAGTCTAGATATTTTGCATTCAAGCACACTGAATTGTTATGTTGAGGAGGACCTTAAACAATGGAATGAGGCATTATCCACAAGGTTTGTCTTATCTCTCAATATCAGGATCCAATGAGGATTGCCCTGTCAAGACTTAAATTATGAATCATTTTACAAGAGGCAGAGTGATGTAATCTGATGGATTATGGCAAACCTAACCAAGTTTTCTTCCTGAAAGCATGGTCTGCTCTAGCAAGGGGCTTACACCTAAAGTCAAAAAAATGGTGCTAGATCAGTCAGAGCCTTTTGCCAAAAACTGGTCTGCTTACAAAAAGTTGATTCCAATATTGACTTGCCCCAGCACCAATAGTGAACATAATGTGTCTTGATCCACTCTGAAAATACCCCCTCTGCACTTTCCAACAAAAAGAGTGGTACTTGAGATAGATCTAAACGTCCTTCAGCAGTCAAAGTCAAGAATGGCAGTGATTTGGAATGCCAACTGTAGAAAAAGTCCACATCACTGTTGTAGTGAGCAATTAAGCAAACCAATCAAAAGTTACAAATTTTGAACATCATTATTATCAAATTTCATATTAAAGTTTTATCTTTTGGATTTTAGTTTCAGTTTTGATGAGTCCAGTATGAAAATAAAATGAAGAAATTGAATTGAATTAAAACCTGATATTTATTGGAAATGATTTCTGGAAAGAAAGTGCGGGTGAAAGTAAGGTAGAAGAGGAGAAGTATTGAATTATGGTTTATGTGGTGTCTATATCAACTTGATTTATGGTTTATGAGAGGTTGAAATCATCAACATTTTGAAAATTCAGATTGCAGGTCATCAATAATCAATAACAAAATCATTGAAGATCAACTACACAGCTAGTAACCATTTTACATAGCATCATCAATGCATAGTCAATCACTGATCATAAGATTTCATCTAATATTAGAAAGGAATGTTTATAAGCCATCTGATTCAAAGATTGATCATAAGAAGAGGATTGACATGAGTAATGTGTTAGAAAGCAGCTGAAGACAAGATTGAAGAGTGTGAATTGATGAACTGTTGATTAAATTTGTACTAGAATGATTATTTTATTTTATTTTATTGATTTTGAGATGGTAAAGAAGGTTTTTAAAATCTGTTTACCACTTTTTGATTATGGTATATATATATTTGCAGCCTTTTAACCATATTATATTTCCTTTTTCCTTCATCTCTTACAAGCTTCAATTATTTTTATCATTATAAACTTAGGGCCCGTTTACTTAAGCAAATTTTGGTGAAAATTCACATTTTGTAAATCACAGAAATTGCATTCTGTGAAATGTGTTTGTTTTTTTATTTACAAGCATTCTGTAAATCACATAATGCTTATAAAAAGACTTTTTTCGGGTCTTTTCAAGAATGCTCTTGTAGCGCATTCTTGTAATCAAAAACACATTTTGTGATTTCTTCTTTTGTCTCAAATTGGACAAGTCCAATAAATCTTTCTACCCACCATACGAACCTATCAACACTGTGACAAGTTCATCTTTGACCACTCTCTTTGACCACTCCCTTCAACCACTCCCTTCAACCACTTCTGTTCTTACATTCTCTTTGATTGATGATTTGAAATGAAATGATTTGAATGGAATCAGAATTGGATTAGAATTGAAATGACAGGTTTGAAATGATGGGATTTGAAAGCTTTGAACAGCTTTGAAAGCTTTGAGATTGATCGGTGATATCAGATGAAGAGCAATGATCACCCGTCTTAGGAGTGTTCTCAAGGTAATTCTCAAAAAGCTTCTGTTTGTTTGAGTAGATCAATAGGGAAATGAAGGTAGGGAAATGAAGGGACTTGGCTTGAAGAATAATGGCTCATGGATCAAGAATGGTCATCTTGATCAATTGCTGAAAACCGTCTCTTAATTGTGGCATAATCGAACACATTTTGACCTCCTTGTTTTCAAATTGTCAAATTTCCTCAAATTTCACTTTTTTCAAAAAAAACACTTTTCTACATGTAGAAAAGTGTTGTAAGAGTATGTGCTTTCTCAGAAAGTGCATTAAGTAAACGCGCCCTTATTGTAGCAGTACAAGCTCACTCAAAGCGGCCCCTCTATCAGCGTAGAAATTTGTTTTATGTAATTTATATGACACTGACATTCTGGAATGACATTCAAAAAGAGTGTGGAAATTGTTTTCTTTTGCGTTTTACACAAGTTAAGTAACACTTTAATTGAGTTGAGATTATCAAATTGACTATGAAAACACCAAAGATGTCAAGATATATTTCTCTGGGCCTTTTATCTTTTTCTCTTTGATACTTATCTGTACTCAATCAACAAGATCTTTGTTGTTTGTTTCAAAAGGGCAGTCCTTAGACACCTTCTACTTTTGTTTCATCAAGTAGATTTACCCTTTAAGCTCTGTATAACCCTTGTGGGATTATAAGTTCTACACCGCCTGCCCCCAACCAGTTTACTAACCGGAGTAAAGGGAGTGCATCTATCTACATTCAGTGACTTGACCTGCCCAGATTTGAAGTCAGAAAGATTCACAAAAACCACTCCAACACCAACTTTGAATATCAAATTTATTCATTATGCACATGAAGACATGTAATCTCAGACCTGATGGTCTGGGCCATATAGCTGGTCTCCACAAGGGGGTATGAGTGGAAAGAAGATGATTAAACCTTTGGAGAGTCCACAAAGTACAAGATCTACAGTCATCTAGAGGTATATGAGGACTCACAATCTATACCAGTCAAATCTTTGCAAAGGCCGCCTGTCAAGGTGGCTTTGAACTATTGGTGGAATAGTATAGATTAGTCACTAAAGTCTGGAACCTGTCAAGTTCTCCTGCTGGTGATGTGGGATAAGTGATATTAAGTACCTAATGGTGATAAAATAGGTAATAAATGCTAATCAACTTATAGTATAGGATACAACTTTCTTTTAAAAAACACATAGGCCTACTGCTAGTTCAACAGCAGTGGGATGGTTGGCCCTAGACCTGATTTTATTCTCTTAGCTCAAAATTGTAGGAGTAGCCTGTTAGCTTGAGATAAACAGGGTTCTTTAGCGATTTTTTGTTGAGAGAACAGTGGTATTTGCCAGATAGAATATCACTTACCAGGAGAATTAAGTGAGTCACTGTAAATTCTGTCTTGGAACAAGGATGACAAACTGAGGCTGATTTGTCAATCTAGTGTTCTAATGGACAAGCAATTGGACACCCCCCCTGGGTTAGGAAAGTATTAGGGGAGGAATGTGTGCTCAGAATCCAAGTATTCTAAATCAAGCAGAAAGTGAGGAAGGTATAAATATGTTTATTTGACTGGGAAAAAAAAGTTGTAAGGATACAGTAAAGACTTGATTGTCTTCTTCAAAGTAAACTTTCAAAAGGGTAAAATTTGATGCCTTCTAATTATGTCTGAACATTTCTGAGGTTTTTCTACCTTTTCTTGATTTAGGTTGACTTATGGTTCTAATTGGGGTCATAGAATCTTTAGTTCATATTCCACATGTATATTTTATGTTGTTTACAGACTCCAATTCCTTGAAACATACTTAATTATCAGCTTTGATGTTATCTTGGCTGGTTCTTTTTGGTAGGTAATTGATATTACTTCTCATCCTTCTTACAAATCTGTTTGTAATAGAGAGTTGTTCTATATCATGTGTAATACATACTTTCATATTTGGTTTTCTAAAAATTTGTGAGCTTTTTATTTAGGTCTTTGATACTAGACCTATAAGTTATTATTTGTGATCTTTATGATCATCAATTTACCTAATTTCATATAAATGGCATTATTCCCTTGTAGACTAGTTTTTGAGTTTTATTTTGGGGTCTTTGACACTAGACCAATAAGTTGTCATGTAGATTTCTCTCAACATTCTTTGAATCTTTGACACTAGATTTTGAAGTTATTGTATTGAAAAATCTAGTGTGTTGAGCAGGGAAAAGCTGTATAGGCACTGTAGCTCAGTTGGTAGAGCGCCTGCTTAACACTTGTGAACGCATGTTGTCCTCGGTTCGAGCCCGGGCAGAGTCATTGTTATTTGTCCTTTCCTGAGCCGTCCAGACCATCCTTTGAGCCTCATCCCATTCTATTGTGAGTCAAATGTTGATATGTTTCAAAATAGATGGGTTATGTGTTCATAAGGATTCATTTGATGGTTTTCAACACAAACACTTGTTGTGGTGTACATATATATATTAGAGGGTGTCAAGTGAAACGATTTGATGGTAAAAAGTGTCAAGAAGATTTCTGGTTTTTCTAGAATCTACATCAAGTTTACAAAAAACAAGTTGCACACAGAGTTGACCTGTTTTGATAAATCACCAAACACACTTAAAATTCACCATTGACTTTTCATACCACCACGGAATTTTATTTGATTGGACTGTCAAAAGATGACTGAGTTGTAGCTTTTTGTCATTAAGACTCCCTAATCTGTTTACATAGTTTGTTCATGACCTGCTAATATTTCAGTCAGGCTGTTGATCAAGGAGTTTTAAGTCAAGAGATTCATGACAAAAAAAAAATTCATGTGGGAATCTTTTTATGTTTTTGTTGTAAAAAAAAGATTCCCCACTGTAAGAAGAAAGACTGTGAATGTTCAATCCCAAGTGGAGGTAAGGATTCAAAAAAAGTTATTCTTCCGCACCGCTCCAAATTCTTCTGAACTTGAAAATTGCTCAAAGCAAGGTACAATTCTGCCCTATGAAATCATTCCAAGGCTTGCAATGCCTTTCTCTTATCAGGGTGTGACTGGGTGATTTATTGATTGATCTAGTGACTTCAATTGTACATTACACAAGTTTGGAAAAAAACCTTTTGCATTATCAAATCTTTGAAAGGATTACACAATTCTGGGTTTTTTTTACATCTTGTAGTCTATGGAAATGGTCGCAAGATTGATCAAAAGAACCTAATTTAAGTAAGTGAACAGTCAGAGACTTCCTATAGTACCATGCTCCTTGATAGATGGATGTACTCCGACCAATAAACTGTTGAAACTTGATATCTATGCCCGCTTTTTAAATTCACAGCTACAATTTGCATTTTTAGTCCTACAAAAAGAGGATAATTTGAAACTGTACATTCAAGTGAAGTGCAAGCTGGATAACTTTTTGAATTTTCTTAATTGCTCATCTCAAGGAGAGTGGAGTGTGGTGAATGTGTATCACAATTTGATAGGAGTGGATTGAGAAGGGATGAGTGAAGAATGACTCGAGTCTGAAGTTAAAGTGAACCCGAATTGAAATTCACTTTCGAGTTCGAAACTTCCAAAATCCAAATTCACCAAATCCAATCAAAACCAAATTCAACTTCAAATTAACAAGAACAAGAAAAAGAAAAGATGAGAAATATTAAATCATTAAATAATCTGATTAAACCCATCAAACCATTCCTCAATCAACCAATCAACAAAAGATTTCAAACTATAAGACTATATCATGATCGATCGATTGATTTCTCAGGTTTAAACGAATCTCAAATCGAAGTAAGTCAAAAAATGAATCTCAAACGATTTATGAAAACCCAAAAAAAAATGATTAAACTTCATTCATATCAGAAAAAAAAAACTAATGGTTTAATTTGATTTTGATTATATATTTTTTCCAATTAGCTTAAAGAACTTATTAAACAATTTGTTAAAGTTGAAATCAATCCGATTGCTCATCAAGTTGATCTTCAAAATGAGTTTCCAAATGTAAATCATTTATGATTTCTTTAAAAATTTCAAAGTTAGTTTTTTTTTGATTTGAAACTAAAATTCGAAATTTCTTGAACTTTCACGAAACCCCCCAAAAAAAGGAACTTTGGAAAAAGATGGGTGATATGGGATTAGTAAGTCAAATAACCTCAAACCAAACCCCCCAAAAATACCAAAATTTAAAGCTGATTTTTTGGATTTTGGTGATTTTGAGAAAAGTTAGGGATCACTGTACCAGAAGAATATGGAGGATTAAATAAAGGATATTTAGAACACATTTTAGCCATGGAAGAGATTTCAAATGGATCAGGTTCGATCGGTTTATCATATGGAGCTCATACGAATCTATGTATTAATCAAATCAATCGAAATGGAACAAATTCACAAAAATCAAAATATTTACCTAATTTAATCTCAGGTGAAAAAGTAGGATCTTTAGCTATGAGTGAAACTGAATCAGGTTCAGATGTGGTTTCAATGAAACTTTCAGCAATTGAGAAAAATGATCATTTTATCTTGAATGGAAACAAGTTTTGGTAAGTCTTCAATCAATTCTCCTCCCCTCCCGTCCAAAAAAAATCTCATCATACAGATTCATATCCAATTAAATCATTCTCTTCTTTTTTTCGTAGGATCACAAACGGACCAGACGCATCAACCTTGATTGTGTATGCAAAAACCGATCCACCCAAAGGGATCACAGCCTTCATCATTGAATCAGATATGAAAGGATTTTCAACTTCACCCAAATTAGATAAATTAGGCATGAGAGGTTCGAATACGTGTGAATTAGTTTTCGAAGATTGTAGGGTACCTAAAGAAAACGTTTTAGGTGAGATCCATCAAGGTTTGAAAGTTTTAATGTCAGGTTTAGATTTAGAAAGATTGGTCTTGAGTGCCGGTCCACTTGGACTTATGCAATCCGCCTTTGATGTCGGTCATCTTGCTTTTCTTTTCTTTTCTTTTCTCTCGCTTTCCTTTTGTGGGACTGATTGTTGGTTTTTTTTTTGAAAAGTTTAGTTTGTGATGCCTTATATACATGATCGACATCAATTTGGAAAACCGATCGGATCATTTCAATTAATGCAAGGAAAAATCGCAGGTCAGTTTTTAGAAGAGAAAAAAACCTTCCAGAATTCAATTGAGACTAATCCCATATTCTATTTTGAAACACTTGATTTGATTTTTGATCGGGTGAAATGGATGAAAAATGAAATCTAGATATGTATACTAAGATCAGTGCATCAAGATCTTATGTTTATTCAGTAGCAAAAGCATGTGATGAAGGTAAGATCAGTAGAAGAGATTGTGCAGGAGTGATTCTCTATACATCCGATCGAGCCTTGGAAGTGGCCATTGGTGAGTCCAAAAGCTCATTCATTCATCCTTTTTTCTTTTTAGAGTCCTTCCCTTCTCCTTTTTCTTCAAACATTCATCCTTTCTGGGTTTTTTTTCGGTCGGGGCTGGTCGGGGAGGATAGATGCTATGCAAATGTTAGGTGGGAATGGTTATATTAATGATTATCCTACTGGTAGGATTTTTAGAGATTCACAACTTTATAGAGTTGGAGCAGGTACACAGGAAATCGTAAGTTGGATTTGGTTTATGATTTGAAATCAAGATAAGATGATTGATGTTGATTTTAATGTTGATTTTCATTTTAATGTTGATGTTGATAGAGGAGAATGTTGATTGGTAGATTATTTAATGAAGATTATTTGAAAGCGTAAGGGTTTGAAATTTGCTGCATATGTTTTTTTTTTCACTTTTTTTTCTTTGAATAGCAATTTGTTGTGATTAAGTTTAGTGTAAGGAGATGAAGTGTTTTTTTTAGTTTAGTTTTGTTGTAGTATGTGTATATGAGTTGAGTTGATGATCAAAGCAATGAAATCCTGAGTTGACTTGTAAACTCATCAGCCGGTTTCAATGGATGATGGCAGCTTTTGATTTTTTTTTCTGTTCATTTGATGGTTTTAGGAGATGGGAGTGAATTGGATGATGATGATGAGCTAGGAAAGATGAAGATTGAGTTCAGGAGAAGAAATGAAGAAAGTGAATGAGAAGAGGAGAAGAGAACCCAATCAGATTAAAAAAAGAAAATTAAATTAAATTCAAATGACATAAATTCAACTTCAGTTTTAAAAACCACCAAAGACCAAGACCACCTTCGATCATCATCATCATCAACTTCTTCTTCATCATCATCATGCCATTCGGTCCAACTCACGATTTAATCAAACTCTTATCAAATTATTCATTAAATGCTTATTTTCAATCGATCATCTCAACTAATTCAAATCAAGTTCCAAAGGATACACCCATCATAGTAGCAAGTAATCATTGGAATATGATCATAGATGTATTCATCTCATCTCTCTCTCTCTCTCTTTCTCTCTTTCTTGATCTAAAGAATATCATTCAATTCACTAATTTCAAATCATTTTCTTCTTTATTTTTTTATTTTTCCAATTTCTAGCCTGCTTTATTATCCACTCAACTTACTCATGGAATCAAATTACATTATTGGGCAAAGAATACACTTTTTAAAAATCCGATGATTAAATTTATTTTAATCGATTCAGGTAATATACCAGTAGATCGAACGACTAAAAATAATCAGGTATGATTCATGAATGACACAAAAATTGAAAAAAACCCGATTGAAAATCAAATTTCAAAATGGTTTCAAGAAGATCTGACGTTTTGATCTTCCACATTCGAATTTTGGTTTTTCTTTTCTTTTTCTTGACACAGTTACTCTTTAAAGGTACATTTGATGTACTTAAATTAGGCGAAGCAGTTGCACTCTTTCCTGAAGGTACAAGTTATACTGAACCTAGAATTTTACAAATTAAAGATGGAATCGGTTGGGTATGTTATTATTAAAAGTTTGGGTGTATGTTTGTATATGGTAGAAAAAAAAACAAAAAAGAAGAGTGAACTTCATCAGGTTTGGTTGACTGATCTTTGATTTTTTTTCTCAAATCCAGACTGCATTAGAGTATGCGAAAAATTTGAGATTTACAGGTTCAAAACTTTCAGGTTCGAAAGAAACTGCATCAGGTTTAAATCGTTTACCTAAATCAAATCCACCTAAAGATGTCAAGATAGTGATCGTCGGATTAAATTATACATCTAAAACTCAATATAGATCATCAGTTCAATTAGAGTATGCCCAACCGATTTCGATTTCAGAAGAGATGATTTCGAAATTCATGAGTGAAGATGAAGGTGAAGCGAAATCATCAGTGAAAGAATTGATTTCACAAATCGATCATCGATTAAGATCCGTGACCATTAATTCACCTGATTGGGAAACACTTTGGTGTGCTGAATTAATGAGAGAAATGATATGGAAAGATGGACATGGTCCTATGGAACATTATAGAGATCATATGCAAAGGTGGGTTGGTTTCAAAGATTCTTAACTTTTTTTTCTTTCCAAATTCGGAAAATCAAAAATCGATTTTGTTGAAATTGATGGTCTTGTTATTATGTTGATGTTTAGGTTAATTAAACTTTTTTCAATACCTAATCATGAATCATCATCATCATCCTCATCATCATCATCATCATCATCGGAAATGAGAATCAAATTGAAATCATTTAAACTTAAATTAATCTCATATCATCAATTACTTAAAACGTATGAAACAAATCATCAAATTTTATCAAATTCAATCTCAATCAATTCATCAAATGTCCTTAATTCAATTCGATTTCAATTACTGTCAAAATTCATCTTCA
Organism: Melampsora americana; assembly: GCA_022264835.1. Classification (NCBI taxonomy): domain Eukaryota; kingdom Fungi; phylum Basidiomycota; class Pucciniomycetes; order Pucciniales; family Melampsoraceae; genus Melampsora; species Melampsora americana. The sequence continues at coordinate 612,454 of JAIFHY010000012.1, read as the reverse complement.
TCAAATTACCTTTCTTTCTCCTTCTTGGTTTATTTCATTTACCAATGTATTTTGGATTGTTTTTGGGTTCAAAACTTCAACGTAAGTCGCTTTTTTTTCTTTTTGATTTTCTCTTTCTTATCTTTTCTATTCATCATCCTTTTATTTATTTTTTGTTTGAAATGTTAATGATTTTTTTTTATTTCTTCGATTAGCTAAAGAACCTGAAAGTATGTCACAAAATAAATTAACTTTAGGTTTATTGTTTAGTTTAATTTCCATTCCGATTTACATTTATCAAATTTATTCATTCTTATTAAATTCAACTCTTATTAGATCATCTCATTTAATTTCTAAACTCATTGGATTCTCAATTGGAATTTCAATGATCATCATTATTAGAACTTTACATGATAGTCTTATAGATGAAATCTTATTAAATCTAAGATCGATTCACTTAATTTCTTTCAAAATTCAAAATCAAACGTCTTTAAATGAATTACAAGAGGTAGCTAAAGATTGTTTAATCGAATTGAATGAAATCTTTTTGCATCAAAAGTTAAATGAAATTGAAATTGAAGAAGAAATCGAATTGAATGAATTGATGAAATTGATTCAACTTAGATGTAAAAGATCAAGTTTGAATTTCGATTTAGTAAATTCATTAAATCATCATCAACTTAAATCAAAGTTAAAATGAAGTTTCAAAATTTAATCTTTTAAGGATTGGATTGGATTGGATTGTAAAGAAAGAAAAAAGGAAAAATCAGAGAAAGAAAAAACTCGAGGATGTGTGTTTTTTTTTCCTAAACCACTTTTTTTGGTTTCTTTATTATTATTATTTAGTTTCTCTTTAAGGTCTCAATTTATGATTTATTTTTATAGTTTTTGATTATCGATTCAAACTTTAAGAGTTTAATTTATTCATCATTTTTCTTTTTTTCTTTTATCTTTCAAAAGTTGAAAGTTTGTGTGTGTGTGTGTGTTTTTTTACATTTTTTTTCATAATCTCTTAAAGAAGGATTAGATCAAATAATATATATATATATATTTTGCAAAAATCATTTTTAATTGATTAACTTGGTTTTTTTTTCTTTTGTCTTGAAGATCAGCAAGATTTTCTTACATATTGTTTTGTTTTTTTGTTAGAAAAAAAGAATTATATATAAGTATAAGGTATAAGAAAAATGATAAGTAGAATGAATTGGATTAGTTTAAACTTCTTTTTTGGGGGGGAAGCAAAAAAAAATATCAAGTTGATCTTTTTCTGATTTGAAAAAGGTAATTTTATTCAGAACATGTGGATGTATATAAATTGGAATTTTTTTTCTTTGATTGATTGATTGATTGATTGATTGATTGATTAAAGTGAATATGTTTTGAAAGTATAAAAAAGAAAAGAGGCAAATGTATGATTTGATTTTTTTAAAACTCAGTAAGGAAATGATGAGAATTCATACTTAAGAAATTCAAATTTGATCTTCCTTTCACTTCTCTTCACATACAAATCATTCAACAACGATATAAATTATTACAGAAATATGAACCTTCTTCATCATAATACACGCTAGACCAGTGTTGCTCATCCAGCACATAGACTCGGTGTTGCAAACTGGTTATTAACATAGTGGAATGGGAATAGTTGGAATTACATATGTAAAATTATAATTGACGGGTCGGACTATATTTTCCTTACCTTTTGATCTACAGCCATGATGTCATAGCTGTTGACCACCCTCTTTACCAACTTTCCCATTTCACCATAATCGACAAAATCTCTCTTCTCACAATTCAGTTCTATTATTCTCATCTTAAATACTATTTTTTCTTCTGATCAAAGACCTAGTACAATCTCTGAAAAAGGTCTTGATATTTCTTTTATAAAAAGACCAATGAGCGAAAATGGTTCTTTCGATTATAATGCTGCAAAAGAAGTGGCCGATAGATTGGAGAACCTCTCTAAATTATATAAAGAGGTGGACGGTTCCAAAGGGAAATCAATGGGGAAAATACGATTGTTATATTCAAAGATCGTCCCTTACGATTCACCAAACTGGTACAGGAACTGGTCAACGTTTGCATCAGGTCTCATTAAATCAGACAAGGACCATGATTGACCTATTCACCGAAATGAAGGTCCGATTCCTACCAGACCTGTATTATCAGAAGATGATCCTGTTTTTCATTTTCGACCTTTCATCTAATCCAACCTTTCCCGAAGATATTATTGTGGATAGGAGTACTGGTTCTAAAAGGAGTGACCGGGGTGTCAATCGCGGATCTCAACAGGTCCATATCCTCACTCAAAAAGAGATCGATATGGCGCAAAGAGCAAGGAACTTGTTGGATGCTGAGAATGAGAAAGATAAAGAATCATTGATTCATTCAAAATCTTCGTCATCGACATTTCACAAGAAAGGCAAGAAGAAATCAAAAGATAAAGTATTGGAATCGGATGATTCCGATGATTCGTCTAGAATTCTTACTAAAAAACAAAAGAAGAATTACGACTGGTCAACTCAAGCAGAGTCAGGTCCGAATTTGGAGGTTTCATATACCCCTGGTGCAATTCGTTTTGCACATGCCAAAAGAGGGTATGCGACAGGGATATCTGATGCGGTTAAAGGTTTTAACCGAACGGTTAGACCTGCAGACTTTCCAAAGAATTTGTCCAAAGAACTTTTGGAAGGAGAGTATATCGATTTGCGTCGTATTAAAGGGGAGTTTATGGCAAATAAAAAGGGATATGTGGCTCCTCTTACGTTGGATAGCCGTGATAGGAAATTATCTCTTCAGAATAAGGTACTCTCTGAGAAGCTGTTGGAAGCTCAAGAATGGTTCTACTATTTTGACATCTTACAAAGAACTTACCAGGAGGCTTTCCCAAGCTGTTATCAAGATTTCCTCAAGTATTCAATTTTCATCAAAGAACAATTCATGTCAGACGGTCGGCAGGCGAATTGGAAGTGTGTGGCAGAGTATGATGCGGCATTACGGAGGAATTTCGCCGAGAAGGAGAATATTTCGTTTGGTGATTTTGATCACCCCTCTCTTTCAACTCTTTCAACTCAGTATATGTATAAGGCTTACAAACCACCGGTACCAGAGGCTTCAACAAGCGCTAGGACGTATCAAAGTTCTGGTTGACAAAGGTCGAATCAAAAAGAACCTTTTTATCAAAGAAATCGGGATTCTTCTCCTCTCCGTTACAACCATCTTTATAAATATAAGAATGGATTGGGGGTGGAGGATACCAGAAATTGTCCGGAACCGGAGACCTTTTGTTTCACATTTAATCTGGGGTTCTGCAAGTTGGGTTCCAAATGTCCTAGGATGCACAGATGCAATGTTAAAGGATGTGGGAAAGGACACCCAGGAGTTGAGCATACCTGAAGGAGATAAAAAATCTATCTTCGGGTTGGTTTTCTCTTTTCATTTTTTCTTTAAGTTGTTAAATTTTATATTATGAGATTGACAGTTAAGTTTTTACATTTAGATCGAGAAGTGATGAGAAAATGTTAATCGACAAAGATTCATCTCATAAATTCATGCGAGGTTACATTTGGGACGGAGTAAACAATAGAGGCCAATCTCGGGCCATCGAATCCAGTCTCAGTGCTCATCCTTTTCCGGATGCGCCATCACTTGAAGAGGATACAGATGCAGCTTACGCTCTTAAACAATTTCATCACTTATTCAAAATTAATACTCCTATTCGAGTCGACAGAATGGAAGTTTTGTTAATTAAACATCCGAATAGACCATTTGTCGAATCAGTTCTCAAAGGTTTACGTATGGGTTTTTGGCCCAGTTCATCTATTCCATCATCGGAAATAGTAGATGGTCCAAATCATGTGTCTTGTGAAACTTACAAAGATATTCTAGATTTGCAATGCCAGGAAGAAATCGATAAAGGAAGATATTCGGCCAAATTTCAAACACTTTTACCAGGGATGAAAGTAATTCCTCTCTTAATGACTTCAAAGAAGGACTCACTTAAAATGCGGGTTTGTTCCAACATGAGTGCCGGGCGCCCTTCTCCGAAAAACTTGATTGACAAGGATAATATTGCGGTTACTTACGATTCTCTCAAAGATTTTGTTCCTTATCTTATTGATGAGAAAGAAGAAGAGGAAAATTTAACACTGTGGAAGTCAGATGTTGAAACAGCTTTTAGAATTATTCCATTACATCTCCAATATCATATTTGCCAAATCATGTGTATCAAGGACAAGAAACGAATTGACTATAATTTAACTTTTGGTTCTTCAGCTTCTCCACACATTTGGTGTGGAGTATTTTCGTTAGTCCTTTGGATCGCGGAATTTATCTTTGACATCAAACATATGAATAATATGATGGATGACGTTTGGGGAGTTTGTTCTAGTAGAAGTTTTATCACATTTAAAGACAGGAGGATTCCTTCTCCGCAAGCTAAACTCTTGTTTCTATTCGACCATTTGGAAATTCCTTGGGTGTGGAAGAAACAGATACACGGTCCGGTAATTGAAATTATCGGTCATATGGTGGATTCTGATAAAATGATTATGTATCTTCAAGCTGATAAGAAAGAAAAATTGCTTCAAGTCATCGAAGGTTTTTTATCAAAACCAAAAAGTCCTTTGAAGAGTTGGCAGGAGCTTTTAGGTCACGCTTCTTGGGCCTGTACGTCAATGCCTTGGGGAAGATTTGCCTTACAAAGTCTTTACAAAAAAACAAGTGGCAAGTACAAAAAGTATATACAAATTCCTCTCAACAAAGAAAATCAAGATGATTTACGTTGGTTGTTAAAGTATTTTAAGAATTCAGAAGGAGTGCAGTTTATTAAGGCCATGCGCTGGAATATCCAAGATGCTGACTCAGTGTTTTTTACTGATGCTTGCATGTTCGGGATTGGGATTTGGGAACCTGGAACTAGGATAGGTTGAATCTCAGTCTTACCTCCTCCGTCTCAAAATATATATTGGGCAGAATTGCTTGGAGTGATCTGTGCCATTGATTATGGCATAAAAGAAGGTTCTAAACGAATTTTTATCCATTCAGATTCTCAATTAGTTTGTGATCTGTTTAACTCACATTCTCCCAACAAAATAGTGAGACCTTTGTTTCGATACTGCATATCTCAATTGGTTGAAGCAGGTGCTGACGCAAAGGTCATGCACATTTCAAGAGATGTTAATAGTACAGCTGATAATTTATCGAAACAGAAAATGGGCATGACACCTCTTCAAATCAAAAATCTTCGTGTTTGGATCAATGCATCTTTGGTATCATATTTTGAAATTAATCAAAGTTTATCTTCAGGTGGTCGAGAAGCGAATCTTTCAGTGAATAATTATTTTCCCGGTTTGACGACATGGCAAAACCCAAAAGAAAAACGTCTATCTTAGATATTTCTTTAGAAGATCTAAGGAAACTTTTGAATGAAGATCGTCGTTCTACGGTGTGGAAATCAAAACCTAGGCGGTGGTGTTCTCTTTCTCAAACAACTATCATAATTCATTTTATATATAAACCCAAGGCGAAGACGCAATCACATATTCAATACAAGCGCACAATCAGAATCAAATCATTTTATATTTTATATTCAATACGCTGAAAGCCATAATTCAATAATTAGCTCAAATTATACTCAAGTAAAGCAGCAAAACATTATTCAAATAAATTAAATCATTGGTATTATTTATTCCTTTACAATTCATTTGAACACTACATACAACAATATCTGTACAAATCAATAACATACATATATAATCAACAACGGAAATGTGATACATACAGTTAGAATCAGAATAGTCAAAATGAATAGATCATAAATAAATAACACATCAAATAATCATGGAAGATAACCTATTGGAAAAGTGATTAATAGTTATTTGGGTAAACAAAAAGAATAGAAAGAAAAAATAAGGGAGAGACCTCCCTAGAATGAGGCTCAGATGCGAAAATGATGGAGGTTGAAAGCTTAGATAAAGAAAACACAAATAATGTAGTCAAAGTTGATCATCATCATATCAGTTTATTCCAATTGAAGAGACAAATAAAGAATACAAATATTACATACCTAAATTAAAAGTTAAGATTGAAATGATCAAGTGATTAGACAGTTAATTTAATGAAGATTGAAATGCAATATTTAGATTGAAATGATTTAGAATGAATCCCAGGGCAAAATGCAAAATTACAGATGATTGATGATTGATTGAAGCCAAGGATATCAAGAAATTTATTGTCAAATCAAGACTGAATTGATTCAATTAATCTAGGGCAAGATACTGGGACGTGAAAATGGAGTAAACAAACTTACATACATAAACCTACATACGTGAGATACAAATAGATCCATCAATTCAAAAGCACCAAATAAATCTCAAATAAACAACGAGAAAGCCAAGAAAAGAAAGGAAGGAGTTAGCACATATGTAAAACAATACATACCTGAATTAATGATCAAACTCAAAATTAAGATCAAGGAAGACAAGAGCAAACCAAGAAGGCCAAGATGGGAGTGTGAAGAAGAGTTAATCTATGGCGTCAGGTGACTCAGAAAAAAACAATAGAAGAGGTAGAAAGATCTTACGCATGATGAGGGTCAAAAATCGAATTTTAGGATTGAAAGAGTGTTCAACATCAATTTGAGGAGGGGTGGAATCAAAATTGACATTGATAAAGTGCTTGGACCGAAGAGATGGTGCGAGAAAAGAACAGAGATCACCTACGTATATTAAAAAAAAAACCACAGCAGAAGCGGAGAATGGTGCCAAGTGCAATCAGAGTTGTTTTGTGTGGGAAAAAGGGTGGTTGTGGCGAAATTGCATGAGATGGGCAGTGATAGGGTGGATTGTAGGAGATAAAAGGACGGGTCTTGAGGGGGTTTTCTTCTTTCGATCATCAATTGGATTTTTTTTCTATCCTTTCATCCATACTTTGAATTGTGGAAATCGTGTTTGTTATTCAAAAGTGTCCGCGTTTTTTCTCTTATTTTTTGTCTTGAGTGTTGAAGTGTTTTCTTATATTAAAAGTGTTCAAGTGTTAGTGTCTGGGTTCGTCGTATCAAGTGTTTTTTTTTGACTCAATCAGTGTTATTGTCATTGTGCCAAGGTGCGAATTCATTATTATCAAGTGTGATTTGCAAACTGTTGTGGTTTTCTTTGTTTCACTGAGCTCACTTGTCAAGACTTAAGCTTGTTAGAATTGTCTCACTCTATTTCTGAACTTCATACTCAAGGTTGAGGGCAGCTCAAAAGCGCTCAGGTTTCATTCACGTCCTTGGTGGTGATTCATCCCCTCTCCGGCTCAGCCTACGCTCCACAGCGTAGGAGTTCTACATCGGTTTCAAAGATTTCGTTAACAAAATATAAATGCGGTTTTTGTCATTTTGCTAAGTTTTGTAAAAAGTTTGATCTTCCTTTCACTCCTAATATTTCAAATCTATGTGATTATGTTTCATATTCCAGTCAAATTATTTCTCCCAGATCAGTTCAAGCATATTTAGTCGGTATCTGTCATATTTTTAAACTCAATTTTCCATCAGTTCGTTGTGAATCAAGACATCAAGATGTTATAGACACAATGAAGCATTGCTTAAAGAATTATTCAGTACCAGTAGTTAGGAAGAAAAATCTCACAGTTAATCAGATTGAAGATGTTATCAAGAAATCGTCTTCTTCTCATGACAATAGGTTATTCTTAGCCATGTTAGGTTTGGGATTTGGGGGTCTTCACCGTTTAGGAGAATTGACCATTCCAGATGAAGTGAATTTGGTGGATAGAAGGAAAGTAACATTACGTTATTCTGTTCAATTTTCAGATTGTAAAAGGTTTCTTCAGTATCACCTTCCGTATTCCAAAGGCAACACAAAATTTTTAGGAACTTCGATCATCACTCAGTATGTCAGCCCCGAGCCCCATTACTAGTACCAAAGGGCTGAAACATATGATAATAAAATAATAAAATTAATAAACAATACTTACAACTCATGGCTCAGTTTCAAGAGCCAAGTAAAACTCGTAATTACATATAGTTACATATGTAACTATATATGTACATACATGTAATTTCAAATTAAGACATTATAATTTGTGACATAAGCTTTCACAAGTGTACATCACATGAGTAACACAAGAATTACACAGGCACGTAATTCAATCATAAATAAGATAATCAAAATAATGATTACATACTACAAATAAGTATGTAATCAAACCACAGATTGTACATGAGAGATTTTCAGGGTTTTGTGTATATAAAGAGCTCTTCCACCCGCCAGGAAAATCCATCATCATCATTACTTTTAACCAAATTATCAATACACTCATCAAATCAGATAAATAAGAGTCCTTGTCCTCTTTATTAGACATTGTATATTTCTCTATTTGATTTTAACTATTGTTAATTGTTGAAGGTCTTTTGAAGACTTCCCCAACTTCTCCAGGAGGTGATCCTTGCAGTACTGCTCAAGTTATTAAGGGAATCCAATAACTTGAGAAACTCTAAATTCACGGGAGTTCCTCTGTGTTCAGAGTCTAAAGAACTTTAAATATCACTAGGTGATATTTCCCTTGAGTCACAAACTCTAAAGTAGAGTGTTGTGGTCTTGGGCACGAAACTAGACTGTAGTTTCTACTTTCAATCCTGCTAGAAGACTCAAGTCTTGCATTGATTCCCGGATTTGTATCCAAAACCCTTTGTTTAAAGGTCATCTAACTGAAGTCAGTACGGATTTGATCCCACTGCTTCAATACCAACCTTGTTTAGAACTTTAAGCAGGATTCTCACGCTGATAATAAACTCAGTTTATTATCTCCCACCTTTTCTTTAGTGATTTACTAGCCCAACAGACGCTAGTAGCTCACAATTTGGGGGCCTCATCGTGTTTTTTTTTTTGAACCTTTATAATTTTTTTTTGAGGTGTCATCTCATCATTTTTTATCTCATAAAACATAAAAAACAAAAATATATCTTTTTCATCTTATATACACAATTTTTTTTACCTGTTTAGCTTGAAAACTGAGTGAGCTCAGCATTTTCAAAAATCAGGATAATAGCTTGGAGGAAAGAAATAAATCATTTCCCCCCTCCAATTTTCGCATTTTTTTTTAATTTTTTTATTTTTTTCATTTGTTTGGACCATTGGTTGATCCACTACATTTGAATTACATATTCAAAAGTGGTGTGTTGAGGAATTAAACACCTGTAAGCCACATTCTACTACATTAAAATTAAAGTCAACACGTGCAAATTACAATTACATATACAGATTCAATAAATAAAAAGCCCCGCACGTGGTCCGACTGCCACCACGTAACAGTACCCAGTTCCAACTTTCGAATATCAGAATTTGAAATCTCAATAATTCTCAACTTACCAGCCACCCTCATTCATCACCACAATCAAACACTGCAAGAAACCAATAGATACCTTGCAGTAGTACTGATTGGCCTGATCCGTTGTCGGCCTCTGAGCTACGAACCAGCCAGGTCATACGGTCATCTGTAAGGCATCAATTGGGGATTGCATCGAATTCACAACCGATCGATCATCAAGTTAAAACCAATTGAATTCAAACAGATTGAACTCTTTCTAAACAGTTTTTTTTTTTTGAGTAAGTGATACTTTAATTACATTAATTAAAAGAAGAAATCAATACCGATAGATCAACTGATTTTTTTTTGTTCTTTGAAAAACAGATTCCTTCGATCGATCAATAATCTGCAAATACTTCTATCTTCGTTTTCGGAGTCTCGTTACGTACAAACCACTATAAATCAACTAAAACAAGAACAATCCATAAAAACATATATATATTCTCTCTGTGGAATCGATCGATCCAACAAATTTTTTTTTCTCTCTGTCATTGATCTATCAAAACAATTGATTAATAGAAGACATTAGATATCTTTGTTTTAAAGATAGTCTTGTTTAGTAAGTAACACTTAAGTTTCATTAATTCAAAAGAAGGAATGATTCAATACTAATCAATTAATCAATTCCTTTTTAGAAATAGATTACTTCAATCAATCAAACAGATTGATTGATTAAAGAAAATTTTTTATTATAATTGTTTGATTGAAACAAAATCGATTGATTGAATTAAAATCGATCGATCAAAACAAGACCAATCGATCAAAACAAGACCGATCGATCAAAACAAGACCGATCGATCAAAACAGCCACCTTCTGACTTCGAACACCAAATCAAACAGTTTTTTTTTCTTTACTTAATTCTTTTCCAAATCAATCTAAAATCGAATTTTTTTTGTTTAAGAAACATTGCTTTAGACCGTTTATCTTTGAACCAATCGATCGATTGAAATCACATCGTTTTAAAGAGATTATCTCTTTTTCTTCAGAGTTTTTTTTTTTAAAAAAAAAATTTTGATTCCATCAATCAATACAATTACCTTACCTTCCAAATTTGATTGGAGATAGTATAACAACTGTAAGTTGTTTTTCTCGTTTGTTTGAACAAAGAAGTATAAATTTAAAATCAGATCGTTTCTAATCAAACCAATCTAGTATTCTTACTTAATTTTCTGTTAGTAAGTCTTATCTCAATCTGATATTTCAATTTAGATCAAGTAAATCTTTAATAATTGACCTTTTTTTTTTCGGGTTGTATCTTCAATCAAAAATATTGTTGTTTTAATTTCTTCTAGATTTATATATAGATTTTGGTAATCAATTATCAAATCAAAATCGATCGATTAAAACAAGATCGATCGATCAAAACAACCCACATTCTGACTTTGAACACCACATATCTCGTACAGTTTTATTAAAGCCGATACCTCACAAGCCGTTTAATATCAACAATCGTACAAAAATACAAAAACGGCTATATCAAAGAAATCAAAATAAACATATTTTTTTTTCTTCTTCCTTCTGTAATTGATCAATCGAATCATTATCGATCGATCGAAGCAAAAGTTTTCTTTTTTAAGCATTTGACCAAATCATTATCAATTAGATTTAGATTACTTCATTTTGAAACAATCTCATCTTATCCTTACTTAAATTTTTTAAGTAAGTTATCTCCATTCAAACCGAATCGATTGAATAAGTTCATAAAACTAACTATTTTATTCATTTTGATTTATCGTGTTCGATCTCCAATCAAAGATTTGTTTTTCTTTTTTATGAGATAGAGATTTTTTTTTTTCTGTGTGTAATCAATCGATCAAAACAAATTTGACCGATATAAAACGTACACCTTTTGTTGACCACAACATACAGTGAATCACCAAGATCACGTCAAAAGAAAGTAAGAGATTTTTTCTCTTTACATTGTTATTTGTGCAAAAATCAAACTTTGAAACTGACAAGTTCATTTTTTATTAAATTTCCTAAAATATACTTATTCGATCTTCCTTTTCTTCAGTGGAAGATACAGGTATTGAGCTAGATTTACCTGATATAGGATCTGATACTGAAGGTAACGGCACAAGATTTAAATCAGTATCTCAACGAATTGGAAATCGTAGTGATACAGAGTCAAGGGAACCATCGCCAACTCCTTACGCGGAGTCGATATTCCAAGGAACCACCCCGGGCCGATCTCCAGAGCGGTTTAAGAGCTCTCGACCAGCCGATATAGCTCGTGCAACTGCCCGCACTACAACCGACACAGCAGGATTCACGTTTACAACTGCTAGGTTTTCAGAAGGTCCTCGTAAGTAATACTTGCTTCTTTTTGGATTTTTTTTTTTTTTTTTTACCTTTCTATCCTATTTTGTTAAGCAATGTCTGATAGAAGGACATCATCTGCTCGTAGTAGAACAGAACCAATCCGCTACGGCAACCTTGTCAAGGAGGGAGGACATACCGATGGCCGAAGGGTCGAACCAACAGCCAGTCTTGTGCGAGAAAGGAAAGGCTCGAGCAGAAGCAGCAAGAGCTCCACAGGAGCCTCGCAAACAAGTAAGTTCAGTGCTACTCCTGAGAACCAAATACCAGGCAGCTTACCCATGCTATCTTTGACAATAGACAACGGAAGAGCTGGAGGCAGAGCTAGTATACAGCGACCTGTGGCAGAAGCTCAAACAAGCCTATTTGGAGTGGGAGGTAGCTCGAGCCAAGGACGACTCCGATCCGACCAAGCTGCGACTATGCAAGGAGTCGGTCTTCAGAGCCCGCAAGACCTGGAACACCTTGGTCAACAATCACAAAGCAACAGAATACTCGATTCAACACTGGCTGCAGTATCACTTCAAGAACGGCACAACAAGTTGGAATCCGAACGATCTCTCGATTCGGGGCTTCTTCCTCCGGAGCAAGGAAGCTCAGGAGGATACCTCTCAGCCTCAAGTGACCAAGGAGGACCAACCCCGAAAGCGGGCCAAGCATTTCCACAACAACAATCGTCACCGAGCGAGTCGCGACGAGGCCAAGGCTTATGTGAGAGCTCAGGTAATGATGGGTCAAACCCTCCTACAAGAGGGGGGTTCCAACAGCTCCAATCAACGCCGAGGCAAGTACAATCCTCAAAGCAAGTAAAGACAGAAAATGTAAGTCTTTTAAATACTCAAGAAAGGGCTATTATTCATAAGTTTTCTGAACTAACTAAAAATGATTTTGCTTTGCCCATGTTAGATGACATGGCTAAAAATTTCAAACAAGTTCATAACAGATTCAATGAACTCAATAGGGTAAACAGAATTTTTGAAGAACACTTTATAACTAGTAATTCAAACATGGAACAAATTTTTAATAAAGTAGATTTAGTTTGTCAATTAAGTAGAAAGTATATTCAAAATACTTATGAAGTAGTTGATAAATTAGATCAAAAAATTTTTAGTGAGGGCTCTCCCTTTATTTCTGCTTTAGATTCCTTTAAAAAATTTTTAAATGAGAACAAAAAATTATCCATTTCTACTTCCTTTTCTAAATTGTCTCCAATGACGAGAGAAATGAAATTTTCTCATGAACTAAATACTGAAATTGAAGAGCCAAATAGTGAGAGAGATAAAGTCCTTATGACTACTCTACAACATATGCATGAGCAACTCATTGAATCAATAAGAGAAATTTTGAGTGAGAAATTTGAGATCTTTGAGAAAGAATTAACTACTCTGAGTAATATTCTTGAAGAAAATCAGAAAATTGCTTGTGAAGAAAAAGAACAACTTGAGAATATACAAAGAGTTCAGTCCAATAATATTGAAATCATTATACATAAACAATCTGAGCAAGAGAAATACTTAGATTCAAGATTTAACAAACTTGAACAAATGATCATTGACATGAACGCCAACAATCAAAGAGAAAAACATTCTATGATAGAAGAATTCCATCAACTTCGAGAGTCTGCTCGAGCAGGCCCTAAAGTTGAATCTTTAGTGAATAACTTTGAAAGACTAAGACTGTCTAACAGAAGTATACACAGAGATAGTCGACCATCTCCACGAATGGTACCTCCACATAGGCAAGACCCTATGGGAGGTGAAACTTCACATATTCAAAATAGGAGTAGAGTTCAGAATCATGAACAAAGTTTTGTAACAGAAAAACCTCAGCATAGAGAAAGTTCAATTGTGGAACTTCAAACAACTGAAGCCTTGCAAGCGGCGGCATTGAGGAAAGAAGTTCTACGAAACTTCCCCAATGTTAAAGACTGGCCAGAGTTCACTGGTGAAGGTGAGTATAATCACCAAGAATTCATTGATTGGGTGGACCAAGTAAGGACTACAATGGATCCACCAGATGTTTTAATAACATCTAAACTGTCTTTAGTCTTCAAAGGAACAGCCCGACAATGGCTGTTGGATGTGATGAAAGAAGACACCCCATACACCAAAACCTGGGAAGAGTGGAAAGAAGCCATCCAGTCCAGATTTGGAAATTCTCAATGGAAGAATAATATGGAAAGATCATTTATGGCGGATTATTTCAAACCAGAAACTACTCAAGATTGTGTCAAATGGGCAAATCGACAACAACAAAGAATCAGAGCTTTCAAGCCAGAAGCTACTAGCAGTGAAATAGTTGATAAACTATTGTGGCGTGTTCCTGCAGCTATCAGAATCCCAGTTCGAAATAGGATCGGAATAGATGGTAAATGGACCAATTTCATTCTCGCATTTGAAGAAATAAGCAAAGGTATTCCTCAAACCAGAAAAGCAGTTCCCTGGAAAAATACCTTTTCACGGAGTAATGACATCCCAAAACAAGTGAGCAGTACAAAAGCACAAGCTCCTACAACTGTGAAAAAACCGGCTCGAGCCTGTAACACCTGCGGCAGCACAGATCCAAGTCATGTTTGGAAAACATGTAAAGGAAAAGGTAAAGCCATCAACAATGTTGACGCTGAAGAAGCAGAAGCTGAAGAAGAAGATTTCACTTCCTACAACATTGATGAATATGAAGATAGTGATGAAGACCAACAACTGGATTTTGACACAGCAGTTGATGCAATAGAAAGCAATTTTGAACCAGAAGTTAGCATTGCACAGTTACACTCCGAAGCGGAATTGCCTCTTATTACATCTCCAAGAGAAGGAAATGTGAGAATAAGTGATGCAAAGTTGCTGAAGTGTCGACCGGCCGCAGGTAGAGCTCACACCATTGGGTATCATAGTCTGACCAGAGTAATAGTTAATGATCAAGACGCTGAAGCACTTTTAGATAGTGGAGCATCTTGCTCAGTGGTGGGGAGTCAATATCTCACCACGTTATTACCAGACTGGAAATCAAGAATGGTTCCCTGCGAGAATAATATAAAATTCACAGGGTGCAGTGGAAGTTTGTTTCCTTTAGGCGTCATTTCTTTAAAACTTGTCTTCCCGCATCCTCAAGAATCTGTGAGGATAGATGCTGAATTTGTGGTTATGGAAAACTCACATACCAAATATCTCATAATAGGAGATGAGTTTTTATCAATGTATGGAATAGACATTTTTCATAGCAAGGATAAATACTTTACATTTGGTAATGATGTAAAGAAAAAGAAATTTGGACTTCCAATTCAAAGACCAAAATTGACAGGACTTGTTTTAAAAAAACAAGAGGTAGTTGAAACCCCGCAAGAGGAGAAGACTCCTGCAATTGAACAAGTCAATGTAGCTCCACCTTTGATGGAGAGTGTCAAAGAAGCCAAATTTGGTCCCAAGCTCACAGACAAACAACATGAGCAAATAGTCAGACTGATTGCCAAGTTTAAAGCTCAATTTGGTTTAGGAGAAAACCCACTAGGTACCATTGAGAAGCATAAAGTGAGTATTAAATTGAGTATTGAAAAGCCTTATCCACCTATATTGCGGAAAGCAGCTTATCCGGCTAGTCCTAGGAATAGAGTTGAGATTGAAAAACACATTGACGAATTGTTGAAACTAGGAGTCATTCGTAAAGTTGGAGAATCAGAGGAAGTGGACATTACCACACCCGTAATCATTGCTTGGCACAATGGAAAGTCTCGATTGTGTGGTGACTTCAGAGCATTGAACACATATACCTTGCCTGACAGATATCCCCTACCTAGATGTGACCATGTATTGATCAATCTAGGAAAAGCAAAGTATATCACTACAATGGATATCTTCAAAGGATTCCATCAAAATGTTGTAGAAGAGGCATGTAGAAAATTCCTGAGGATTATCTGTCATATGGGTATCTATGAATATCTGAAAATGCCTTTTGGAATTAAAAATGCGCCAGCTTTCTTTCAAAGAATGATGGATCTTGAATTCAGTAAAGAATTGCGAGAAGGATGGTTGAAAATCTTCATTGATGATATTATCATATTCCATGATAATTGGGAGGACCATATCAAAGCCATTGAGCAAGTCTTGCTCAAAGCTAAAGCAATGGGAATGACAATTTCTTTGAAGAAAAGCAACTTTGGTTTCCACGAGGTACGGGCACTAGGACATTTAGTTTCAGGACTATGGATTGCAATTGACCAAAACAAGACAGCTGCAGTATTGCAAAAACCTCCACCAAAAAGCATCAAAGATATGCAAAGTTTTTTGGGGTTTGCAAGTTACTATAGAAATTTTTTAGAAAACTACGGTAAAATTGCAAATTGCCTGTATAAATTGTTTGCTAAAGGTGTTTCTTTTGAAATGACAGATGAGAGAATTCACGCTTGGCAAAAGATAAGGAATATGATCACTACCGCACCAGTATTATTACAGCCAGACTTTTCCAAACCTTTCAAATTATATGTTGACGCATCATTTGAGGGTCTAGGAGCAGCTTTACACCAAGTGCAAATTATTGATGGTAAAGCAAGGGAAGGACCAGTGGTGTTCATATCAAGACAGCTCAAGGACAGTGAAACCAGGTATGGTTCACCACAATTGGAAGCACTAGCTTTGGTTTGGGCATTGGAAAAGTTACACTACTACCTAGATGGAGTGTACTTTGAAGTTATTACTGACTGTACTGGGGTGAGATCTTTGATGAACATCAAAACTCCCAACAGACATATGTTAAGATGGATGTTAGCTATTCAAGAGTACCGGCCATACATGACAATTACACATAGACCAGGCAAAATGCACAACAATGCAGATGGTCTAAGTAGGATGGCTTTGCCAAATGATAGCAGTAATCCCGCGTGGGATCCAGAAGACGCAGAAATAGACATCCCCGTCATGGGTTTGAGTTTAGCCGAGCTCAGCACCGAATTTTTTGAAGAAATAAAAGAGAGCTACAATCACAATGTCAACACAACAAAATTGGTATCAATGATGTCAAAAGATAAAGCTAATTTAAGTCTAGCAAGTAGCCTTGAGTCACCATGGAAAGAATGGTACGCAGAAGGGAAATTCTTGCTGCAATCCGGTCTCTTATACTTCAGAGAAAAGCATAGCTCAGTAGTTGTTCTTGTGTTGGAGAAACACATCAAACAAATATTGCAAACCTGCCATGATGAGTTCTTATCTGGACATATGGGAGTAGACCGTACTCTAGAAAGAGTGAGTACCACAGCGTGGTGGTTTCAATGGAAATTGGATACTGAGAAATATGTCAGTAGCTGTGACAGATGCCAAAAAGCAAATAAAGCTACGGGAAAAAGGTATGGACTCTTGCAGAGTATTGAAAAACCAACATATCCCTGGCAAGTGATCAACATGGACTTTGTTACTGGACTACCACCAGGCGGAAAAGAAAATTACAATGCCTGTTTGGTTGTAGTAGACAGATTTTCAAAGCGTGCAAGGTTTCTACCATGCTATAAAGAATCGTCAGCAATGGACATTGCATTGCTCTTCTGGGAAAGACTTATAAGTGATGTTGGATTACCACGAGTGATAATCAGTGACCGAGATCCCAAATTTACATCTGAATTTTGGAAAGGACTATTTGACATAATGGGTACAAAGTTAGCTTTCTCAACAGCATACCACCCGCAAACAGACGGATTAGCAGAAAGATGCATCCAGACATTTGAAGAGATGTTGAGGAAATTCTGCGCTTTTGGCCTAGAATTCAAAGATAAAGATGGATATACGCATGATTGGACAACTTTACTGCCAGCGTTAGAAATTGCGTATAACACCAGTGTTCATAGCTCTACTAAGAAAACCCCTTTTGAGATAGAAAGAGGTTTCTGCCCTAGGTTGCCTAAAGACAAGTTCAAGAGCAGAGATGTTGAAATTCACCCAACCTCTTTGAGTTTTGCTACAATGATAAGTAAAGCAAGAGAATTTGCAAACCAATGCATAAAAGAGGCGGAAGAATACAACAAAGAGCGATGGGATAAGACTCATAAGGAGCCAAACTTTAAAGTTGGTGATCAAGTACTATTGTCAACAGTCAATTTCAACAATATACAAGGACCAAAGAAACTGCGGGATCCTTTTGTTGGGCCCTTTGTTATCTCCAAGCTGGTGGGACCTAATGCAGTAGAACTCATATTGCATGGAGAACTAGAAAGAAAGCATCCAGTCTTTCCAGTATCATTGATAAAGAAATACAATAACCCAACAGCAAATAAGTTCCAGAGGAAACCAATGGTAGTAATTCCACCATTTGAACCAGAAAAGGAAAAGAAATTCCACAAAATCCTTCGAGAGAAAAGGGTAAAGAACAAAGACAATAAAGATGAAATTTTATACCTAGTACGGTACAAACATCATGGAGCGGACTCTGACGAGTGGTTACCAGCAGAAAAAGTACCCAACTCTAAAGTAAATCTGAGAGCTTTTCGAGCAGCAAAGAGAGATCATACTTCATGAAACTAGTATGACCTCCTTTGGTGGTGGGGAATGTCAGCCCCGAGCCCCATTACTAGTACCAAAGGGCTGAAACATATGATAATAAAATAATAAAATTAATAAACAATACTTACAACTCATGGCTCAGTTTCAAGAGCCAAGTAAAACTCGTAATTACATATAGTTACATATGTAACTATATATGTACATACATGTAATTTCAAATTAAGACATTATAATTTGTGACATAAGCTTTCACAAGTGTACATCACATGAGTAACACAAGAATTACACAGGCACGTAATTCAATCATAAATAAGATAATCAAAATAATGATTACATACTACAAATAAGTATGTAATCAAACCACAGATTGTACATGAGAGATTTTCAGGGTTTTGTGTATATAAAGAGCTCTTCCACCCGCCAGGAAAATCCATCATCATCATTACTTTTAACCAAATTATCAATACACTCATCAAATCAGATAAATAAGAGTCCTTGTCCTCTTTATTAGACATTGTATATTTCTCTATTTGATTTTAACTATTGTTAATTGTTGAAGGTCTTTTGAAGACTTCCCCAACTTCTCCAGGAGGTGATCCTTGCAGTACTGCTCAAGTTATTAAGGGAATCCAATAACTTGAGAAACTCTAAATTCACGGGAGTTCCTCTGTGTTCAGAGTCTAAAGAACTTTAAATATCACTAGGTGATATTTCCCTTGAGTCACAAACTCTAAAGTAGAGTGTTGTGGTCTTGGGCACGAAACTAGACTGTAGTTTCTACTTTCAATCCTGCTAGAAGACTCAAGTCTTGCATTGATTCCCGGATTTGTATCCAAAACCCTTTGTTTAAAGGTCATCTAACTGAAGTCAGTACGGATTTGATCCCACTGCTTCAATACCAACCTTGTTTAGAACTTTAAGCAGGATTCTCACGCTGATAATAAACTCAGTTTATTATCTCCCACCTTTTCTTTAGTGATTTACTAGCCCAACAGACGCTAGTAGCTCACACAGTATTCTGATAATACCGTTGCTTGTCCTATTCAACTCATGAAGTCTTATTTGCGTTTTTGTGATCGAAATTTTATATCTTCAAAAGAACTATTTATTACTTCTGATGGTTCAATTCCAACTCAATCGTGGTTTCTCAACAGATTTCATATTCACTTTGATAAATCATATTCAGGCCACTCATTATGTTCCGGAGGAGCTACGGCATTAGCGCAAGCTGGGGCTACAATGGATTACATCAAAAGCTCCGGTTGTTGGTCTTCGGATGTGTTGCTCATTTACGTTCGTGGCCATGCAGCTCTTTGTCTTCCGGAAAATCAAAATCATGTGATTGGCCATTCTTCACATGTGGGAGCACAAGTCTTCTTTAAATAGTGAGTTAAGCTGGATATCAGATTTATTTCTTTTAGGACTGGTTCATGGCATCTGCCTTTAGAAGAGTCTATTTTTTGGTCAATGGTTTTTTAAGAAAAGCCTTAATTGTGTTTAAAGATGAATTTTATAATAAGGTCAATGGCTTTATATTGCCTATTCTATGAATTGTGTCAATGGAATTAGTCCTTATATTTCTATCTAGTTATTCTTGTTTGGATGCAGATATACTGATAATTGCTTTCTTTAAACTGTTCACTCCTTTCCTACTTCACCACTCTTTCCATACGCTTGGTAGGCGGGTCGGAGAGGGTGTGTTGTTGTCAGAAAGTAATTTAATTCCCTCGGCTTAGGCCTTGGGCTTCGCACCAAACATTCCATTCCTTTTGGTATTGTTTATACCAAACATTTCGTGAGTTTAACAAGTCCCATTTCTTGGTGTTGGTAACTGGTTATTAACATAGTGGAATGGGAATAGTTGAAATTACATATGTAAAATTATAATTGACGGGTCGGACTATATTTTCCTTACCTTTTGATCTACAGCCATGATGTCATAGCTGTTGACCACCCTCTTTACCAACTTTCCCATTTCACCATAATTGACAAAATCTCTCTTCTCACAATTCAGTCCTATTATTCTCATCTTAAATACTATTTTTTCTTTCCCACCCTCCCACATTCCTATCTAGGAATTTAAGTTTCTATTCTTTGGTTTTTTATTCATTTATTGTAGGTGTCTATCATTATTTAAGTTTTGTTTCGAATATTTCATTTTTTAAAAAAAAAAGTTATTATTATAAAAAGGTTTTCTCGAAGTTGGGCTAGTTTTTATATTTTGTTATCATCTCTGTGTGTTGTCTATTAATCATTTCAGTTTAGTTTATTCATTTAGTTATGTTTCATTTTTTATTTTAATTTCATTTTACATTTTATTATTGGTCTCAATAATTGTATTTTAACCACTTGCCACCCCGTAGGGTGTGTTGTTGTCAGAAAGTAATTTAATTCCCTTGGCTTAGGCCTTGGGCTTCGCACCAAACATTTCATTCCTTTTGGTATTGTTTATATCAAACATTTTGTGAGTTTAACAAGTCCCATTTCATGGAGATGCAAATTCCTCACTTATAAATTATAAGAGCATCCACAGTCGTTTCAGTAAACGTCCTCGGTACGGTAAATTTTACCGTACCGAGCCCCAAATTTGCCAATCGTGTCAAAAACACAAATTGGTACGTACTGATTCGGTAAAAATTTGGTAGAATTTGGTAAAGGTCCAGTAAATTTACTGGACCTATACCAAAACTTTACTTTATTCGGTAAAGCAATCTGTAGACAGATTTGCGCCCTATTTTGATTTCTCACAGAATTTCTCGCAGTACAGATGGGATATACAGATGACACAATTGGGGCAAACTCCGTTTTCTGTACAGTACTTACTGTACAGAAAGCGGTTTACTGAAACGAGTGTGGATTTCCTCGTTTTGGTACGTACCTTTACCGTACCGTTACAGTAAATTTACTGTAACGGCTGTGGATGCTCTAATACTTGTATATCAGGATGTGTTTGAAAGAGTTGGTCTTTCAGGGGCATGTGTGTAACACCAATAGTCATCTCAACTTGGAGGTATGGGAAAATGATCAATGAGTGATTACTTTAAGATGATTATGTAAGAGAAAGATAAAGCATACTATTTACAGAAAGATGAATTCTGGGAGTTTTTAGAGGACCCTGGAGAGCCCCTATAAAACCTCCTTACAAAAAACTCTAATTTTTGGCTTCCTACCTACACAATCTTCACTGGTTTTTTTGAAAAAAACTTGGATTCCTACATTCTGAGTAAGGATCATCTTTTTTTCAATTTTTTTTCTCCAAAATTCCTACCATTTGAGTAAGGACCATCAAAATTGTATTTTTGGGCATTTCAGAGCAATCTAACATCTCAATTTTTGTTCTGAAATTTGATAGAAAAAATATAAAGAGCCAAAGTGAGGGGACCAAACCAAACCTCCAAGCATGGTGGATATCAGAGATCTGAAAAACAAGTAAGGGGGGGCAGTTGAACTTTTAAACAAAAGAAACCAAGTACTTGAATTTGGTAGAGGTGAAGTGATCAAAACACAGAGCCGTTGAGATTGTTCCGATGCGATTGCAACGAGTGAGATGTGTTGATAGTGGAGTTGTTTTCACTGAACAACGGATGCAATCGCCAAGGGTGCAATGTCTTGATGGCAGAGTTGTTTTCACTGACCAACCAATGCGATCGCAACAAGGGAGATGTGTTGATGGTGGAGTTTTTTTGACTGAATGACTGATGCAATCGCAACAGGTGAGATGTGTCGATGGTGGAGTTGTGTACCCTACTTCAGGTTCGAACTTGAGGGGAGTACACTTGGTATAGATAACCATCAAGAATGATCTCTTTTTTGCAACCTTATAGTTTCAGATGTTGAGGATTGGGTGGAGGCTTGGGGTGACCTGTTCTGGCTTCAACCCTACATGTCCAATAAGGATGATAATTTTTTTTCTTCAATCTTAGGCATTTTCCTACATTCTGAGTAAGGCTCATTTTGGCCAAAAAACCCAAATTCCTACCTGGAAAGTTAGGACCATTTTTGCCAAAAAAGCCCAATTCCTACATTCCCAATAAGGGGGCTTAGTAGGGGCTTTCCAGGGTCGTGTTTTTAGTAAAACTTCTTACAGAAAAAAAATTTACTGTGAGAACTCAAAGAGTCAGAATATGGTTTTGGGTTTTCTTTTTTTCAAGTTGATCATGAATTTATTGTATGAGAACATTATGTATGGTTTCCGTAGGAGGGACGACGCAGGTGGACGGTGTCCACGGTATCGGGTAATGCAGAATGAAGTGGTTTTGCATAATAATCCACAGGACAGGCCTGGGCCAATAATTATCCAGGCCCCACCAAGTTGCCAAGATATTTATTAATATCTGATCTAGCCTTAAAGTATTCCTAAGACTAAGACAACAGAGTTGTGAGGGTTGTAGCTGGTAAAGGAGAGATGCTCAAAAGAAGAGCTGATAGATTATATATGGAAGCTGAGGAGAACAGAGCATGGTTTCTTCCTCAGCCACTTCGTACTTCATACTGCAAATTCCCCTCTGTCAGGAAATCCTAGATTATTATCAATTTTCATATCAATAAAAATCCTCAATAATCAACTTTAATTAAATTCTAAATAAAAAATTTATCTTATTAATCCTTTTTCAAAACCGACCCACCCACCCCAGCGTAAAGACTAAAGAACTAGAGTCCAAAAGAATGGACTCTGACGTCCGGAAAGCAGTCATCGAACAGAAAGGTAAGGTAAGGGGATAAACGACGGATATTAAACGACATCCTTTCCCTCGATTCTTAGCTTGAATCTGAGTTGAAGACCCTTCTAGAGTGTTCTTATTACCAGAGCCAATTCCCCATTAATTGACTTATAGCTCACACTTTGTGAGTCCCTTATGAGGATGAGACGAGTCCTTGAGCTAATAATTATCATCAGCATCAAAGCTGGTATATAGTATTTAAGCCAAGGCATTGTCCCTTAGAAGTCATCAAGATATCGGAATTATAACTTCGATATCTTGGTAATTGGAAAGCTTTTCTGATCTATCAATCGAGTAAGGATTGATAGGATCAGGGTTTTAAGAAAAACCCGAGCACTGGTAGTCCGGGACGTTAGAGTTGGGACTACCTAGAGAAAGGATACAGTTACCCAAAATGGGTCACTGCAATCCTTTCTCAAACGTGTACACGCTAGTAAGGATTACTAAGACAAAAGTGGACAGCTATTTATAGAAATCAATTTCCTTTCCTAATTTTTTTTGTTAACCAACTCAAAGAACAAACTTATAATCCAGAACTGTATCATATGTATTTTAACTTAAATCTCTGTAAATCCTTAACAAAAACAAAATGGATTTTCTTTTTTGAGATAACACCAATTTCTGGAAAATCATTAACTCTCAATCTCAAGGAATTTATGGACTAATCTGTCTCAGAAACGGTGTCTAATCTTGTTATAATCAAGGAACAATTACATAATGAATATGACGTAATTCAGTCCAATCTTATGGCATGACAATCAGATATGTTTCACTTCTAAAGTTTCTTTGATCTTATTTGTTTTTTCAATTTCTCTTTTATTTCTTATTTTATTTATCTTTCTCGTCTCTCATCTTTCTCTTTGATCATCAAAAAGTCTCGCTGTGTCAACTATTAAAAACTCTGAAAAAGCTCAATATTACACAACAACCTTCTTCAACTATAAAGCTGAATCTAAATCAAACTGAACATCTTTATCGAAACAGAAGGAGGTATTATTACATTTCTAATTCTTCATTATAGCTAGGAATTATCAATTGTTAAAGAATCCATTATTGATTCTAATTTTCTCATTAACTATAGACTTCTTTGATCTTATTGTTTGATTTAAAATTCCTGTTATAAAGTTGAATCTTTATTAGTGTAATCATTGTTAAGGTATTTTTTATTTTCTCTTTTCTTATTTCACTTTTGTACGATTACTTTTCATGATTACTTACAATTATTATTGTCATTGTTAAGAAATTAAATTTATATATTTGTTTCAAAAAAGAGAGACCTCACCATTCATTACAAATCTATTATGTAAGATCAAAGGTTTTTGGGTTTTCATTTTTCAAGAGACCCTTTTCCATTTTATTTTTTTTCTTGATTTATATCACACCTTTTTTGATCAAACATATTTCATTTAATGGGTTTTCAATGGAATTTTTGTTTGGATTCAAAAAACACTTCTTTTTTGTTGAAATTTTCATAAAAAATTGTCTTCACATTAGTCTTCATCAAAGTCTGTAAGAAGGATCAAGAGTACACTGTTTTTTTGATGTTTTTTCAAACTAGAACTTTTACATAATCATTCATTAGCAATTTATGAGGTCATTTTTAGTTTGATTGTTTCTTTTTCTTTTTGAGATTGTCTTGATGTTAGTGTTCATAAAACTCTCTAACAAGTTCAAACAGACACTTTTTATGGTGTTTTTCAATCTAGCCTTGTTACACAAGCCTTCATCAGTGGTCTTTGGAGTTAAATCAATCTCATTCATCTCATCACAACTTGTCCTTTCCTACATTGCCAATCTCCTTGTTCTAGTCACTGTAAAAATGACTGGACATACCCAAATCTTCTAGTATCTAGTATATCACAGCACCACAGCCCATCATTACCTGAGTTTTCTACATTTATGTTTTTAGATTTCATCATGATCATCTGGATTCAATTCAATTTTCATATTTATATTGGATCGCTGTAAAAATCTTGGTCTTTCAACATTCCAGAAGCTGATGGCTGCGCTGAGAGAATTAGCTTAAGATATTTGTAAAGAGATATAATCAAATTGTATGGCAAAGAGGATCTCCGGTCACCAAATCCTGATGAACTTGAGAATATACTGAAGGAGAATGAATTACACAAATTTCCTGGATGCAAAGGGAGTACTTATGGTATGCACTGGCTTTGGAAAAAGTGTCCTCAGGGGTGGGTTGGGCAGTTTGAAGGGAAAGAAAAGAATACTTCTACAATCCAAGGGCCATTCATGTCTCTAGAAATGAACCTTGAAGCAGCAAAGCTTCCTTTGTACTTTACAGAGTCTCAAGTGGCTTGCACCAAAGTTTAAAGCCTGCCCCTTTGCAGAATCACAAGGTTTGAGAGCAACTTCTCCATGCTGCCCTTGACCCCCTTAAGACACTTCTTGAAACCCCCTTCTCAAAGGTCAACAAGCTGTAGTCTTCACTTGGGTGCACCACATGAAGACCACACAATCCTTTTTCTCATTGATCTCAGTGAAGAGTATGCCTAACAGTCGTGTACCTCTCACACTTTCCCAACTTAGCTCTGACAAAGACCAAAGGAACTCAGGCATGTATTCTTGTCTACAAGGCTAGTAATTCAGAACACAGCCCAATTTTTTCTTTCTGGAAAAGTTCTAGAAAATTCATGGACAATTCCACATTCTGATTTGGGTAGGACTATTTGTAAAACTTTCCACCAATGTTCCAGACCTTTCAATCAACAAAATTTAGTAATCTTCTAAATTTCTGGCCTTCTAGAGAAGGGAACTTTGGAAGACAGAACATATTCTGAATCTCTGGTTTTCTGGAAACTGTTCTGAAAATTTTGTGAAAGTTGCCAGAATTTATGATTGTGCAGTGTAAACAAATCTCAATAAAACTTTTTGAATCTTACTTTTCTTTCAATTCTAAAAGAGAACTTTTTCAAATTTATGAAAAGATTTAATTGACTTTGATTTATCATATGAATTCAACAATAAAATTGAATTTTCATTCAAATTCACAAATTACAGTTTCATTTGTAAGAGTTCTACAAAGATATTTCTTATTATGAAACTCATCTACAGCTTTTTTAGCAATTTCAATTGAATAATACTTTACTCTAGCAGTTTGATAAAGTTTACTATCAATGGTATCTGAACTGATTTTTAAATCACCTCTTTCGATTGATAAATTTGGAAACTTTGCTCGATTATTTGATTTACCTGGTTTGAATTTATCAGCTCCTCTTAAGGCATCTTGTCGATGTTGAAGTTTATTTGCCATCTAATCATTTTTTTGAAACAGAAGATAATGAAAGTGAAGATATATATGTATATATATATAAATCCAACTTCAGTTTTCGAAAGTTTAGGTTTATAGAAAAAAAAGATTTACTTACTTTAAATGCATCTGCTCCAACTTCTAAGAATATTTTAATACTAGTCTCAGTAGCTTCATGTGGAATTTTCATTAATTTCAATATGAATGGTGGATCATGATTTGGAATGATGGGTTTTGGAGATGGTTCTGGTTTGATCACTTTAGAAGCTTTTGCTGCAAGTTCAATCTTTTTCTCTTCCTCTTTTTCATCTTGGATTTGAGCCAACCTTGCACGTTTGGAGATTGGCCTATTAACCTCAGGTTTATTATCTTCAATTTCGATTAAAACTTTCCTTTTTGAAAGATTCAATCCTCTACCTTCCCTTTCGCTTGATATTGAATCAGATCGAAATGTTTCTAATTGTGAAAGAATATGTGGTGCTAAGAGATAAAATCATCAAATCAACACTTTCAAATCACAAAGAATTCTTAGATTCCAGAAACATAATTCACTTACGGATTTCTAAACGTTCTTGCTTTCTCTCAGATTTAAGTGCATTCTTAATAAGATTTTTTATAATTGATGTGGTAGATTCAATTAAATTGATTTTTGATTTTCTTACACTTATCCCACGTGAAATTAAAGAATAAATTAATAATTCATCATTTGTTTTAATTGATAAATTCATTAAAGAATAAGTTTTGTTTAAAATTTCATCAGATAAAACTTCAATTCCAGATTCCGGAAAATTTAAAATACATTTGATTAATTCGGATTTATTAGTTTCATTGATTTTTAAATTAGTTGGTATTTCATTTATATCTGATTCTAAAATCGTAGTATTACTTATCGAATTTACTAATTTCATTAAATTTGTATATGCTTTTACTGGACATTCTCTCGTGTTCATTTTTGATAATTTGTTCTTGATTTTAAATAAAAAAATGACTTCAAGAGTTTTTCAGGTTTTCAGATTTCCATAAGTTGTTATGAGTTTGAGTGAGTATGTGATTCCGAACAAACGAAGTTTTCGCCTTTGTCGATTGGGGTTGAGCCATAATTCACAATCGTCATTTTCGATCGAAGACGCGTTTGAAACTTAAACCCGAACATCCTCGAGTTATCCTCGGGGCCTGAACCGAAGGAGACCGATAGTTCATAATCTGCGAGTACTTGTGGGCCCTTTTTTGATTTGGTCAGATTGTGGATATTCTAAAGGACCAAGAAGAAAAGTACTATACGAATGAATGTTATCAAAATCCATCAACCATTTAGCCTATCGACCTTTCATTCTCAACATTCGATGTTCATCAATCTCTTCTTTAAACTCTCAAAGTATATTATGGATCATGAATCATTTCGAATCAAACTTCGGAAAAATATCATACTTTAAATTCCCAAAGGTAATCTAATACATGATTAAGTATCTTTGAAAAATATATAGAACTGACTTATAAGACATGAATATGATTTTCTTCTTTTTTTTGGTAAAGTTTAGGATCCAGATACTGAATGGTACAGAGGATTCGGATTTATACATTTTATCGACACTTCAGCTGGATTAAAATGTTTAAAATCAGGACCGATTCATCAAATTTCGATTCCTTTAATTCAATCCAAATCTCATAAACATGGACAATTAAGTCTTTCAGATTTGAATGCTACTGAATTGCAAGGTGAAACAGACTTGATCGAATGTTTAGTTGAACAAGGAAAACATAAAAGTTGAGTAAAGTGTTTGAATTTCAAAATTTGAATGGAGAAAGCAAGTTGATCGAACTTTGAAATGTAGTTCATACTGGATTAGAACAACGTCCGACAATTGATTTCCTTCATGCTCAAGCTCACCAATCTGTAAATCACGAAGAACTTCAGCCAATGATTCAAGCCTTTGGTGGATTTTATGATGGATTATTACATAAACGAAAAACCAAAAAGTAAGATGCAAGTCATTCTGACTCATCACCTGAATGCGCTTATGAATATTCGAGAATCGGAGAAAAAAACATATCGATTCTCCCAAACATTTACAATCTATGACTTTGTCCATCATCTTAGACGGAAGTCACGTCCTCAAAAACCAGAAAGAATTGGATCAAATAACATAATCAATTTATAGCCTTTTCCCTTGGTGTTCTCATCAAACAAATCCACTTCCCTCATCCATGTCTACAATTGTTCCATGAATGGTTGACTTGTTTTTTTGTGAATTCCCCTCAGTACAAAACAAAGGATTCGGCGTTTTTTGGAATTATTTCTTTTGAAAAAGTTGTTAGATATGACACCAAATGACTTCTTTAACCATCATTTCTTATAATCATGATCTATTTTGCAGATTTTTTACAACTCATCATCTAACACTTTCAATGATCATTAGGATCTTCATGGAGCCTAGTGCAAAAGCCTTTGAAATTTCAGCACAATTCTCCAATTTGCCACAACTCAACATTCTAAGCTTTGTGTAAACAACGTTCAGAAGGATGTGTTCACTTATGCAAATTCTGACCAGAAATCGCATTCTGTATAAATTTTAATGCCAAAATGCAACATGTATACCAAACAGACACCTTAAATTTCAAAGAATGTGATTTCACCAGAAAATGCTCAAGTGACTGTGCCCAAAGCTTAGTTGCTTTTCATGCATGTCTTTTTGAAAGGATCCAATCACCAGTCTTTTTGTTCTTCTTTTTTTTGATCAAATACAAAGTTCTCACTCAAAGATTACATTTAGGATGTCCATGAAGAAATCCAAGCCAATGTTTGAGGAAGGTTATACACGGCTAGGTATCCGGAAGAGGATCTCAAAACTGCTCTTAATTGTTCAAAATGCTGAGTTGTGTGTGAGAACATTGGATTTGGACATTTACACTATCTGTCTGAATTTTCAATGGCTTTTGCACTAGGCACTTTACTTTTCTCATCAGTGACTTGAGTAAGAATAACTGGGCTGTGACTGAATTACAGAGCAGGAGTGGTCAAGTTGAATCTAGACAAACCTGTCAAGAGTTTACAAGACTGCTGAGCCCTAGCCTGTGCCCCTCAATACACGAATCTCATCAGCCTCTGTGGTTAGTGGGCTCAGGAAATCTCCTACAGTCGCTATGATGTTGTGTACAAATTTATAGTGACCTGGAGCTGATTTTCATTTTATAGTGTTGACTTTTATCTTGACGAGCAA
This sequence comes from Melampsora americana, assembly GCA_022264835.1. Classification (NCBI taxonomy): domain Eukaryota; kingdom Fungi; phylum Basidiomycota; class Pucciniomycetes; order Pucciniales; family Melampsoraceae; genus Melampsora; species Melampsora americana. The sequence goes on along the minus strand of JAIFHY010000012.1, from coordinate 583,103 downwards.
TGGTTACTAGAGACAAAATCTTAAACGCTTGACCTCGTAAGGAATTATGCAGCTTTAGAGATCAAATGGCTAGAAAACAGAGTGATTGATAATTAACGAGTGTTCTAAGTTTGTTTTGCAAGACAGATCAATTAAATAAATACAAAAAGAGTGTCTACAAACTACTAGGTATATAAAAAGTTTGAGGTCTTTGGAAATTCAAGATGAATTAAGTAAACGAAAAAAAAATCAATAAGTTAAAGTTAAAAATAAAAATAGATCAAAACACTTGACGACTCGGATACGACGTATATTCTAAAAAATTCTACTCTTGTATACATATCGATCGAAATGGAAGAACAAAAAAAAGGTAAAAAAAGAAGTTTCACACCTGGGTGAAGATAGGTACATTCTCAATACAGTTATGATAACAATCGAATTTCGAGTAAAAGGAGAGTGATAAATGATTGATGATAACGCTAGATGAAATTCAAAAGATGGAGTTTAATTCGATGTTGAAGACTTTGGCAAGTCGGCGATTGGTTAGGAGTCTAAAGTTCTCCTGGAAAGGAGAGGTGATAGTCATTTTTACCAGAGATTTGATAATCCAGAGTAGACAAACGTTTTAACTGATGCTCTCGAACTGTCTTAGTTTTCATCTTCTTCAACTTCTTAGGGGTAGAGTGAACCTTACGAGTCCAGAATGAAAACGGATTCCTTAAGGGAGCTTTCTCCGTTAAAGCTTCTGACTTTAATATATCTGGCTGAAGCATATTCATATGAAATCCTGAACCTAACACTGCTTGAAGATTCTTTCTTCTTCGAATTTGTTGATCTTCTAATCCTAATCCGATGGTAAAGTTATAAGGCCCCTTTTGGCTTAATCCCGTCACTTGATCCTCACTTAGTCCGCCGTCCGATACTGAAGTGAGATCAGGTATCTTGATATCAGACTGCAAAGTCGGAGTTGCTGAGATCATCCTTGTTCCGCATATTCCACGATGAATTGACCCTTCTGAGACCACAGGCGTAGTAGAGGTCCACATTTCCCTGTCGGTAATTCTTGGGTTGGCCTGTCTCAAGATTTCACCTTCCGTTGAGTCGATATGACTCCCAGATGATACCCATGAGCATAGTTCAGAGGGAAAGTCTGAATTGGTTTGACTTTCAATAGTACGTAAATCGGTAGACCAGAATAAAGCGTCATCCATCAGTAGATTTGAGCCAATAGAGCCTTGTACGCTGTGAGAGCTTTGAGTGTAATTCACCATAGGGCTTAAGTTCACTGAGGGAAGAATGCCACTGAAACAAAAACTTTCATTCTCTGAGCTAGATTGAATGTGTAGACTATCATCAGAGAAAGAGACTGATTGTCGAATCGCGTAATTCTTTTCAATGCTAGTTGGGCTAGTTGGTTTCAAAGAGAAAGGTAAAACCGGATTAACAGCAGTTGTATGCGATCCTTCCAAGTCCGCACAATCATCTGCCTCAACACATTGATTCTCGATTTTCAAAGTAGATGTCTCATCGGGGACCTGAAGGATAGCTCCTAGATAGGTGTGTGCAAGTTGATCTCCTAACACAAGATAAGGGTCGCAAACTTCACGTTCTGGTTCGGAAAGGGAGGCTTTGTCTCGAGTGCGAAGGTCCGAAGACGAAGTGGACCTTGAACGTAACTGTTGCAGAGTGGTCAATTTCTCATCTGTTTTAAAAAAAGGTGAATCAATGATCGCTTACTGATTGAACAGAATCCAAAGGTACATCTTGAGCGAGCGATTCGGAGTCCCGTGTCACAAACTGGAGCGAGACTCTCTTCGGAGGTAGCGGAAAGGAAAGCGAAGGATTGTCGGAGGGATCGAGACTGAGATTTGGTGAATGCCATAGATCAACTCCAGGACTTTGGCAAGGCCAAGAGAGACCAAGGGCAAGGCGCATGGTATGCCTATTTCGCGGCGCGGAATATGATCTTCGTCGCGCCACATCATTGCCGAGGGTATCTTTACGAAGGGTGATTGCAGGTTGAGTAGAAGATAGGTTGGTCCCCGAAGGAACAGTGCCTTTGTTCAAGAGCTTTAGAGTGAAGGTATCATCGCTTGAGTTCTCTGTAGGTAATTGCGAATTCATTGAAGAAAGGCCTAAGAAATAATTTGCAATGTTGCGTCAGCTTCTACTTCCCTGCTGCTGAGTCGATTTGACATGTTTAAGAGGGGTATCATTCAAGCACAAGTTCACTTACCATCAGTCAAGATCGGAGAACCTCTAAGTGAAGTCTGGCGTTGAACTTGAGATTCATTGGTAGAATATGAAAGTCTAGAACCATATCAAGGAAGTCAAAATGAGTGTGGATATGTTAAGCATCATAGAGCCGAGTTAAATAAGCAAAAGAGAAGTAGACAAAAGATTTCGAACCTATTTGTCTCTGGGTCAGATTTTAGTGAGAAGCTAGAATTACGTCGAGGACGGGTGATCGTAAGGGATGCCTTGAAAGGTGATTCGGGAGGATTACCTTCATGGGCCGAAAGAGAGATCGAAGGTCTGATTGCTTTCGAACCAAAGGTATTGCTACGCCATGCGCGCTCCTCTCGTTTCGTTGAAGCCTGAGTGTTTAAAGATTGTAGGGGACAAGACTCAGAGGATTGATAATTGAGATTTTTGATGACAGATAAGGTGTTGCTGGGAATGGTATTCTTATGGTTCATTTTTGCGATATGAGATCGAGAGCAAAAAAGTAGCAGACTACAGTTATGTCTGCTCTAGCAACTGATCTCTGAGGTTTATAAGTATCAATCTCGAAAATTTTCTCAATGTGATGGATGGAGAGATATGGAGCTATGGAATGTGCATAGACGAGCATATCTGAAAGCACGAGATGGGAAATTCTTGGACCATTCACACGCCCAAGTCAGCAAAAGAACGAGGGTAAGAGCCATATATGGGTCATCGAGACTTCTCAAGCGGCGCAAAGATGAGAATGTTTACCCAGCTGGTATTTTTATATAACAATCTACGGATCATCGCGGAAAAATTTACCAAAGCTCAATCCTTGCTTGATCTGATTCGATCACACCTCAGGTCACATTAATGAATTTCTACGTGCCCATAGACCGACATTTGATCCCTCGTCTGGTCTCTTTTGCTAGCTGGCTCGTCTTGGGTGGTACATTGTCCTCAAAGAGTTTAGCTTGAACAAAGCCCTACCTGCGCCCTCTCCGCAGGCTCCGAGTGACGCCGCGAGAGGGGATTTGTGAAACTGAGCGGAGAGTGCACTTTGTTAAGTTTAAGCTGGTCTCTTTGTACGCTGTGGGATTTTTTATGCTCACTGTAGTGCAAAGGCTCAAACGTGTTCACATCAACACATTCACTGTCAAAAGATCCTTCGAGCTGAGGAATCCTAGAGAGCTTCGAATGTGAACATTCGGACAGATGTTGTCCGAGATTGTCATGCGGAAAAAGATGAGATCGATCAAGACCGTGGAAAGACTCTTTCCGAGGTTCGAAATCCCAGAATCATAACTGAACTGTGATAAGAAAAAGAATCACTGTCAGGATTAAAGAGTCTGTCCGGCAGATTGTGCAAAGCATTTGCTTCAACCTGAAACAAACCATAAGAAAGTCATAAGCCTCATACGGAGGGTTTGATCATAGCAAGCAATAGTGGAAGCACGAGGGACCTATCAATTTCAATGGTGAACATTTTGAGCTTCTTATATATGTTTGTTAGTTTCATTGGGTCATCAAATCAGCATTTTTCTGATTAAGACCAAGATTGAGTTGATCACTATGCACTGGTGAGTCGTGTGGGTGAGAGTGTAGACTGCACAGGGCAGGGTGTGTAAAAATAAAAATAAAAAAAGTTTAAATAAGAAATTTGATGGAAAGCGAATTTGATCGATCCGATTTAAAATAAAAAATGAAAACTCATTTCACCATTCTCATACAACACACCCTTTCTCATTCTCAATTCAAGCCTAAAGCAAGACCCAATCGATTCCTATCAAGATCACTAGATCGATACAAACTAACTCATCAACAACTCAATCATCTAAATCAATATCGATCTTTACCTAAGATTGAAAAAAGACCAAGACCGATGAACATCAATCGAGCTTGTAATCCACCAGATCAATTCGAGATTAATTTTCTCGGTACTTCTGCTGGTCTGTTTACTTTTCAAGACTTATGATAGATATCTAAGTTTACAAAAAATCTTAAATAGCATTCTATTTCTCTTAACAGGAAAACCCACCACCTTCAGAAACCCCTCCTCTTTGGCTGTACGAATGGATGGTGACATGTGATTCTCAAACTTCACCACCTTCTGAAGTCGAGTTGAGTGTGAGATCAGTCACTTCACTGACCACATGATATCCTTTTCTACAGTTGGATGTTCGATTGTGGAGAAGCTACAACACATCAGATGATGCGTACCACTCTCAAGGCCAGCAATGTGAAAAAAATATTCATCACACACCTTCACGGTTCGTACCTCTCTTCCGTAGTATTCACGTGAGGCTCTGCTTGTTTAAAAAAAGGTGTTCACCCGTTGTATTGAGCTATCAATCTTTTTCTGACGCGATCTTCTTTCACAAAAAAATCAATAGGTGACCATGTTTTGGGTTTGATAAGCTTTTTGGCTCATATTAGCGATCGAATTGATGCAGATTTGATGAGTGAAAACCAACATCCATTTTCAGTAAGGTGTTATGACCCATCCCTGTCTCATTTTCTTTCCTCTAGCCCATTCTCACTACTCAAATGAGAAACGATTGATTCGCTTGGATTTGAAGGCGTGATTGCCCCTTTGTTTTTCATAACGCAACTAATCCATTTTTGTGTATGCCTTACATCTAGGATCCAAGTGCATCAATTGAAATTTTTGGACCTTCCGGAATTCGTGAATTCGTTCGCACCAATCTTCGTCTCACCCAAACCCATGCTGCTCTTAAAGTGAAAGTCAATGAACTTTTACGTCCATCGCGAGATCGAATCTATGGTCCCTCTCAAAGTAAACCTGAGGGTAGATTATGGCACACTGAACTTCTCGGAGAAGATCTTTGGGCTGATGAGGATGGGGTTTGGAGAGATATTGTGGGAATGGATGAATCAGGAGTGAGCGTGGGTGCAGCACCGATTGCACACCGAAGTTCGTTTGATCAAGGCCTTAATCCTGTTAATCCTTTTACAGCGCAATGAAGCGTCAGCGAATGAATACTGATCCACTTTTTCTCGCTTCTATTCAATGATTAGTTGATTGTGTAGGGTATATGCTGGTCGAAGCTAATCGAAGAGAGAAATTCGATATGTCAAAGTTGAATCCGATCATTCGGGAGCATGCAGATGAAATCAAGCAGATGGGTTTCAAAGGTAAGCCTTTTCATCGAAACCCTGAAACCGAATTTTGCAGCCATTACACAGAAGAGTCTGACCAAAACGTGAGGCATTCTTTAGCTCCCCAGGCGATCTTGAGCAAGCTTGAGCAAGATCGTAAGCCCATTACATTTTCCACCGGTGTAACTCTTGATCCCCCTAAGCTTTCCATTCAGGGCCGTAAGGTGGTGATCCTGGGAGATACTTCAGATCCCACCCCAATCCTCACTCTCATATCCAAAGACCCTGATCAAAAGATTGATCTCCTGGTTCACGAATCTACCGGTACCTCTGTGGTTGATCTTAACCCAAGTGTTATCTCGGCTTTGGATACAAATGAGGCTACTGTAGCACAAAAGATGAGGGATCGAGGACACTCTACTTCATTTATGGCCGGTCAGTTTGCTCGGCAGATCAATGCTAAAAGGATGGTAATGAATCACGTTGGGGGCAAGTTTCCAAGTCCATTGGGATGTGTTTGCCCCAGCCCGGAATTAGCTAAGATTGCCCAATTTCCTCGACTTGATCGGGGTCAAAGAGAGTCATTGACGATCTACGATACTTGTTTGAAGTCAACGGCTTCGGGTCTTTGGAAGATGTATGAAGAGATGAATGACGAACGTCAGGGAAAAGTAGTACAGGAGGTCAAGTGGATCAAATCAGTGGCAGCGGATGCAGTGAATGGGTGGAGAGTAGGATGTGAAAAGGAAAAAGAGGAAGTTGAACTTGAAGTAGTTGTTGCACATGATTTCTTGCAGGTGAAAATCCCTAGGTCTGATCTGATATAAGATAGTATAAACACCCTACATCATCTTTGACGCCTCACTGCCTCAAAATTATATCTGTTGATATTCATACATTTGTGCATATCAAAAAGAAATTCAAATCAACAAAAAAATATCTTGAAGTTGAGACTAAACAATCATAAGACCCATAAGGATGAAGATTAAAACTATCGAAACTTGATCATTCCGAGAGGTACTAAAAATGAGATCAGATTCCATTCAGCTAAAGGAGGATAAGCCTGATCAAGTAATCTATTTTGAGAAAAGTATTGAAGTCTAAAAGGAGTAGCGGAGATTAAAGTGAAGAGATAAACCCAAGCTGTAGGAAATGGAATGTGATTTAAGATCATCGATTCTAAAATCAAACCAAAGGGTTGTAAGAGAAAGTAAAAGAATGAACCGGGAAATTCGGAAGAATTAGTGAAGAGTTGATGATGTGGGTTTGAATGTGATGGTCTAGCTGTGAAATGAATAGCTGAATGTCAAAAGGAAAGAAAAGAAACGCATGAGTGATTAGATCAAAAGTGAGTTTGATTGATTAGAAGTTTAATAATTATGCTGGAATAAAGAAAAGTTTCGAATTGAAAAATTTACCTAATTCATGCATTAGACCAGAAATGAAAAAACAACCAAAGAGACCGGCGATCTTTTGAAATTGTTTATTGAAACCTAAAAATTTAAACAAATTCGAAAATGGGATCCCACCACAGAAGATAAAAGATCTTCTAAACAATTGATGCCAACGTAAGCTCCATAGATCGTTTAATGAAGTAGGTAAATGAGGAGAAAAATAAAGGGGTAAGAATAATTTTAAATTATATGAGATTTTTAACCAATCTGGTAGGGAAGGAAAAAGATGAATGATAAGATAAGCGAATAAAGTATAATAAGTATAAGCTAAATCAGTCAAAGTCACAATATAAATTCCAAAGGAAAAGGTTGAAATGGATTCTAAAAGGATTCTGAAGATGAACAGATTGGGTAAACCGATGGAATTTAAAACTTTGATGGGTGAACCCATGTCTCTGAGATAAACTGAATATGAGACTGTGAGCACATGAACAAAGTGAATCTTGATCAAACGCTTGAACACTTCCATGGCGCTACGTCTGTTGGGTTCAACACGACTACCCCAGCCATATTGAAATCCTCGTGCACTATATATACCAGAAGATAAGGAAAGAAAAAACCCGATCAAGACTTTCAGCAATTAGATAAATCATGAATGATAGCAAAAGAAATTGAAGATAAAAAAAAGATGACTTACGATAAGAATTGATCAACTGTCCACATATACCAACTCTTGAAAGAGATTTGAAATAAATTTAAATCATCTCTTCTCTTCACTTCAAACTCATCATCATCATCAACATCATCATCCTTCTTTTTTGGAATTTCATTCATTACCTTTTTCTTCTTCTTCTTCTTCTCTTCTTCTTCTTCATCTAAATTAAATTCATCACGAGTTAAATGAAGTTTCGAAATTTGATCTTGATCATTCATCAAACCCCATTCAAAAGTTTTAAATAAAAAATGAAATCCAAAACAAGAAAAGAAGAAATTAAAGATTCCATTTCTTTCAAACGGTTGGAAACAAAAATCGATCGGAATCTTTAATGATAACCAAACATTAATGGGAGTTAAAAAAAATCTTATCCAACTTAAGCTTTGATTGTTTACTAAATTCGGATGTAAGAGAGAACATTGAAAGAAGAGTGATAAGAGAATTGGAATGATGGTGATTGAAGGTGTTTGACATTTGATCGGATTGGATGGGTTTAGGAATTTTTGAATCACTGAGTCATTGATGATTGATGACTTTAGACTTTCCATCATTGAGAAAGAAAAAAGTTAGATTTAAATTTTTCAAGAAGTCTTAAATATGTGATTTGGATTGAAAGGTTTGATTGATTTTTTTTTCGAAACTCCAAGATCCAATCCAAAATTGAAATGTGTAGCAAAATAGAAGAATAATTCTTAAGAAGATAGATATAATAAATGAATGACCAATGGAAAAAGTTGAATCAAAGAGGAGGAGGAGGAAGTGTTTTCAAAATTGTGACTCCTAATTTTGGATTTTTCTTTTTTTGTAAATCAAACATTCTCCTAAATAATTCTGGAAAAACCCACTTTATCAATCTCGATCAAACCTTTTCTTTCTTCTTAAAATTCTTTCTTTCTTTTTGATCATCAAGGAGAACTCAATTCAATCAACACTCTCAAGAAAAGGGGGTGAATAAACTCGGAGATCAGAAAACCAATCCTCCTGGTCAATCGGCCGTCTATATGGACAAGACAATCACTTCCGGTTAGGATACCTTGAAGAAATCATCCAATTCTGATCTTACAATGTTCAAATTTCTACTTCAATCATTGAAGTTGATAAATATTAACAGAAGGGAATCTGTGAGATCTACAGTTCATCATCTTAACTACCTTAGTTCGACCTAATCAGTTTTCAAGATCTCATTCATTCTTTTGTCGGCCTTTCCTCTCTCTTGTGAGACCATGAATCCCAAAACAAGACGTGATGTTCCATTTTTTTTCGTTTTTTTATCAATTATATAAACTCACATTGAGGAAAAGGAACAGCGTAACCAACCTCAAGTACTCCTGTTTTTTTCTTTCTTCACTCACAATCCTCCTTCTCTTTTCTAAAATCATTTTCTCTCAAAAAAAGTTAATTATTCAAACTCACGTTCGAGTTCTTCTAGAGTCACCAATACCCCCTTTTTGTCACATCCCGAACTACACATTTTTCCCCAGTAGATCCAACTTCTCAGGTGATTGAACGAATTGAAAAAATTTCAACATTAGGAATCCCACTGATCATATCTCTAAGGCACGTTGATCGATTCCAACATAAGTTCTATTTTGAATGAGATTGGATAAACTATAGTATGTAATAAGTAGAAGAAAAAAACAAGAAGTCAAAAATTTACCTTGGAAGAGTGAATCTCACCCATCAATGGAGGTACATACCCAAAAGATGATCCAGTTCTAATTCTTTTTTTCTTTTTCAAAAAAGTGCATTCAAGTATATTTCTATATACCTAACTCTATCAGAAATTTTAGAAAGAAAAGATTATTTTGCTTTAGAAGGGATGAGTCAATGAATCAAAACAATTTGATAGGTTGACTTTTAGAATTCAGTTTATATCTATCGTTTTTTTTTCTTTCACCAAAAAAACTCATTGCATATTTTCTTTGTTGGAAACAGTCGGATTGGATCAAAAGTAGTATCAGAGGAATAAGATAATGTAATTCAATCAAACCTAAAAACAAGCACTACAACCATACATAGATGTTTTGGGTTAGGAAATCCGAATCATCATCAAACGCAAATCCTCAGACAAATCTTATCCGAAGTTTCTAAAAAGATACCTCGGATCAAAACTTCGGAAACATTTCGTTCAAGGTTTTGAAATCCAAGAACATCTTGGGGTTTTTCAATATTGCTGGAATCTGTCAATGAAGCTCAATGAAAATATGCAAATTCGAATTAATCAAAAAAAAAACCACCTTTCACATCACTAAAAAGTTAATCCTTTTCCCTTTGAGTTAAACTTAAGAGTTTGAAATAAAGCAAAAAAAAAAAGATTAAACATCTAAAGTACTTTAAAGAAAAAGTTTAACAAACCAAACCAAAACTTCAAAAGTCTCTTTTAATTGAAAAAGAAAAAAAACTCCTTGTCTTTACTTCTTTATCGATCAATCAAATCAACCATGACTCTTGTTTTTTTCAATCAACATCTTGAGTTCCACTATACTCTGGTAATCTTTCACAAGCTTCATCCCATTGGATTTTACAAAAACATAAATCTTCTAAAACTTTTAAAACTTCATCAATCGATCCAATCAATTGTTTAGTAGAATCTCTTTCCCTAATCAAAATATCAAATCAATTCAAATCAAACTCCATTCTGTTTTTTTTTTCGAAAACAAAAACACAAAACACAAAACAGAAAAGCTTTGGTGTGTTTGAAGAGACTTCTTACCTTAAAGTGATCGTTTGATTTTTAACTGAACCGAAATCGACAGTAATTCCAAATGGAGTACCAAGTTCATCATTTCTTGCATACCTTTTCCCAATCGATGCATTAGAATCATCTACTCTATTTGCCAATCCTACTTTTCTAAGTTTATCAGCTAAATCCCCATCATGCGTAAAACAAATCAGTCAAACTTTTTTTAAAGTTGAGGAAAATGATAAAATTTGAACTTGCAAATGATTTTAATGATTGGTCTAAAAACTTCAGTTCCACTCAATGGAACAATTAAAACTTTAATAGGTGAAATCGAGGGTGGTAAAGAAAGAACCTATTGTGTTTTTAAAAAAGTTGAAGAAAGCAGATTAGATCATGAAATTCAAGACAAAAGATTGATTTTTTGGATAAGAAAAAAACAATTCACTCCTCTATTAATATCTTCTTCTCTGGTCCAAAAAGTATGCTCTAAAAGTGAGTATAAGATCCTTCCAATCCCAAATGAAGGTTCAATCACATTCGGTGTAAATTCTCTTGCTGTTTCAAAAATAAACCCATCCAATCCTTCATTAGATTGAAGAATCCCCAAATCCCAAAAATAGATTATAAGGAAACATCACTTACTTGTCTCTTTGAATGTCTTTTTTTCAATCTTTAATACATCAGATGTTAATTCGTACTCTTTTCCATTCGATACTTTAACTTTTGATGAACTAGATGCAAATTACACCAAAAAAATCAACTCAAATGAAATTCAAAACTACAAGAAATCAAGATCTAAAACTTACCCAGTTGAAATCAATTCATTTCCAATACATTCTAATCTCTCTTGATCCATTTCCATCATACTTTCTTCAATCGGTTTAGCATCTTTTTTAAACCTAGGTCCAAATAATTTTTTATCAAACACAGGTACGTTTTTTTCAAACTCAATGACTTCTTTCAAAGGTTCTCTAACCACTAATTTAGTACCAGTTCGAATCGAATGTACAGTTAAATCATATGCAGATCGATCTGCACATCCAACACATTCGATCCATCCATACGAAGAAAGAATTTCAGCATCCCAACAATCTGTAGCGTAATGTGCCATTTCATTATTCATATGTTGTCGAAACCTTAATCGATTAGGATCGATTCCAATTTTGATCAAAAATTCATAAATCCTAACTAAGAAATAACCAAGAGTTTGATTATCTATAATCTTTTGTTCAACAGCTTTACCCACTTCGATTTCTAAGATTTCACTTTGACCATCTGATTGAATTTGTTTGGTTAATAATTTAAGCTTAGTTTTAGATACTGATACAAACTTGTCATGATCTTTTGATTTGGGATCTATAAAATATTCAATTTCGGCCATGGTGAATTCTCTTACTCTTAATAAACCTTGTTTAGGTGAGATTTCGTTTCTAAAAGATTTGCCAATTTGAGCTGATGCAAATGGTAATTTTCCATTATTGAAATCTAATAATCTATTGAAATTTAAAAAATGACCTTGAGCTGTTTCAGGTCGTAGATAACCTTTCAGTTGACCAGTTGGACCGATTTGGGATTCAAACATTAAATTAAATTCAATCGGTTTTGAAAGTAGATTTCCAGTTTCAGGTGATTTGATTTGTTCTGATTCAATCAAATCTCCTAATTCAATTCCATCAAAATTATCAAGTTTTGCTAAAAGTGAATGATATTTTTCTACAGTCTCATCTGCTAATTTCACCGGTGCTAAAGATTTCAATTTTTTCTTTTTGTTTAAAGTTTGTTCATTTGGATTAACGTTCGAGCCACGTGCTTGTGAATCTGAATCTAATCTAGATTTGATCACTGCTTCAACTAAATGATCAGCTCTAAAAATATCACCTGTGACGGTATCCCTAACCATCCAATCTGAAAATTTATCAACATGTCCTGATGTTTTTAGAACTTCTGCTGGCGTGATACACGTTGTATCTAACTCCAACATATCTTCTTCTATGATAAAATGTCGTCTCCATTCATTCAGAATATTCGATTGTAAAGCTGAACCTGGTGGACCATAATCATAACTTTGAAAGATAAAAAAGAGATCTTAGGATATATTCAAAGTGTTTTTGAGAAAGAGAAAACGTTGGATTTGATTTGAGAACTTACAAACCTGCTACACCTGTATGTTTTCGTTAGTGAATTAAATCCGATTTACGAGAAGAAAGTTAGTATTTTTGAATGAATTCATATTTAGTGAAAGACGAAAGAAGTTTACCTCCATAATTTTCAAAAGCAGGAGCATAAAAGAAACGTTTGATAAGTAAACCTTCGATTTGAGTACGATCGAATGGATGAGCATCTTTTTTGATAATAGGTTGTTGTTTTGATTGAGTTGACATTGTTTGATGTAGATGATGAATAGAATTTCTTTTGATTTGATGATGGATTGATTTGATGATGAATGGTTTTTGATGAGAATGGTAAACAGAATTCAATTTAAGATGAATTGAAAAACAATTTCGATTCATTTTTAAAAAAAATCAAAACTCAAATTGAATTTCAAATCACCCAAACACAGTTTGGTGATCGAAAAAATGTAGTTTGATTTAAAAGTCAATTTAAAATGAGTTTGATTTATTGAATGACGGTCAACAAGGATGAAATAGGTAAAGATGAGTTTTTGGAAACCAGGAAGTATCGCACCAGGTGAGCTCATTCAGCATTCAGCATTCTCATTCAAAAACTAAAGAAACATCAAAGAAAACTGACTCAAAATCTCATCCAAACTATATCTATAGGTAGTTCGATCGATAGAACTAATGAAACTTCATCCTCATTAATCTTAACTTCTTCAATCAAATCAAACCTTCAATTACCAATTCATTCAAATAAATCGTCAATCTTATATTCAATAGAAAAATATCCCATCAATATCATCATTGGTCAAACTGGATCTGGTAAATCAACTCAATTAACTCAATTCCTATATCATGCTGGTTGGTGTAATCAAAATCAAAAAATAGCTTGTACTCAACCTCGTAGAGTAGCTGTGATCAATTTGGCTCAACGAGTCAATGAAGAGATGGGTGAAGTGTTAGGTGATTTGGTGGGTTATACCGTTAGATTTGAAGATCATTCTAGTAAAACTAAAACTAAGATCAAGTGTAAGAAGTTGATTAATGAAGTCATCAGGAGTGTTTAGTGAATCACTAATTTTCTTGTTTTTATTGAATTTCTCATTAGATTTAACTGATGGTGTATTATTCAGGGAGGTTTTAATGGATCCACTCTTGAGTTCTTATAGCGTAATCATTATAGATGAAGCACATGAAAGATCAATTTATACTGATCTATTATTAGGTGTGTTAAAAAAGTTAGTCATCCAATCAATTCAATTTTCTAATCTTCTTCTCAAACTAAGCTGATTGAGTATTTTGATCAGAATTCAACTTATGAGACCTGAATTAAGAATCATCATTTGTTCTGCGACTATAGATGCTCAAGATTTTAAAGATTATTTTAACTATAATTCTTCACTTAATCTTCAAGAAGATAAATGTAATATTCTCAGTTTAGAAGGGAGTAGAATTTATCCCGTTGAGATTGTTTATAAAGATCAACCTGTGGAAGATTATCTTTTAGCTGTAGTTTCGACTACTATGGAGATTCATTTAACTGTAAGTTTTCATTTAGCAAACAAAAAAATCCATACAAATGGCTTGAAGTTGATTTTAAATCTAATAATACCATGATAGCAACCTAAGGGTGATATACTGATTTTCCTGACAGGTAGAGAAGAAATTGATGAAGTCTGTTCAAGTTTATTAGAAGAATCCAATCGAATTCCAACTTTAGGTTTAAAATTAAAAGTGATTCCATTTCATGCTGGTTTAAGTTCAGAAGAACAATTATATGCATTCGAACCTCAAAGATCGGATATCCGAAAGATTATTGTAGCTACAAATGTAGCTGAAGCTAGTGTGACTATCGATGGAATTGTTTATGTGATCGATTCAGGTTTAGTTAAAGTTTAGCGGTTTGTCTAATCGATCTGTCCCTGTAAATCATTCGATCATCAATTTTCTAAAGTTTTCAAACCTTTTTTTCGTTTTTCGTTTTTCTTTCTTTAGGTAAAAATGTTTAATCCTTTAAAGGAAATGAATGTTTTAACTATCGTACCTGTTTCAAAAGCTTCAGCAATTCAAAGAGCAGGTAGAGCAGGTCGAACCAAGGCTGGAAAATGTTTTAGATTATATACAAAAGAAACTTTTGAAAGTTTGGATCATCAATCCACACCTGAGATCTCTAGAATCGAACTTAGTAAAATGATTTTAGAACTTAAAGCTTTAGGTATCACGAATGTGGTTAGAGGATTTGATTTTGTAGATTCGCCCAATAGTTTATTAATCGAACGCGGTTTAGAATTCTTGGTGGCTTTGGGCGCTTTAGATTTAAATGGAAATTTAACGGATGAAATCGGGTTGAAAATGGCTGAGATGCCAATTGATCCTATGATGGCTAAAATTGTAAGTGTTCTTTTGGAATCCATCTCTTGAACGTTCAGGAGTGGGTTTAGGTTTGATTTTCAAGAGATTTAAACTGAAAGATTGACAATGTTCTCATTTTTGAATCAACAAGCTTTTACATTCTGAAAAGTTTGGTTGTTCTGAAGAGATTTTAACGATTGCTGCTATGACTTCAGTTCAGGTGATTTGGTTTTTGAATGAGTCCTTTCCTAACTATCCTAAACTGATGTTCGATTGATAAACTGATGATGATTTAAAACGTTGAGTATTTTTAGAATGTATTTATGATCGGAGGTGAATTTGATGTTCAAGGTGAATTAAGTAGAAGAAAATTTACTGCAACTGAAGGAGATCATTTAACCTACTTGAACGTATATAATGCGTTCATCAAAGTAGGAAGATCGACTTCTAAATGGTGTCAAAAGTATAGATTGAATTTCAAAGCTTTGAGTCGTGCTATTAGTATCAGATCTCAACTTAAGCAATATTTGAAAAAGTTTTCCATTCGATTGGTTTCAAGTGAAGATCCAATTAAGATTAGAATGAGTTTAGTTAGTGGATATTTTAGGAACTTGGCTAGGTTTAATGAAGATGGTAGTTACTCTAGTGTGAGAGATGGGACTGTAAGTTTTTGATCTGATTGAATGCTTTTTCTTTGTAGGATGAGGAATTAATTTTATTTTTTTTGGTTGGGGTCGGATCGGATTAGGTTTTACATGTTCATCCTTCTTCTGTAATGTTTAATCGAAAACCTGAAACTGGTTGGGTAATCTTTCATGAGCTAATGGAAACCAAAAAACGGTTTATCAGAGATTTAACGGTTATTGAACCAGATTGGTTACCTGAGCGTGAGTGAATTAAACTCTATGATGATTATTTTGGTGTTTTGGATGAGTAGTCAAAATTGATAATTTGTTTTAATGATCTTTGGGTGTGATGATTTAGTTGCTGGACATTATTATCAAGTTTTGAATAAGAAGGCTCAGGTTGATAACTGATTGATTGTTTGATTTTGGAAATACTAAATGGTCAGGAATGTCTTGTGCGTAGATATATACTTTCTTTGTATGTATGGGATCAGTGATATTTTAATGGGTTGAGTATATGAATAAGTGTGTAAAAAATAGCCTTTCATCAAGTTTGAAATTTGTCACCAAGAACACACAGGGAATACAAATATACCATCATGATTGCCTGAATCTTGTGTTAGGATGTGATGAGATCCTGGTCAAAAACTTTTGAGGAAAGCTTCATGAAAGATAACAAAAGAATTGTAAGGTTACCTTTTTGTGTTTCTGATTAAATTACAATGAAAATGATGGATGAAGGAGAAGTTTTCTTTGGAGAAGGTCATGATGATTTCAAAATAGGAAAGTTTTTTTTGGTAAGTTAGAATTAAGTTTGAGGTATACTTAATGATGTTTATGCTCATGATTTGATTCATGTGAAGGGCTGTGCATGTATAGGGCCAAAATGAATAAAAGGAGATGTAAGAGATAACAAACCTGATAAGATATGGTACAAAGAGAATGGGAATTGGATCTAATGAGTCAGTCAGCTATCATCTTATTCTGAATCCAACTGTACCACATGCACTGCATACCACAACACCTTCAAGTTCCAGCTGATGAACGGAGCTAGGTATTAGGTCACAGCCTGAGATTTTTAGCAAGGTATCTTTTAATGATATGTTTCTAGTCATCCAAAAATGGGCAGTCTTCTGGATATGTGTTTGCTCCTAGATTGTACTGTAAGGTTCAGTTGGATGAGCCTTCACTGTAGATCTGGGAGACAGCTCAAAAGCTTGAAGTCACCCATAAAAAGACTCTATCTATTCCAAACTGACTCAAAGTAGGACAGTCTCCTCAGTATCAGTATCTGAACAATGTCAAGTACACAAGAAAGAGAAATCACAAAAGAACTGAAAAGGTATCTTACCTGACTCCGAGTAGGAGAGTCTCATAAGGAGAAGAGCCTCTCAGGAATCAGGGCAAATGAAACAACTACACTAATCTCTAAACCCATGAGTCCCTGTACCACTAGCTTGGAAGGCCATACCCTTTGTCAGCCTGTCCCTGAGTACTAGACCATAGTACCATTGGGAAATGTATGCTAATAAAAACATCAAAAATAATAATTACAACTCAAGACTCAGTCTCAAGAGTCAAGTTACATATGGATTTGCATATGTAACATGTGCATAAATGATATGAAAGAGTGTTTATGAACACAACTTTTATATAACCAAAAACTACATATATTTCACAGCTGTAATGCATATGTAACAAGTGAAATATACTTATAAAGCAATAGTAAGAGCATCCGCACTCGTTTGCGGTATGTTTAGGTATCTTTTGAGGTACCTACCTGTACAGTAAGGTAAAAGTTACTGATTTTGTACAAATTCCACACTTGTGTACAGTATCTGCCACATGGTAATTGTTACACCCCAATTAAGCAGCCATCAAGGATAATGCATGAGGTAAGGTATGATTATATTTACCTTTGGCTTACCTCAAATTGATCAAAACATTTGGTATCGCAGGTCTACTTTTCCACCGGTGTGGAAAAAGCCCTGCGGTTGTGGTAAATTTACACTTACCGCACTCAATTTACCGCACAAGTGCGGATGCTCTAACAGTATTTCTGTGAGAAACCTAACCTTGAAACCAGAATCTGAACACACCTGTAGTGTGAAGGAATTCCAAGGTGCAGACTATAAAAACCTTGAAGATCCAATCATTTGTAAAGATCATCACATTATCATACAACAACTTTACAAATAGTTTGATTCATTTTCTTAAAACCTTTAAACTTTGCTCATCATAGATATAATCTTTGAAGCAATCCTGGCTCGCAGCGTTGCCAGAAGCGCCGGGCAGCGCGGAGCGCAGCGCCAGGCGCAGACACTCCGTTCCCTGGAAAATTCGGCCTCGGGGCATTCCGTCTCCAGCTACCTTTTGGTCCCCCCAAATTTGGGCCGTTGCGCTTTCCGCTGACCAGCTCAGCCACGGAATACCCCATGTCCAATCCTACAGCCAGCCCTCGCCAGCCTCAAAGCCACCAATCAAAGCTTTCAAACCACCTTGTTTCCATCGGATCCTCAACAACTTTTCTCGCCAGAGTCTGCGATAGGCCAGGATTGTTCTACGCCATGGACTTTTGTAGTATGATCTACTTTTAGTTCTTGTTTTCATCTTTTGACTTGGATTTTACTTGAATTTCTCTTTAATTTTTGTTTTCTTTACTCTCATTTACAACCAATTAACAATATAGCTTTTGTTTTCTCTTTCTTGTGAGGGTGGAGTGCTCTCTTGGAGTACTCTGGGCTCACTAAAGTTGGAATTATGTAATTTATAATAAATTTATTTATTTCTTTATTTCAAATATGTATTGGTTACAATATGAAACAATGAGTATAATTTATGATGATGGGAGGAAAGGACTAACAGTCTGTTGGACAAATCCAGACAGACTACAGTTAGATGACTCCTTAAAAGGAGATTTATAATTATAATATAAAAGTTATAATTTGATGAAGGTTGGATCCAAGACCTTCCTTTAATCTTTATATTAACAGATTAAAGAGTGAGTAAAGATCACTAATCTGGTTGTTCTTAAAGTCACCAACTTGGGGTTGTTCTTAAGGTCACCAACCTGAAGTTCTTCTTAAGGTCACTAACCTGAGTTGTTAAGGTCACTAACCTAGAGTGTTTCTATTTAGGGGAAATAGAGGATCCAGAGGAGTGAAGGGTATATTACTTACTTTTAATCAAGGAACTGATTTAAGTTATAGAAGTTAATCACTAGCCTTATAATTATAAGACTCTTGATTTTATACTTCAGTTGAACTTTGATTAGTTCTTAAAAGTGGAGTGTAATAATTGCTTGGGGGATTCTCTGAGGTTGAGAGAGAGGGTTTATATATTCCTCTTTCTTAACCTAATCTTTTGTGATATTTGTTTGTATCACTATTTTGGTTTGCATGGTGCTTTCCAATTATTATTGGTTATGGTTGTTAAGGTTTAAGTTTATTGTATGTCTTATTTGATATAAGCATATTCAGCTTTTGACACTGAATTATGAGATTTATTGTGGTTTATGGGTTTTTACATATGTGTTACATGTTGTGTTTATTATGTACATGTATGTAATTAAGTATGTTTTAACTCTTGACACTGAGTTATGAGATGTATCATGTTTATGGGGTTATTACATATGTGTTACATATTGTGTTTAATGTTTATATGTATGTAATTATGGTTTTAGGGGTTTATTGTATCTTTAAGTCATCCTTTGAGTACATGTACATGTGCTCAGGGTTGACATTTCTTGACTCTCATTAACAGTATCAATTTCAATTTAATCAGATTTTTTTTCAAAAAAAAATAGTTTCTTTTTTGCCCGCAGCGCTGCGAAGCTCAGCAAGAGAAAAGTTGAGTTTCCAGCTTTTTTTTGTGCCAGCCCCATTCCCTCAGTTAACCTTAGAGCTACCAAGTTTGAGGCCTCTGCATTTTAGTTGCGCTTCCCAATCTACGGCTAGCAGCGCTGGGCAGCACTGCAAGCCAGGATTGTTTGAAGGCCTGATTCTAAAACTTTTAGAACTTCTACTTTGTCTCTTGTTGCTCATACTGTATGTGCAAATCCATCTTAGTTCCTGATTAGACTCCATAATCAGCAGAACTTGTAATATCCATTTGTGGGATTACACCTCAGGAAGTAGTCCTTGAGTATTGCTTGTATCAGACAAGGGATTATTCTGATATAAGAACTAAATCTACGGGGAGCCTCTATTAGTCAGAGTGTAAAGTTCCCAGTGTTACGACAGACTTTAACACTACCTTCATTGATCATTCTTTGGACAAGAAGTGATTCAATCTAGGATTGGGGACTGTGTATCAGTTTGCTCTTAATAAATCATTGTTAACAAAACAATGATCCCTTATAATCCCAGGGCTAGAACCTTTCTTCAAAGGTCAACTGACTAAAGTCTTTACTTGCTTATTTCAAGTAAAGCTCCAGAGCCCAACTGCATACTAGCTCAAACTTGTAGATTGTAATCTCTACAAGTTCAATAGAATCTATACAAACTTCTATATCCTCTTTTTAGTGCCACTACTAGCCTAACAGAAGCTAGTAACCTCACGCCCTTACATGTACTCACACCCTTAGATGTACTCACACCATTTTTTATTGAAATAGGTGAATGAACTCTAGGACCTGAGTAGTGAGAACCAATCGTGGTCAATAGTAGAGATGATGGCGTTGATATGTTCCAAGGCAATTTGGCATTAATCTTGAATGAAGGTGAGACAGCAATAGGTATCTTGAGTTCCGTAAAGCCAATTCAACACAAGATGAAATGAGAGATATACTGATATACACAAGCAAACAATTAAATATTAAAATATCAACAAAGAACCAATGATGAGTAGAAGAGAAATTGTCTTGAGATAGAATGACTGATGTGTATGATAACAAATAACACAGGAAATGCAGATCTATCCTATCAATGAGGACGTAGAAACCAAGTAAACATATAGTAATATATCATATTTTCTCAAATCCGATGTAGTTGAACAAGAACATATGCAATTTAATTGCAACAATCATGAATGTTAGTCCTTCAAAGATAGTATTCTTTGATGGAAGTACAACTTTTTGGTCTTTGAAAATCTTTCTTGTTGATGATTGTCTTAGTTTGTATGATCAAAAGATTGTTCATGAGACTGAAGTGATATAGAGATGAAGTTGTGTAGAGTTTGTTTTAGATACATAGGTACTTCCAATAGGTATATCTATTTCAAGGGTTGATACCACTCTTTAAGCTGTTGAGCGACATTTGTCTGGAGGGTTTCCATTACTTTCTCATTTAAAGATTTTTTGACAAGATTGTTAGCAAGCTTCCTCTTCAAACTAGCTAAAAAATTATCGTAGCCTTTTCTGGTTACCGTATCCAACGGGTTATCAAGGGCTTCCCTGAGAGTTTTATGATCTTGAGGATTACCTACCCCAGCTTTTATCTTTTGACTTTCATACAAGATCTTCCAGTCATCCGTAGACTTTTGTAAATTGCTTCGTACTATTTTAAACATGTATTTGTTTAGATCAGGATAAATCTGTCTTAACACAGTCTGCCATTTTTCTCCTCTTTGAATCATATTCCAAGCAAGCTCAGCAATTGCTAACTGGGTTTGATGCAAAGAGACATCTAGACGAACATCAAATGGTTGAATTGTCATTATATATATTTTTGAGGTTGAGAGGTTCAACTTCAAATGATAATCTCACATACCTGTTGATTTTCCTGAATCTTGAGATACTACTGATGTATCTTTGTGTGAGAAGAGGAGGAAAAGTGAAAAACTTGAGTACCACAATGTACAACTAGGCCTTGAAGCGATAGAATACATACCGTGGAATGTAGGTCGTAAAACTAGAACACCAACATTTGATACAAGGAATCCAACTCAGTATGCGCAAGGGCAAAACCTGAAAAAATATCCAATGAGCTCACCTTTTAGCGGAGCTTGTGATTGAGTAGGAGAATAGTTCTCTGATCAATGTAGAAATAAAGTTTAGTAAAATCATCTGTGGCGCTTGAAAGATGATTCTAGATCGCTCACCATTTGGTAACACTTGTCCTTCTTCAGTCGAAAGGTTTTCTAATTAAGAAATGGATTGAAATCAATTGAAGGGTGTCAGATGCTTGCACTTTGAAAAAGCATCCAAAGCACTCACCTTTCAGCGCAGCTTGTGCTTCGGTAGGAACGTGGTTTTCTGATCAATGCACATATCAAAATTAGTGAATCCATCCGAAATGCTCGCGCTTCGAAAAGTTCTCTAGAGCCCTTACCTTTGAGCGTAGTTTGCGGTTCCATACTGCTAGAGATTGCGTGTCCACCTGTTGGATTCTCTTGAAGATCACTCAGATCATCGTGAAAGATATCATTGTCTTCATTCGAATGATCGCGCGGAGTTTTCGTGGCCTGATTACCCATCGTCTCATGATGATTTATTGTCAGTGAATCAGGTAGCGATTCATGAAGGGTTTTTGTCGCTGGATTAGCTGACGATTCATCAAGAAAGTCATTAAAAAATTTGGCTGCTTGATCAGTTATTGGTCTAGTAATGGGTGAAATATTATGTTAGCCGGAAGGCTTTGACAAACCAGTATATGATTTGCTTCGTACAATTTTACCAAAGCTGCTTCTGATCTATTAGACAATGGCATACGGGTTTCAACACATGAATATTCCATGGAATGGAAAAAATTACTAACAGATCTTTGGAACAAAGAGATTTGGTTGATCATTGCCTTCCACCAAAGTTTTAGTATCTTAGGTAACTGATTTTTCCACCGGGAAGATTTCACTTGATCGAATTCTTTTCCTGTTCCACGTATTGAGGTGGTCGACCTCTCAAACTTGTCGAGCTGTTCATCGCTCAGTAAGCTCTCACGACCCACTGGTGACACGGAATTGACTTCCAAAGGTGTGATTTTGCTTTTCTCAAGTCCACCGGATGATAAACCTTCATTTTTTAGTGGTGAAGTACTTGAAAATGTATGTGACTTGAGCGTGGTCGGTGATGATCCAACGGAGACCATCTCCTTGAGTTCAGATGTTGATGATTCTGCCAAGTGTGTGGCAGCAAGTGCCCGTCTTGCAAATTGGGCGCTGGTGCTATGCTTCGCATTGTGTGTACAAGGTATAACTAATGTGCTGGCGAAATATATGTTCCAGAAAATGACAAAGCTTCTCAAAAGCAAATGTCTTGGATGATGCATTGATGATGATGTTGAAGATCAAGTCTGTGGAGGAGTGTAAATTCATCGAAAGGACCTGAAGAGTGAAGTTGGGTAAGAACGTACCCCATCGTGAGTGGTCTTGTGACATCTTACGGAGTAAATCCCGTATTCGAAGTCTCCTCGCAGTCTCATTCCTTAAGCCGAGGATGACAAAGGCGATTGCAGCGTAAGGCGCTATTCAATCATTTTGATGAAACTCAGCAGTATTTACACCGCGTTGATATCTTCAACAATGCTATGAAACATTTGGAACGGTTCCATCGAAGTTCCCGTTCAGATTTCACGCGATGTGTAAATGTAACTGCTTGCTGCCAGAGTCCCGCGCATCCCCGCAGTGCTAGATCGTCTCATCGCTTGGTGATCGAACGAGACGAGAACTGGGTCCTCGAGAGTTTTAGAAATAATGATTTCTGCGTGAAACCCATCATACATAGGTTAGTACAATTCACGCAGATGATGGGGAATATATTGGAGAAGCTTAATAGCCTGTCTCCATGCTATGGCCAGTTTGGTCACTTGATGGTGGGTCGGTGAGTAAGTAATGAATCTGAGAACAAAGGACGGGATGATGGAGTCTTATCTTATGAGCCTTGGTTGGGTGAAGGACTGGTCTTGAGAGCTGTGTTCATCTTTCTATGGTTGATTTTGCCTGAATTTCAATAGCATGTGCAACCTTACGGCAAATGAGGGCATGTAGAGATCTCATCCCGCTAGATACATGATCCTCATAGTGTGCTTCAGAGCTTTTGCTGAAATAGTTGTGCTCAATTTTGATTGAACTTCTACAGGCACCATTTGAGAACAATGCTTGTGTCAAATCTTGGGCATTAGAGCATCCCCAGCGGTCCCCCGACTGTGCGAGGTCTGAAACAGACCCCCGATCCTGAGTTTTGGATGTAGGGGGTCAAAAAACACACCTCGCCCAGCGGTGTACCTCAAACTTTTGGGTGTACCTAGAATCGAGGGTCACATAATAAATTGTGTTCAAAGGTATGTTTGGGTATTTTGGAGCTGTTTCAACTACACAAGCATCAAGGGGCAAGTTCATGGAAATCTGTTCAGAGACTCTTTGGGGACTCTATAAGATCTTTATCATGCATGCACGTTGACGTGCTACAACACAGATATAGACATGGTGTATGATATGAAGGTTTTCATGAGATTGGAGTGGTATAGAGGTGTTGTTAATTGGATGTACTTTGTTCATAATTTTTTCAACAAATTTCTATCATAATGATTTTATTAAGATGATGAATTCTAGACCATTTTATCTTTCTCTTACGGTCATGACATCACACTTCTCCCATGAATCATTTGTCTCCTTCTCCAATCTATTTTACATGTACCATGGTGACAAGAGCTCTATGATGTATGAGAATGATTGTGTTCCTACCTTGTAGTCTCTTTTTCTCATCCATCCTTATCTATTGTCTCTCGTACCATCAGGTAAATTTGCTTTTCATCACACGCGTGTTATCTATCAGCTTTACGGAGAACTTCTTGTGTTCTTGCGAGGCCTAACCTCATAAATTTTTCTCCCACTTGGTAAGCAATTGGAGCGAATTATCCTTAAGCTTTTCTATCGACTTCATAGTTGAGAAACGTTTCACCCATGGATTGTCCATTTTCTCACCCAGGAATTCCAAGAGATAATCGTATCCCTTTCTAGCCGCCTCATCCTGTGGGTTATCAAGGGCCTGCCTGAGAGTTTGATGATCTTGAAGCTTAATTCCCCCGTTTGTTCTTCCTTGCCTCTGATAAATGAACTCCCAATTGTCGAGTTCTTTTTGTAAAGCTTTTCTCGTTGGCGCCGACAAGAACCCATATAATTTACCAGGATAAACTTGATCTAACACGGTGTCCCATCTCTCTCCTCTTTGCATCATTTTCCAAGAAAGCTCAGCGATTAATAATTTAGTTTGTTGCAAAGCTGTTTCTGGATGTGTATTGCCGTTGCACCATAGTCAGATTTATTTGGGTTTCGGGAAGTTGAACTCGAATTCGGATCCAACTGTCACATACCTTTTTTACTGGACAAAATTGGAGATTCTACGATTGTTTTTTTTGTGTGAGACGAGCAGGAAAATTGGAAGCCTTAGTACTAAAATAATATTGCGTGTTTGAGGAACAGTCAACTTACCCCGAAATGTAGGGCGATAAACTTGATCCACAGCATTTTTTATGGGCTCAGGATGAGTCGTTGATGATTTAGTGGCAGCTGTTGATGGGTTGGATGCGCGAGCAGTTGATGATGCTTCGGTGGTAGCTGGCAATGGCTTGGCAGAGAAGGCGTTCGATGATGGTTCAGGAATTTTTGAAATTGCTTTGGCGGTGAGGGCAGTTATAGATGGTTCAGGGATAGCTGAAAATAGGTCGGCCTTTGGGGGATGGATGCCTGACCAATGAATAGATCATACTCAGTAAATATTCCCACCGGTAGAGCTTGGAAGATATTCAATGGGATCACCTGCTATCGAAGCTTGTGATACAGTAGGAGAATGGTTCTCTGATCAATAAAGGAGTGAAAATCAGTAAAATCATTCGTTGCATTTGAAATACTTTTTCAAGTCTCCCACCTTGTGAAGATGTGTGTACTCCTTCGCGCGGGATGTTTTCTGATTGAAAAATGAGTTAGATTGAGTCAAAGGAATGCAGAGGATTGAAAATGAATTCAAACTACACACCCTGTCGCGCAGCTTGTCCTTGAGTAGGTACATGGTTTTCTGATCAATAAGAAAATAGGATTTAGTTATCTGTCAAAATGATCGCGCTTGAAAAGAGTATCTGAAGCCCTCACCTTCGAGTCGAGATTGCTCTTCATTGAGAAGGGCATCCAATCAATAAGTAGATTGAAAGTTGTCAGAGGGTTTCAGGTGTGCTTGCAAAAGGCACAAGATCACCCACCTATCGACGCAGCCTTTTCTTCAACAGTAGGGTTGTCTGATCAATCATTTATAAATCAATACAATTCAACATGATCTATCAAAGTAGCTGCAATCTCAACATGTTTCTGGAGCACTCACCTTTCGGAACAACTTGTGTTTTTTCAGGGGAAATGTTCGCTGATCAACCAGGAAATCAAGTTGGATTAAAAATGGTTCAAGTTTCTGCAATTGAAGATGAAGTTAACATGTTCTCACCTTTTAGAGCAGCTTGTGCTTTGGTAGGTACATGGTTTTCTGATCAATAGGGAGTGCAAATTTAATTATATCAGTCAAAATGATCGCGCTTCAAAAAAGTCTCTCGATTTCACACCTTTGAGTAAAGCTGCCTCTTAAGTGCAAAGGTTATCCAGTCGTTAGGTAGATTAAATTTTGTCAGTGCGTTCGAGATGTGCTTGAAAAAGGCACAAGATCACCAACCTTTCAACGCAGCCGTTCCTTCAGCAGCAGGTTTGTCTGATGAATCATCAATAAATGCATACAATTCAGTATGATCCATCAAGGTGGACGAAAATACTTCTGAAATCCTCACCTTTCGGAACGACTTGTGCTTCTTCAGGGGCAAGTTTTGCTAATCAACAATCAAATTGAGTCAAAAACGGTTTAGATTCCTGCAATTGACAATTGAGTTTCGACGTGCCCACCTTTTGGCGCAGCTTGTGCTGTGGTAGGTACATGGTTTTCTGATCAATACGCAAACCAAATTTACATAGCTCAGTCGAAATGATCGCGCTAGCAAATGGGTCATTGAGCCCTCACCTTTAAGTAGAGCTTGATCTTCCGTGGAAAGGTTTCATGAGAGGATAAATCAAATTACGTCAGAGGGGATCAGATTCTCGAGCTTCAAAATGGTCTTGAGATTACTCACCTTTGGGGGCAACATGGTCTTCGGAAGGGAGGGGTTCTGGTCAATAATTGAGAGATGGATACGATTCAGAATGATCCATAAACCGGGACACAATCAAAAAGCTTATGGAGCCCTGACCTTTCGGAACAACTTGTGATTCTTCTGGGGAAATTTTTTCTACACGAACCAAATCAAATTTAATCAACTCGGTCCAGATGACTATACTTGACGAAAGGTTTTCAACGTGCCCACCTTGTAGCGAAACTTGCGATGCCGCGGGTATACGGTTTTCTGCTCAATAAATAAAACAAATTCATTCAAGTCATTCGAAATGATCGCGCTTGAAAAAGACTTATGGACCCCTCACCTTTGAGACGAGGTTCCGGTTCCGTCCTGAGAGAGGTCTCATGTTCATCCGGTGGATGATCTTGAAGATCACTCAAAGCGTCGTGAAAGACGTCATCGTCCTCATCCAAAGGACCATGCGGAATTTTGCTCGCTTGGTTCGCTACCGGGTCATGAGTATTGGTTGTCAGTGGATCAGGTATCGATTTCAGTGGATCAGGTATCGATTCATGAGGAGCTTTTGTCACTTCATCAGCTGTTGATTTGGTGGAAAATTTCGTTCCTTGATCAGGCATGGTGTCGGAAGGAGTCCTTGTTACTTGATGAACTGTGGATTCATGAGGAGTTTTTGTCACTTCATCGGCTGTTGATTTGTGAAGAATTTTCGTTCCTTGATCAGGTGTGGTGTGGAGAGGAGTGTTGATCGCTTGATGAACTGTGGATTCATGAGGAGGCTTTGTCACTTCTTCGACTGAGGTTTGTCTGGGAATTGTGGTCGCTGAATCATCTATGGGTACATGAGGGATCCTTGGCACTTGAGCAGATATCGATTCATCATGAAGCTCGGTCCCTTGATTGACTATCGATCTATCGCTGGGTGAAACGACATGTGTGCTGGAAAACTTTGACAAAACGGTATATGATCTGCTTGATACGATTTTACTAAGGTTTCTTTTGATCTATGAGATCATGGCATACGAGTTGCACATCAGCTGTTGGTGAATAGGTACTCCATAGAGTAAAGGGGATCACTGACAGATTTTGATAACGAGGAGAATTTATTGATTATTGTCTTCCACCAAGATTTTAAAATCTCAGGTAAGTGACTTTTCCACCATGAATCGTTCACTTCATCTAACTTTTGTCCTTTTTCACCAATTGAGATAGTTGACGCGCCAGACTTCTTTAGCTGTTCGCCGCTCAGTGAGCCCTCGTGACTCCATTGTGAGAAGGAATCTCCTTCTACAAGCGCGATCTTGTTCTTTCCACGAGAGAAACCCTTGTATTTCAGTGGTGAATAACTTGGAAACGAATCAGTCTTGAGCATAGTTGGTAACACAGGAGCCACATTCTTGGATTCATATGTTGATTCAACTGCCAAGTGTGCGGTGAAAAGTGATCGTCTGGCAAACTGCGCGCTGATACTGTGTACGCCATTTTCTGCTGGTATGACTAATGAGCTGGTGAAACATATGCTCCAGAAGATGAGAAAATTTCTCAAATGGAAATGTCTTTGATGATTCATTGATGTTGATGTTAAGGATCGTGACTATCAAGAAGTGTCAATTAGGCGTAGGTTAATGAATGACTACCTGTGAGGTTGAGATCTTTTGTGAATTCGAACAGAGAAAAAAATAAAGAGTGAAGTTGGACCAAGACGTATCCCATCAGTAAAACAAGTCTTGTCATAGTTCTGTGGGGTATTTCATGTTGTATCCAAAGCGTCTTAACGCGTCCTAATCCTCAACCCGGAAAGACAAATGCGATTCCAGGCAATTCCGGAGGTACATAAATAGTCCAACCTGATGAAACTCCGCAGGTTTTGTATTTACACCGCGTTGGTATCCCCGGCAATGTGCACCATGAAACGTTGTGACCGGCGTTACTCACATCCAGGTGCGCTTCCGTCGAGTTCCCCTCCAGATTTCTCGCTGTGTGAAATTGCCCACTACATACCACGGTCACCGCGCACCCGCTCACGGTATGAAGCCGTCGCATGACTTGGTGATCGAACGAAATGAAGCCAGGATTCTGACGGATTCTCGGGAACAATGATCCCCCCGGAAACGAACATAGCATACACATTTAACTCACGTAGACAAGGAGGTCCAGCTTTGAGGAGTTTCACCGCCAATGTGTCTCAGGACTCCAGGTGAGACCCGGGCCCGGAGCCCCGTCGGGTATTCGTCGGATGCGGATGTCAGATGGGACCTTGGGGCCATCCTGTATCCGGATACTCCGGCTGGGTTGGTAGTCAAACATGTGGGTCCAAAAAAACAATATCCAACGGATATTTGATATTTTTGCAAGGGTGTTGGCGTGTATTTGAAAAGACTGTAGATGACAAAAAACAATAGAGTTGACTTGCTGTTTCCAAAAGTCTAACACATCAGTGTTGCGGGGTTCTACCTTATCACCAAGGTATTGAGCAATGTCATTGGCAATTGAGTGTATCTGTGGAGCGTTTCTGGTGCCAAATATTACTGCTTCAAAATATTGGGAAGTTGCTGTTGTAGTGGCCTTTCTTCTGGTGGTTTCTGGAATCATGATGGGTTCATTGGTTTTGTATTTTTGGTCTGGGTTTGGCAAGCACCTTTGTGAAGTAATTTTTGAGTTTATTGATACTTTTTGGAAGAAGGGCCTAATGGATTGTGATTGTATTGTTGAACAATCTATGCAAACATTAAATCAATCAAATTATTAATATGAATAATAAAAGTGTTATTATATGAAACAATACTTACAGATTTCAATCCTTTTGACACTATAACATAAATTGGAACTACTTGATGCATTGTTGGGAACTTTGATTTGCAAAGTAAGTTGATTGTCTATCTGAGTAGTTCCAAGAAGTCACACATTTGATTGACATAATCCCATTCAAGGGAGTTCATAGAAAACATCTGGAAGTCTTGACCCTTGCAGAACTCATCACATGAGCCTTGCAAACGCAGGAGTCTCTGGAACATGTGATAAGATGACTTCCACCAGGTGTAAACATTGACAATGAGCTTAGTTGAAGTCTGCATGGGTGATTTTCAAGGTGGAAGGGCATGGTTGGTAGCTGAATCTTCAATCATGTAAGCCACAGCAGCATCTTTGATTTGAATTTTGGCTGCTCAGTTGCTTGTGGCATCTTCATTGGCAGGATGGGTTATGGCACTTTTCAAATGGTTTGCATTGACAGAGATATTGTCAAGTTGATGTGGCATCTTGACAATATTTGCAAATGATAGAGACTGTTGAGGGCTAGTTTGGATACAGGTTATCAGACCATGGCATTGGTATAAATTGTCTTGAGATTAACTTGATTCACATCTGGAGGATTGAAAATCATGTATGTTTGTCATTTGTTCATCACATTGATCTTCATGTTTGAGTATATCACTAAAGACCTTAAGCCCTTCTTTGGCAGCAAGGTTGATCATGTGGGCTACACATCCATGAACTTGAGTTGTGTGATAAAAGTTGATGCTATTCAACATTCCAACGGCTTGACCAATTGCTGAATTTGTACCTACATTTATGGTATACAAATATCTCATCTGTGAAATTTCATATAGTTTGACAGAGTGTTTCACAGAACAACAAAAACTCAGACTTTGGCGGGATCTGTTGTTCTGTTGTTCTGGATACTTTGTATGCCTCTTTGATGTTGTTGCTGGTCACCTACACTTGTCATCTTGGTTTCTTCTAAGCTTGTTCTTCCCTTGTCATTGCTCATCTCTCTTCTTCAAACCACACCCAGGAACCCTCTTGGGTTGTCAAATAGGGTGGTGTTTGTAAGGAAAGACTGCAAAAGTTTTAAATTAAATGAAGCTGTCAACTTTCAGACAGTTGAAATTGGAAACGGAACACCAGAGGGAAAATCAGACGAAATTTTCATCTGTGAAACATACTGACAAATTATCTGAAATTTCACAGGAAAAGATATTTGTATACCATAATTATCTGTGGTCATGGCGTTCAACTTCTTAGATAGATTGTACTTGTCCAGATACAAAATGATGATGCTAGCAAGGTTCTTGGCATCATGTGCGCCTGAAACAGAGTATCAGTGAACAAATCTTGGAAGTCAAGAAAAAGAAATCACCTTTAAGCTGTTGGTCCAGTTGTCAAATGGACCAGAAGTAGCCAGATACTTGTTGAAGCTCAGCTTGACTCAGGACTATGGCAAGTTTAGGCACTGGATGGTTTGGTAAGTATAACTGGGACTATGTAAACAATGGGTTACATAGTAGGAGGTGCATACTAAGATTCCAGGGATCTTACAATCAAAATTTGGAGGCCACAAAGATTTTCAAATAATTTTGAATTGTGGAGGAATGTGTTCAAAATGTTCAACTTGACAAATAACCTTCAATTTCCCCTGTTGTGGTCATCTTGTTTAGCTTTAGAAATGTTTGTATTGTCCTATTGTTGGTGGATTTTTGATCAGATATTTTGTTGATTAGTCAATTTTAATGCTGACACATCTTTGTTTTGCTGGCATTATGGTATTGGTCACAACTTACAAGCAGGTCTTGTCAAACAAGCTAACAGAGTACCTATAGCTATAGGAAGGTGTGTATCATAAGAGAACAGATCTTCCTTGATTTCCAGTCTCCTATTTGACTATCCCTGAGTCTGTCATTCACTCACTCAAATGTACAGCTTTATGTGCAGCTTCTTGTGGAGGGTTCCAATATTATATGTACTCTTATTTATGATTACAGCTTACTACAAGCAGATCTCAATGTTTTGATTTAAAGTCTTCTTCCTGAAAAGAAAGGTTTATAGAGCAACTGGTTGTCAATGGACCAGAGCAGAACAGCTTGATTTCCTTTGAATACTTCCTAAGTAAAATTACCTAACTTAACACAAGCCCCAATTCTTACAGGATTACTTTGACCTTGCAAGCTTGGTGGCCTGGAGAGGGACTTGCAACTTACCAGATAATTTTGGTGAGCAAGCAGGGGCCCAAAAAGTTCTGCTCCTCTACAGACTCACATCCTCCGTAGTTGGTGCACTATACTGCTTCTGAGGAGGGAAAAACGTTCAGATCCAGGAAATGAACCACCTTGCTTTTTGAATGAAGTTCATTGAGCCATTCTCAGTCCTCTTGCAAGCAAAATAGGAAGAGTCATGTCAAAATGTCATTTCAAAAATAGAGTTGTTGCCTGCAATCAAATTTCAACTTCCAAAACTTCTGGTATCTCTTGAGAAAGCTCATAGTGAGATACAGGAAATCTGAATAGACAGATTTGAAGTGAATCTTCACAAGAAGCTCCAGTTTGGAATGGGCACAGAGGTTGATTGAGACAAAGTGGGAGGTTTTGAGGTTTTAAAAAACCTCCCAGCCAAACTCAAATTTGGAACCCCCTGCTGCCCACCAAGCTACCAAGACCAACAGATAAGTTGTAAGTACCTCTCCAGACACCCGAGCTTGCAAGGAAAAAGTGTCTGACTATGGGACTAAGTTAAGTCAGTTAGATTACGCTGAACATGCCTCATGACATAAGTTGACATAAGTCACAGCCAAACCCAACTGGTTAATAATGTTGAAGTCACTTGTGCATTAAAACTTTGGTTGAGGATTGATCATTAAACAATTACCTAAACTCTGAAGGTGTGAGCTAGAAATGGATTTTTGTTTTGACTGAAGTGAGTAACTATGTTCAACTTACAGATATCATCCCTTGGACCAATTTGCAAGCCATTGTCACCTTTCAAGGCTTTGATCACAAGAAAACTCATCTTTGCAAGCCTAGCAGAATTGTAAATTTTCTAATACACACTAATCTGAGCTTTTCAAAATCTATTTAGTATTTTACCTGATACGCTCAAGATAAGGAGTATGCCACAATCTTGTTTTTCTACCTACAGATAAGTGATGGGGATAATAGTATGATAAGGGTAGTAGATTGTTGTAATTTGCTTCTGAGAACATTGATCAGTAGGAATCACATAATCCAAAAGACCAAACTTCATCTTTTAAGGATCTTCGACAATGTCTGATTTTTTAGGCTTTGGCTCTTCCTTGTTAGAAACACCGGACTCAGACTTAGATCTTGCATCACGAGATTTTGACTGCAGCTCCAAATTTTTATGTCCATTATGCCGTAGTTTCTGACCTTCTGAAACAATCGCATTCGAACTTGAATCCTCGTCTACCACAATCCCTAAGCCTTCCTCAGCGGCTAAAGAGACCACATGTTCGAGAGGTACGAATCCATCGTGATCGACATCCAGTTTATCGATGAGCACTTCGATCGCCTCGTCCGATGGCCTGTTATTCAAGCACATCAGTTACTTTTGCTCCTTATGCGAAAGGCTGGGGTGCACTCACCGATGTTTGATTGCGCCAAGTCCTTTCCGTAAATCATCAACACTTATGTTTCCATCTTGTCCAATGTTGATCTGATGCATCCTATTTCCAACTTGTTTGTCGTACTCTTCTAGTTGAGTATCAATTTCGTGAATCATCTTTTGAATACTCTTGACCAGTCCTGTGGATGCGGTGTTCTCGGGCTATGACAGACATCACGAAGAGGGGGAGAGTCAGTTCGATTCTCAATGATGTCTGCGAAAAACTCATAACTTACGTCCTGCGCTGCCTCTTGATTCTCTTCAACCAATTTCTTTAGCTCAGTTTTCTCCTGTAACACACTTGATTTCGCGCTCAAGATCGATAGAGCTTCTCCAAGCTCATGAAGCTGTTCAGATGTCATTCTGACATTATCAGGATCCACTGTTTCGGCTTCAGATTGACTTTCAGGTATTTTATCTAAAGCCACTTCGACCACTTTTTCCATCTTCTCTAATTCTTCAGCTTCTGCCTTTTGACTTCTTTCAAGTTCACGTTGTGCCTTTCGTGCCTCTTCTTCTCTTAATTCTTGTTCACTTTCGTCTGCAATCAGTTCTTCCTGTTCTTCTAAGACTGCGAGACGCTGCTTGTTGGTCACTGTGTCATGCGAAACCTCCAGTTCGGCTTCGTTAAGCTGGATCAAATTGAGTCATCACACTCCGGTTAGTTTCACGCTATGCATTTGACTCAAATGACCACGATAGCTGGAAAACCCACCAAAGTATCTGGAAGACTACTCAAAGCATCCTTAAGGCTCTCAAGGGTACTATCTCCCTTTTCACTATCACCGCCTCGGTTGAAAGCAAAGGCTCGACCAAGGATCAAAAGAGTTGCACTAAGTCCACGGTGAAGATGCAAATCGATCCACTGCTCTAATTCCTTTCGAAGTTCAGTTTCATCTACGCTCATTGATCTTATGCCACGAGATTGACATGCGTGCCGAAGCTCAGTTCCAGAGAGTGACTCGATTCCTTCCGCATCGATCAGTGCGTCATCTGCTGCCAAATGTCGCATTCGGTTACGGATCGTATAACGCAGGAAATTATCTGTACCGAATGCATTGATGTTCATATATCTAAATCAACGCAAAGATAGTTAGAGAGATTCAGCTTCACCTTTGGTCAACTTGGGAAGTGATCGATCAGGTGGAAATGACATGAGATTCAAAAGAATTGACTCACCTGCACATACTGACAAGTTGAGGACGCGAAAGATTGTCAAGTGTGAGATCATCCTCAAACAAACGAGCCACCTTAACGACATCATCCATACTAGGTTTTTCTCCTGTACTACGAACTTTCCTAAAGAATTCTTTAAATTCTTCGGTTTCTTTTACTCTTTTACTCATTCCACTCTCTCGTAAAGTTTCTTGTAAGAACTTGGCCATCTCCAGTCGTACTTTCAACAACTTTCGTTTTTTCTCTAGTTCTTTAGATTCATCTCGGAATGTTGAAGGTAACATGTTAGGGAACAGTTTGAGGGCTACTGGTAGTAAAAGTTCCATGAAAGGGACGATGAGGAAGACAGAGAACGGGATCAGTCGTAATAGATCGGTCGTAGTCCTTTTGAGCTGTGTAAGGGGCGAGAACGATATGATCAGTGATCTGGTGAGCTGCTAACTCAGATTTCGAAGAAAGTTTATCATAGACTGCACACTTGACGTTTCTCTCTACGTGTCAATTTTTTACCTCTCAATAATTTCATTTGGTACTTTGCACTCAGTCGGATTTCCTTCCCTAAGAGTTTCGTTCCATGCCAATAATGTGAAGCTTCCGTTTTAACTTTAACCCATATCTTTTGCATTCGAGTTTGATCCGAAGCAGAGGGACGAGAAACAGCTTTCTGAGATGAGCTTTCATCTTTTTCTTGATTAGCAGGTGAAGAATTAAAACGAGATGGGAAGACGAATGGGTCTATTTTTTGAAAACGATGTTGAAGGAAGGGGGAATAAGAAGAGGCGAAAAGGTGAGATCGAGATGAAATAGAGGATTGGGTGTGAAACCGATTTTGTCCTTGAAAGGATAAAAGTGACTGATCTAAAATGAGAAATGCTTGTTAGTATCAGGCAAGTTCATCAACGGACTTCATCACGAGTCGATGTCACTTACGTCGACTGAGCAACAGACTCCCATTACGATGTATCGCGAGAGGAGGTAGTCGTCGACAGTATATCGCACTCATGTTGATACGAATGAGGTGTGACGTACAGTCACGGTGAACAGGATGAAAAATGTTTGGGCTTTATTGATGCAAAGCCTTGCAAAGCCCTAATGACCCCGATTATATGCAGTATGTATCAGCCTATGTAGTTTCTGACTCGCATCTTTGATGCCCATTCCCTTCGTCAACCTGAACTTGCAATCCTGCAGGATCATCACGACATGAAGGACATTCAGAACTGTAATCGATATTGCCATCGGCCTTTACTTACAACTACGGGATACAAACATGGATCCCGATTTTTTTTTCGGATTCTTGACAAAAACAAATGTTTTGCCGCATACTTTTCCCACCAGGATGAGCGCTGATAAGCTCTTATAATTAGCTCATTGGTGGGCAAGCCTTTCCAACGTTGTCCCCGGGATTAGGAATAGTTCGATCTTGAAAGCTTTGGTCCGTTAGAAGTGATATACGTTATCAGAGATTACAACTGCAATGGGCGGAGTTCACAAGCTGGGGGTTCAAAAGTAAAAGAAGTAACAGGGAGAGTTGCAACACAAGGACGAGTTTGTTTGAGCATGATTTAATGCATTAATTGGCCGTCCTAGAGTAGAGCTGATGACGACAATACTGAGGGGATAAGGCATTTGTACGTCTCATTGTTCAACAGTCACCCTGAAGACTTGTTGGTCCGCAAAGCCGAGCATTTCCCAACTGCAACTGCGTCCGCCTTTTACAGTCTGGCACCAATCTGAGTCACCCGATTTGTGAGCAATCACCGGCCGTCCTTTCACCGGTCATCCAATTCTGATAATGATAAATCAATATGGAATCATGAGGAAGAATCAATCAGATCAAGGTTTAGTTCCAAATCTTGATTTAAAATTTATATTCAGAAAATCAAGATCAAAGAAAACAAATTAAAATCCCATGATGATTAGTTCAAATAATTATCAAGATCCTGATCGCCCAGTCTGGTGTAAATCTCACTTACCTTCAAACATTGACTTGGTATATCAAAGAGCATCTAGGCTTGTGAATCATTCTTATGTCCCACCATGCAAAAATCGTGCAAGCCATACCATGATCTTAGACCAAGGGAATTCTCTTCCACTCCAATAGATTTCTTCAAGATCTTAAAGAATTGAAAAAGAAATATTTTCAAAACAAAAACATTATTAAAAACCAAAAAAACCAAATCAATACAAATTTACTGGTATCCTTAAAAAACAATTTTAAACCAAACCTTCTTATCAATTTCCATCAAAAGATGAAAAAAAAGAATCTCAAAAGAAAAAAATTATTTTTCTTTACAAATACAATTCATTTCAATCATCAAATATTAATCAATTTTCATTCATTCAATTTGTAATCTTTTTTTTGTTTTCAAAAATTCATGATTTATTTTTTTTGATTTTTCTTTTTACAACTTTCAAATGCAAAAAAGATTTCATCTTTCCATCTTTGAGCAGATTCACTTGGATCTTCAAATTTAAACGTTTTTCCATTGGACTACAAAAAATTTCAACCAAAATCAACCAAAATTCAAAAAAAATCAAATGAAGAGGACGAAGATGAAGGGGAGAATGAAGGAGGAAAATGATGACGAACCGTTCTAACTTCAAAGGTTGTACAACTAATCAGATCCACTTCTTTAAACAAAAAATAATCTAAACTATTTTTATCCTGATTCTGATTCCTATCATTTTGATTTAGATTCCTATCATTCTGCTCCCTATCGTTATGTGCTAGATTTTGATGGGTTTGATTCCCATCATCTTCCTGAACCTCAAGCAAAGGTAACTCCTTGAACAAAATCTCAATTTCAATCTTAACACTCTGTTCCACTAAATCTTCAGAAACAAATAACAATCTAGGAAAATCAGTTAAAACTAATGTATAATTCATTCGACTTTTCTTTTTCCTAATCGAATTGGGTGTTTTGAATAATCTTTTAAAACTGATTTTTTTCGTTTCTGTTGAAGTTTCTTCTGTTTTAGAGGTTTCTTTCATTGAACTTGTGGAATAAATCATTAATTCATTGGGTAAGAAAACTTCTGGCCTATGAGGTGACGTGTAGTAATTGATCGGTATAATATTACAAGTTTTTGGTATCACTTTTTTTTGTTGGGTATTTGACGAATTCCGGAATCAGTCGGTGTCTTTTTCGTTTTCCTGTCCTTTTTTTCTAGAGAAGGAATTTAATGATAAAAAAAGGACGAACCGGTTTATGGTTTGTTCGATTCATTTGTTTTCGAGCATATAAAAGAGATCAATTGATGAAACCCAATTATCAATATAAATCATTTTGAAAAAGAAGGTAAGGCTTCAATTGAAAACCTCAATCAATACCAAAAAGAAAAAGTCATGAGATGTACCAGGTAGAACCCACTCCCGCTCCACCATCACTCCCACTACTCTCTCCACCCCCGCTCGTTTTCCTACTCCCGCTTCCTCCAAGCCACGCTTTCTTCTTCGCACTCAATGAGCTCTCTAACCTACTCTTCCTCCTATCCAACTTCTTCTCAACCTTTACTTCACCTTTCCTACTGCAACCTTCACCATCCGATTCAGTCTGACCCCTCATTACTTCTCCTTCTTCTTCTTCATGCCCATCTCCTCCTTCGGCTCCTTCTTCTCTTCTTCCTTCTTCAAAATGTTTTCCTCTAAGATCAGGTGAAGGATGTACAGAAAGAGGCAAAGGAGGTAAACTTAAGAAATCTTCAATTTTAACTAAATTTGAATGATTTGATTTGCTCAAAGGTTTCACGATCCCAGTTTGGAATTCAGGTACAGGTCCATTCCAAATCGAGTTCCAATCAAATCCATAAAAGATCCCATGTGATTTGATTTCTTGCAAACTTAATCTTTGAGTTGGTTCAAGTATTAATAATTTTTCGATCAAATCTCTAGCGATTGATGGAAATTCAGGTAAAAATTCATAATCCAAGGTGGTTATTTTTTGAAATGTTAAGTATTCACTTCGAGTTCGAAATGGTGGTGCTCCTGATAACATCTGAAAGAGTATACATCCATATGCCCAAATATCTGAACTAAAATCCATAGAGATATTGAACTAAGTTTCATATATTGCCAAATATACATTGAAAAACTTACTTTTTGGTGGTAGTCTTGTGGAGTAAGAGTTCTGGGCTCACATATTCCGCTGTGCCTACAAATGAATGTGATCTCTCTTGATTATGGTCCAGATAGTAAAATCCAAAGTAAAAGAAGCGTCAGTTTTATTAATCAAGTATGAAAAGACAAGACTGACGTGGTTCAGTAGATGATTCTTCCTCTGCTTTCAGAATCTTTGCACTACCAAAATCGGCAATCTTGATCCTCATTTGAGTATCCAATAGAATACTATCAGACCCATCCCAAAAAAGAGGTCTAATCAATATTTGATAAAAAACATCTTTTTGAATCAAATGAGAATTACTTTTCGGGTTTCAGATCACGATGAATCACACCACGTGAATGCATGTGATCTATTGCATCTAAGATTTCAGCAGCATAAAATGTTGTACAATCTAATGATAATGAACCGTACTGTCAACACAGAACAAAGGAGGTAAATGGAAAAAATCAGAATAGTCGTTATTCGGATTTGCGGTTAATCAACACTCACATCTTTGATGATTTTCAAAATTTCACCATTCGCAGCATACTCTAAGACATAGTCTAATCAAAAGAAAGAAATCTTGAATCAATTCACCGTCCCTGATCCCTGGAACATTCAGATTAGATGCTTACATAACGAATAATCATCTTGAAACGTAGCAAAGAGTTTAATACAGCCCGGATGATGATGCAGCAAATTAAGCGTATCTCTCTCAACAGCCACATATTTAGTTTTCTTTTCTTTTTGAATATGACGTTTATCTAAAACTTTGATTGCAAATGGTTCTGAATCAATCTTGGTCTTATCAATTGCTTGGTATACTGTAGAATAAGATCCTTCTCCTAAGATTTCTCCTATCTATGAAAGAGAACCATCAGGCTTAAGTTTGATTCTGAGTTTGATTTGAAGATAGGGGGCAAATCACTGACATGATAATCTTTGATTGTCTTACGAGCTGGTTTTTGGGTTTGAATGGAGGCTGTGGTAGAGGTGGATGAAGACGGAAGTTGATACGAGACTGTTCTTGCGATTGGATGCGTATCGATAGAAGGACTGTTCCTGATCATGTGTGCTGTTGATGATGAAGGTAATGTTGATTCCATCAATGGTGGTAAAGTTGAAGTTGAAGTGATCGGTAATGAAATTGAAGGGGATAAAGGATTAGATTGATGAACTGAAGCTGTTTCGATTGGAGGGAATTGATAAGCAGTTAGATGATGATGAGAATTCGAATTGAGTAGAGTTTCAGTAAAGTGTTCACTTGAGTTAGTAGTTGGAAAGATCATCGTAGGTTGATGAGATGGGGTCTGAGATGGTCTTCTAGATGGAGTTTTGATAGGTACAGCTTTTACACTTGAAGTTGATCTAGCTGAGCTTGCTCTACTGATAGTTGATGATGAATGAATGTTAGATTGATCATGTTGTTCAGATTGAGGTGTAGTTAAATGTTTTAATGATGGGGTTGGTGAAGTTAAGTGTTCAGTTTGAATTGAGGCAATTGTTGGTCTGATGGGTTTTGTTCTTTCTTTGATAGTCTCTTCGTTTGTTATCTTGATTTCTCTTGACTGTTCTGGAATTTCTACAATCTCATTGGAATCCATTCTTTTTCTTTTTCCTGTTCGTTTTCGTTTTCGTTTTCTTTGGTTTTGGTTTTCGATTTTCTTCAAAAACTTCAACGATCCTCATCAGGATTCAGCACAATCCCCTCATAATGCCATACCCCTTACTCTACCTATAACCTCTATAAACGCATAGACAGGTTTGCACCGTGAAGGCTTTCACACAGGTTCAAGAATATATTGTAGGGCTTGGGCGAACGGGAATATGTAGATAGGAAGTTGCTTTGAGATTTTTGGATGGTTGACAATGCGAGGAGATCAATAATATTCATGGAACCCGAATAAGAAAAGTTTTGAGGTCGAGTCAATTATCGGTATAAGCTATACAGCATGGATAAACAAAGTGAGTGACTCATCACAATTTATTCAATCTGGGCGATTTCTACGCTTAGAAAACATACTCAAATGATGAAATCCTACAAGAGTAAAATGTCGTGATGGTATAATTTCTGGTTCTTTCTCTTCCTTTTACGCTCTTTTTCCTTTTCTATCGTATGTTTTGTGGAGCGCGCAGTTTACATCGAACCTGTTTTGAAAACTTGGTAGTCCGGTACAGCAGACTCCAAAGAGACCGTAGATTCATTCTGAAGTAAACAAAAAAATTGAACAAGGGGTTGCAGACGTTAGGAGGGAAGGTCCAAAAATAATACTCATAGGCATCTGTTCTCAGAGTGATAAGTCTAAGCCACTTCCATGTGATTTCTTTCCTTTCCTGTGCTCTTTTCCTTACTATTTTCTCCTTCTCAGAAGATCAATAAATATCCAACAGAGTTCAAAAAATATTGAAGAAATTGTAATATCTGTAGTAAAAACGTTTTTATATCTCTTTGGTTCTCTCTTCTTTTGTATCGTCAAAAATTATAGCCACTTCCAAACCTATGGAATGATTGAAGCACATTTATATTCTCAGATATTTTCTCTATGATTTTATTTTTGGATCACATTCAAAACTGATTTATGTGTGAATCAGAACACTCCAATCAAGACCTGGCGGTCAATGTCGTGAATTTGACATTTTACTGTCGTTCTCAAAAGTCTTGCCAGATTTTCAAAGAACGAGGCACGAGGCATTGATGGAGGGCCGAGGCCATGCACTTAAGATTGACAGCCTGTGAAAGCCTGCCAACTGAGGCAAACAGCTTAACTCTGGTGGTAATGCAGGGCAATGTTCTACGTTCACTTCGCGTGCAAGATGCAGCGTGGGACACAATTCCCACCCGTGACCCAACTCCGTAGGGAGATTTGCAAAGCTGTGCCAGTGGAAAAGACCTTGAGCGCAGATTAATCAAATAATCATTCAAGTCTGGTGGCGACAGACCCATAAAAGGGACATCCTGCCAACACTAATTACCCCATCTCACACCTATAAAATTCTCTTCCATCACATAAATCCAAGACCATTTTGCACTACTTCTCTCAATACATTCATCACAGTATGTTATCTTACGTGAAAATCTTGCTCTTATCTCTGGCCATGGCACAAGCCACTTCAATCGGAATTCCAGGTCAACCATTCACACCCGAACCTGCTAACGTTCAGTGTAGCACATCTGGTACCTCTCCCAGTGCTGTACAATGCACCAGGTCCGTTTTCTCTGCTCACACCAACTATCAGAAATCTGTTGATACCTATTTTTGGATTTGCTGAAATGCACTTTTTGTCACATTTTTTCTCTAGGGCAGCAAACAATATGGGACAATCTATCACTCAAGGTGTCACAAGTGCTTGTGGCGATTGTAAGGTAAATCCCAAACCGCTCATCATTCCAAGTTGTTGCAGTTTAGTTTGAAAAATCTTGAAACTTTTCGTTCTTTACTATCATCTTATTTAATCATCCAGGTTGTCCTTAGTTCCGGTGGTTCAAACTTCATTGTGTAAGTATCAAACCTGACATATCCTTTGCCTAGGGATTCTAATGTCTTGTGGTCTTCAACAATCCGTATGTTATAGTACTAACGCACAGGTATCAGATGCTATCAACTCACTTGTAGCAAGCTGCAAGGTCTGTGATCTTTGTAAAACTCAATATATATCTCAACATAACTATTCTGATATATGTAATTTGTTTCAGTATGGCAGCGCCAATCTTTTCTCGGGTACTGGTGTGCCAGTAACAATCACCACTCGGCTTCAATACCCATCCGCTGGGATGTGTTAAGGCTCTTACTGACAAATTATGCTGAGTGATGTTGTTCCATGGCAGATGCTGCTGTGGTGTTTTTCCAACTGCATATTGCCCTATGTACTTGACTGTCTTGAAATCCATTCTGGGTGCTGTGTGGTCACTGTTATCATCCTACGATTATTTCCCTGCATTAATATCTAGACCGACACACCTGTTCAAATTTAACTTATAACTCTCACATTTTACACCAACTTGAGTGGAATTTCTCATCTACATACTTATTGGGAAATTTATCAATTAGCAATCCTTAAATGCATTCACAATTGTTTTATCAATGGTACATTGTTTGTATTACATTTCTCTTAAACCACACGATTCTTTTTTTGTTTTGAATTTGGTACTATTCCTTGCTGCTTTGGAAAAACTAGAGTGATATTGACTTTTGAAAGAACTTGAACCATACCATTCGCTCTACCCAATTCACTTAAAGGCCAGCCTCCAGTTGGACTAAAAGTATCATCCTTTGCTCTGCCTGATTTGTCTTGGAATTGATGGTACGGATCGAGTATAATAAAAGTAAATCAATTTGATGGACTGAAATATAAATAAGAACCTTTTCGCTTTCTTTTCTGGTTCAAGATAAGGACCCAGGGAATTCTGAGATACAAAATCATCTCCAAAGTTAAAATTTGCTACAAATGTTTCTTAAAAGAAGTCTTGAATCACAAGAGTGATGAAAACGGGACATGTTCTTTTTAGAAAAATTCGCGAGTCAGAAACCGTGTTTTCGTGACGCTTTGACTTGATTTGATAATTGGATAGTAGAAAGAGTGTTGGAAAATCAAGGATGTGGGGGATTTGGAACGTAAAAAATCATGGTATCTGGTGGTGGGGCACCGTAAGTAAGACTAAGTGGACCACCAGGAGTAAGTGCAGTAACAAAGTAAGCTTGATTTTGCATCCCAGGCACTGGATTGTGGACGTAGTATGTTGTGGTACCGGGTGGAGGTGCACCTGAATAAGCGACCGGAACAGCTGTCAGTGTGACATTTGCTACACTATAAGCCCAGCCGGGAGATGATCCATTCGAAGGTGGTGGTGGTGGTGGTGGTGTTGGAGTGACGATCACTGGAGGAGTTGTCACTGGCGCTGGAGCGGGGTCAATTGCAACGTGACATTCACAAGCATCGTTCCAATCCCCTCGATTTGCCGTTCCAGGCATATCATCCGATACAACGCTGTGTTTGATGGAAAGTTTTAGAGTCGTGGTCTGGATGAGATTGGAGATGAAGTAAATCTTCAGGATGATAAACCACTAACCTTTTGCAACATTGAGTACAACATCCTTTCCAACCGTCCTTGCACCCTTGAGCAGCATCCACTCGAGCACATACTTAGGCAGAGAGAGTCAAGAGTCAGTAAGCAATAAGTTTGATGAGCAAAAACTCCGCGCGGACTGATACTAACAGGATACATGAAATATGCCTCTCTTGGCCAGCAAGGAACTCGCTGGCTTGGCATCAACGAGCACGAAAGGGCTCCATAAAACGATAGCGCATAGAATTAACTTAGTGATTGCCATCGGGACTTAGGTTGGGTCAATGAACGTCAAAAGTTACAAAAGAATGAAATCGAGTTTTGGTAAAGAAGGTAGCGAAGCTCAACGGGCGCAGCGGACGGCTGAAAATGAGATCTTATATACAAATGTTTCGGTCAATTAGCTCCAAACTGAGATAGTGAGATCAGTTTTGTGAACACATACCAAAGCTCACAAGAGTGAAACGCTCTGTGAGGATAAATCCTTTGTCCTTTTTTGTTTTCCAGAAGATTAGTCCACCTCGCATGACTTTTTCGTTAGAAGCTAAAACCGCCCACTTCCCTCTCCAACTTTTCTATGAAGTCTGTCTGCTCTTGTCAACTCCTAACTCTTCTTTTTCCCTTTCTTTTTCCCTTTCTTTTTCTCTTTAAGTCCATGTGCTTGCTTAGGCTTATATTTTACTCATCTTTTTCTTTGGGTTCATTGGCTCGTTCTTGGCAAAGATCCTCATCCACTTTTTTGATATTACATGTTGATTGAACCTCAATGGGGATCCATTGTATATCTTCTTCTGG
Source organism: Melampsora americana (assembly GCA_022264835.1). Taxonomy (NCBI): domain Eukaryota; kingdom Fungi; phylum Basidiomycota; class Pucciniomycetes; order Pucciniales; family Melampsoraceae; genus Melampsora; species Melampsora americana. Next base: position 539,344 of record JAIFHY010000012.1, on the reverse strand, counting down.
ACGTAATGAGGCTGCGTTCCTCTTTTGACAATATCTGCCAGGTGTCCTCTGCGAGTGTAGACTACGAGCGCACTTCTTGCGTGCCTCATACGTGCGCGTTGAATTTCATTGCCTTCATGAGCTTCCGGGGGTAGCAGATATTTGGATGGTCCAAAGAAATCTGACTTTTGGTCCCGTTGATTATGAAAGACTGAGAGCATCTGCTCTTTCACCGTCGAAATAGAAACCTCAACGGAAACAGCAATACCTCACAATTCAAGATTTGAGAGAGTAGTCGGTGTAATGGACTTTGCATCATTGTTTTACCGTCGCTATTTTGTTCAATTGTTTCATCCAACAATTATTTGAGACACCCCAACCAGAATTCAAAGATCAAGCTTGCAAATAAAAGAGCTTGGCACGACACTATGGGAAAACCAACTGAATACTTCTATACCTTGACATACTCTATCCCTTCTTGTACTTGTGTGGTCGAATGGCAGGCAAAATTCAGCCATGGAAAAAGAAACATCAAGGTATGTTTCAATCTCTTCCTCAAACTCAAGGAAAAGAGTACCATCAAAGGATGACTTTATAGCACATCTGGAAGACGTGTTGTAAAAACCCAGAGCCCAAACTTGTGGCCAGCCCTGTTGAGGTTGTTTTTTACATATATTGCACGGGTCGGATAACAACCGGGTAATTGTAGGCTCCATTGCGTCAGAGTCATGAATGCCAAAATCAAAATCAACTTCTTCATATCAACACTTTCGACCATCGATCAGCCTACATCAAGACCATCAGACTCATTGAAATCAATATCATACAATCTTAACGAATTAGATCGTAGCATCTTATAATACTAAAGACCCTCAACTCAAACACAACGCAGCACAATCTCAAAGCTAGATTCCTTCCTTCGTCATATGGCATCTAAACCACGATTCTTTGCCGCTTCGAAGAAAGGTATGACTCAAATCACTCCGATCTCTAGAAATCCAAACTTAGCTTCACTATACTCATTTTTTCATCTCTTCAATAACCCTCTTTAGGTGAAAATTACGAATTAAGAGCCGGCCTCAATTCACAATATGCCGATCAAAGGAAAGATGCAATAAAAAGAGTCATCGCAAATATGACAGTCGGAAAGGTAAGCTTTTTTACCTTCCCCTCAGACTACTAAACCAAAAAACAAAGAGTTCGTTTGATTAATGTTTGATGACGATTGTTTAGGATGTAAGTGGATTATTTCCGGACGTATTGAAGAATATGCAAAGTGATGATCTAGAACAAAAGAAATTGGTGTATCTATACTTGATGAATTATGCTAAATCACATCCTGATCTTGTGAGTGAAGCTCTTCGTTGTTTCGATCTCATTTGAACAAAAAAACTGATCTTGGTATATATAAACATTTTCACACTATCTCCTAAAGGTCATTCTGGCGGTTGTAAGTTTGTTTCTCTTCGAATCATCCGAATTTGTGGTTTTCAATTGATTATCTTCTCTCCATTGGTCCGACTTGATTTAGAACACATTTGTAAAAGTGCGCCCCAACTTCCCGATCAAAAAGCTATCTAAAACTATCCCAATTTCTCGCTAATATTCTGTAACTTATCGTGATCGAAATGTAATTCAGGATACAGAAGATTCAAATCCACTCATTCGAGCTCTTGCAATTCGGACCATGGGATGTCTTAGAGCTGATAAAATATTAGACTACGTTTGCGATCCCTTACGAAAGTGTTTACAAGATGATAATCCTTATGTACGTAAGACGGCTGCTATTGGAGTCGCCAAGCTTTATGACCTCAAACCTACTCTTGCCTTGGAGAATGGATTCGTGGATCAATTGAAGGAAATGGTGGCTGATAGTAATCCGATGGTGAGCTCGAAGCTTTTTTTAATTTGTTGCCTTCTTCCTTTTCAAATTCTACTGAGTAACTCGAAGTCTTTTACTCACTTGTCGCGCAATGTCTCATCACCTTATCGTATTTCGTACTTTGTGCTTTATCCCAATCATTAGGTAGTAGCAAATGCGGTGACAGCCTTGACGGAGATTCATGAATGCGCTATCAACACAGATTCGTCAGATGCAGTGTTCATTTTAGATCAATCAGTCATTCAAAAACTCTTGGTCGCCTTAGGAGAATGTACAGAATGGGGTCGCATCGCTCTCTTAGGTGCAATAGCAAGATATCGATCGGTTGATCAAAAGGATGCTGAACAGATTTGTGAAAGGGTCATACCTCAATTTCAGCATGCCAATGCTAGTGTAGTCTTGGCGGCTATCAAGGTTTGCGGTCTTTTTGGCTCATCTACTGGACAGTCTTTTGATGTCATAAGACCCAAGTAAAACTCCTAAAAGAAACTAATGTGCTTGCTGGTCAAACACATCAAATATCAGGTTATTATGATTCATGTCCGGGATGTTAGACGGGAAGAGTTTGTAAAACAGATTATGCGAAAAATGGCACCACCTTTAGGTCAGTTAATTAACCATCAAGATCTGGATGATCTTCTCATCTCACATTCAAAAAACACAACTTCTGATCTGATCCGATCGTATATACAGTGACACTAGTATCATCAGCACCCGAAGTACAATGGGTAGCATTACGAAATATCAATTTGATTCTTCAACGTAGGCCTGACGTATTGCAGAATGAGATGAGAGTGTTTTTTTGCAAGTATAACGATCCAGCGTATGTGAAAGTTGAAAAACTAGATATTATGGTTAAACTTGTTACAGAGAAGACAGTTGATACACTTTTAAGTGAATTAAAAGAGTTGAGTTTGACCTTTATCTCACGCCTTGATAATTCTATTAAGAGAAAATGACAAACTTAATTTGTTTTTGTTTTTAGGTATGCTTCTGAGGTCGATGTCGAGTTTGTCAGAAAAGCTGTTAAAGCTATTGGACAGTGCGCAATTAAGATTGATGAAGCTGCTGAACGATGTGTGAATGTATTACTTGATCTGATTTCTACTCGAGTCACCTACGTTGTCCAAGAAGCTATCATCGTGATCAAGGTTTGTGTGTTTTACTATATTTTTGACTCAAATCATTTTGGTGTTATTGTCCTCTAACATCCCCTCTCATCATCATTCAATGAAACGCAGGATATCTTTCGAAAATATCCTTCGAGGTACGAAGGTATCATACCTACACTTTGCTCGAACCTAGATGAACTTGATGAACCGGAAAGCAAGGCCTCATTAATCTGGATCCTGGGTGATTATGCTGAAAAGATTGATAATGCGGATGAAATCTTGGCCACGTTTTTGGATACCTTTTCTGAGGATCCCTTTGCGGTCAGTGTATCTCTGGTCATTAGTCACCATCGAAACATGCACATATTTTTACTTTGATATCTGCGTTTTGGATCATAATGGGATTGATGACTAATGGTTCTTTATCTCTCCATCCAAAACAAAAAAGGTTCAACTGCAAACACTTACAGCTATTGTAAAACTGTTTTTAAAAAAACCTGATGGTGCTCAATCACTGGTTCAGAGGGTACTTTCACTTGCTACTAAAGATTGCGATAGTCCCGATCTACGAGATCGTGCATATATTTATTGGAGGCTGTTATCCACTGATCCTGAAGCCACAAAGGTTTGTATGGAAAGAACTGTCTTATATCCATTCACTAACTTAAATACTTGGTCTTCATTGGCTTACCTTGATTTTTTCGTATTTTGATCAGCGTGTAGTATTGAAAGCTAGACCTACAATTTCACTTCATACAACTTCAGTTTCACCTGCACTTTTGGAAGAATTAATTGATGAAATCTCAACACTTGCTAGTGTATATCATAAACCAGCTGAGACATTTATTGGACGTGGTCGGTTAGGAGCAGATGAAGTACAGCGGAAAGCAACCGAGTCAGTTTTGACTCTAATCATGATCTTCAATTTTTATCTCTCCCCTTGGTATTCCATTTTGGGATAGCTGATGTACTTGCGACTTTTCTGAATGAAAATTTATATTTCTGTTTTTTGACACGATGTAAATTCAACAGACGAGAAGAAGATTTGTCTAGAGAAAGAGCGATTGCAACAGTAGTCCAAGGTCGACATGCTGAGAATTTATTAGATTTTGGTGATGAAGATGAAGAAGTGACGGTAGGCGCCATGCCAGCGGTAGTGGATGGATTAGGTCAATTGATGATCAGTAGTCCAAATTCCGAACCTAAAAAATTAAATCCGATCAGTTCAACTAGTGCTAGTAACCCATTAGATGATCTATTTGGATTGTTTGATAATCCTACAAGTAGTAGTCAAGTAACTGGTGGTAGTATTAATAATAGTACTGGGAATGGAATGACTTCAATGAGTATGGGTGGAAACACACAAGGAGGAAATGTGGATTTGTTTGATGGGTTAATATGATTCTTTTTGATTCAAATAATTTTTTGTTTCTTTATTGTTGGTAGATGTAACACCTTTTTATATGGAACAAAACAATGAGAAAAAAATCATCAAATGAAAAGAATATAGATATATCTTTGGCAGGTTATGATGCCATAGTAAGCGAGCCAGCTATGGATTTATCAACTTATCCTGGACGGACTATCTTAGCAGGAAGAAACCTTTGATTTTCTTAAGCAGTAGTTTGTCAAAGTAGATGTTAACTAGTATCGTGGCCAGGACTCCATTTTCATTCAAAGATGACGATTGCGTATATAGACCGCACGATCACATGCTCAATGCTCATTACGAACGTCTTGCAAAGAATCAGAGGAACATTTTAGATGTGAGTGAAAGTTCAACAAAGATGGTCATCTTTTCTCTCAATATTGATAAAAAATTGATTCCGCAATTTGTATTTAAGAAAGTTTTTTGTATAAAACAATGTTATATTAAATCATCCTAGATCCAGTCAAGATAAATAATCCAATGAGTCTCTTTTATCCATTGATAAGCTTGTCTTTAGAGATGAAAGTGTTCAGAATTGAATTTTAATGTAAATTGAAAGGTAGCCTTTCAGAAAAGAGGAAAAAGCATTTAAGAAATGTAGCCGGATTCCCAAAGAAAAAAATGTTGAAAATGTCCATCCCAAAGGCATAAAGCTTTAAAGTATTGACAACCGTAGATAGAACGTTGAGATCTATAAATCAGGATAGTATTCAAATATAAGCAAAGAAAACCAAAGATGGATGAAAAAGCAAAAGGCAAAAAAGGAACTAACTATCTTAAGCTTTAGTCGGATGAAACACAATAGTACCACAAGCAATTCTTTTCTTGTTAGAATCATGAATCACAACACTTCTACCCACAAAACTAAATTCCTCTGGTGAAAATTTGAGTTGAGAGTCTATATAAGATCTAAAAGGCTTCGCTGGAGTAAGTTTACCATGTTTACCCGAAAGATCTCCAACTTCACATGATTTAAAATCTTTTGGATTACAAACTTCTGTTTCTGGTAATTTGAATGGATTTAAATGTCCTAAAGCTGATTCGCAATCCTTATTCTTAATCGGATTAACATGTACATGATAAGGAAAAGGTCCAGTCGCTCCTGAATATTTATCTAAGCCGGCAATACTTATGATCACTTTAACTTCATCACTTTTATAAGGTGCTATAAATTTGACATATCCTTTGACGCCGAATTCTCCATCCACATATGCTATTGCTTCCCTTTGACAATAAAGATTGTGAGGTGTACAAGCATTGCCACTTCCGCGTCGTACGCCTTCGCGTCTTGATAATCTCATCTCGGCCTGCGTAAGATCCAAAGAAGCCACAATGAAGAACAATGAAATAAAGCTATAGAAATTCATTGTTGAAAATGTATAATGATATGTGATTTAGACTTGAAGTTTAAGAGATGAAATGAAATGAAAGAGATTTCAAGTTGTAAAGCAGTAATGAGTGGAAATAACAATAGAAAGGTGTAAAAAACTCAGGTATGGTAAAGTGATAAATTCTAAGTTTTGTTCAAGGATCGAATGCCCTGAGACCGCATGGGGGAGATAGAAGGACCTTTTTGTGTGTAAATGTGACCACGGGAAAAGAATCCTCCAGCCAAAAGGCCTCATCAAGCTTGCGTGGTTTTTGCTTGGTCTTCCTTCTCGACGCTCTGGACATATGGCGTTGGAACATTTTTAATTGAAGCTGTAAGCCTTCAAGCCTCCTTGAAGCACGAATTGCGCAACGATCTTTGCCACAGCTTCTCATGCCTTCTACATGGGGTGGTTGGGGGAATTAAGGGGAAGCCTTCATGGCCACTTCAGGTGCGAGTGTTACAGTGCGTTATCAGCGAAGCCACCTTGCGAGGTACAGGTCGGTACGACAGTAGCTATGTATCCGCCGGGATCATTTCCGCCGGGAGACGCTTTCGCCCATTTCCAACGATACTCCGGTTCTCCGGCTTGATTAGACCCCTGTCAATAAACTTAAGAAGCGTTTTGAAGGGAATGAAGTTGAAACCCTGGCAAAGTTGACTGGAAGTGACTGCGAACATGATCATGCATGTCTTCCATCTCGGTATCTGTGGATGAGTAAACCTACACAGCCATACAAACACACTTTCTTTTTGCCGGACGAGAACGGCCGAGCGTACGACTCGCACAGATCTCTAGATTGACTCAAGGTTCTGTCTGAACCTGGTTGACCACCGTGGCGAGCTCAACTTTCCAGGACGCAAGCCAACATTATACCAGCAATCAGTCTTCAAAAATGCATTTGGATTTACAATGTGCCCCAGAAAAATAACTAAAAGTATGAAAAAATTGAGACTTTACGCTTCGTATGATCAGAAATAAAAAAAGACGAGAACCAATGAAGAACAGAGTACAAATCAGAGATAATCAAACCAAAACCACCATGTCTGAAAAAGAAATTAAAACATCAATCTAAAAGATCGTGAAAGTCAAATGCTCATGGTTATTAAAGCTCAACGTGTCATTTTTTAAAGTTGCCAAGAATTAGTACAAAAGTAGTCAATATCATACACGAATAAAAACAAATCACCAGATGTGCGAGCTGATCACCGAATGTGCTAGTTAATGAAAGGTCTATGGGTGGTACATCGTATATAATACCGGCCAAAGTCAAGAATCTGAGATTTTTCAGTCAAGGATGATGATCAAATCGAGACATGGGATCAACATGACCAGCGCTTTTGCTAAACCAACTCTTGGCACGTGGTTTGATGGAAGCGGTGGTAGCAGCGATGAGGTAGTAACCCGGAGTGCCGAAGGCTCTAGGGACAAGGATGGGCTGAGAGCGACGTCGGCGAAGCTCCGGTACCGGGACTGATGAAAGCCGTTGGGTCGGGATGAAAATCGAGTGAGTGATGTGGTGATCAGATCGTTCTGGAAGGTCGTTATCAAGTGCAATAACGTCTTCTTCGCTGACTGAGCTGAGTGGCGCACGTGGCAGGGAGGTACCACGGATATAAGCAGTCGCACTCTCCTGTTGGGGTTGTGCCGTGGTGCTCTCAGCGTTGTGTTTGTCGCTTTCATCGTTATTCCAAGTGAGAATATACACTCCAGTAAAAATGAAGAGGCAACCAAAGAAAAAGTTCAAAGCTTGGGCCGAGGTTACGTTTTTGAAATCTTGATAGAGGATCGCTGAGCCAACAATGGCGATGATTGTGAAAAGCACAAATTGAACAGGTACGACATGCTGTTTGACGCAAACAATACGGCCAAGTTTCAGTGTTACTCTAGCTTTAAAAAAACAATAAGTGGAAGTTGAGGCACCTTGGAGTCAAAGCGCTGGAGGGCTCGATTCAAGAAGACGACTTGAGTCACAGCGGTGATGACAAGAACGGCCGTTACTAACCAAGATACCGGATACTTGAAGCTACAGTTGCGTGGTCAAGAAAAGTCAACTTTGAAACTACGTCCACTTTCTAAGAAAATCATATTCACCATGCAAGGAACATCTGATTGAGTAACGAACTCAATGCCTTGGTGGAGAGAACAGTAAAGCCACCTGAGGAACAGGCAAGGACAAATCAACTTGTGTTCAGAAACGCGTTGCGGTGAAGTATGTGATGGGATCAGAACAAACCTAGAATTGCACACAATCCAACGTCAATTACGATGAAGCGCTCAGCGTAACGTGAACTGGACAAAATCACCAGCACCCTGTATCGCGGTCCGGTAGTGGGTTAAATCAGCTGAGACCGAGATTCAATGAGACATCTTTCAAAAAGACCTACTCACACAACTGCGACTAAGCATAGGGAAACATACACTATAAAAGTCACTTGAGATAATGCTTCCTGGAGTTGCGCTGGAGAAAAGGCCTGTGTACTACGCGGAGTGCTCAGAACAACTAAATAGATTCAAGTGCGGACAGTCAATTGGAAGAGCTTATGAAGTCAAATGGCCAAATGGTGAGAAAGAAGCGTACTGGTAATTGTCCCGAGGATTGCAAGTACGACACCAAAGATATCGGACTTGAAAAACTGTTCGCCGAGTAGAAGGGGTGCAACTGCACAATTACTGATCAGAGCCACCGTCCCTAGTGGAGCCACAAGTGAAGCTGGTGCAAATCCATCTATTGAAACACTCAAAAACAGTGTCAATAACTATATGAATGTCGAATATGACACAAAGACCTGATATGCTTACATGACAAGAAGTTACACAGTTCCCCACCAGTCATCAAGAGGATTCCAAACCACCAAATCGGTGATCGCAGGTAAGATACTTTAGAGGAGGAATCTGAACTTGAATTGTTCACTGAAACGTATCCGGGGGAAGCTGAGTCATTGGAGGACATAAGAGGAGTCTGTTCGCTGGCATCTGAGGCCTCGTCAAATTCGCTTGTTCGTTTTGCAGGTAATTGAGATGAATTGTCCTGATTTGAAGATGTTTGAAGCCTCTGATGAGCCAGTTTCTGGAGATTTAGGGCGACAGAGATCCCGACATTCCCTGTATCAAAGGAAAGGAGGTTCGATGGGTGTGAGAAGGAGAAGGATCGCTCGAAAGACCAAGACAAACCGACCGCAAATAGAAATGGCAACACCGATCAGGCTGAAGGGAAGAAACAATTGATCTTGTGAGTGATGATGAGTGAGATGGTGATGAGTATATATGAAGAACTTACCTGGCAGTTGTAGGACTAGTCATCACAATGAAATATTGGAGGTAAAGAGGAAGTGGAAGTGAAGAATTCTTGCTTACTTCATCGCCGAACCTTAATTTCAGAGTTAGAGGTATGCGCGTTTGCCATTTTAACGTCAGTCATACCCGAGACGAGCTGGTCTTACTGTTACGGTACCTCGACGCCTGGAGCGCCCCGCGGCGCTTTGCTATTTGACAAGTTTTTTGTAGCAGGACGCTTTCCCACTATAATTGCCCCACTAGCGCTCCGCTACCAAGGAAAGCCCAGCAGGGCCTGTGTAGCGCAGCGCAGATTCGCATCGCTCGTGCTCCGCTCAGTAGGATTTGGAGCCATTGCAGCGGCCGGGGGCGGTCAGGATTATGTATTCACATCTTTTGATATTCACAGCAAAGCAGATGGTTATGTACAAAGTAGTCAGAGAATAAATCAATCAATCAATCACTTCAAAGAGACTATGGAAGAGTTGGGAAACAAACATGTAGCACATGTGAATAATAACATTCAGCAGAGTCTGCAAGAGTTGATAATGTAAAGAATAGAAGCAATAACAAACACATATCAAGGGGTCAACTTGTATGTTGACCTCTTTGGTAGATCATCAAAAAAGAGGCACAAGAAAAGAAAGAAAAAAGGTAACAAGATAAAACTGTGACTTGCAAAATAGAAAATAGAAAAACACAAGATGTCTTGAATTCATTTGAACATATTCAATTTTCTCTTGTAGTTTTTTCAAAGAGGAAGGGTAAGTCAGGGCTTTAGAAAATTGGTCTGTAGTCATGGTTTGTGCTCTCAGCCATTCCCAAGGACATACCTTCAACCAAGCATGATGTGGCTGAAATTGAGAGGTAGTCACAGGCAATTGAAGCCGGAACCTGAAAGTGACTTATGTTCTTCTTTCACATAATACAAAGATGAGATGGACAAAACCTGTTTGATGAAATGACAATAAGTGGAATATATTGCTTGCCTTTACCAAGAGAGTTTTGACTGGCCAGGAACAATGGGATCATTACCCTGGAGGTTGGAATTGAGTTCAGACACCCTAATGGACTTGGGTGTTTGAAAGGATGCCAATGAAGTGAAGATATAGAAGTGATCAAACAACTCACATGATCCAGGAGTTGAACTTGGACTTGGGCCAGAGACCAGGCTGACTGGCCATTGATCCAAAGCATTATTGAATGCATCTTCAACAAGTGGCTTAGCTTGTGGGGCATGTTCTGTATATTGTAATTTAAAGAATTTAAGTCATTACTTGGGGTTGAGGACAGTGGCCATAATGATAATATCAGCATCCACCACTTTGTCTCAATACTCTGCAAGCTGATATAACATGTCATTCTCTATGTCTTCAAAGGTGAAGAAAGCATCCAGGTTGGGCCAGGAAGACAAGATTTTACGGACAAGTATATACTCAGCAAAAAGTATTGAGCTATATATAGTTGAACTTTCATGCCGCCATCATCCATGTACCCTCATGTACCCAAATAATGAGGTACATATAGTGAGAGAGATTTAAGATATTCATGAAATTCCAAATAATGGGATGAATTTTGGTATGATATCCTCTTGGTTGATTTTTCCAAAAAATCTGAATTGTTGAGTGACATTGAATTCAATGTGCATGCAGGCATGAGCCATCTCATCAATTCTGGGACCAAGAACTTGTTCCTTAATTCTTTTCCCTTCATCATTCTGTTAAGTATTCTTTTAAATTTGAATTCAATCACAAGCCCCAAAATACAGCTCACTGACAGGCCAGTGTGTCTCACTGACTTCAACTTATGCTCAACAAAACATGAAATACCACCAAAATTGAGATGATGTCATATGTCAACACAAATTTGTATGAAACTGCTCATGTATCTTCCCAGAAAGTGTATGCAGTTTGTTAACTGTCATCATGTAGATTGAATGAGATAACAAGTTATTGAAGAAAAACCGGCCAAAAAGTACTGATTCCACTATACACAAGAATTGAATGGTGGATATTTTTGAGACACATCAATATACATACAAGTTGCATTCAATAACCATTCAAACCGCATTTCTCTTCATATTTTCTCTCCCAGCCACAGCTTTATTTCACGGGCTTTATTTTTATATGTAATTTATATTTGTATGCAATAGATTGTATTCTTCATAGATAGTTGTTTTAACAGAGGAATTTGGAGAAATAAATGCCAGTGATTATTTCAAAATGTGTGTATAAGTATGTCAATATAATCAATTATCATTGTGCCTACATGTTTGTCAGGTTAGCTCTCAAAACCAGTAGATTTTAATGAGATATACACTGAAATGCTAATAGCTTGAGGCTTTCTTACAGTAAAGGAGTTCTGTTACTAAGGTAAATTCAAGCCTGAGTTTAAGTTCTAAGTCAGTGATATTGAAATTGATCTGACTCTTTATCAGAACTAATATTACTTACCCGTGAAATGACTCCTAGTAGTCTTCTACAAGGGGATCTGGTAGAATTCCTCCTTTGGGATAAAATCTAAACTCTACTTAAATGATGAGTGAGCCTTATCAATCAAGATCTTAGAATTATCTTTGATGTAGATGTATTTTTGAGATAGTGTTGAATAGCTTAGTATTATTTTGATATGAATTCAATTTCAGGAAGTAAAAGGTATAAGATTGTTCAGATAGAAAAGATAACAGGGTCAATTAATCAAAGAATAGATCTAGTATAGCAAGTCATTCTTAGTTTAATGTATGCAGCTGGTTTTCTAAAAAGGTAATAGCTTTGAGTTCTGATGGTTGGAAATTGTATTGAGTTATAAGATGATTCTCCCTTCTTTTTTGGAGAATCCTCTGATATTTATGTCTACAAGTCTCTACTTGTTTTTCTTATCTCAGAGCCTGCCTAGTTGGTTCTCATTACCTGGGGTATTTTGGCTGGTTGATATTTATTCAAACCCTGACTAATCCAGTAGTCAGTGTGGTTTTTTTTTAATTTGTACTAGTTAATGTTATCTTGAACCTGGCTATACTTTTGATATAGTCAGGATGTCTTTTTGGATTATACTCTTGAAACTAGAGTATGAGATGTGTTATTTGAAATTCAGTCATATATTTCAAATAATTTAATTTATATACATTTATGATATTTTCTTACACCCCTGTCTTCCTAAGGGGTAAGTCTGTTTACCCTCTAGGTTGACAATTTTTCTCAGCATTTCTCCTTTAATATGATAAATGTAACCTTTTGCATACAAACAGCAATCACATATGACATTTCTCTTGAAAATACCACATTTCAATTCAGGCCTCAAGTATTCCATCCAAGATTCTAGGACTTGTGAAGCTGCCTTGACATTGGCTGGGTTTTACCAATGTACATTTGACTGGAACAGCAAATTGAAGTCAACCTGGAATGAAGCTATCTGCACTCTGATTCTGCAACACTGGGAAAAATGCTACACTAGTGGTGGGGCTGATGAATATCTCATAGATGCACATTTTGTCACACCCCAGAACAAGTTTCTTATACCTGAGAGATAATATGCAAACAATTGGCTAAGATATAATCAAGAAGAAAATATGATGGAGAAAGATCCAGAGTGGGCACATCTCCAATCAGCCAAGAAGTCTTCTTCACTTGACAAGGAAAAGATTAAAAAATAAGGCGAGTCTAGGGATTTTATTGTGATATTCCTCCTCTTCCAAATTGAATATTTTACTGACAATTGTATATCATCTGGGAGGTTTCTCAGCTATGTGAGAAGGAAATGATTAAGTTTTTGTCTGAACAGATGGAGCTACACAATATCATAACAGACTGAGAAACTGATACATACTCAATACAGAGTAAAGATGCTGTAGAGATTCAAACCCTTTGGGACCTTTCTTTATCAGATTGCTGGGTTATACTACACATTCCAACTACAAGAAATGATTGTACATGTGCTATCTAAGCATTGGATTGGGGTAAGCAGTGCAAGATTGCAGAGCATAACAAGCTGACTTTTCATCCTCCTAAGGGTTCCCCCCGATCTTTACCAGCAAAAAGTACATATCATCTCTATCCAAGGTGGAGAAAGCAGAGTTGAAGCTCTCTAGAATATTGAGATGCCCATTGCCAAGGCACAGGCTTGGTGTAACCCTCTTCTTGTCCCTACAGTGTATATTGTTATCAATGGTTCTGTTAGTTCTCATTTTGCTCTTCACAGTGCATCTATCATGTAACTTGACTCCAGATCAGTGTTTCTTGACTTGTGGTATCCCATACATTGTTCCTTGTTGAAGGGAAGGGTTGTGAACATGTGACGAAAGTTTAGCAATTCATGTGCTTTTATGTGCTTTCAAATTTTATTCAAGGCAGATACAGAAGGCTTAGGTGGTCTTGAGCCATTACAAGAGGACGTAAGGCCTATTTTTAACACAGGTCCCCACCCATGTAGAGCTGTCTGTGTCTCTTGAAAGGTATACCAGAAGATGTTCAAAGATATGGAGACCAACATCCTAAAAACACAAGGAACTCGTACTTAAGGGTACTTGGTTCTTGGAGGTCCTCTGATAACACCAGCCAGTTGTAAGCCCCTCTTCAAGGGCGCGGCGAACATGCTTGTGATGAGGGGCTTATGCAGTTGAGCTTAACTCATCCCTCACATATTGCAATGTGACCAGATGTTCTCCCTGGTGACAGCTATGGATACTCAGGGGTCACATACATCAGGCATCATGGGTTAAGACAGGGCACCATTTTTATGTAGTAGTCCATCCTACAGTGTGGCTCCACTGGCTCCACGGTTTCTTCACCGAATACAATTCGGCTGGAGCTAGGTGAGTCCTAAAGACATTTCTCTCATCCCTTGTTTCTCTCATTCGTGTGTCTCTTTTCAAGTTCAGTAGTAGATTCTGATGGAGACCGAATAATTTCGGCTGGAGCTAGCTTGAGATTTTTGGGATAGATACTTTAGAAGTCAAGTTCTAGATTACCTTAGGAGCTCAGCTCTGGTGCCACTTGCCACTATCACTCTCCCAGTAAACACTCCCTCCGATGGCAGTTTGAAACGAAGTTCAACAAAATTAAATCTAGATTAAAGACTGAATGGGGTTCAAACAAGTCGTACTCAATCACTTGAAGATCGATCATTCAAAACCATTTGATTGGATTTACAATAAAGTGACGGTGTCTTATTCATAGTTGATTCGCTGAACGTATACAACTCGGGCTACGTACTTCCCGTCTGCTTCACCCTATATAGTCGATATCGATTTTTAACTTATCTATATAGTATATATACACCTTCTAACTTTAGAGAAGATCCATTGAGCCCACCGAGCCCTTAGCTCAACACAAGCCCCCACGCGCGCAAGCTCCGGAAGAAGAGGCCGGGATTTATGTAGTTAGAATGACCCCCTCCTCAGCCCTGAACCCCCCAACACATTTACCGAACACAGCCCTCCACAGTACTTCGATGGCTGACAATATGATACCCGTTTTGAGTTGAATAAAATCAATCAAGGGAATTTCACAATTTGTGTCATTGTGATCGGATTTTAATGTGAGAATCAGTGTGAATTTTTAATAATGAATATCACTCAATCCGTACAAGATGCAAGAAGCTTTGAATTCGATTACGTATATACGAAATGAAGAACAATTCATAATTAGAAGAGATTAGTAGAATTTGAGAAGAGCTACAAATAAGTCACATCAAAGGAATTTCTTATTTATCTTTAGAATTATATAAAGCAATTTGAGCCAAAAAGACACAAAGCAAGATAAATTACAAAGTCTATAGCAATGATGAAGTTAAGCAGCTTGAATCAAAATCACTTTCACTTATCACCACACTTTGCAAAAGCGAAATCAAGATCAAGAAATGTAACCTCAATCTTATTGAATACGATTAAATCGAGATTTCAAGCTGAATCTCATCAAGTACTTAATGCTCAAATCCCGTTGAAACTTGGTCCTAATTCACGCGTAAATCCTAGTTTTAATTCGTTAAGGTCCAATACAGGTTTAAATTCCAGTTTAATCTCCAATTCGTTAAAATCCAAGTCATTCAACATCAAATCATTCTCAACATTGACAACCCCCGCAACAACCATCAGAAACACTTTAACTGATAAATCATCCGACATATCAATCACTCATAATCATCATGAACTTTCATTGACTATCAACTCAGAATCAAATCAAATCCATGATTTAACATTATCTTATGTTTGGTTAAGAGATGCTTGTCAATCTGATTCATCTATACACCCTCAAACTCGTCAAAAGTTATTTAAATCATCTGATATTCCAACTTATATTTATCCAATTCAAACTTCAATCTCATTCAATACTAAATCATCTCAATCTCAACTGGTTATCAAATGGAGTCATCATCTTTTAAATCAATCTGGTGAATCTAAATCAAAACCCCATATTAGTAAATTTGACTTATCATTCTTAAAACTTAGATCAGATCAATCTAAGTGGATTAATCATCGACATCAACAAAACTATCTTAAACCTATCCTCTGGTCAAACAATCAAAATCAATTATTAAGAGATGATCAAGGACATCGTATACTTCAACTTCAAAAACAATCAAATCTATTTATCAACTTTAAATCAATCACTGAAAAAAACCTTTTACAATATCAATCACTAAATAGATTAAATCGAGATGGATTGGTCTTCTTCGATCAACTTTCCGATCAGAATAATACAACTCATCCTGATCTATTAACTCAATTGATCGATAACTTTCAACTTGAAACTAGAAGAACGTTTTATGGTGATTATTGGGATGTCAAATCTCAAGGTGATCAAGCTACTAATGTAGCTAATACTAGTCTTACTTTGGATCTTCATATGGACCTTGTGTGAGTTTCAATATTTGTATTCTTGCTCATATCAACACACATCATAGTCTGATTTTCATTTTATCTGTAAATCAATCCGATCATGCCTTCTGGACATCATTCATTATAGTCATTTTCAAAATCCGCCTAGGTTTCAATTTCTATACTGTGTGAAGAACGAAGTAAAAGGAGGTCGATCAACCTTTGTAGATGGATATGCAGTCGCAGAAGCATTGTTCAATGAAAATCCATTATACTTTCACACCTTGGCTACCCTTTCCATCCCATTTGAATACATCAACGCAGGACATCACACATATTATAGTCATCCAACGATCGAACTCCATCCAGGAATCTCGATTGAAAACTTGATGAGGAACAAACCCAAATCTATAACAGATTCATTAAGAGCACTAAATTATGCTCCACCTTTCCAAGGTCCATTAGAAAACTCGGGACCAAATGGTGAAATCTATACATCAAAGGATGAAAGATCACTTCTAAATGCATTAAAAGTGTTTGATGAGATTTCTAATCAAGATCGATTTCGATTTGAGATTTTACTTAAACCGGGTGAATGTGTTGGATTTGATAATCGTAGAATACTTCATGCTAGAACGGCTTTTGAAAGTAAAAAGAATAAATCTGATAATTTGGTGAAAAGTTTTGGGTCTGATGATGTTAAACGGTGGTTGAGAGGGTAAGTAATAAAGGTTTCTTGAATTTTGCTCAAGTTTTACTTTTTGACTGACTTTGGATTGATTTTTTCTTGTTTTGATTTTGTTGAATGGGATCTTTATACAGATGTTATGTAGATGGTGATTCAGTTTGGGATCGGATTAGAGTTTTAAGTCAAGAATTCGGTCCACCTGATCATTTTTAAACTCGTTTTGTCTTTCTTTTTTTTTCTCAACACCAACATCATCTTTAATCTTTTTTTCCTTTTGATCTTATTATTGTTCGTTCTTTGATTTTATTCATTTAATTTACAATTTGATCTTTTTATAATCTTGCTCTATCTGTATCTTACATATATCTATTCAACCTCATCATATCAAAGTATTTCTTTTCAATAATTTGCGTTTTTTTTTATCTTATGGTCATGACTTTTGTGTTTTGTAGTTTGATATACTTACACACTCATCTTGATATGACATAAAATAATTGGTTGATACCTTAAACTCTTTAGGATGCTCAAATTGACTTATTGTTTTGTTATTATTGTCCTCTGTTCACCCAATGGGGTGTTAGGATGAGGGATTGTAAAATTTTGTTATTCCTTGGTATTCATTCCAAGGAAATTTTAGCCGCAACTTCTATGTGTTGGATTTCATAAGATTGTGAGTGACACAGTATTTAACATTCAAGTTTATGACCTACCCTGTTGTGAAAATACCTGAGGGAACTTTGAAAGTTGTTGCAAACTTGAGCACTCATAGGAACTGGTCAAGTTTGTTAGAACTAAATGGCCAGTAAAACTGAATGCCTAACACCAGCCCTGCTACTGGCACCACCTACTCTCACACTAATCTTTCTTGAGCTTGTTGTCATGTGGTGTACATTCGGGTGACAAAGCTAGAGCATGCCCATAATTTATCACTCAAGGATCATGAAGGCCGTAGCCCCGCAAGGAGTAAACTCACCCTGGCTATCAGTCAGACAGGTATAACCCTCTCAATCATGTGAGTCAACACACTATTACCTTTGCCTTACACCACTGTCATGGGAGTTCAGCTAAACCTCCTTCTGTATCACACTTTGTGGGAAGTTACCATCCTCATCTACCATCTTCAGTTATGCTCTGGTCAGCTCTTATATTTAATCATTGCACTGATCTGATTCAAAACTTAAAAATAAAAGATCCAAAAGTTGATTAGCGTAAGAAATTCCTAAGGGAACACTACCTTTGTGATACACTTAGAAGGGAAATTATATAAAATTGTCAATAGAGGTAAGTGAAATTCATGGAAAACATGATTTGAAAAATGAAGTTACTTTGTTTTGAAAATAGAAAAAAAGTGATTCTAAGAGTTTGAAATCTCAAGAACAATCAAAATGATAGAAATTTGTATAAATAAAATCATCGAAGAAAGGATTAAAATTATATCACCTGCAGTACGAAATTCACGTCCCCATTTTTTGGGCTGTAATGGCTCTTGATCTTCATTTTCTGATGTTTGATGATTTATAAGATATTTGTCTGATAGATCATGATTTAACCTTTTCCTTCTTAAATAAATTATGAATAAGATTGAAAGAGATAATAAAGCATAGATTAATCCAACTGTATCAGAAATTGGAACAAAATCGATGAAGTCAGTTAATTTTTTTGGAAGATTATTTGATATCAACATTTTTTGAAAATGAGTTAAATTTAAAATGAAAGTGATCAACTTTTGTCAAACTTTTTAGAAAATAATTTCAAAATAAATAAAGCACAAATGGAACAACTGAGTGAAGTTCTGAGGTATGCTCCTGTTTGATTCAAAATCAAGGAAAGATTTAATTTCTTAAGAACTTCAGAAGAAAAGTTTCATGATACATAAAATCCTTCGCTCACCATCAAAAGTACGTTGTCGTGCACGCCATTCCAACATCAAAGCATCATCACTATCCTGAAGAATAAAACTATCAGGTCGATGGCCTTGATAAAGATAACTTTCAGTCGATCGAGAACAGCTGGGTCGATCAGAGTCAAGATGAATGTTGGGATTGCTCATATACGGACTTCTCAGTACGGATCCCGAAGGTTCTGATGAAGACGAAGGAATGGTCATGGTAAAGGTGCTAAAAACTTGTGAATTATTGCGGTTGAGGAAGAAAAACATGAAACACGAAATGAAATTGAGTTGTCTTGGATCTGATCGCCTAAATCCCACGATTTCACCGTTTTGGCTGATCTGAAAGGTCAATGTACTGTAAAACTTTGGATCTTGAAAGGTTCATGGTATTCTGAAATGACAAGATCAGAAACGGATTTGCCACCCAGCCAACGAGGTGGTGGAAATACCAAGGAGACCACTCAATCTTGTGATTCAGGCTGGGCCCCGACCCCCGACAAAACAAAAAACACCAACATCACACACAACAAAGCGAGAGGAAGCATGGGCCTCAAAGAAAAAGTAAAATTGACTAAATGAAAATTGAGGAAAAGAGATGGTTGTGAACAGTCTGGGTTGTGAAACTGGAATATGGTAAACAGGTAAATGACATCATTGCTAAAGTAAACAAATTAAAGAACCCAACCTATCAGTAATCAATCATGTATAAAGTATCTCGAAAGTCCAAATTTCATCCACATTCCCATCTGTTAAATACAAGTCTCCAACAACTAGGAATCACTGATTGTGAAGGGTATTAAAAGGGTACATGACCATGTGAGCTTGCAATGACTCATACAAGCCCATAGTTTTTGATTTTCATTGGGGTATTTTCATTGGGGCTTTGAATGTTAGAGTGGGCTTAAATTGTGAATCAACTTGAGTTGTGTGTCATGAAAATTG
Source organism: Melampsora americana (assembly GCA_022264835.1). Lineage (NCBI taxonomy): Eukaryota > Fungi > Basidiomycota > Pucciniomycetes > Pucciniales > Melampsoraceae > Melampsora > Melampsora americana. Next base: position 519,961 of record JAIFHY010000012.1, on the reverse strand, counting down.
AGCATAAGACCTGTTAATTTATCTGAACTTCAACTTTCACAAGCCATTACAAATTGTCCAGACTGGTTAACTTGATACACAATCACAATTCAAGCAATCAAGTATCTTGACAACTTGATAGTCACAATACATACCCTCAATGGAACACACTGATTAACCATAAAGCACAGTTGATTACACAGATAGGATATAAAATTCACTTACTCATTTACCATCAAAAAAACCACATAACCAAGATTTGTGACTTGAAAGTTTATACTTTGCTGTAACCAATTATGAGATACAAGGCAGAGACCTGGGTTTTTGCTCAGTTTCCCACCTTTGAATTTTGGATGTAGTTGTTTGTTTACCCAGTCTACCAGTTTACCAACTTTGTATCCCACAAATTCAGGATGGATTATAACTGTCTTAATCCTCTTTTATCTATAGAACTTGTCTTTATGATAACATGACCTAGGTTTATTTCATATTTCCTGATGTAGGGTCTGAGCTGTTGAGAATATAACACTTCCTGAAACTATCTTCATATTCTTTGCTCAAAAAAATGTGACCCCAACAAAGGTTGCAGCATAGCCTTTTTGATTTACCATGAAGCCCTGACAGTGATAGACCTGCTTGAACCTAACTTTGCTAGGTATCCCCTGACTTAGAGCTTCCAAGAAATGAAACTACTTTTTTCTCTTTACCAATCCTTGATCTTGTCTGAGATTGAATAATCTTCTCCAACTTTCCAGTTGAATTCAAGTTATCTGATAATCCATTATCATGTTATTGTTGCTAGCTCAGTCCAAAATATTGATGCAACTCAACTACTGATTTAAATACCATCTCAACCTTTGGAATTTTTTAGCAAGAACCCTGGCCAGTAGCAACCTTAGTCTGACATTCAGCCTACCCCAAATCTTTATAATATGTTGAAACCTCCCTGGCAGTGAATCTGGAAAAGAGTGGATATTGTGGGGAAATCATACAGTCTCATAACTACCTAGGCTGTGAATATTTTGCTTCATTATCTCAGTATGGTATCTTTCCAAGTGAGTCCTTCTATCATACTAAACATCATTATCTCCCCAATTCCTTTACTCCCCTGGACAGCTTTCCTTTCCATATTTGACCACATCTGTCTTGATTGATTGAAAACGCAGAGCATATCTGTGATTTTACACAAATTTTTAATCATGGGGACCTTGTCTCTGCAAGAAAAGAAGGAATCCTTAGCTCTAGGCATCATAAATGTGGTATAGGGAAGGTAGAAAGTGTCTCACATGTTCAGCTTGAAGAAAGGCAGTTGCTGTTTCTGTTCAGTATTTGCCCATTGACAAGTGTACAAAATCTCCCTTTCTGCATCAAAGAAAGTTGGTGTGTGCTTATTGAAAAGCAAACACCATACAGATACACTGACTGCGTCACTTGTCAGTTTTACATAACATGCACTATATAAATCTGGAATGGCCCCACTTTGGTCCTTGGATCAAGGGGTTAAAGGATATTGAGAGAAAGTGTTGGTGTGGAATCTTTGCGGTAAGAATTTTCTCTATTGAATAATTTGGCAAATATCAAGCTTACCACGAAGGTTTTTGTTTCTAATACCACATCATTGGGGCTGCTTACTTGGTACATTTTCTTCTGGGAAAAGTTGAGACTTGGTTGACCATGTTCAATCTGATACCATATTCAGATATCTCGGTGAATGCAGTTGAATTAAGTTAAATTTTCCAAAATTATGTCTAAAATTTCTATCAAACCAAATCAAACCTCTTTTGTCAATCAAAATTAGTCCTTTATATCTCAATCAGAAGAGAATGTGATTTGAGAGTATTTCTACATCTTGAGTATGATAGCAATCAAAGCAATTTGTATACCTAATACAATCAGTGAAAGAATCATAATCACGTCTCCTGCAGTACGAAATTCTCGTCCCCATATTTTTTGACGTGGTCTTTGTTCCTCATCTGAAGTTGGCTTCACATATTCGTCAGAAAGATCATGATTCAATCTTTTTCGACGTACATAAATAAATATTAAAAGTACAAAAGATAGTAAAGCATAAATTAGTCCGACTATAAGTTTAAGTAATCTGAAGTTAGTTTCTTGCAAACTTATCATACCCGTTACTCTTTGAATGAAGTCATAGTAAGTGAGAGTGCTTCACCTTTGTCAAACTCTTTTGAATATAGTCTTATAATCATTAAGGCGTATATCGAGCAAGCTAGTGAAGTCCTGAGATATGCTCCTGTTTGTAAAATTTATAGCAAAAGTTGGTGATTAGGAAAGGTCATAATATCATAATACATATAGAAACACATTACCCACCATCGAAGGTACGTTGACGTGCACGCCATTCGATCATCAAGTCCTCGTCGCCATCCTTGAGAAAGAAGCTATCAGCTCGATGTCCTCGATAAAGATGGCTTTGAGATTGCCGAGGACACTTGTTCTGATCAGAGGTAAGTGGAGACGAATTGATTCCGACAGTGGGGCTATCATTAAACGGAGTCCGTGGTACGCTACCTGAAGGTTCTGGTGTAGTAATCATGATGAATGGCGAGACTTGGAATCAGTGGTGTTCGACAAGAGATGAAGGGAATGAAAGTGAGGGGGAACAAGAGTCATACAGGCTTCAATTCCTCCCTCGATTTGTAGTAGATGATGTGTAAACATGCGATACTGGCCAGTCGATTAGTTTCTCAAACACTCAAACCGCATGGCCGGAGTCTGTCGGAGTACACCCAATTGAGTTGTGAAATTTCAAATGGTGTCAAATAGACAAGTATGGAGAACTTTGGTAAAAGGTTTCTAACCTCTGTGGACTGAGCAAAAACAAAGGGACATAAGTATCTTCAAAGGAAAAATCCTTCATCTCATCTCCGTAAGTCGATGGTCCCTCAAAGACGAACGGTTCCTTTGTATTTGCATTTTCGTTTGACAGTGAAATTTGCAGAGAAAGTCATCAATTCAGTTGAAGCCGGTATCCAGCGATTGATGTAAGCCTCATCCGGTCACTCGGGAAATGGAGATGGCGGGGAAAGGACATGTTGTAGTAGAACCAAAGTCTTCTTGCACGGAGGTTGAACCCAAGATGTCTACGATACATATGTACATAGGCACACATAAAAGTGACATCCTACATCGCAAGTCTGGACTTCAGCATTGATGGCAAGCAGCATTGATGGCAGTTGTGCATGGCAATGAAGATACAAATAGAGATGTGAACAGAAAGATGAGCATACATAGACAACGCGTTTGAATTCTATCGAGTCTGATGATGGTCGACCTACGAGTGAATATGAACCCATTTCAGAGCCGATCCTCACGTGAAACCCATCAGACTCCGAACTATCTCAACAGCTCAGACATGCTGGCTGGAATTTGCCCAAAAACTTACCCTTTCTTGGAGTAACTGTGCACAACATTACTGATCAGTTGCGTAGGTAAAAGTGTTATCGTTTTAGCATCGATATCAATTGGTTGTCCTTTTACCACCATTAATCCATCGTTGTGGCAGCCTCATTGCATCACAGCTGAAAAAGTATTGGACCATATCACCGTGGCTCAAAAGCCTCAGAAGGTAATTCCTCACTTTCACTCATAAGTACAAGCACCTCCACGGCTCAGTTGCTCGCATGATCAACTCTCTTCCCCAAGCCCGAATGCTGATTTTACCAGAAAACACCCCCTCTCGTGATGAATTCTTCGAAGCCTGCTTGCTCAAGGGACCATGATGCCAAATGCCCTTTCTTGTGATTTTTCAACCTTTATTGGAACCCGACTCAGTCCACACAAAAACTCACATCAATTCACAATGCGCTTGATCAGGGAATCAATCGTGCACATCGGGATTTTCATACCAAACATTTGTAAATGTAGCTTATCGATCAAAAAGACCAATGACAGATTACAAAACCATGAACTTGCCGAGATGAGAAAAAAAACCAACTTGCCATAGGGCGGACCGACTATGAAATAAATCTCAATTCTATCTAAGCTACAGGGATTGATCAATTCTCACTGTAAGGGTGAGGACTAACTGGAGCCGCGAATCTGTATCAAAGACAAATAGGTCAGAGTGAGTGTCCTAGTCAAAGTTTCTTGACCACTTGCTATGGTGGTTGATCCAAGTGAAGGGTTCAACTTCTTTGCCGCAATGCCAGTGATTGAACAGCTTGAAAAATGAGGCTTTGGATTTATTGAATACCTGACTCCCCATCCCCCGTCATCAGCTTCAGTTAAATTAGACTTGATTCACCATTGGAGTCACAGTGAAAAGTCACGATGGATTGCCTTTGAAAGGGGAAAAGGAACTCAAGAAATCTCTACATCTGAAGTACAATAATGATTGAGAAGATTTGCATAGCTAGAATAATTGATGAAAGAACCATGACCACATCTCCTGCAGTTCGAAACTCACGTCCCCATATCTTCTGGCATTCTTGATACTCATCATCTACAGTTTCACTTATATACGTATCAGAGAGGTCATGATCTAATCTTTTTCGACGCAAATGACTAATGAATGCAAGTGCAAGAGATAGTAAGGCATATAGCAGTCCAACTATGATTCAAGAAGAACCGAAGTCAGTATTCTGTACCTACTGGAATCATAGTCAAATGAGATTGATTTACTCTTATCAAACTTTTTGGAAAATAGTCTAAGAATCACCAAAGCATACATTGAGCAAGCAAGTGAAGTTCCAAGATATCCTCCTGTTTCAAATCAATTTGAGACAAATTTCGATCTCAGGAACTTTAAAAAATAATCCTATCAGATCACTCACCATCAAAAGTTTGTTGACGTGCCCGCCACTCTTCCATCAAGGCTTCGTCGCATTCCTTGAGAACAAAGCTTTCAAGCCGATGTCCTTGATAAAGATAAATTTTAGACATCCGAAGACGAAGTTCTGATCAAATTGAATCTGTTCGAGGAAGAATGAGTCAATCCTGGTGGTATCCATACAAGAACGTTTTGGTAAGCTTGGTGGCACTGGTGTGCAGGGTAATTCGGTAATGATCGTAGATGATTCTGATTAGTTGCGCCCGAAGGGGTCGCGAGTGTCAAAAAATCAAGCGTTGAAGAAATCCAAGGTTCAGACTAACGCAAACTTCGATTATCTTAATCCTGTGAAGTTTGAACCAGCCCACCATACTCCCCACTTACATCGTCGAAGCCAACATGCTGGATGAGAAAGAATTTGTAAGTAGTTGTTTTCAAATGAAATTTGTTTACTCTTAAACCGAAGCTGAACAAAGCTTGATGGTCTGAAGACAAAATTGGCGAAAAATCCTCATACGAGTCTGACTGTTGTCGATTGATTTTGCGAGGATCAACAGAAAAATATGTTGTATCTAGCTCGTACGTTGCCGTTCGTTTTCATGCATGATTCAGCAATCAGTAATCACGACAAAGCACCAGTCCCTCGCAATTTCTTTGGGGGCGCGGCGCGAACATTGCGCTTGTGGACGAGTCTAGTCGCCTTGTAGGCCAGCTCACAATGTTTCAGGTGGCTAAAGAGAGCCAAACTCATTGGTCAAAGGTAGTTAATCAGACACGAGGCCTCTTAGATGGGCCTCTCGAGCTGTCTACGTATGGTGCTCAAGTCTCAGAGTCGGAGTGATTGGGTGGCGCTCCCTAAAGAACATAGACAGATGGTTTTTTGAAAAAACGTACCGACCGGCAGAAGTTTTGGGATCTGATCTCCGTCACATGCCTCTGAGTCAGGGCGGCTGAGCCCGGCTGATGCTGACAAAAAAGGAAAGAGTCCTCAAAGCAACAACTTTGAGCAAAGTCATAGCCTTTTCGTCTTCAAGGAAGAATCATGTCCCTATGTCTCGAAAACTATATTGCAGTACAATGTCACCTTGAATACCGGTTTTTGTGGCCTCTATCCAGGGGCATCTTAAATGCTGACAAGTGCATCATTTATATATTCTGGGAGTCCTTCATGCGACCAAAGGGTTTTGGAATTGGGTTCCTTCAGACAAGGCCGGGGTCCATCATGATGACAAGCAGCTCTATGGATCAGGTGCAAAAATTTATACCAACCATATGAAGGGAAAATACTATCCTTGCCCTAGTGGCTGATCACACTAAGTTTTTCTTGGAGTCCCAGTCAAGCAAGTATTCAAGAGGGGGGCTTGTGGCTAATCCATTAATCTTGGTGTGTCAGTGTGATCCAGAACACTTTTGCTAGGGACTTTTCAACTTGCTATATATCCTTAGCCTATTGATAAATTTCATTTTAGCCAAAAAAAATAGTCTTGCTCACCCGCCAACTATAGGCACATTCATCTGTCTCACTTCCGATTGAATGCTGAATGCAATCAATGTAGATCAATGAGATGCTTCAGTTTGTAAAAACAAGTTCAAAAAGGCTCCCAGACTAGTCTAATGAACTTAGCAATGGCAGGTAGTCACAATCAATGTGTCTGTGAACTATTTGCTTATCAACCAGCACATATGCACTCTTTTTGAGACAGAAAGGGAAGACATGTGCTCGTGTTGAAAAGCAAACACTTCTCAGCTTGGCGAGTCTGACCATTGAAATACACATACCAAATTCAAAAATCTTCAAGCCTAGTTTAGACATCAATCTTGTACCAATGTGTGATTTTGGGAATGCCACACTAAAGTGCTCGAAGCGTAAAGTCAACACCAGGCTGTCCCACAGGGCCAGTAAAATGTGTTTCCATTTTTCCAAAATACATTTGTGAGGCATAACAAGTACCTTCCCCGTCCAAGGATGAAGAACTGATCTCAAGGGACTTGTATGATTAAAGAAGAAGAATCCTTGATTTCATAAAGTAGTGTTTCTTGACAGAACAGTTAATTCCAGAGTTTTTGTTAGTAGGAGGGTCCATTGATAGAGCAGCGCTCAGGGTTATTTTGGGCTGGAACTTGGAAGCGTCCGACGGATCTCCTCGGACACCGGTGTCATGAAGTGTTCCCATCTTGAGAATCCATCCCGTGACCCGATTCGACAGTTGATGAACCCAAAAACCTTCTCGCAACCATAAGGCGGTAACTTGAGTTTGAACCATGGTCAGTGAGCTCAGTATCATTTGATCCCTCTGCAGATTCTCAATGATTTACTGAACCAATCTTTCTCGCTTCCAGGCTAACACTACTGCCAAAGGCGCTCTCTCCATTCACGGTACCAATCCTCAATTCTTGATCGATAAAGTCGTTCGCTCGCGTATATATGATTGTCAATATTGGAAAGAAACATGTTTTGCTCTCACTGCTGAGAGTATAATCGATTGTGCGATCGGTTTGAAATATGTCGGTGGAACCTACGCTAATGTTCGACCGACAGAATTCATGTGTTTAGCACTCAAGTTACTTCAACTTCAACCTGAAAAGGAGATCATCTTAGAATATCTGAGAGCGGAAGAATTCAAGTAAACCTTCAATCATCTCATCATCAACTCAAATATGTACTGAATTCTCAATGGTGGTTTTTAACCTAGGTATCTAAGAGCCTTAGCAGCCTTCTACGTTCGACTGACTTTCACACCCCTTAATGTTTATCAAACACTTGAACCTTTATTAACCGATTATCGCAAACTACGCTTTCGACATATGAATGGTTCTTATTCCTTGCTCACCTTTGACGATTTTGTTGACTCCTTACTGGTAGAAGAACGGGTATTTGAGATTGTCTTACCCCGATTGACAATGCGAAAGGTGTTAGAAGAGACCGAAGGATTGGCCAAACGAAAGAGTTCATTGGGAATCGCGCTTGGGGTCGAATCTGATGAGGAAGAAGTTGAAGAGGAAGATGAGGAGAATGAAGGTAGCGAGCGCTATGTTTCACGATCTCCATCGCCAGCTTCACATCAATCGTCACCTTCAAAAATCCCAGAATCTTCTCAGCCTCACAGTGATCACAGTGATCGTTACATTTCACGATCTCCATCTCCTGAACGGTTCATCAGTCGGAGCCCCACCCCTGAGGGTGAAAGGATCGAGGGAGACGTATGAGATAGCCTGTTTTGCAGCTATGACGCTGGCAAACAGTGTATCACAGATCGGACGTGTTTGCCTCACCTTGAACACGAAGCGATCATTGAGGACCTCATGAAGACATCGAGCTAAACACGTGCAGTATGTAGTTTACCCTACTAGCTCTCCTCTACGATGTGGTCTACTCATACGACATTGAACCCGGTTGAGGTATTGCGGCCCTGGAATGGAATCTTCCTCACCTTCTTCACTACTCGACTTCATCATCTACTTCCGAGTTCTGATGAACATCATGTAAACACTTATTCTGAGTCTCTGCTAGAATGAATCATTGCACATTTTCTAATGTAGCCTGAATGCAAACCTAAGAAAAGCTCCTTGATCCTAATGAACCTTCTTTGTTGGTCAATAGTTATTCATGCGAACCAATCAGGATGCTTACTCACGAATGTAACAGCTCTGTCTAAATCTGGCAGTCAGAAGTGAAGCTCAAGTAGATTACAAGCCAGATCTGAACTTTGTAGAGCCAATGCACTCAGAACTGTGGCCTATCCTTTTTGATGTTGATCAGCTCGAGATTCTATATAGTATTATATTTAATTGCGTACTTGGCCTTTTTTGATCCACATTGTCCATAGAACTTTCAGTCTTTCATATCTTTAAGATGATAGGTTCAGAATTGATATGCTTGGTCTTGAAAGTCATGACCTTGATCCATAGCTCTTTGCTTCATGGCCTGCCAAGTGTAAGAGAATGAAAGGTTCAAGATATAGGAGGGTGATGGTGATAGAAACCCCAGCATTTCTTGCCATATTTTTGATGAGACACAATACCCACTGAGCAGAAAGGAGAAGGAAGATAGATTGATATTCCTCACTTCATGTCATACATACAATCTAGCTTGCATGTTACAGTCATTCACACTCGTCACCTCACAGGGCTGACACTAAACCGAGGGTCGGGTCGGGTCGGATTTTGATTGAAGAGGTGAAAGTTGAAGAAAAGTTAAAAAAAAAGTGAACAAACTATATAATTTCAATTCGATTCGATCAAACATGACTTTAACTCAATCAAAAGTATCCCACTTTTCAAAATTATTACAAAACTCAAAAGTAGTAGGTCAATTAGATTTACAATCAGAACAAGTTTATACATCTTATCATGGTTATCTTCAAGAAAAAAGAGATTTAGGATTAAAGAGATCATTACCTTCTAAATTCAGTACCAGATCACCATGGATCAGATTAAAGGAGATTGATACAACTTATCGTCAAACTGATTATAGATCTGCTTCTACTGAAGTTTCTTTACTTAAAATGTGGCATCAACTCGAATTAGGTGTCAAGACGGCTAAAAAAGCTCATGCGCCTCTTAATGGGATACCTGAACCTAGACCGATTAGGATCGAAAGGAGTTGGTTTGATCAAAGAAATCAATTCATTCATCCTTCTGAGAGCTCTGAACCTTTTTCACTCAAATCACAACCTAAACATATCTGGACGATGAATCAAACCGAATTCGAATCCTTTTTATCACTCATGAGGAAGCATCGGTCCGAATTCAAACGGTTTTTGGAATCAAAGGAGAGACGCAAACAACGTATTCAAGCGGAGTCTCGTTCAAGTTAGTCACTCATCTTATCTACTCTGACCATTTTCGAAGTTGATCATTCTGACATTGGGTGATGAACAATATCATACTTCAGCTGATCTAACTGAATCAGAGTTAGAGAAAGTAGATGTAAATCTCTATGCGTATTCTCAGGGGCATCCAGAAGAGATTCGTCGAGATATAGAAGAATTCTTAGTTTACCTGAATGAGAGACGAGTGAAGAGTAAAGAGGATCGAAGCATTGAACCGATGACTCATCCAAACCTTGGACTTTCATATGCACATCCCGATTTACTTCATCATGAACGCTTAACGAAACCTATACCCGGTCGAGTTTTAGATCAACCTGATCTGAGAGCAAGTCGACAAACCGTCAGTGTGGCTGGCATGGTGGGATCCTTACTTAGGTCGTCTCAAGTCGATCTACCTGCTACACCTTTTGAACCCGATCCAAATGGATATCATAATGTAGATCAGGGCAAAGCTTACTTTCGACTCGAATCAGCTTCGATCGATCCGTTTGACCTACCCAACGTTCAAGACTTTCAAGGTTTCAATCATCCCACCGATTCACCTAATCGTTATCTCGACCCTCGTAACAAGCCTAGAGCATTAGGACCGAATCGATTTCGAATTCAAGTGAGAGAAGGAGATCGAAGTGAAGCTAATCGATCGAACGTTCATCATCCGATCGGTAGTCCAGATTGGGTGGGAAGTGAACCGGTCAAACGACAAGAGAGCTTTGTACTCGATTTCTTGAGCTCTCTCTCTCGATCGGCTCCCAGCTCTTCTTCTTCTTCTTCTTCTTCTTCTTCTTCTTCTTCTCGTTCTCACTCAAATGAGTTCTCCAAGACAAGTCAAATGAATTCAGATGGAGATCATCAAAAGAAGGGTCAAGCTCATAGTGATGAATTATTAAAAGTGCTTAAAGAGTTGATTAATAAACCTTCTTCAAGGTCGTCATGATAGTCTTTTCACACACTAAGATGAAAGATCTTTTTTTGCTTTATAATTAATAGGAAGATCTTTTAGATCACTTTATCCATCTTTTTTTTTTCCTTTGTAGAGATTACTATCAAATAAAAGAATTGAATTTGGATTTCTCTCCATGTGTGATGAATGTTTTCTTTGACGAGTAGGGTTTTGAGATATGGAGTGAAAGATAAGTTTAGAATAAGCTTCTTAACTTCTGAAAACGCTCTATTTTGAATTTGATGAGTTAGATCCAAAGTGGTTTGAAACTCGATTTGATTCTCGATAGGAGTCCCTAGCTGGGAATTTGAACTTGAGAGTGAAGTTGATGATGAAGTTCTCACTTGGGATGTGAATCTTGAAAGGTGATCATTTGAGATTGATGAGTTCTGTAGTGAGTGATTAGGAGTGTTGAAGGACAGATTGAGATCAGCTTGGAAGTGAAGAGAGAGTGAGTTTAATAGTTTCTGACTTGGATCGAATTGGCTCTGAGATTGAAGAAGAAAAGTCAAATCTCAAAGCCAAGCCAATTCGAATTTATCATTCTTCATCAATCCAATGTCACTTCCACTTCCACATCAAATCAAAACTCACTTCAAACCACCATCATCACTTCATCATCACTTTAACTCTTCATTTCTCAAATCAAATCATTTGAGAAACCTCATTAAAACCCAATTCATTTCAACTTTCACCATCTCATCATCATCCCACTTCAAACCCAATTTAAATCTCAATCATCATCCTCATTCCAAGACTTTAATCAAACTAACCAACCCATCAACTAAAATGATCAATCAACCAAACCAAAACTCAATCAGTATTCAAGAATCAATCACAAGAAAGGTATGAGATCCTTCAATCGGTCGAGAAAAATCCCGTTCTCATTCAATTCTCTTTTCCTTTTCGATCGATCGATCGATATATATATAGTTAAAAGAATTACTTAAACCGATCACATTAGAAGTCATCAACGAATCTCATCTACACTCACATCATTCAGCCATGCGAGCCATAGGTAAGGTTAACTGGAAAAAAATCTTGATCCATCTCAATCGATCCAACAAGATCGTCTGATGAAAGAAAGAGTTTGGTTTGGTTTTTTGATCGAAATAAATAGGTGGTGGATCAGGTGAAACTCATTTCTCGATTCGAGTGATCTCAACTGAGTTTATTGGATTAAATCGATTATCAAGACATCGAATGATCTATAATTCACTTGAAGATGAATTCAAGAACCGTGGATTACATGCCTTATCATTACAAACTTTCACGCCTGATGAACTTTCTACATAGAACAAAAACACTCACTCACTCATCGCTTCAAATCTCTTGAACTTTTCAAACCACTTTTACCCTTTTTAGATCTTGAAAATTTTTCAAAGAAGTGATGGTTCAGAGGGAAAGAAATCGGAAATATTTTTCAAAAAAGGATTCTTGATCAAAGCAAAAAAAAGTGAGGATTGTGAAAGATCAAAGTTTTGATGGTTTTGATCAAAGATATCGTATTGGTTTGGATTGGGAAAAAAGTTGAAAAGAAGAAGTATCTGAATTGCCCACTTAGATTGAATTTTAAATGAAAAAAGAATCAAGTAGACTTATTTAAAAATCTTGAACAGATCTTTTTTCAAATTATTAGTTCACCAAGTCTATAAGCAAATTACATTAACTAAACTCTACAAATCAAAAATACCTCAAATTCAAAACAACCAAAAGAAACCTCCGAACCGAATATAGGAAACCCCCATTTTTTAAACATCTAAAGCTTTCTTTCAGAATTGGATTCTAAAGTGTTTAAATACCTCTTCACCAAACTCATCGCAGCCATCTCATCCGGTTCATTCACTCTTTCAACCCAACCCCATTGAGCATCCCAAGTTTCTTTAGTATAATCAATGAAGAGTTCTTTAAATCGATCATCTTTCCACATCCCTCCACCTAAGGATAAGACCAAATGATTGGGTCGAAGTGAATGAAGTTGACAAATTCGAAACAAAAGTTCACTTAAGGCTTCAACCGTCTCTTGGATGATCTTTGAAGCAAATTCATCTACTTTTTCATCCTTCTTGATTGGAAAGGCTAAACTCATCACTAATCTACATATTTCGGAAATTCGAATCTTTCGATCATGTTCGGTTTCTCCTTTAGAGAAATCTAATTTATAAATCGAATGTAAAAGTTCATGTACGGTTTGAATTCCAAAATGGTTTAAAATCATGGGGATCAGATTTGATTTTGAAATGATCGAATGGCTTGTTGAGATTGGATTGGATTGTAAAGTATCTGAGTATTCTAAGATCGATCGAATCGTTCGTTTACCTACATCATAAGCTGAACCTTCGTCTCCAATAAGATATCCATAACCTCCTAATCTACCTATGACTTTAAGTGATGATTCATTCGAGTTTGAATTCCGATCGTTTAAATCCTTGGGCACATAAGCCGTTACAATACTACCTGTTCCTGCAATCAACACAATCCCACCTTGAAAAACTTTAGAATGAGAAGAGGTCTGAATGGAGTCTAAATAACGAGTCTCGATTGGACCGGTAAGTAAATCACAATCATTTGTCACCTTCAAGACGTCGTTCGAATGAACCGGATCTTGTAAGTTGAATAAAACAGATAATGCTTCATGAACGATTTGAATGTCTTCTTCACTATCCACTCCACTCAAACCTGCCCAAATCTTGATGAACGGACAAGTTCTTTGATCTTCTGATGAGATGGAATAAGGTTTAGGTAAGAGAGAGAGAGCGGTTTGAGTGGCTTGATGGATTGATTGGAGTGCTAAGTTTAAACCTAGATCTGAAGGATTTGAAGAAGAATGAGTAAAAGTTGAAAGGATTTGAAATTGAGGAGGATGAGATTGAGATTGAGGATGATTTGAATAAGTTGAGATGGTCACTTTGGTTTTCGTTCCTCCTCCTATTGCCAATTGGAATATAATGTTATTGAAAATCAATTGAGATGGGGTGTTTTGTTTATATAGTTAGTTTTGGTTTTTTCTTTTGATTTGCGTTTTTTGAGAAAGCGAGAGAGATTGGTTTACCGTCTATGGTTAGGAAGAGTGGGTTTGATTGAGACATGATTGGGTTGGTAAACAGAAAGAAAGCAATCGATCGATCGATGGATTGGATTGGATTGGAATTCACTCACTCAGTGGGTGGTGTGTATCTACCATCTCACTTTCTTTTCTTTCAATCCAAACCAACTCTCAATCCAACTCAATCCAACTCAACTTCTTTCCTTATCGATCATCATCATCATCATCATCATCAATCAAAATGGTTAAAATGTAAGACAACAGAACTTCAAATCAATCAATCAATCAAAACTAACACTCGAACCCTCATCATCTTTCCCAGTCTAATCATCAAACCATCACCAGGAAAGATCCAATCACTCTTTAAAAAATTAACCAAGATCAATGAAAAGAATGGACCATTTGATTTAATGATTTGTATTTCAGATTTATTTAATCTTCAAACTCATACCACCGATGAAGAAGAAAAAGAAATTCAAGATCTCATTCAAAATCAAATTCATATTCCCATTCGAACTCTCTTCATGATCGGTCAAAACCCTTTACCTGATTCAATTCAATCTCAACTCGATCAAACTCATGGTCAAGTTTGTGAAAATTTAGAATATTTAGGTATCTCTCTCTCTCTCTACTTCTTAAACTTCATTCACTTGGTTTTCTCTATCTAATTCGGATTGGGTGATTAAATTCATTTTAGATCCTTATCATATCACCACTTTTAAAACTTTAGATAATTTAAGAATCGCTACCTTTAGTGGAATCTTTGATCCTTTATATTTCAATCCATCAGATCAACTCACTCAATCTTCTAAAGTAAGTAAGTTTGAAAGCAAAGCAAATCCAATCTAATCCATCCATCTCTAATCCATCAATCTTTTTCAGTCAGATCCCATCCTAAATTACATCAAATCTCAAACCCTATCCGATTTTCTAAAAAAGTTCACCCCTCAATCATCCACTCAACCCATCGACTTACTTTTAACTCATGCCTTACCTCAATCTTTAACCACCCATTCCAATCGATTACCCAAAGATTCAAATCCTTTCAATCGAGGTGGTGCTTCACCCATCACTCAGGTTTTGAAAACCATTCAACCCAAGTATCATTTCTCAGGAGCTGAAGATCAGTTTTGGGAAAGAGAACCTTGGGTTTGGGATTCGACGATCGATTCAAATCAGATTCGACTCACGAGGTTTATCAATTTAGGACAGTTTGGAAATCAAACCAAAGAAAGAGTAAGTCATCAACTTCCACAATTAGGATTAGACTTTCAAATTCAAATGAAATTTGTACTCACTCTTCAATTTCTCTTTTCATAGTGGTTTTATGCATTTAATCTTACACCCAATCAAGGAACAAGGATCTCAAAACCCATAGACTCAACCCCTTCGCCATACTCGCTAAGCTCAGGTTCTCAAAAACGTGGATTTCAAGAAGACGACTTGGATTCGGGACCGAACTTTAGATTCACTGAAACCGATCTCACAAAACGAGTGAGAACAAGTAAGAAGAAAACCTAAACCGATCTTTCTTTCTTTTCGATCTTCACTTGATCGACATTCCAAATGCATCTCTTGATTTTTTTTCCCCACCCAATAGATCTTCCTCCATCCAATTATGTTTGTAAGATATGTGAGAAATCAGGTCATTGGATTCAAGATTGTTCCTTGAAAAAGGATGATTCTAAAAGTAAGTAAAACTGATTCTCAATCCAATCCAAATCAAAGTCTTTTTGGAAAAACCCCAAAGAAAATCTTCTCAAAAAGAGTCAAGTTTGGAGGTTGATCTTTAAAGTCTTCAAGATGGTTATGTTTGTAGGATCTGTCATATTTCTGGTCATCGAATTCAACAATGTCCCATGAAAGATATCAAGAATTCGAATCCGAATCGAAATTCATTACAACCGAAAGAAATCGAACCAGTTGAGTAAATTTCTTGATCTAAACCAAAATGAAGATCTTCATCATTCATCAAAACCCAAAAAAACGACACTCAATCTACTGGAATGATGACTAAAGTTCTTTGGTTTTGGTTTTGGTTTTGGTTTTTGGGTTTTTTTTTCTTCGAATGGATAGTCTACTTGTTGGTTTTGTTTATCAAACCCTCAAGTCACTAAACATTTGATCGCTTCCATCGGTTCTGAAACCTATCTTTCCTTACCTAAAGGACCCTTACCTGATCCTGATTCGAAGGATGGAGTGCCAGGTGGAGGACATGTATTGAGTAAGTGGCTTCGGATCCGCTGCTTTTTTCTTCTTCTTGATTTTCCCATCCGATTCCACTTTTCTTTTTCCACCATTCGAGCTTAACCTTTTCGATTTCACTTTTTGGGTTTGGATGTTGGTTCTTTGATTTTGGTTTTGATTTGGATCATTTAGTTATCCCGGTCAGTCAGTTCGAATCTCTGATCAATGGAAATCGAAATTTCATATAAACCCCCTTTTTCACTCGGGTACCATTCAAACTAATTCAAACTTCAACTTCAACTTCGATCCATCAATCATCTTTAGATTGCACATTATCCAAGTTTATTAGCCTTACCTCATGAATTCTCACGCTCGATTCAAAACGAGATCCGATCCTATCAATCCGCTTTACGAACGTTTTATTCAAAGTATGATTGTGAGTTGGTGAGTTTTGAAATATGTAAATTGATGGGAATTGGTTCGAGACAAGGTCATGGTCATCTACAAGTTTGTCCGATTCCGAATGCGTTGGTGTCGAAAGTTGAAGAAGGCTTTAGAAGTGAAGGTCGATTGATGGGAATCGAATTTGAAGAAGAAAAAGAAGAAGAAGAAGAAGAAGAAGAAGGGAAGGAGGATGGGCATGGGAATGGGAGAGAGGGGATTAGTTATTTTAGGGTTGGGTTACCGGGTGGGAAAGGATTGAGGTATTGGATTAAAGCTCATGAAAGGTTCAATATGCAATTCGGAAGGTTCACTTTCTTTCCCTCTCTCACTTTCTTCTTCTTCTTCTTCTTGCTTTTTAAAAGGTTGAAGTTTTGATTTTGATTTTTGAATGATTTTTGAATGATTTTTGAATGATTTTTTTTGTAGGATCGTTTTAGCTAAAGTATTAGGTTTACCTGAAAGATGGGATTGGAAGAGTTGTGTGACGAAAGAGGAGGATGAAGAGAGGAAGGAAAGAGAAATGTGTGAAGAGTTTCAAAGAGAGTTTAAAGAGTTTGAACCTAAGTTTGATTGATTAAATGTATAGAACCAGAAAAAAAAAATTGATATGATGAAATTGATGGGGGTGTCCATTTTTCGAGATTGAGGTTTGATATTTTTTTTAGAGAAATGAGAACAGAAAGAAAAAGGAATTTGAAAAAAAGGAAGGAAAGGGATGGAGAGATGGGTTTTTTTTGAAACGGGTTGGATGAATTGATTTCATTGAGGGGTGTTTTTTTTGTCTTTGATTGAGAGAGAGAGAGAGAGAGGAGAGTTTGGGTTTGAAGGAAAAGGGACAAGGGAAATGGGAATGGGAAAAGTGAAGGTAAGAGAGAAAAAGAATGGGGATTGGAATTAGTTTTTTGGGGGGTTTTTTTGATGATCAGTCTAATCAATCTGTATAAGACTATTGAAGTGGGATTTTTCTTTTCTTCTTTTTTACTTCACCCACTTTTTTCTTTTTCTTTTGAGTGAGTGAGTGAGTGAGTGAGTGAGTTTTTTTTTGCAAAAAACTCATTTTGATTTGATTCAATTTAATTTCAACTTGATTTAATTTTCATCCAAGATTTCATTCATTCATTCATTTTTTTGTGAATATATTAATTTTTGAACATATTAAGTTTTGAAGTTAGGTTTTTTAGGGTTCATTAAATTGATTTAAAAATAAATAAATTGATGTAAAAAAGTAAATAAAATGAATGAATTAGAGAAAGAGAGAGAGAGAGAGTTTTTAGAATTGGTTTATAAAGAAGAGTGTAAAGGTTTTTAGTAAAGTGATCAAGAAAAAAAGAAGGGAGGGGTAGAGTGAAGATGAGAGATTTGATGATGTTGAAATTGGAATTTTGTTGAGATGATGGAGTTTGTAGTTTATGTGCTTAGAGAGGTTTGATCTCTTACCCGCTCAACCACTGCTCACTGCTCACCGGCTTTGGTCACTTTGAACTTTCCTCAAATCCGATTTTGAATGCAACAAATCATGAATCATTCATCATCAAACCAAACTCATCTTTTATTCAATTCATCTTCAACATCATCATCAAATTTAAAAGAAAATGAAACCCCAGAAAGATTAACTCCTCGTGAAATGTTACTTGAATTTAAACAAATCAATCTTTCCGGTAAGTCAACTCTAATCTAATCAGACTCTTTCTTTCTTTCTTTCTTTCTTTCTTTCTTTCTTTCTTTCTTTCTTTCTTTCTTTCTTTATTTCTTTCTTTCTTTATTTCTTTCTTTCTTTGCATCTTTTTTTTTGTCTTCTTCTTCTTCTTCTACTTAACCACTTTAATTTTAAATAAATTAATTTACAAATGATTTGATTTTAAATCTTATTAATATAGCACCTATGGTTAGATATTCTAAAATTCAATTTCGTCAACTTGTTTCTCAATTTGAAACTCATATCACTTTTACTCCTATGATCTTGTTAATCTGATTTTTCTTTTCTCTTTACAAAAAAAACACCTTAACTTCTTCATTTAAAAAATCCTTCAAATTCAAATTCACACAACGTTAATTTTTGATTTTGATTTTTTGATTTTTTTTGATTTTTCAGAGCAAAAGAATTCAGTCTTTCATCTAAAGCTAGAGATTCAGATTTTAGTACAAACGAATTTGAAAGAGGAACGTTTCGAATGAAAGAAAATCATGATCAAAAGAATTTATCAAATCGATTGATTAAAGGTGCTTTAGTGGCTCAATTAGGTGGAAAGGATCCGTTTTATATTAGTCATGCTGCTGAATTACTTAAACCGTGAGTGGGATTAAATGATTTTTAGGGATAAAATCAAACTTAATCCGATGGATGGGTTTTTCGTCTTTGTTTAGCTATGTGGATGGAATTGATATTAATTGTGGTTGTCCTCAGTCTTGGGCTTATAAAGAAGGTATAGGATCTGCTTTACTTAGAAAGGTAAAGCGTTCTTCAAAAAACATTCAAGTCGATTATATCTATATCTATATCTCATTTTAAATTCATCTTCTTCTCTTTTTTTGGGGGGTTCGAACAGCCGGATTTGGTACGTGATCTTGTACGTGGAATCAAAACGAAATGTGGAGAATCGTTTCCAGTATCGATCAAGATCCGAGTGGATGATAATCTTCAGTAAATCCAATCTTTCCTCACTTTCTTTTCTTTTCGATCATCAATCATCAAGGTGAATTCATTCTTCTGGAATGAATATATAGGCATACTTCTCATTTGATTAAAACTGCATTAGCTGCTAACGTTTCCTTTATCACTGTTCACGGTTCGTTTTTGAGATTCCAAGAAATTGTTTTCCAAAGAGACCATCTCTCCTTTTTTCCTGATTCACATTTGATGTTTTTTTCTTTTCTTTCGTCTTCTTTCTCTCAAAGGACGCACTCGACACCAAGCTAGTTCTGAACCTGTTTCATATGATTCCATCCGATTTGCTGCCGAAGAAGCTAGAACAGGTTCAGATGGAGGAGTGCCTACGGTAGCCAATGGTGATGTCTTTAGTCTTGCTGATGCAGAAAAGACAAGAGAATTATGTGGAGTGAAAGGAGTGATGAGTGCTAGAGGATTACAAGAGAATCCAGCATTGTTTGCTGGATTTGAAAGAATACCACTTTGGGGAGTTCAGGTGAGTGATTTTGTTTTTTTTTTAAAAAAAAGGTACGAGATCTCTTGAACTGAGAGAAGAAACCGTTTGAACCGATTGGATTTTTTTGATCTTTGGGGTTTCCTCTTAGCGTTTTATTACCATCTCAGCTCAAACTGGATTTATCTTTCCACTTTATCATCGTCATTTAGCTGATATGCTTGGAGATTGGTTCACAAGTAAAGAAGAACGTAAATATTTTAATTTACTTTCGAGTCATGCAAGTGTACTTGAATTTTTAGAAGTATGTAGATCTCTAACCGATCTCTCGCTGGGTTTTTTTTTCTTTCTTTCTTTCTTCTTGGTCAGATTCAGAGATTTAAGTCTTTTTTTTTCTTTGGATTTGGTCTTTTTTTAGGATACATATGATATCACACCTGGACCTTTTTTCCATCATTGATGGTTTGGTTTAGTTTCACAGTTTTTTCTTTTTTCTTTTTTTCTTTCTTTCTTGACTTTACTTGATACCATGAAGAAGAACTTTGAAAAAATGTCATCTAATTTTGGGAAGCTCAGTTGAACTTCAATCTCCTCTGCTTCTCTACATCCTCATTTTTCTTCTGTAATCAAGATCTGAGAATAGTTTTGAGAATACAATCATTTTGAGAGGATTGAGATGAAGATCATTGATGGTTGATCAGATAGCTGTTCATGTGTAAGAAAAAGAGGATGATGGTCAGGGAAGTGATGGGTTGGTTTGGGTTTCAAAGATACACTCATTTAGCTCGCTCAAAAACGCTCGGAGCCCTGTTCACCTAAGTAATTGTTTTTTGGGTGAGAAATCATGATTTGGTAGATTTAAAATCCAGAATTGAAACTTACTCTACCAACAAACACACCTTAAATCACTAAGCAGAAGAAACAGTCACATATTGAAATGTGAGGAAGATGTTGATCAGTGTCACAATGTGCACACACAATCCCAGTCATACTGCAGTCACTTTGGATGTGGATGTAATCTGTGGAGTTGATGAATGCATCTCTCACATATCACAAGCTGACCAGATCTTCTCCTTGGTGAATTTTGCAGAACATGATTTTTCATCAGATGATGGCTTACATACACTGGGAGGAGAATCCTGTCGCTCGAGCCGGCAAAATTCTCCTCCCAGTGATAAGTGACCAAGCCTTTAAGTAAACTGATGTAATGAACCGGAGTAGAAGAATCAGCAGCAAAATCAATCCATAATGAGATTTATTCACTTTTGAGCTTGAAAGTTGAAAGTAGACAAGATAAACTACTTAAGCCCATCACAACTGCCTTGGCACTTTGATTGTGGACTTGAATAGGGTTGTTCCTTCTATGAGTGTGCAAGACTTTTCATAGCTCATCTTGACTTGGGTTGGTTCATTAAGCTTGCCTCAACCTTGCTCACCACTTCCTCTATATCAAACTCAAGTCCCAAAAATGGTAGAAGAGTGCAGGTTTTTCATGAGTTTGGTGGTGTAAACGTAGATTACGTTTTTTTTTTGACAAGCTTTTGTGAAACGAGAGTCTTTAAGATCAAGCCAAGGCGTATTTATCACATGATCGCGTATTTGATAGGTAATCCGGTGGGGCTTTATTTGTGTATGTATGTAAATGATTGTAGACATTCGATGCTTGTTGCTTGCATATGATCGAATGCTTGGTTTCCATACTTACATCTAGAAGCCGATGTGTTCGCGGTAGGGAAAATGTCAAAGGAAATAAAGAGCTTAAAAGGTTTGAGGTAATTCGAGTGAGACCAACTGAGACAAGTCAAAGTGTAAGTGGTGCTTGCTTGCTGATTAAAATGTGCAACGCCACCTTGTACAATAAAAGTATGTAATTCAAGATTAAATTGCGCCTGACAAACAATTTATATATACGTCATTTGGGTTCTAAGCCTTGGGGTGACTGCAGTTCATCTCCACTTTTACAATTCATATCCACCTGTTCACCGATCATGGTGGTCTCCCAAGCGGAATTTTGTACAAATACAAACAAGAAGCACTTAATTCCGCCGCGCCAACATGGCGGCTGACTAGAACTGAATCTCCATCACCCAAACCATTATGTAAGTGAGTATGTACCCTGATTGGACGACTCATGACGTGAAACTATCAAGCAAAGGATCCCCAAAGAATCCATATCTGACAAGAGAAGACAGCTGAAGACAGACTGATTTGATTTTGGCTGTGTACTTTAATGAGATCCTGATGATAGGTTTTGTTGTATATGGATAGGCAAAACTTCTTTCATCGATCACTTCACTACCACTACTCCCTTTTGCTTAGTTTGGATTTTCTTGAATGAGTTTATCAATTCATCATCATCACACCTCATCATCTAAAGAACTCATGACACCTAGCGAAGGTAGGCGGTTCTAGCGCTCTTCATTCCGAATCTTGTTTCTGTCTTCCTACGCTCTCTGGTCTAGAGTGCATCTCGAACTGATAAGATAGATGTGATCTGACTGAGGATTGATCGAAACTCTAGTTACCTCAAGTCCTCCACCGCTCTCCAAACGCTCGCGAAGCTATAGTGAGGATGAGGATGAGGACGAACTTGAAGAGCATGATCAGCTCAACAGTAGGCGTACGAGTCGATCTAGCTTTCCATCTGAGCTTGACGCTGGTAGTTGTCAAACCTTGTTCGTACCACACTGTGAGTCTCATCTTCATTCCTCGCCTTCAAATTTTACCTTTCTGTCCTTCTTCTCCTCTTCTGTGATCATTCGATCTATCATTCTTTGAGCAATCATTGGGTTTTATTGAGTGCTCTAATTGGATACATTCCCATTGTCGACCTTGTGTTTTCCTGTCAAGTTTTCTTTTGGCACACAAGCTAGTTGTCTGGTCCATCAGACTTGCATATCTTTCCGGTTAACACTCTTTGGTTTAAAATGCTAGATTCTAACAAATGATATCTATACTTGTTCATTTCAACAGGGTCCGTTGAAGATGGGGGCTGGGGTAGATCAAAAGTGGCAGAGGACGATATAGCATTATTGGAAGCAATTGAAGAACATGCAGCGACCTATTCACCTCCGACTCCTGCTCCATACATCTTTTCAAATCTCACCTCTTTACCTTCCAGCAAGTTTGGCAGTTCACCCCAATCAAGTCCATCATCCTTAACTCTTACAGATTTCAATTTACCAATCCAAGCTCAGAATGTCTTACGATCCACTTCAAACGATAAAGCATTCAAGTGTCCGATTTGTCCTAAAAGCTTTACTCGAAATTATGATTTGTCAGTTATCTTTTTTGATTCTAATCTTCATGTGCCTTATCAGCTCGAAGACGCTTTTAAAAGATTTTATTTACTCACACCTCTCTTTCATTTGCCAATGATGTTCATGACTTTGATTTAGAACTCGACATAAGTCTTCACATCAAGACGAACGACAGCACGTTTGTCAATGTTGTGGTAGATCATTCAATCGACGAGATGCCTTATCACGTCATAATATGTTAAGGGGATGTATTAGGAATGGTCGAATAGGAGCAAGACAATCTCGAAAAAATTAAGCTCATCGATCTCTCCCATGATTTCATCTTTTTAACACCTTGCTTGAGGATTGAGTGTAAAAGATAAAAAAGAAAAAAAAATCATTCAACATGATCATTGGAAAGGGTTTTTTTTGAAGAAATTGACTGATCATTTTATTGGACAATACGTTTGATTATGTCTCTATTCAATTCACTTATATATATATATATATCTATATTTCATTTCATACAAGCTGGTCTCTCTCTCTCTCTTACTTTTTTAATTTCACTTTTTACCTTGGCATTCTCTTTGATCGGATTTCATTCTTTATTTTCTATAATCAAATCGTGTAAAAAAAAAATTCTCTATCCAAACCCGATCCACATCGGTTTCGTTTCGTTTCGTTTCTTTTCTTTTTTTCTTCTTCTTCCTTTTAATTCAATACATAAATCATTATTCAATTATAAATCTTCAATTAATCGAAAAAAAATCAATTTTTTTTACCACTACTACTACTTTAAATCATTTTCTTTTTTCTCTCTATACGTACGTAGTTTGAATTCAAAAATTTCAATTCCTAGATGATTTTTTTTTACTTTTTTTTTTTGGAGTTTTCGAAACTTGAGAGAAAACAACAAACTGGATTGATCTGATTTGATTTTATTCATCTCTTGATTGAGGGGCGTTTTAAAATTCCGATTTTATGAAGTTTAGGGAAAAAAAAAAGATGTTTTCTTTTTTTTTTTTGAAAAGAAAAACTAAAAGGATTAGTAATAAGTTGCAAAAAAAAAGAAAAAAAAAATCTTGCTTACTTGATTGTTTGCGTGTTAAGATTCTTACTCTACTTGAGGTTAAAGTTTTGAAAAAATAAGAAGCTAGCTCTTGATCAATTCCCATAGTCTCTTATAATCATTTATTTACTAAATAGAAGAAGAAGAAAAGGAAAAAAGGTCTAAAGATCTTTTTTTCGAAATTCAGGGTTTTTTTTCCTCAATTTATTATACTACATCTTCCTTAACCTTTTCTTTATTTCAATCTGTTTCATCAAATATGTAGAGATGTAGAAAAAGATTTGTGTGTGATGTTGAGTAAAAGTTTCATATCTCAAACCTCATGGCTTCAAATCATCAACTAATCTGATCTGATCTACTTTTTCCCCAAATTTTAACAAGACTAATCTATTCTATTAAAGAATAAATTCAAAGGTTGATGATCTATTTCTAATTCAACCTGAATTCAAATATCCCTTCTCTTCTCCAAGCTCTCTCTTTCTTCAACCTTTTTCTCTCTTCAGTAATGTACACCTTACTGAGCTTTTTGTAGCAAAGATTGAATACTTTGAGATCATGATATCTCTGGCTCTTTGTTTCAAGATAAGATGTTGAGATTTAGGTTAAAGAGTATAAATGGTGATTGTAAGGTACAATGTGGTTTATATGAGTTGAATCAAATCCATTTTTTTGATGAACTATTTAATATAGATAATCTTTGATGAATTGAACCATAGACTCAAACCCACACTTATCTTTGTAACATTTTACAATCAAACTCTTGGGGGAAAAAAAGTAAGATCTCCTTCTATCTTCTTTTCTTTCTTTCTTTCTTTCTTTCTTTCTTTCTTCTTTTTTTCTTTTGATGATTTGATTTGATTAGATTAGATGAGGTTGGTTTTAAAAAAACTGAGAGTTTGGATTTTGGATTACTTTCACTTGACTCTTCCAAGTCTTGGTGAAAGGAAGATGAATTCTTTAGTTTTTTTGTTCAGAACCTTTAGGTGAATTGGAATCCATTTAGTTTGTATTCAGTATTCCAATTCAACTTAAAATTTAATTGATCACTTTTTTGTATGGTCTAACTCATATTCCTTACCATCCTACTTTGTCCAATCAAAAGTGGGTAGTCAAGCCTTCCAAGAGGGGTTTTTTTTTGGTAGAATCCAATTTTTTTGACGTATCAATTCAATTCATCAAGTTTAATTTTTGTAAATTTATTGAAAATTGGATTTGATGAGAAAGAAGGATCTATCTAGTAGGTAAGTTTTGAGGTTAAAAAGTGATGTAAGTAAGTAGAAGAGGATTTTTTTTAAAGATGAAATCTTTATGAATCATTCTTACAAAGTTGATGAGACAATCAAACCTCAATGAAACTTAAACTCTTAAACTTTATATCCTTCAATATCCTTCAAACAGGTACTTATGTATGTCGATCCGTATTCCAAGGAAATGATACAGAGTTTGAAGAAGAGTTTTGAGAATTGAAGGTGGATGAAGGATTGATTTAAAACTTTCGGATTTCTTGATGTAATGAGCTGTAATGAGTGAGTGATGAATCGATGATGGTGAGGGTAATTGTAAGTATGTAAAATTGAATACAAATGAACAGACGATTGATGTGTTTCTTAGTTTGAAAGCTTTTGTTCAGCTCTTGGTTTATGTAATCAGTACTCAAGAAAGATTGTACTTACAAAGGTAAAAGAGTAAGAGAGTATCATCATCATGATTCATCATCATCATCCAAGAAAACTCCTAACTTGATCCAGTCCTTAAGATAAAGTGAATCCAACTTATTAGATTTTTAAACCCATCTTCGATTGAATTGAATTGATAGATATTCAAATTCTTGATCAATTCCCGACCGAGTTTTAGTAGTTTACATCTTCTCTATATAGTCATGAACTGTTGTTAAAAAGACAAACGTAGAAAAACAATTCAATCGACACGGAAGGAGTCAAGAACTCTTTGAAGTTTGATTTAAAATCAAGTTTGAACATCAGCTCTTGGAAAAGAATCGGATGAGATTATCATTTTAAGTTTATTATTGAATTTATCTTATCATCATCATCATCATCAGAACAAGAAGAAGAAGAAGAAGAATTGGATAGGTAGATAGTTGAATGAGATGAACTCAAGATTTCAAGGTTTGAAGAGTTGTTTAGAAGGATCGTATGAAGATGAAGAGATGATGGTAATAGAAGAAACAGAAGAAGAGAATGATTGGAGAGATTATGATTATAGAACAAGTAGTCATGGTCAGTTTGGATGATTTGATTTGTGATTTGAATCTTCTTTTTTCTTTTACAACAAGCAGAAGAAGCAGAAGACTTTCCAATCCAATCTCGAATTCGATTGAGAAAAGTGAAATTTGATTTTACGATTTCTTCAAATTCAAATCCGAATCGATGGATTGAAGATTGATTTGAATTTGAAGTGTTCGTAGTCAATCAATCTGCTGGATTAGGATTGAAGACAGATTGAGAGTTGGTATCATTCTCTCATGACGATTTGATGATTTCATGATGACTCAAAAGACAAAGTAGTAAAGACCATCAAATCAAATCCAATCTAACAAAACACTTCAGTACTCTGATTACCTTCTTTCTCTTCCTTTCCTCTGACTGATCTCAATCCAAAAAACCTTTCATTCATTCATTCCAACTGTGTGCTTTGATTTCGAATTGAAGGTACATAGTAAAAGCAATCCTTCAACTCACTTCCCATCTTTCTCAACTTCTTGTTTCACCAAAAAAAAGAGTATATACAAATTCTCATTTGACTAGACTAACCAACCAGGCTCTCACTACCAAGTTTGTTAAATCGAATTTCATTTACTCTAGTCAATCTTAAATCACTCATTCACTCTAACTTTTCATCCAATTCACCCTTTGCCTTGCCTTGTCTTCTCTTCTTCCAACCATTCAAACTCATCCTCAATCTACTTTACTTTAAATCATACCCTTCTCACACACACACTTTAAAAAAGTCATTCTTCATTCTTCATTCCCATCCATCTGAGCTGCCCACCTTTTTTTTTGAAAATTTCTTCTTTGTGATCTTCTTTTGTTGTTTTTTCGTTTGATTACTTTTTCAAATTTAAAATCCTCCTTGACCTTTTTTGATAAAAGATCTAATACCTTCAATTCCTTTCTTTTTCTTAACCCTTTTCTCTTTAGATTCTTCAGTCACCGCTCATTTCACTAATCCAATGTTCACCATGAACAGTACTACGAATTCAATGTCTAACAATCTTCATCAATCTAGACTTTCATCTAATCTAAACCAATCCCTTCCAGCCTCTACTTTACCATCATCTATCAGACAAGAACAAGCACAACAAGCACAACCACCACCAACTCAACATCGTCGAAGTCATTCACTCAATCTTGCAGCTGCATTAAATCGAAGAGTATCCAAAAAGAATCAATTACCAGGACAGGTGATAGGAAATCAAACTGGGATTCATACCTTACCTATCATTCAACCTGATCCATATTGGAATTCGTATCAAAACAATCGACATTTCAAAATCAACCTAAGACAACCTAGACAACAAGTTACCAGTCTGCTTGCTCTAAGTTCGATTCCTAGACCGATCACACCACCTTTACATGAAGATTTAGAACCGAATGTGACAACTTTGATTGAGAATGTGACCAGATTGGTGATGGAAGAAGAAGCAACGAATGCAGCGATTGCAGCTTCACTTCAGACTCTTGAGAATGAAGTGAATTTGAATGAAAACTTGAATCGATTAAATGACTTGAATGGATTCACTAACTCTAACCCATCATCATCTTTATCAACATCACCAACACCATCACCATCAACACCACCACCACCACCACCACCTGAGTTTAATGGTCAATTGAGTTTCTCTAGGTCTTGAATCGATGGATGATTTATTAACCGTTTTTTGTTTTTTGGTTTGAATGATGTCTTCTTTTTTTGGGGGGGGGGATTTTACAGATTCGATTGAAATCAATTTCTCAATTCAATCTCAATCACCCACTTCATCATTTGATCAAAACCCATTCAGAAAACTTTTAAAAAATTCAAATCGAATTCAACTTCATCATCATCATCATCATCATCATCATCATTCTAATTTAATTTCTACTTTATCTTCATCTTCATCATCATCATCTTCATCATCTGATTCTCAACATCCACATCCACATCAAGATCACATTCGATCTAATTCAATTTCAACTAATCCATTCACAAGTTGAATTCCGATCTTGTGCTTGAATTCTTTTCTTTTAATGTTCAATCTATTATCACCATGTTGTTGTTCTTGTTGTTGTTGTTGTTCTTGTTGTTGTTGTAGTAGAAGATGATGATGATGATGTATGATCGTTGAGATCCATTGTAAATACACCACCCTTTCATCTTCCTTGTTGAATTTGATTTCCTTGTATGGTTTTAAAAATTCTTTTTTTTTCTTTGATCGAAATCTGATGATGAGTTCTTGAGATCGAAGTGAATCGCGATTCTTGTTGATTGTGGTGGTAACATTTACACATTCAAACTTGAGTAAATTCCAAAGTCGATCATCTACATACCACTCAAAATTTTCCAATCTTACTTTTGACCCATTTGAAGTGGATTGCACTCAGGTGAACTTCAATTCTGCTGTTCAACTTTGAATCTACCATTTACCTCATCAGCAGTACTTACCATTCTCTCGACTTACACTACACATCAATGCTAATCTCTCTCTCTCTCTCTTCTCTCTCTTTTCTATTTCCTCATTCAACTCATCACCTTCCATCATCATCATCATCATCTCCCACCTCAACCTGTTTCATTTTCCATCATCATCCATCTCAAACCATCTCATTCAAATCACTTCATTCACTCCTATCTCAAATCATTCAACATCTAACACTCCATCTCACTCCTCTCAAAGCATCTCTCATCATCTATACCTTCAATGAATCAAGATCATCATCATCATCCATCACCATTACCATCATCACTTCCCACTTCACAATCTCCAACTCTACAATCTCCAACTCTACAATCTCCAATTCTACAATCTCCAGAAGTCTTTGTGATCGTCAGACCTCCACCTTCAAAAGCAAATCATCCACTCAATCTTCAAGTTCAACTCGTCTTACCCAATCTACCTCATCATCCCGCTTCACTTCATCAAAATGTATCGTCGAACTCTGATCTGAGAAGAACGCCGAGTGTGAGAAGTGGTCACAGTTCAAGATCGAATACGAGTATGCTTAGTATGAGTAATAGTGAAGCTTCAAGAAGAGGTAGAAGGGTCACACCTCTTTATAATCTTCAATGTCATACTGTCTTACCTACTTGGATTTCAGATGCAGGTGAGTTTGATCATCAAATCCTTCTTGATTGATCGATTGATTGAAATTTTGAAAGAAAGAAAAAAATCTCTAAAAGATCCCCATCCTTGGGTTTGTTTTTCTCTTTCCTCTTCAATCTGATCTCTCAAATCAAAAGGTACGGATGCTAAGATAGCCAAGTTTTTGAAAAAAGGAATCGAACTTTTTGATTTTGGAATCATCGAATCGGTTGAATCTCAAAATGGAGTTTCGAATTTGAATTTAGTGAATTTAATCAAACCGATCTCTCATCAAATCATCATCTCTAATCCTAGTCTTGATAGTCATCAATCGATTTCCAACAAATCTGATCATGAACCACATTCATTCAACGGACCTGTGAATTGGTTTAAACGGATCAAGACGATTGGAAGTTTAGGAACCAAACGAGTTTCGATGATCCAACCTAAGATGATGGTCAATGAGGCTGAAGATCATGATGGGAATCTACCAGATCGGAATGAAAGCTTAAGCTCAAACGGAGCTCATCTTGGATCTAAGAGAAGAATGAATGGATTTGTTTGGATGATCACCAAATGGTTAAGAGAAGATCCACCTGAATCGACGGTCTTGATCGAATGGAGAAAGGGTCAGAAATCAAAGCGAAAGAAGCACGTTGGATCGTTGGGGATGATCGATTCGACTTCGAACCAAACTTCTTCCTCTCGACGAGATTCGATTCAAGTCACTGGTGAAGCAGACCTACGGGATCCTAACCTTCCACCACCTCCGTCGAGCCATTCCAGAATTGAAGAAGAAAGAGAGCAGGAGGAAGGTTCGGATGAAGAGAGTGATGTGGAAGATTCGGAAAGACCATGGCATTGTGACTTGGTGGTGATCAAAGCCACTGATCCGATCGATTCAACTCAAGCCAAACGAACCTATCTCGGAAGTTTAACCCCTCAACCTCATCATCCAAGATTAGTAGGCAAACTGATCGTTCCATGGAAATTGGAAGGGATCAATCCAGATGAAGATTCGAAACGGATCTCGATTGAAGAATTAAAAGATTTGATGGTCACCACCTCGATGTGGTTAATTGTGAGAGAAGAATTAGGAAGAGGAGGTGGAAGAAGTGAGGAAGGAGGAAGGAGAGAGTCTCAGAAGGGTTTGAATTCGAATTTGATTGGATTCTCTTCTGTTTCATCTTCTACTACGATCGGAACGTCTTTGAAGAATCGAAATCGAAATCGAAATTCGATCTCGATCTTTGGTACTACTAGTAGTAGTAGTGGTGGATTGAATCCGGATCAGATGAAGGAAAATGAAGGAGGGATGAGATTGAATTCGAAATTGAAATCGGATCAATCGAATAGGAAATCATTGATGAATTGGTCTAAGATTGGAAAGTTTTAAGTATCCTTCGTTGTCGTTTTGTCTTTGGTTTTTGGAAAAAAAGAAAATCGGTTGAGGTTTATTGGTCCGTTTCTTTTTGGGTTTTCAAAAATAAATGAAACATTAAGACTTGATTTTTTTGGTGGGGGGGGGGTTGAGGAAGAATAAGATTTAAAACTTCAAGATGATGTATATAGATAGATAGATAGATATATTTAATTCATCTTTTTTTCTTTTTCTCTTTTTTTCTTATAACTCGTTCTTTGCTCTTTATCTCAAATTTAAGGTTTATTTTAAAAATTCATCAATTTGAAGTTTTTTGTTTTTTTTTTCACTTTTCATTTTTTCATTTTGTTGATTTTTTACATTTTACATGTGTTCCTAAGTATTTCATAAAAGAAAAGAAGAAGAAAAAAATGTAATGTTACAAAAAACTTTTTTTTTTTTTTTTTTTTTTTTTTCCATCTCTCAAACCATTTTCAATGTCTCATCCATCTCAAATATTCCATCATCCATCTCTCTCTTTTTTCTTTTTTCTTTTTTCTTTTTGCTTTGGATGTTTGAATTTTTTTGAATTTTTTTTTCTTTGATTTTTTAATTATTTTCGTTTACAAACCAAATTAAGTTTCATTTTATTCTTCTTCTTCTTCTTTTTTTTTTTGAAAAATTCGTTTCATTTAACTCTTTAAGTAAGTAAGTAAGTAAGTAAGTAAGTAAGTAATAATAAGAATAATAATAATAGTAATAATAATAATAAATTTGCCTTTCAAAACCTGTTTAATTTTCTTACTCAGAAAACCAAATTTGGATTAGAAATCTTGTAAATTTTTAAACATGAATTTTGAAGTTGAGTAACGGTACTCAAAGTCAAAAAAGGTAGATTCTGAAAATACATAAAACCTTTTTTTTTCACCAACCTTCTTCCCTAAACACATGGCACTCCATGTGCAATATATACAGTTGATGAGAAATTTGTCTTCTCTCTATGCACAGGACATTGTGGTTAATTCTAATAGACAATAATAAGAATGTTAAAAATGAATAGGAAAAAAACAGTTCAGCTAGAATTTTGAAGGTCAAAACTCATAAGTAAGATTGATGACTTTGAATGAAATTCAAAGACAGAGGAAATTTTAAATGATGTGAGAAATGTTGTGTGTGAGTGGTCTCAAGAGGTATAAAGAAATACCCATACTGACATCATCTGTGAATGGAACATTGGCATAAATAGTTGAACCTAGCAGCACCAACATCTTCCTAGATAGACATTCCCAGAGCCACATTTGGAGAAACTCAGGGGCTCTTGAGGAGAAAATGAAAGATCTTATCATTGACATTGTATTTCCTCAGGGAGTCCAGATTGGGTAGTTCATTGGGCTCCAATTTTATCATTCACAAGTTGAGCATCATGAATTCTCAACAGGTCTCATGGTCATGGCATTCATACTTTGTGTGGATGGATTGGAGCATTGAAAGGATCCTTATGAAGAAAATGCAGATTCAAGTGATCCCCAGTGATTTGTGATAGGGAAAACTACTTTGGTTAGATGTTTCAAATACAATTGTCCAATGGCAACAGAACATACAATTAAAGTATCTGATGTGAACAGGGAGCATAGGCATTTTGTTGGCTACCACCATTGTAAAGGGTCAGTATGCACTCCATTTTGTTCAGATAGAGGGAGAAGTAAGTAGGTCTGTGGTAAAACTCTCACCACGATGAAGTACTGAATGTCATGTGCCCAATCTTGTTGTAATCAGGATAGATTTGACTTCCTAAAAAGAACTGTAAATGGAATGTGACACTGCTTGGAATTGACACAAGTGTCTTTGGTGGCACATTGGCATTCTAGTATTGTGAAAAACTGCTGCTGAAACAATTCAAAGGGCTTTTGTCCACATGTCATAGGTAAAACCCTTCTAGGAAAAAACCACAACATTCCTTCTCACTTTAACTATGTGTCTTTTCTTTCTATGTTTTTGAATAATACCAATAATCATAGTGAATCTTTTATACAAAATAACAAACACAAATCACCAGATGAAGCAAATAAGGTACATTCATTGAGAGATGTTCATCAAATCTTAAGACATTGTCTAACAGATCTCTGATCTTGCCAATATCAAAATCTAAATCCTTTAATTCTTCTGTAGTTATCCCACCAGAAAAATCATGATACTCTCTGTTCTTTTTACTGGTCAAAATCCTCAAAATACAATCACTATCTTTGATTTCAATGAACTTGAGGTATTCAGCCATTGGAATTGAACCCTGAACAACTTGCGCAGTAGTCTGCTGGGACTCAAAATTTCCAGAGACACCAACCCAACGTATCTTGATCTTCAGAGCCCTCTTGCTATCTTGTAATCCAGATGGTGGGCTGGTCAACAAGACACCATGCACAGTGGGATCAATGTTGAAAGATAGAAAAGGTCAGCTTAGAAAATTATTGACAATATGATGATTAGGACTTACCAATGCTCTTGCCCACTTCTCATGCTTTTCAGCGGTCATCAAAACATAGAGATTGTCATTGTGTGGTAGCTGGTAGATGTGCATGTGTCAATTTCCCAAAGCATCTACATTACCAACTTGATTCAATTTTGCCAATTGGACCTTGTACTCATCAACATTTCCAACATCACTCATGTTCTGGAACCAAACCCAGATGGTAAGCTTCTATTATCAAAGGAGATTAGTGTGGATAAACTCACTGCTGAATGATGATTTCCTGTGCCAGTATCATTGATATCAGGTGGTATTCCACAGAGAGTATTTGCAAGCACAGCATTCTAAATTTACAAAGAGAAATGTTTGAAACAGAATGAAATAAATAAGTGAACTCTATTAATGAAGAGAATGATGGAAAAAATACCTTTTGAGCAACATCCACCAGATCCTTGGGCTTTGACATAACTAGAGACACACTAGGTGTTGTTTTGGGGTTCTTGAGGGCTGCATTGCACCAAGACTTGAATATGGTGTCTGAGTCAAGTAAAGTCTTGTCATTCTTGAGATAATTGTGAACAGAAGGAATGTAAAAGAACCATCTGATTCCAAGAGCCCAAGCATGGCGGTCTTTGGTGATCATTTTGCCAAGGTGTTTCATATCAGAGGTGTGGTTTTTATCTTGGATTCTTCCCACTGTGATTGAAATGTAGGAGGTAGTCAAGATGGCATACAAAAGTCTGTGTCTGATTGGTTCCCTCAGGTAGTGCTCCTATAACCTGCAAAAGACAAGAAGAGATCCATTACACTGTCAGTAAAGCTCAAATGAAAGAAGTGAAAATGATCAAATGAAATAAAGAATAAACTAAAGAAGAGTGATGAATACTCACCTCAATTTTCAAATCAGAGGGGGTGACACTGATTACAGTTAATCCACAATTGGTGTCTGGTGGAACTGGGGAGTTGAGTGAAAACAAACAAAATCAAAGATTGAGATTGAAGTCAAAATTGATTGAGATGGGTTGGATGGGAGTGGTGGACAGTGAATCAGCTGGATGGGGAATTGGTTCAGTTCCCATCCAGCTGATCTGGCTCTGGGTATATCTTGGATTGGGGCCAATTTTGCATGTTTCAAAAAAATAATACAAGCTTTTGTGAAGATGTAGTAGTTGGTGCAAAGCATTGGAATAATGGAATCTGTGCCTGGCAAGGCACACATGGCAAGGAGGTTGCTTGTAGAAACAGATAAAGATGTGTAAAAATCAAGACATCGTCTCAGACACCCAATTCTAGTGAGAACTGGTGTTCCAGATTTTGTTTTCTCTCACTAATCTATAGAGCTCATTGATGTTCATTCATGTGCTCCTAAGAAATTTGTTCATCTTGAATTCACAATAAATTCCTCACCCTTCAAAAGTCCAAAACCCTTATAAATACATATACATATAGTACTTTCTCTCTACTCTCAGCCCTAGTCATATATACAATAATCTAATCAAGTCAACAGCTAAATTATACTTTTTATTCATTTTTCATTTTGAAACCTTTTATTTTTGGCCCACAACCTTCTCTTTCAGACACAGGAACAAGTTTTGGGGATCTCTTTTGATATGATTTTCTCTAAAAACAGGGTAGGGGAGTTTACAGTGGAACATATCAGCCCCAGATTATGGCCACCCACATGTGACCTCTCATGTTTTCCCTGTAATTCAGGCTCAGGGCCAGAAGACCTCATAACACCCAACCTTGCCACCTGAGCCAAAAAGTGATTCTTCACTTATTACCTCACTTACAGCTATTACAATAAATGGTATCCGGACAAAGCAGCTTTTTTCATATTTTTTTATCAGGTTTAAGGTTTTCAAAGGCTCCATAGAATTTGATTTTCATTACATTTACCCAGAATGTCTCCTCACCTACCATACCCTTCCCTTTTGGTCTATCAGTGTCCTTTGGTGTACTGATTGCCCTTTTGGTAGTCCCAATTATCAATATAAAATGGTGATGGGAGCTGGGGAGGAAGACCAGTTGATTTTAAAATCAATTCTATTTTGATTTGGATTATCTTTACTCGTAAATATCTTTTCAAATCTTTTATGTATCATACATATTTCAACTTCTATTCACAATCTTGTTTCTTGAACTCGTGTGTGTGTGTATGTGTGGGTTTGAAAGTGTGTGAGTGTGAGTGAGGATCATCGATATTTTGGCCCCGAACTTTAAAGTGATTTAAAACCCCCTGTTTTACACTGAGTGAGTTGAGTGAGTTGAGTTGTGTAGTCGATGATTTGTTGGTTGAATTCTATCCTTTGATCATTATCTTTTCATTTCATTCAAAAACCAATCACCATCATTCTCTTTTCTCATCTCTCTATTGCTTTATCTTTGAATATCATAAATTGGTCTTTACACAAAAATGGCAAAACGAGATTCATGTCGACGATCAACTAATCAACAACAACAACAACAACGTAATCATTCTAAGAATTCTAATCATCCTAATCATCATCAACAACATTCATCTGAACCTCTTAGACATAGTAAAGGTAGAGCAAGAACTAGAGCTAGTGGATTAAAGGTATTGTGTCTTTTTAATTTCTTTCTTTTTTTTACCCCTTTACTTTATAAATCTTAGATAGATTCAAATTGGTGTATCAATACCAAAGTTGTTGATTAATTGAATATTCAACAAAAGATGAATCAAATAGGTAGTTGCAGATATCGAGACCCTGCAGATGGATCTTTTAATAAGTTTAAGTTACTGCAGTTGATTCTTTTTGATTGCTTAGCGCTGCCTTGGCTAGTATCTTGTGAGACTTTCAATATATGATTCATGTGGACACCAATAAGATTATTTAATTATTCAATTCCTTACCCTCTTCTTAAAACCTCATTCTTCCCTTTTTGACCACACACTTACTTACATGAAGCTTTCTTTTTGATTTTATTTTTATAAAATAGTTAATTCAAGATCCAAAAGATGATGATAAGATTTTAGGAGAACAATTAGCTCAAATGGGATTATATGCAGCACATACATTAGGAGATGGAAATTGTTTATTTAGAGCTTTATCTGATCAAAGTTTTGGTAAACCTGATTTACATGATCAAATTAGACAAGAAGTTTGTGATTATTTAGAAGAAAACGAAGTGAGGTATAAAGCTTTTGTTGATATTGATGAAGAAGAAAGTTGGGAAAGAAGATTGTCGGAAATGAGAAAATTAGGTAAGTTAATTGATTATGATGAATTTAGATTGAAAGAGAGACACAAATTAGGAATTTCAATCACCGATCTAATGTTTCATTTTCGGTTTCTTATTCTGTTTAGGAACCTATGGTGGACATCTTGAACTTTCTGCTTATGCTAATCTTCATCAAAGACCAATCAAAGTGATTCAGCCTGGAATGATCTACATCATTGGTTATGAAGATGAATCACCTTGTGCGCTTTTATCTAAGAATGGTAAAGGTAAAGCTAAACATGTGGAATCTGATTCGTCATCAACTTCGGCTCCATTGTATATAGTATATCATCAATGGGAGGTTAGTATCAAATGTACTGAATTAGATCAAAACTCAATACGGTTATTGGCTTTTTGTACTGATGTTCGTGTGGATTTAGCATTACAGTAGTGTACGTAACTTAGCTGGACCTCATTCTGGACCGCCTCAGATACGAGAAGTAAGTATTTTTTGTTCAATTTCTGATAATCGTCTCATTTATTGATATCTTGGTTTTCTTTCTATATAGAACCTTCAACCATCTTCATTAGAAAAAGAAGAAACAAATTTTAACTCTACACATGATCCAACACACTTATCAACCGAATTAAGTTTATTGAGAAAATCATTACCAGAAGAAGTGAGTTATACAAATCAAGAATTAAAAGAGATGATTAATCGAAATGGATCATGGGAAAAAGTATTAGAAGAGATCTTAGAAGAAGTGATTGGGAGATCAAATGAAAGTCAATCTGAATCATCAAGTTCAAAAGTTCAAATCGATTCTTGTTCGACAAAGAATCTGAAATCAATTTCATTAAAAGTTTATAGAGAACCAACACCTTCCTCTACATCTGTCACGACCGCTTCAAGTCCTGCCAATTCAACTACTCCTAGTTCAATTAGTGTTAGATCAATCACACAATTAAGAAAAATTTCAAGATCTCATTCTAGATCACCTGAACGATCGGATTCACCAGATGAAGGGATTGGTAGAAGGTTAAGAAGACGTCGAACCAGATCATCGAATGAGTTTTTACAACTTCCAAGATCATCCACTAGTTTAAGTAGTTGTAGTACATCCGAATCAGTTTCATCTGAGAACCTCACATCACCCGAAACCCAGTCTCGATCACTTGAATCGACTTCTTGTTCAGTTTCTGAAATTGAAAAAACTAATGGAAAAAGAGGATATCGGAATCGAGTGAGTAGGACTTCAACTTCGGCTAGTTCTTCACATTCTCCACTTAGTAAATCGATGAGTCGAAAAGAAATTAGACAAGCTCAAAGGAAAAATAGAGAAAGAAATCAAATTGAGTTTGAAAGGATCAGGGATGGGCTTAAGGTAGCTGATTTAAAAAAAGATGGGGTTGAAAGCATTGGATTGTTTAAAGAACTGAAAGTTTGAATCCCATTGAAAAAGATAATTAATTGATTTCCTTCATTTCTTTTTTTTGAGCTTGGGTTTTAAATTAGTTTGATTATTTGATTTATTAAATATGGACAATTTTAGGGTTTTTTTTCTTAAATTGAATTCTTATATCTCTTTCTTTTGATGAATTTGTTTTTTCATTTTTTTTCTTTGTGATACATAATTATTAGTTTGTTTTTTTGACTCTCAAAGAAGATTTTTTTGAAGAAAAAGAACTTCAGTATCAAAGTCTTAATTCCTTTTCTTATACATTACTTTATTATGCATTTAAGTAATTGAGTTATATAGATATATATCTAATATCATTTTAGTTGCAATATATAACAAGTAAGTAACTTGTTGGTTTGTTTTTTCTCCTTTTACTTATTAATTATGATGATTATTTTTAACTTTGTATTAATCACAACATACCAAGTTTGATTCTGTTTTGTTTTTTTGAAAAAAAAACAAGAAAATTTTCAATTTTAATTTCAATTTTAATCTTTTCTTCTTTTTCTTTTAGATTGGAAATTATTATATGTATGCAAGAATGTGTTTTACTTAATTTGGTCTTTTTTTTTGTTCTTTTTCTTCTTGGCTGATAATATGTAAAGTACTTGAATTCTTGGGTTGATTATTTGGTTTTTCTTTTTGTGTGAGAGAGAGAGAAGAAAGGAAAAGAAAAGGAAAGAAAAGGAAAAATTGGTTCAAATTAGGTGGCTTTGGGTGGTGATAAAGAGGGTTAAGATTCAAAGATCGTTGATATCAAGTTTGTTGATAAAATAAAGTTTTGGAAGAATGAAATCAAAATTAGAAGTTGAAAGGTGTTTTTATGGGTTTACATTAAGTTTCGAAGGATTGATTGAAATTTGATTGGATTTAAGAGGTTTTTGAACACCTCGAATGTGATTTGTATCGAAAAGTATTTTTCATTTTCGATTGGAACTATAGCATCAAAATATTTATCAAAGCTATTGTACAAAATCATGTCACAACCTTCTCAAGGACTCACTCCATCTAGACAATCACAAAGTGGAAGACAAAGAGCACCACGATGTGTAAGATGCGGTTCTCGAACTTGGATGAGGGATAAGAACCGAGGTGTGATGATTTGTAGTGAAGGTCATGTCCTAGAGGTTAGTTTCACATTCACTTCTCGTTTTTGGGTTCTCAATAATGCTCATTATGAAAATCTTTGCGGTAGGGATATATTCGGGAAAGTACAGTTCAAACTGAGATATCACAACATTCTACCCGAGTTCGTAGAGTGAGAGTAGGAAAAGTGAAAAAAGAGTATGTGTTAAAAGATGGTCAGTTATCCAATCTCTAGCAGTCAAAGTGTCCAACATAACTCATCATCTCTTCATCATACATTGAAATTTAGTTTATAACAATGAACATGAACGTATGCTCTTATTACAAATCTATACAATCTTGATTCGAAAGCAAACTGAGGCATTGATAAAGGTCTTCAGAGCACCACCAATTCTCGAGGTTAGTTTCGTTAATCTAATCATAAGTTGAAACTGTGTAACTCATGATTTCTTTCTCTTTTTTTTTGATACCACTCTTAGAACGTGGTGAATTCATTTTGGAGAGCTTATTTAAATACACTTTCACTTCAACCTATCAGATTGATTTCCTCAAGATCGTTTTCACCTACTTCAAGTTGTTTTCCAACTCGATCTCAATCAGGTTATTCTTCAGAAGATTCTAGATTTACAGATGTTAGATCTCGTTTCAGTAGTCCTGCTATTCCATCTGAAGGAGATTCTAGTGTTCCTCTTACTCCAGAGACACTTCAAGCGTTAACTGAAAATGAATCAAGTTCTTCAGATGATTCGGATCGACCTAGGTTTCCTTCACCTCAATCTGATGATGAATCACAACACACTTCTCAAACTGGTGACTCAAGAAGATCTAGTGGGAATAAACGAAGACAAAGACGAAGGTTTAGTAAAGATTACCCTAAGATAGAGTCTACCCTTGGAGTCCTTTATTTGGCTTGTACTCGACTTCGACTTCCGATCATGATGCAAGATTTGATCAAGTGAGCTCTTCGCAGGTCATGTTGAATAAATCAAGACTATTTCCTTTCTTCAACATTCTGATCAAACTCCTTTGTTTTTTAGTTTGATTTGTACTAAAGAATTACCTTATATTGGTTCTATGTCCGAGGTTCCTGAACATTTGAAAGCCAAAGCAAGTCGTGCAATCATTACGCATCTCTCAATATACGTTAGTGTCATTGTTTTTCTGGCCACTTTCAACTTTTGGGTCCCTCATCAATCATGCGTTCACTTTCACAGAGACCACCTAGATTATATCGAGATTATCATCAAAATGGACTTGCATCACTTTGTTATAAACTTGCAAGTGATTTTAGGGAACGTGAAGTAGATCTACTGCATACTAAAGATTCTATTATTAATATACCCTTGATAGCTCTTCGATTTTCTCAAATGTTACTTATACCACGTAAGCCATCAAGTTCAAAAATTACTTTACGTTGTAAATGTGATCATTAATTGCTTACAGAATTTCTTTCGTCCCTTTAGCTCCAATTCATGCACTCGCACTACATATAATATCTAAACTTGATTCAGTATACTTTGGTTTTATCATTCCATCAAAAGTTAAAAGAAAATCTCAAAGGAAAAAAGATGATTTTGATTTTCAATTTCCACCTGATTGGGTATTGATGTCTTGTTTAGTTTCGACCATTCAAATCGTTGTAGAAGATATCAAGAATCATAAGAATCATAAGAATCGTTCAAATTCTTTTTATTCAAGTGTTTTGAATTCTTTACCTACACTTAAGGATTGGATGAAAGCTATTGATAGGTTAAGAGATTCGATTGATCTTAAGAATCCTCAGAGACTTTGTGGGTGAGTGTTGTTTAGTTTGTCTTGATTGGATCTTTTTGAGCTTGCTTTGTGATGATGAACACTTGTGGGATTTGATTTTGGAAATTTAGGTTAGATGTACAATTAATTCAAGGAGAGGATTTAGATGATTATATTGATCTTGCTGAAAATTTCTTGTTAAGTGAAAAGCTGAAGACTAATAGTAAGTTGAAAAATTTTTGCCTCTTCAAGTTCATATGTAACATATTATCAGATAGTGTCAAAAGATCTGATGGATTTTTTTCTTGATTAGATGCAGTTCTAGAAGACCTTTATTTTCCATTATCAAAGACAGAAAACCCTAATAAAGAAAGAAATCAAGAAATGATTTATAAAGAAATTTCAAATCAATTATTAATTCAATCAATTAATAATTCAAAAATTCAGAATGATAATGATAATGATGATGATGATGATGATGATGATGATGATCAGAATGAATTTATCTTAACTCTTATCAAATATTCTGCAAGTTTAATTGGTTCAAAAGAAAAAGATTTCAAAAAGCTTTTGAGTTTAATTCAAGAAAAGATTTTCAATTTATTTCCAAAATGATCATTCAGTTTCTTTCAAGAATGTAGAGGTATGTAAATCAAATCAAATTGAATTAAATCAGAGTTTTTGGGTCATATTGTTTTAAGTTGGGTAGAGGAGATTATGTAAGTCAAACCTATTTTGGATATGATTTTACAGCTGTTCAAATAAATGGTCTCAGAAAAAGCTGATGTTGTGAAAGACCTACAGTCATTGAGAATCAATGTTAGCTTTTGACATGATGTGTGTTGCATGGTTTTAACGGATTTGAAACTTTAAGTCCAAACCTTGGTTTTGTTTATAGATTTTAAATATGAATTTGATTCTGTAACACTGTCAATATTTCTATTTTTTTTTGAACCAGATGGATCATCATGGGATACAAAGTTGAGTTCTGAAATTTTTGACAGAATTCCAGAATCCTGACCATAACTCTTTTTGTCTGTGATTTGGCTTCTTGTTTTCTGCCCAAACAGTCTCAACATTTGTGGGATACAAAGTAGAATCTGGGCATGTGCCTGGCCTTGTGCCCAGTTTTTTTTGGTGGTAAATTTCAATTTTTTGGGCAAATACCCGGGCCCGTGATTCAAATTTACCGCTAAAAAAATCTGGGCACAAAGCTGGGCATGTGCCCGGATTCTACTTTGTATCCCCTAATTGATTCCCCCCAATTTTTGGCACCTCCCTCATCAAATTTTATATCAATGCCTTGATTTACTTACACAAAGATGATTTGGTTGGATTGAAAGACTTTGAAGGTAAAACTTCTGAA
The DNA here is from genome assembly GCA_022264835.1 of Melampsora americana. Classification (NCBI taxonomy): domain Eukaryota; kingdom Fungi; phylum Basidiomycota; class Pucciniomycetes; order Pucciniales; family Melampsoraceae; genus Melampsora; species Melampsora americana. Next base: position 478,362 of record JAIFHY010000012.1, on the reverse strand, counting down.
GACCTCATTTGATATCTGAATGGCAGTTTGAGAAGTGAAGCTTGTTTCTGATACAGGGTGTGGGAAAATGATGGGATACAAAGTAGAATCTGGGCACATGCCTGGACTTGTGCTCAAGATTTTTTGGCTGTCAATTTAGATTTTCTGGACAAAAGTCTAAGCCTAGGATTCAAATTTACAGCCAAGATGAGCCTGGGTGCATGCCCAGATTCTACTTTGGTTTCTGCAAATGTGGTGAGTGAGTGTGGGGCTGTTGAATTGTGATTGACCAAGCTGTCCCAGATTTTAATTTGTGACTGTGGCTCTGAATTTCTAGCAAAAAATGCTCCCACATACACCACGAGAGGTTTTTGTGCTAGATTATCGTCTGAGAGGGTCTCTGTGAGGGTAGGGTACTCTTTAGGAGTGCTCTATGCTCACTAAAAATGGGGATAAGGTATTTATATTAATTTTATTTAATTCTTTATTTCATGTAATCAGTAATTACAATATGAAATGAAGAATAGAAAGGATGAAGAAGGAGGGAAAGGGGATAACTGTCTGTTTGGATAAATCCAGACAGACTACAGTTAGTTGACTCCTTAAAAGGAGGTTTAATATTATAATATGAAAGTTATAATTATTGAAGGTTGGATCCAAGACCTTCCTTTAATCTTTATATTAACAGATTAAAGAGTGGTTAAAGATCACTACTCTGGTTATTCTTAAAGTCACCAACTTTGGGTTGTTCTTAAGGTCACCAACCTGAAGTTCTTCTTAAGGTCACTAGCCTGAGTTGTTGAGGTCACTAACCTATATCAAGTTTCTACTTAGGGAAAGTAGAGGATCCAGGGGAGTGAAGGGTTATGTTACTTACTTTTAATCAAGGAACTGATTAAAGTTTAGAGAAGTCAATCACTAGTCTTATAGTTATAAGACTCTTGATTTTGTACTTCAGTTTGAACTTTGGTTAGTTCTTAAAAGTAGTGGGTAATAATTGCTTGGGGATCTTTCTCTGAGGTTGAGAGAGAGGGTTTATATATTCTTCTCTCTTAACCTAACTTTTGTGATATTTTGTTTATATCACTATTTTGGGTTGCATGGTACTTTCTAATTATTATTGGTTATGGTTGTTTAAGGTTTAAGTTTATTATGTGTTTTATTTAATATAAGCATATTGAACTCTTGATACTGAGTTATGAGATTTATTGTATTTTATGGATGTTTTACATATGTGTTACATATTGTGTTTAATATGTACATGTATGTAATTGTGTATGTTTTAACTCTTGACACTGAGTTATGAGATGTTATTATGTTTATGGGTTGTTACATATATATTACATATTGTTTTTAGTGTGTATATATATGTAATATTTATTTTAGAGGCTTATTGTATCTTTTAGTCATCCTTTGAGTGCATGTACATGTGCTCAGGGTTGACAGTCTCAGAATGGTCTGGCCCATAAATTGGCCCAATATGGCCTGTGTCGACTGTCCCTTGACGGCCTTGTCAACACGACATGAGCTCGGCCCATAAGTTGCCTGAAAACGGTCTAAGCGGGCCGTCTTGAGGCAGCTTATGAGCCAAGTGATCAGGCTGGCTGAGGACCGCCTTGCAGGCGGTCCTCAGATGTTTGAAAATTGGAGACTTTGAAAAATTCAACAATCAAACTGATTTTTGCATTTTCCAAAGTCTCTGAACCGGATTTTTGAAGTTCAAAGTCTCTTTGCACACACCTCAATGATTCAAACACATCAAAACACTCATTCCTCTTTCTTTTTTGGATTTGAACTTTTCACTAGGATTCTTATTTTATTCCATCTCAAATGTATTGCTTTTATATTCTGATTTGATTCAAAAAGAGTATGAAGATTGTCATTTGAATCAAGTCCCAAACATCAGATTCAATGATTTAATCTTCAGTTCACATGCTCTTCTCTTAAGTCTTTTAACTTATTTTCAATCTGAACGTTACACAGTTAAGTTCCTCACTCCATCTCTTTTCTCCTCATTCATTGGAGATCTACTTACTCAACTCACTCACTCATCTTTTTGGTTGGGAAATTCCTGTGTTGGGTAAATGTAGCGTGGATCAAATCAGAAATTATCAATCTTCACTTGATCTATCTTAATCTTCTTAATCTTCTTAATCACCCTCCTAAGTTTAATCACTCTCAAGAATGAATCTTTTAAAACCAACGATCCAATTTTGATTCCTCAATCTACACCTTTCTTCATCAACCCTTAAATCTCAACTCTTCATCATCATCAAAATCAAACTTTATCTTTCACTTCTTCAACCTCAAATCACCATCCTCAAACCCAATTTGAATTCTTAGATTTGATTTTAATCTTCTCCACAATGAAGATTTGGATTTCATTTTTAAAGTATATACCACAAGTATGTTTAAACTACAAAAGAAGAAGTACATCAGGTTGAAGTATTATGAATATCCTTTTAGATCTCCTAGGTGGTACTCTAATTTTGTTAGTCCTTTCTTCAAACAATCCACTTTTGATCCTGGATTTTGGATTTTTTGACTTTGGGTTTGATGCTTGGGTGGGTTTGGTTTAGAGCTCAGATGTGGATTGATGCAATTGTTTAAAGCAATTGGTCAGGTTTAAAATCTAATCCAGGAAAACTGTAAGTGTGTTCAAAAACAGAGTGGACCACTTTTTGTTTGGAATTATTGAGATTCAATCCTAATCATTTACCTTTCTTGGGGGGTTCTTTTTATATTTTGGATTTTAGACTTTGGATTTCTAGAGGAATCAGTTTGTTATTGATCAGATTTGATTTGGTGTTTTTTTACAACATTATGTGTTTTTTCATCATTCATCAGTTTATCATCCTCCTCTTGATGATGATGATCAAGATTGTATGAATCAATCAAGTTTGGAAAAGCCAATTCAAATTGAATTTGAAAATTAAACAAGTTTGAAATCTTTTGTTTTGGAATGGTTTTGTTTCATCGCGGTCATATTTTTTTGTATTTTGTTTTCTCAACTCATTTACGACTCTCATTATTTTTTTTATAAAATGGAATCAAAGAGATTCAAATCAATGGGAATGGCTCAGCAAGTGGCTTGGGAAATGTGATAGCGTAAATTAAGCAAATGTATCATGTTTATATGTTGACATTGTTGTACTTTCTGCTCTTGTCTCTCTTGCAATGAAATGCATCCTTTTTTTACCAAATGAGCCTTGTTAGCATGACCAAACAAGCCTCAATTAGCATTACCAAATGCTAAGTGATTAGCAGTATTATGCTGAGCAAACGGATGGGGAATTTGAGCCCCGGTTTCTCAGGGCCAAATGTTTCTAGACCGTCTGAAGTTGCTTGAGCCTATTCACTGCCAAGTACAAAGTTCTGGAAATATATTTGGAGTTATATTTTTGGTGGTTATTCAACTCTATCCTTTGAAGACTCCGGTAATCAGAATTCTCCTCAAAGCCAACTCACAAAAATCATTGCCCAAAAATCAGAGTAGATAACTAATCACAGACCACAGTCCTGAAGAGTTTGGAGCAGGGAAGCATGAGAATTTTGGGCTTGGGTAAAAGGTTTAGCTAGGTTTGATCACTTTATAAGCAATATAGAAAAATTTCAATAATGTCCTACTGCGTTTTGTGGAGGTTTGTCTGCTGTTGTAGTGATTATTTTTCAAAAAAACATCACATTTGGGCATCATGAGCTTGCTCAGCAGGAAATGGAACAAAGAGAATAGGATGTATGTTGTGTCTTGTAGTCTTGGGAAAGAACCTGGCTCTAATTCCACACTAGGTGTGATGATATTAGTGTGATAAGATTCAAGTCTAGCACTTGATGAACCAATGGGATGCTTAGCAGTTGAGGTAGGTTATTGGTTTTATTTTGTGATCCTTCTGCTCCTTTTTAGATTTTATTTGGGTTTTCATGAAATGTTTAGCTATGATAATTGTGATTGAGATATCTTGGGTGTGTGTTTTTTACTTTACCCCTTCCATATAATTGATATTGTTCCACAATAAGACCCTGTGGCTAATTGATTATCACATGTTCCAAAATGTACAACAGATTACAAATGAAGAAAGATAGGTGTCAAGCTATTCACCAGCAACATGTCAGCCACTCTAGCTGGCTCTCTACCTCTAAGTGAGGTATTTTTGATCTGTTGATAAATGTGGGCTCTTCTAGGACAGCTCTAACCTATTCTTATCTCACAGGAAAGTAAAACAAACATGTGTGCTGCACATGGTTAGTAGGGCGTATGGGGTAGGGGATTATTTGACATCCCACCAATGGTATATGTTGGCAAAATACGTAAGGGCTCTAGCAAGAAAATCAGCCAACACTGGGACAACCTGGAGAGGGGATGAGGAGAAAGCAACCAACATCCAACGCAAACAAAACAAGAGCATAGGAGAACACACAAAGGGTGGTTAGCAACACACCCGGTAAATTTGAATGAGAGCCTCTAAGAAAACTCAAGACACTACAAAAAATGCCATCTTTTCTGTGTGGAAAAGAAAACTATAGATGTAGGAAAATATCAAGACACCAGAAAGAGAGCAAAAAATTAAAATAGATATGCAGCTTGTTCCTACATGTTGGAGCTACGCATGCAGATATTAGTCAATGTACTAATAATAAAACTTGAAATACATCAAAAAACAACCCAAAACTATATCATGGTGTGGCAAAATTTCATTTTTCCACCAATGATAATTACACCAGTTTTATTTGGTGCCAAAGGTGTTTTCACATTGCTTAGTCCAGTGCTAAAATTCTGGTGTAAAAACGCAAACCCTGCCCGGGCACAAGGATTTAACACCCATTTATCACACCAGATGCTTTTAAACCAGCTTCCAAAAATCAAAAAAGGCGGAACATTCAACTTAACCCACCCTCCAGATTGAATTTTCCAGCAAGATCATTTTGTACCAGATTATCTGGTGTAAAGCAGTTGGTAGAAAAAAGCCTCTCTCCTCATATTATGAAGTACAAAACACCGGTCAAAGCATTCAACTAAAAACACTAACAATGTAACATTGACCTGCAAGGAACTGACACACACAGATGCAATTATGAGAAGATGACTGGGTTTTTTGGTGGCACAGGTGAATTATAAGAATAAAAATGATCACTTGAAATGACCATCCCAATACATAGAGGGAATCACAATGTAACATGATTTTGTCAACAAATTTTATTGAATATTCTCCTCATTCAACTTTTTTCAAACTGACAACCATGTACAATCAAGTAATCTCATCTGGTCTCAGATTGGGGTGTTGAAGTGAATGTTTCAGACTCAGATTTCACACAATTGACACTTCACTTGAAGGTATATCATTACATTTGCTTTACATGATTGTGTTACATATAATGTATAATTTAATACTGTTTGTACTCAATTGAACCCTAATGTTGTCCAATCTGTATTTTATTTATACCTGTAAAATCAGCAAGTTGAAATCCTTCTTTCCTACATCCAAGTTCTTCATCATTGTTCTTGGACAAAGGTGATTTCAACTTGTGGGATTAGTGTATAGATTCAAGGTCTTCATACTGAATCATAACTATTCCTGGTCTGATATTTTGAAGGTCCACCAAGTCTTGACAAGAAAGATACTCTTTTTTTAATATGGTATACTGAGCTATACGCGCACCTGTTAGACATGCCTCAGTAGATCCATTGGGATCTGCTATCCTGCAAAACCAAAGATACCTCAACATTGGAGCCTTCAAAGAAACTCCACTTCTTGTTTTGGGTGTGAATCAGTGCCCAAAACTTGCTTTATCATCAACATCAAGTTGCTGCTAGGACTAATCTTGTTAGACTTTGATTCTTCAGCAGGTTGGGTCCGCCTCTTATTACCAGATGCCTTTGGTGGTTCAGCAATTTTGACCGCCTTTGAACCACTGGCATTGTATTTAATCTGGGGAATGAAAATTAGCAAACAAGTTTCAAAATCAAATTAATAACTAGAAACCCACCTTCTCTGTGGCCAGAACTTAGGCCGTCCCCCGAGTGACATAAAAGAACCGGTTTCTACCAGCTGAGTCCCCAAACACTGAGGTTGACTGTTTGTGATCAGGTTTTTTATTGTGTGGTATTTGAAAATTTGATTGGCTAAAATCGTGGCCAAATGGCTACTTCAAAGCCTTTGGAATGGCCCGTTTAGCTCAGTCGGTAGAGCATTTGACTTTTACCAAGTTTTCTCCTCAGGATCTTATCAAATTTTCGGGGGTTCGAGCCCCCCATTGGGCGGCAGTCTTTTTAATCTGTGCTAGATACAATGATGTTGTCCTGTTCATCTAGTGTTGAGATAAGGCTTTGCCTGTGAACCATTATAAGGGTTTAATTGGGTATTGAGTGGAAAAACTTGATGTGTGAAGTTGCAAATAGTATTGAAAATATGTGGGGGGTAGATCCTTGGCAGACAAATTGAATCAAAGCAGGGTATTTCAAGCAGTAGAGTAGCCTTGTTGCTGCATATTCCAAGGTTCATCCCTTGTTCTAGAGATTTGTTCACCTCTGTTGAACAAAAAACATGATATCATCAGGATTCACAGTGTGCAAGACTCTGATTTTGAGTGTCCTGTGGGAAATTCAATTACTCCCTACTATTCTCAACTCCAACAGGAACCTTCATTCTTCCCTATGAAACCCTAGTCACATTGAAACTTGTGTTAATGATGAAGATAAGTTTGTAGATCTCATGTCCAAGTGGGACATGAGCCTCAGGTCACCTTGTGGAATCAAGCATTGGGGGTGGATCCCACACAACTCTTGGAACATCATTTGATCAGACTGACCAAGGCCTAATTTACACCATTGCAAAAGCACTTCTCAACAACTGCCCCTGGAAATCACCACCAGGTGAGCATAAAAAGTGGTGAAGTCCCATGATTCTTGACCCACTATGCAAAGACACTCTCAAAAAGGAACAAATAATGAAGAAAACAGAACCACAGAAAACCAGATAGCCTTCAACAAGCCACCAAACATGTTCAAGGTGGCAGTAAACAAAGCAAAGGAGGATAGCTGGAAAACATGACTTTCCCGGCTACCTCACAACACTCTTTCCCAAGTAAAGAAGTTTGCTTTGGGAAGACAAGCATTGTCAGTGATTGACACACTGATCACAACAGAAGTTATACTTGTATGTCAAATGACAAGAAGGCTGATGCTTTGTTCAAAGTCACCTGCATGGCAACAGCTCCATGCAAATTACAGGACACTTGACCACTCTCCTTTTCACTAAACAAAGACACAAGACCCGTGAACTCAACCATGCCTAGTTTGTTAGACTCCTGAAACAAAGACTCTCCCAAGGAAATAATCAATACCAGCCCATCACTATGAACACTTGTAAACAACACTGGGTGTGGAAAACACTCTGGCCTGTGGTAAGATGTCATGTTTTTGCTCTCTTTCAATGTAACACCATCACAGGTATCTACCCAGATTGATGAAAGGAAGCAAGAACAATAATGATCCCTAAGCCTGTCAAAGCGGATTGTACCAACCCCTCCTTGTTCAGGCCTATATCCCTACTCCATACCATTAGTACGCAATATGAAAAATTGATCACCATCCACATATCACCACAGGTAGAACAGCTACAACTCCTGAAGAGGGGTTCTCACAGAGGATGTCCTAATAGGTCAAGCAAAGACTTGTTTGTACATCTGGTGGCCTAAATTTGAGGAGAGTGGGCTAACGGAAACATAGTTGGTGCTATGTTTGATGATGCCAAATCAGTATTTCCTCAAGTTGATCACTCAATATTTATGGACACCCTCAAAAAGAAAGGAGTCCACTCAGAAAATCTACACATAATCAACAGATTTTTAACCAAAAGATCAACTAAACTGGCTTTCAACAAGTTTTTGTTGGCCGCCTTCAATTTGTCACACACCCTTGTCTTCCCTCCTTTTAATCTTGTCTACAACACATCTCGACTAGATACTGTCAAACCTTTGGAGTGGGCTGAAGCTGCAGGTTTTGTTGACCACATAATCCATCTTTCTGGTATCAGATGTGGACAACCAGTCACTAAGATCATGACCACATCAGAGTGGCTGTATGTGTTTTGATTTTGGCAATTTCAAATGAAACCTTGATCTTCACAGTTCCAAACAAAAACTTGGAATACAATCTTGCTGGATGGCTTGGCAGATTTTTATGACTGTTCCGCCACTTGTTCTTCAACTTTCATCTTTGGAACCCAGATGATGTGATCAATTGAGGCATCAATGCCATTTTTGATCAATGATGCATACTGGCCAAGACAGCATTGAAATAAAATACCAAATGTTGGGTATGTACTGTTCAAAATTGTTTGTGAGTGTACATAACTTGTGTAACCATATCAGAACTTGCACTCATGTTTATGTTTTCAATTGCTGATCTCAGCAGCAAGTGGATGTGAGATATAAGATGAAGCACAAAGAGATATGAAAGAGATAGATGAAGAAATGTAAGTCAAAAGAAAGTTTTGAGAATGAGATGAAAGGAATGAGTCAATGGTATCAAGAGCTGATTACCAGATAGCCTAGCTGAAACAAAAACAAGATGTAGGTCTATTCACCCCAGTTCCTCAAACTAAATGTAGATCTGGATACGGAACAGGGCAAGACGTGGATTAGGTTCTTTAGCCAGGTCAAAGCTGACCTGGCTTACTCAAGATCAGCTTGATAATTTTTTGCATTTACAAATACTGGTCTGACTCTGGAAGCCTTGTAGAGCAATATTTTCAGGAGAGATAGTATATGACAAGACCAGGAATTATACAAAATCTAAACTCTTCTTTGTCTGAGTCAATATAAAATAGACAAACCCAAATGTGATCTTAATTGAAGAGGTTTTATGCAGTTCAAAACAATGGTCACATTCCAAACTTAACTGAGTCCTCTTGCTGTGAATGTGGTCCGCTCAAGCAAGGGACTTACACATGAGGTTGAAAAATTGGCCTGAGATGGGCCAGGGCTTTTTGACAAAAACTGGCCTCCTTACAAAATTTTTTTTTGCAATCCTGGATTGTTGCCTATCCAATAACAAAAAACATGCCACTGAACCGCTTCTGAACTCTCCATGGCTCAAAACACCAATAAATTAATTGGTTTTGGAGATAAATGTAAAGAATTTTTCAACCATATAACAAAACTGATATTTCAGGCACAGAGCAATCCAAACGATATTCAATGTTGAGTCCTCAGGGACTTTCTTGTATCTTTGAAACCAATTACACTCTATCAATACTGAGTGGGATATGTTGTAGAGGGTATTCAGGTACGTGTCCTTTGTCATTGGAAAGGCAATGAGTTGTAATCGTAAAAACAGTTTTATAAGGAGCCCATTTTTTTGCAAAAAGCACCGGCCAATCTCCGGCCATTTTTTTGACTTGACGTGTAAGTCCCTTGCTGGAGTGGACAACGTTCACAGCAAGTAGACTTGGTTGAGTCAGGCAACATGATTGATCTTCTTGAAACACAGGATGAGGAGAATGAATTAGATTCAAAAATAGACTACAAGTACATGGTGTTAAACAATACTGCTGCCATTTATTCATGGGTAGCGGGCACAACATAGAAAGCGGATAAAATTGTGAAAGAACGCTATATAGCACGGTGTGGATTTTTGGTCCTATTGGGATATATATACCATGCCTTGCTCTGGGCAGTTAGAACCTTTGTCTCTTAGATTGAACAGGGCTTGGATGTGCTCATGAGTCAGGAGGTTGTTGGGTGTACATTCCCAGAAAACATATCTTACACACTTGTTTCATGATTCTTTAAGTCTGGCCATGATCAGCTCAAAAGATTAGCGGTACTCAAAGTCAAAAGGTAGATTCTGACTTGTTCTAAACCTAGAATCTTAAAAATAAAAATGGCGGGGGGAAAAATATTATGACACCCAAAAGTTTGTGGCTTTGAGGACTCTGGGCCTACTTTTCTCATTGGCATCATCATGCCACGCATTGGCCTCCGGCAATAAATCTTTGCAGAACTTGTTCAAGCTTCAAAGCAGGTCTTAACTAGCATATTTTTCACCTCTCAACCTCAATTGTATGCCACCTTATATGCTTACCTTTGCCTTGAGATAATGAACACCACCTTGCCCATATCTTGGGATGAAACCAAGAGAAGTTTGCATCAACTCAACTCGCTGAATGGATTTACGCGAAACTTACTGTACTGGAAGCGATAATTTACAGAAGGGCGAGCTTAATGCAGAATTAGTTTCAAAGGATCATGTTCAAAGCGACATAATCTATCGATAATACAAGAGGATTTGGAAATCTATTCCTCAGGAACGGATTTTGGACAAAAAAAGGCGGGACATAATGTTCAACAAACCCCAAAGCAAAAAGTGGAAACGGTGAAGCAAATTGAGACCATGAAATGTCAGAGGGTATCGAAGATTTTTTTTTTGAGCGGGGATTGCATATTTCTCAAACTATTATTTCCAATTTTGAAGGATTTTCTTTTACACACAAACAAGTACTATAGATCGCCAATCTGTTAAAAATAGATCACTGTCAGATCTCTCAAATCTTTTTTCTTCAAGTCGAGGTTTTAACACAAGAGAGATGGGCTTACATAAATAATTTTTAATTCTTCAAGACGCATTCAGGTTCGTGTCACTGTCATTCAATCATTTCGATCGTCTCAATGTCGTAGTCTTCATTATCACTAACAACAACCGGAAAACGATGATACTAAAATGGAAAATAGAATGTCAGCAATGGCGATGTCACAGAAATAATTGGGATAGTTAATCAACATACAAGTTGATTATCTTGCTGGCTCCACGTCGTAAATTCTTCCTCTTCATCATCGTACTCTTCATCATCAACGTCGTCAACCCATTGATCTAAGGAATGCGGTTGAAGGCGCGAGTAAAGTGCACTCTGTGCCATTTCAAGATTGAGATTGATCTGTTGTACCAACGCAATTGCTTCACGTTCGGCATCGGTCATGAGGCGAGGAGGTGCGCTTCGACCAGCTGGCCATCGTACAAGTGTGTCATTCGAGAGGCGATAACAATCTTTGGAGGCGAGAGGGTTTATATCCTCGGGAGCACGAAGCCAAGGTCCAGCCGGATGGGGCCAATTGCGGCCTCCCAGAGTCGGAACGGCTAGATGAAGGTGATCAGGCTCTTCGGACTTGGGGGAGAACAGTACGTAGCGCTCGTCGTCTTCCGGTGTGGTGACAGTGATGATAGGAAGATAAATCGGGCTTTGGACGACGCAATCAGCAAGAGAACGAGTTTGACGAAGAGGTCGAGTAAAAGAAACGTCAGAGGCTTGACGGATGGGAAAGGTACTTTGTTTACGAGCCCGCGTAGGCTCAAAGAGCACTGTAGTCCTCGAGTTGATGTCCATGATGTGGGCAGAGTTTCCATTTGATCTTTGGCTTGATTCAAGAGACGAGCGAGTAGGAGACGAAAGACGTGAGCTGAGCGTGCTTGTTGAGCTCATCAATTTGTTCTGAACCAGCTCAGGGGAAGACTGAAGGGCTCGTTTGAGATTAGTCAACAGAGTTGGGTTCCTTGGTGGATCCATGCCCACCTCGGGCTCTGGCGCATGAGATGATGATGTAAGACTTTTTCTTCGAAAGCGTTGCTTGATGGCTTTCAGAAAACCAAAGGGTTTCATCGGCATCAAGTTCTTCTTCTCCATTCGTACTTGCATCTTGTTTCTGTGGCGAGATCGCGTGTAAATGAAGAGGATCAGGCTCGGGTATGTGGTTACTTTTTGATCAACGAGACAGTGGAGCGTTGGAGAGCGCTGACGAGAAGACGATTGACGATGTAAAAGAATTATTGGAAAGTAGGTAATTGCGTAAGATTTTGTGACTCCGGGGTGAAGTTTTTGAGATCTCGAGATCAAGAGAAAGGTGAGGAAATAGCGCTAAAAGTTATGAAGAACGGAGTTTCTACTAAGGTGTTGTGCTACAAAGTCATACTGGCAAGGCGTCAAGCTGAGAAATCTGATCCTGTAAGTAACTCAACTGAACGGCGCTCCCGAGGGCATAAAAAGTGAGGATAAGTGCTCTTCGCAGAGGTCGAAGATCGTTGTATCTATAGCTCAAAAGCTCTTCAGAGAAGTCGAAGAAAGCTGTATCTATAGCTCGAGGAACAATGGCTAGATCAAAATATCTATCTACAATGTTTGAAGATGACTTTTAGAAGGTCCAGTACGGGTCGATTGCTGTCTGTTGAGACTCCTTTAATTAACTATCTTGCTCACTCGGAATTCTTCAAGGTAAAGGAGTGATCAATAATCACCGGTGACGTCGGTTTCGGGGCGATGAAAATTAATTCAATCTAGTCGGAAGATTGCAAAAGGCTAATCGCATAATTGAGTTCACAAGTGTAGATGAGCATGAAGCTGAAGCAGAGGTATAGAAAATCAAGGTGAGGGAAATTGCTAACATCAATAGCGAGGAATCCAAGTGGCCCCAGCGAGTGAGAGGGAATTTCCAAGGAGTCGATGATATGTTCTGTTGGGGTCAAGAGGGTGCCACTGACAACTACATACGAAGTAAGCAAATAGGCAGCGGCACCATGAGGTTTTGAAAATGTAGCAATAAGGTCGAGTGTTGATGAATGCGAGTTGGAGAGACAATGAGTTCTACGACGAACACGTAGTCTTTTATATATTGGTTCACCACCACCCCTCGATGCAATTTCCAAAAATGAATGCATTTCTGAAGCTCCGCAGGTGAGGCTATTGACAAATTTACAAACGTGGGGCTGCACACACAATAGATGAGGAGGTACGCGATATGTTTATTGTCTCATTGATTCTCTGGGCCAGCTTTCGCACCAAAACGAGGGGCGTATGCACCTCGCTCCTAAAGAATTCTTCTATCCCTCGGCAGCTACCGAAGCTAGAGTCGCTCAGCATCAGTCGGGGCCATCGCGAAAGAGATGATTAGACTTGGATGGATTCCGGTAAAGTTCTTGGCATTGCTGGAGTGGAAGGGCTGTTGAGTATCTGGGGGCCTTCGGGAGCACGTGGTCAAGATTACCAGTGCAAGACTTGAAGTCGGCCAGCTTGTGCTGAGCTCTCTTGGCATGAATGCTGCATTAGCCCAACGGACTTTGGGGTACACGCGGGGTAAGGCAGATCTAGGACTCAAGACCGATGGTGCGATGGCCAATGATGACTCAACTTCCCAATGTGTCTCTGCCCCAAAACCAAGTACATCGATGATCATTCACCCACCATTTCGATTGGTTAGGGAATCATGTACTTTGGTCATTTATGGAAGTTGTTCGGATCGATCGTATTGAGTACTCAACATATGTTCTCCAAAGTTTTTAATCGACCAGAGACGATCCAAAGTCATGATTGGTAATGACGAGCGAAGACAAAGTTATACGCCCACCACTCCCGAACTTTAAACATCACACCTCGAATCTCCCATTGACTCTGGCTTTATTCCAAAGATCTCCTCTCTACTTACCAGTCCAGTAGACTAGTGGTAAATGTTACATGTGGATTTAAGATAAAAGCATGTTGAGCCTAAGCAGCATCGGATTTAATCGACATTCCGCTAGAACCGTCTTAAGTCCTTGATCATGATCATGCCCAAGAAGCAACGCAGCCACAGGTACGGTACCAGTATCGGTAAAGTACCGTACAGTACCTTTTTTTGCCGGTACAGTACCTACAAGTACAGTACCTTGGCCGCCACTACTTTACTACAGGGGCCAAATTTTGTTTTTTTTGGTGTAGGTACTGTACCCAGTATAGTACCGAGCACAGCGGTACTGTACCCAGTAGTATAGTACCGAGCACAGCGGTACTGTACTAGTATCGGCCCTCTTACTCGTTAATATTAAAATCAATAAATGATCTTCTCGACCGATTCTCACTCGATCTTATCAAATTTTCTCTAATAGTAATTACAACCTCAACTTTTCAATGTCATCATCCTCACTCCGTCGTAGTGGCCGTCCCTCGCCAGCTCGCAAGCAATCCCGAATGATTGTATCACCTGCCGACTCTCGCCGTGCCGCTCGGCGCGATGAAGAATATGAATCAGACAGTTCGGTCTGTCATGTTCCAGCAAGTACGAAGCGCAAGCACCCCGATCCTACCACGGATGATGGAACATCGGATTACTCAAACTCTCAACAATCTCGCACTAATTACTCGAACTCTCAACAATCTCGCACTCGCTCCCAGCCCAAAAACAAAACGAAATCCAGATTGAAGAGTCAACCAAGGTCAGATAGTTCTCATCAAGCCACCCCAAACGATCGAAGTAGTCAACCTGTCAGCCTTCAAATCAACTTGGCACAAGACTCCGAAGATGAAAACAAGAAGGTTACCAAAAAGCCGAAACTAGGTTCTCAATTCGATAACATCCGGGACTATTATGAAGATATGATACCCACCACCAATGTGAGTATTTTTTTTCAGCCTTTAATTTTGCACGTTTTAATCAATTCCTTGTTTTTCATACCAGGCCAAAGGTCTCCCATGTACAGCCTTTCCGTGCAAGTGGTGTGGCGCCGAAGTGGCCAGCGCACCGTCTTCAAGTACCAATTTGAAGACGCATCGCGATGGATCCACCCAGGACGGCAAGTCAGGAAAGCCCGGTTGCCTCAAGCGATCTAAGGCTATTGACAACGGCTGTAAACTCCCGCTCACGGTATTTGCCCGACGAAATCTAGAGGATAACGCAAGCGAAGGGCAAAGCTCAATGACGGCTTTTGCTCAGGTGGTTCCCAAGTTCGACAATCAAATTCTCAATCAACTCATGGGTATGTGGGTCATCCGAACAGCTCAACCATGGCGACGAATGGAAGACCCGTATCTTCGGGCATCATTTCGATACGCCAATCCCAACGCCCAATTGTTTGGAAGGACATGGACGGCTAAGTTCGCGCACGAGGCCTATTTAGACATGCGATCTTCGGTGATCGATGAACTTAAGGTGAGTTTCCATTTATTATTATTTATTTTACATCCTATCCCTTCTTTAAACAAATTACTGATTTTTGATAATATCTGCTAGGCTTTGAAAAGCTCGTTCGGCCTCATTCATGACGCATGGACTACCGCAGGTAATCGCTATGGGTTCTTAGGCGCTAGTGTGACGTTTGTCACAAAAGATTGGACTTACGTGACCAGGCACTTCGCCTTGAAGCTCATCGCATGGCACCACAAAGGCGATTGGCTGGCTGAGCCTTTGATCAACCTATTGATCAAGCACGGCCTCCATACAAAGATAAGTATTCCAAATTGCCACGTTTTTCTATTCACTGCTCCTTCAATTAATTTGTTTTCTTTTTCTTTTGTTTCATATACATGTTAGCTCAGACCCACGATTCTGGAAGCAATAATAACACGCTGGCCGAAGCAATGAACATAAGACTCCAGAAGCACTGCGATCAGAACAACGAAGTTTTCAAATGGAACCATAAAACTGACCGAGTACGATGCGTGTGTCATAAGCTCGCCCTGGTGGTTAGCAGTGGCCTGCAAGCGCTTGGTATCCAGGCACCACCACCACCTCTTGTTAAATCGACTATGCTCGGCGAATTTCCCATTCCAACAACGACTCTCCAATCCATACCCGAAGAAGATGAGATGGCTGAAGATGAGATGGCTGAAGGTGAAGGTGAAGCTGAAGCTGAAGCTGGAGAAGATGAGTGTGAAGAGGTAGACGACTCAGATCTTCGGCCTGCTGCTGAGACTGCTGATTGGTATGGAGTGATTGATGGACCTCATGAAGCAACCCCTCCAATCGAAAATTTGGCCACCAATCGCAATGCAGCAAATGCAGTCCACTTGCTTATGACCAAGGTTCGTTTTCTTCCTTCTCTTTTCATTTCACTTTGATATTAGTTTATTCCTTTTTTTCATCTTGACTTAAATTTCATTACTTCAGCTCGATGTGATAGGACGCAAAATTGGTGGCTCTGCTGTCATGTGCTGCCTGTTTGATGCCCTCAGCCAAGGGATGTTGAATGAAAAGCTACCCCGGCCGATTCCTGGATACGGCATCCGTTGGAACATCAAGCTCCAATGCTGGAATCGTTTGTACAATGCCCGAGAGGTCAGTAATTGTATTTCTGACTCATCATCTCTAAGACTATTACTACTGACCTTTCAATTTCAAATTGCTTGTTGATTTAGGTAATCGATCAAATATTGAAGGAAGACCAAATGGACGTACCACGCCGAGGAGGACAAACCCGAGTTGGTGAAACTCCATTACCTCCGGACCTATTCCGACCTCGGGGAGTGTTTAATAAGGTCATGATTTCGCCAGACGAGTGGCGACAAGTTCGAGACTTGATCAAGATTCTGCAGGTAAGTACTTTCAAGGTCTATATTATTTTACGCTTGGTGATTCTGAGACTCATATATTGATCCTGTAGGAGTTTGAGAACTTGACCAAGTTCTTCGAACAAAATGGACCAACTGGCTCGTTAGTGATACGAGAGTATGTCAAACTTCGTAAAACTCTTCAAAAGAAAATCGACGGCATTCAATCAAGGGCCGATCCTCTATTCCCTATGTACCACGCGATGCTTGTGCGAGTCAAGGCCTATCTGAAGGAGGCTCTTGAGTCGCACACTCTTATCCTGGCAACTATATTACACCCAAGTTTGCGTCTGGACTATTTCGATTTCGCCTTTGGAGAAGGATCAAGTGAAACATTACTTGCTAAGGACCTCATTGAATCTGCTTATACGGACAAAAAAACGGAATTGGAGATTGATGGCCCCTACGAACCTTTGACATCAAACTCTAACTGTGCTAATGGAAAAAGTCTAGGAGCTGTCGAAGAAGACGAGGAATTCCGCAAACACAAAGCTAAGAACCGCCGCAAAACAGCTAACGAACTCCGATCTTACCTGGAGATTGCGGAGGATCCCTCTCCCAAGGTCGGCGAAAACCCTCATCTGGCTTTGGAATGGTGGAAGGTAATGTTATATTGGTCTAGATCTCATGCTATACAAATCTAATCCAAATCATGTTTACTCTGTAGTTGAACGAAAGCAAGTATCCCATATTGAGCTGCCTTGCTCGTGATTACCTGGCCATCAGTGGCACCTCGTGCGCTGTTGAGAGGTGTTTCTCATGCGCTGCTGACATCTGCACCCGAGATCGAAGCTCTCTCAAGCCACGACCAATCGAAAGACTAGTTTGTGGGCGTATGTGGTCAGTGGAAGGAGTTCAAATGAAAGGGAAGTTTGTCAAAGTGGGCCAGATTATGGAGCAATGCATGGCTAATGATGCATCTTCTCGTGGGAGAAAGTCTTGATCACTTGTTTATTCCAACTTATTTTCTATTGCTAATACATTCTATACTCTCTTTAAAATCATGTTTCTTCAATAATATATTTGTCATCTCTCTTCAATTTCTTTTTGAAGTATTACAATTATATTTTTTTTTCTTCGGTATTTACAGTATCTGCCAGGTACTTACAAAGCTCCTGTACGATACAGTACAGTATCTCCCCAGGTACAGTATAGTATCGTACCTAGATATCGACCCAAGATACCAGTATAGTACAGTATCGTGGGTTGGCCCAGGGTACTGTACTCCAGGCAGGATTTTACAGTACCTACAGCTTAGGTACTGTACTCAGTACTGTACCTACCCACAGATACTGTACCAAGTACCTATCTTTTGGGTATTGTGAAATCCTGTACTGTACTGGTATCGACGATACTGTACTGAGTATAGTATCGTGGCTCCGTTGCAAGAAGTAGATGATATGAAAGTATGTAGCTAGTGAAAGCCTTGTTTAGTTGGCTATGACACGTCATTGCTGTGCTGAGCCGTGCGTGAAGTTGGCGATATCTTGATGCATCCCGTATGAGTCGAGCGATACTGATTGTTGACCGTGAAAGAACCTCGACACCTTTGAATGCAACTTGACAGTGCTTACAAAACATTCCATCTACACATGAATCATGAGCTACAAGCAGACATAATTACTTAGCTAGACCTAGCTCAAAAAATGAGATCATAGAAATCCGAATGAATATATAGAACAGACACAGGCAGGATGCAATAAGAAGAAATGATGATGATGACGTTGTGTATTTGGAACAGGAAGCCAATGGATTAGAGCATCCCCTACGCGGCTGGATCCGTAAACTTGATACAGGTATGTACAAATGACAGCTGAAGGCTGTATTTTGAGCTTCGTTTCCAGCCACTGCACCGCGCGAACCGGAAATCTCATTTGTAGTCCTGCCCGTGTCCAAACGTGAACGATGTGTCACATCGTGCCCTGATATGCTCTGATATGGCTCTTGCTTTTGTCGCAGCTCGCCCACACTGCAACAAAAGAGGGTAATTTGGTGTCCAAATTGTGAGACAACGAGTTTACGGCGTGGTTAGCAACAACTCGAAAATTTATTACGTTTTCCAAAAATCTGGAAACGTAAATTCCCACCCGAGGCCACCTGTGGGACTGTTGGCTCGCGGTGGAGGGGGTCTGGCTGGAAACGTAATAAAAAAATTACGTTTATGTCACAAACGTTACGTTTCCAGCCGCGCGTAGGGGATGCTCTTAGAGCATCCCCTACGCGGCTGGATCCGTAAACTTGATACAGCTGTCCGCAACGACAGTTGGACAGCTGTATCTCGGCTTCAGCAAGCCTTGCCTGCACCGCGCGAGCTGAATCCAACCGGATAGGACTTGTACGGTCCGACCCTTGTCATTGATGACGAAATCGTATGATCGCGAGTCTTTGGGATGTCATCTGATCACTCCTCCAAAAAAAATGTCAAAGCGATTAGAATGAAGTGCATCTCCAACAAAGATGAACCAAATGCCGCGAATATAAGGTCCATTGTAATTTATAAATGCAATTTATTCAATTGAATTAGTGACAAAGAAAGTCATAACATGAGAATGCGAGGTCATACGCGGGTGGTCTGCAAAGGTTTGGATTGAGATTCAGATATAAAAGCATATGTTTCGTCGTTCGAATGGAACATATCTCTATCTCTGTTGCTATCTTGCTATCTCTTCATTGTCTCTGTTCATATTATATCTTTCTTACATCCTCACATCCTTACTTACATCGATTTTAGCGCTTGATTCAATCACATTTATTACCTTACACTCAACACTTTAAGCCTTTCCAACACTCTTTTTAATCTCGCCATGTTGAACCCGAACCTAGTTCAATTCTTAGCTCAATACCAAGTTGGAGCCTCACTGCGCTCTCAAATGGTCTCGTCATCTGCTCTCTCGACAATCAACCATGATCTGCTACCTCTACTTTTGTTAATGGAGGAACCACAGTCGTCTGGTGGTTCCCACCCTGGCCGGGCGCCTAACCTTCGTCGCGATGCGCCAGCCGGTCACGCTCAACTGATGCGTGATTACTTTGCACCTGAACCTGTCTATGGAGAGGGTTTGTTTCGTCGTCGATTCCGTATGCCCCGCAGTATGTTCTTACGCATTATGACCGCGCTTGGCGAGGATAATGTATATTTTACTCAAAGATGTGATGCTTTGGGTAAGCTTGATTTCTCTTCATCTTTTGATTTTGATGAGCGGACCTGACCTGAAATCTTTTTTCAGGTATACCAGGACTATCCCCTCACCAGAAGTGCACTGCAGCAATCCGTCAACTCGCCTACGGCACAACCGCAGATCAAAACGATGAATACTTGCGCATCGGTGAATCCACAGCTATTAAATGTCTCCTGGAGTTTTGCAGTGGTGTGATTCGAATCTTCGGTCCACGTTATCAACGCCGCCCCAACGCTGAAGACGTAAAGCGTATTGTCGCCGAAAACGCGGAACGAGGGTTTCCTGGTATGCTCGGATCCCTTGATTGCATGCACTGGCAATGGAAGAATTGTCCCAAAGCCCTCCAGGGACACTTCTCCGGCCGGAAAGGAAAGCCAACACTCGTTCTTGAAGCGGTGGCCACTCGTGATCTGTGGATATGGCATTCATTTTTCGGCATGCCTGGCGCTATGAATGATATAAATGTTCTCGAGCGTTCTACCCTCTTCAATGAACTGTCTCGAGGTGAAGCTCCCCCTTGCAATTTTGTCGTCAACGGTAATGAGTATCATACTGGTTATTACCTTGCCGATGGCATCTATCCGAAGTGGTCCACTTTAATTCAAACTTACAGTGCGCCTTCCACCCCCGAACTCAAGGTATGTTATCTATTGCTTTATCTTCTCAAAATTGACCGATCACCAATTCTTATTTATGATTGGAATTTTTTGCAGTACTTTGCGACATGTCAAGAGGCAACGCGGAAAGACGTCGAACGCGCTTTTGGTGTTCTACAGGCTCGATGGCACATCATTAAAGGTGCAGCCAGGATGTGGCAACCTAGTTCACTTTGCCTCATAATGAACGCTTGTATCATCTTGCATAACATGGTGATTGAGGCGCAGGGACATGCAGGAGAGGAGTATTTGGAGGCTCAAGAATTGGTACCCCCACCCCAACTGCAAAGACCTGCTGATTTGACTGCCCGCTTCATGGATACCAGAAGTGCTTACCGTGAGGAAGCCGCACATTTCGCCCTCCGCGACAACTTGATTCAGCACCTTTGGAACCTTCGTCGTGAGGATGGTGAGGATTTGGTTGTTTAGATTGGCTCTGTTCTTTCATTTTCAATTGCTTTGTTTATACTCTAAGTCATTTTCAATTGTTGCGCTTGTTTGTTCCACCACACATTCTTTTTTTTCTTGCATCACGTCTGTAATATAACAATGGCCATTGTTTTGCGTACATATGATCGAGAGATAGTTTTCTTTCATGATAAGAGAGAGACATGGAAGAAAATTACCGAAAGATAACATACAAATGAATGAATGAATTAAATGGAAATGCAACATCTGACTGGAATTATCATCAGCGTACAAATGGGCGTGAGGTCGTCGTGATCTCAGCCCCAGATACCTGGCTCTCAAGCCATTTCCACTTGACGCTGTCGTCAAAAGCTTTCACAAACATCGCACCATATCCCTTTCGGCGCAAGAAGCAAGCAGCCTTCTTTTTGTCTCCAGGTTTTTGCAGATAGGGCCCGCTGTAAGTGTATACAAGGTACAGGGCTTCGCGGAGTGGAACAAAGTCTTCGCGTCGCTTGTTATCTATAAGGGCCTTGATCTCACTCTGAGCCTTGACCTGGCGAACTTGACGCTGATAGACTTCCATGCGGTGACGCTCCCTGATCAAACCGGGGCTCGTGGTCTTTTCTTTGTGTCCAATGTCAGCGCCTATAACTAGACACGGGGCACATCGTCAATTCATTGCGCAAACTAATTCCGAAACAGCGAAACAAACCTGAGGATGCGCTGGATGCACTCGAGACATCGGACGCAAGCATGTGCATTCGCTTCTGACGACATAAGTATCGCATTTGCCTTGGGCTACTTCTAGCGATGTGCGCGTAGTCTACGCAGATTATGCATTCTAGGGAGGAAGATGATATTAGAAATAAATTCCAGAAGCAGGTCGGGTACCAAAGTTTGCGAACCTTCCTGAGCTTCGGCAGCGGTTCGGACACCCCAGAGAAGTACATCATCACAGACTGCAAAAGGAGCCATTTTCAGAATCTTTTGTTGTGAGTTTTTGAGAAGTAATATCGGATCCCAGGAAAGTTTTAAGTGATGAGAAAGTTTTAAATGATGAGTAGATAATGAGTACTATGAACAAACAATGAGAGCTTGAGGAAGCAATCAAGGTGAAGCACACGAGCACCTTTTAAGCATTTGACTACAAGTGTGAAGCGCCGCAGGCTTCTGGTAGCACTAGCAACGGGAATTATATTATGAGCGTCTCCGCAGGATCAGTGATCATGATGGTCGCGTCTCTCTCCGCAGAACGCTAACCGTTGTGATCATCAATGAAATTGAAATGCAAATTGGATTAACGAAAGTAATGTAAAAGAAAAGACAAATTGACAAAAGTAATATAAAGAAAAGAGAAATTAAAAACAGTAATGTAGATGTAGATAAAGTGTGAAAAATTGTAAAGGTCAAAAACTAAAGACTTAATGAGAGTATTGAAGAAATAAAATAAAACATATAAACGAACAAGGAGGCAAACTATTCAGCTTCTCTGCGCGCGCGAGCCCGGCGAATGACCTCAGCTCGCTGAGCTTGAAGCTCTTCACGCGCTTCGTCATCAAGGTCTAACAATTTGGTTGTTAAGATGGTGTAATCCACCATACTTTGAAGCGACTCTTGAGCAGCTTTTCCCTGTAAGGCTAACTGCCGGTTAGACTCAGCTACTGAATTGTGACTCTGTAACATCTGTGCTTGATTCTCTAGCAGCTGGCCCAGCTCATCGCTCACATTGGAACGCCCTCGTTTGGCCTGCTTCGATCCAATAGGTCGGTCCATTTTAGGCAAGCTTTCGACGTCGCTTCCAAGATTGAGAGCGCTGATTTCTTGAGAGCCGTTCCATTGACCTAAATGTTCCACATAAAAAGGGTTTTGCTGCCACTTGGGAGCATCTTTGACAATGTTGTAGCTCGAGGTGTTCTGGAAAGCTGAATTAGTGTCATTCTTGTATAAAGTCAGGGCATCCATGATCTGGTCGGCTTGCGTCTTGCCACTGGCATTTAACATAACGATTTGAGTACAGCAGGCGGCGAATTTGGACATCGCTGCATTCAGAGTTGTCCACCGAGCACTTAGTGACTTCCACGTGCGGTGTTTTGCTTTAGGCATTCGAAGGTTAAAGTCATCAGTCACTTTACCCCAGAACATCGCTGATTTTTGATCGTTTCCGGTGACGGAATCTTGAGAAACATGGAGCCAAGAGATACAAAGCTGATCAAGAGAGGCCTCGTCGAAAGTCGTGCCACGGCCTGTGGTATTAGCGACTGCAGGCGGCGTGTTGGCATGAGGCGTGTTAGTGTGAGATTTAGGCACAGCAGATCGCTGTCGGGGATAAGTCTTCGGCACTTGAGTAGACACCTGAGAGCCAGGTTGCAAGTCCACTTCTTGAGATGGTGATCGAGTAGTACGGTGGGCATTGGCATTAACAGGGTGGCGGCTGAACTGCGAAAGAGCTCCAAGAGAATCTTCGCGGGCATGTTGCTGATAGTTGCTGAACTGGGAATGAGCGTCAGGGGATTTTTTTTGATGATAAATAGGTTCCTGGATTCCAGACGTGCCAAAGGAGTCTTCGCGGATACGACGCTGATGGCTGCTGAACTGGGAGTGACCCGCCGCAGAGTCTTCTCGGCGATGAAGGTATCTCGATTCCGGGGGCCCGGAGTGGTACATTTGAAGGGCGGCCCCCGTAACATTGTTACCTCCACCTTTGTCTATCAAAAGAAGTAAACAAAGGAACATTAATTTGAAGATTAAAACAAACGGGCCTCTGTAAGCGGGTACACCCACTTTGGCCTGACATAGAATGAGCATCAAGACTGATATCGGTCATTGCGCTGCTGGCACGGGAGAAGGACGATGGATTGTGCATGATGACTTGGGTCTTGAAGGATGCAAGACGTTTATTCTCGTGATTGAAGAATGTAGGATTGTAGTCAAAGATATGATGAAGTTGAAGATATATTTTACTTCTTAATCATCTCTACTACACGTCCATGGGCAAGAGAAGGGATTAAAACTTCTATCTACACCTCCATGGGAATGAACGCCTTGATTGATTTCGCTCTAGCGATGATCGAGATCATCTCTTGTGCATTTATCGCTTGCTCGGACGATCCACAGGTGGTAATATGGAGTGATTCGTACGAGATGGCACACGTTGCGACCGAAAAGGCCATATGTGTGAAGCTAGGGTGTCCAAAGCATGGGAAAGGGGGCGATCCGGAGTTTTCAGCTCAACTAGCAACAACTCGATAATTTTTTACGTTTCCAAATGGACCGGAAACGTAAGATGACACCAATTGCAAGGTGTGGGAGTAATGTAGCGCGCAGGAGCGTGCCTGGCTGGAAACGTAACGTCGAAATTACGTTTCTGTCAGAAACGTTACGTTTCCAGCCGCGCGCAGGGGATGCTCTTAGGCAACAGATGCTTATTCGGATGCATGCAATGCACTATGAATCGGCCGGATCAGCTGTCTGGGTCTGGGTCTGGTTCATCGGGGTTATCCGCCGGTCCTGTGGCAGGTTGTGTGATTCGATGTGCAATTGATTGCGACTTCTCTTGACAGGGTTTACTCAGTTTACCGTTTTACATTTGGTATATCATCGAAGAATAACATCATCATCCCATATCATGAACTCTCCTAATCCTTCATCAACTCCCTTATCAAGGCCCAGGCGTAGTACTGCTGCTCCATATTCTAATATCGTTCGAAGGAGCTTCCATCAATCCCAGAGGGAGGACAATCAAATGCGTCGCATGAGTTCCTGGGCTGTCTTCGGCGCGGTGATGGATCAAGAAGATTTTTGTCGTAGTATGTCAGAAGAATCTCGGCTACCACGAGGAAGAACGTCCACCATGCCACATAGTAATCGCCCATTATCTCGACTCACTTCACCTGGCCACCCAATTCAAGAAGAACCTGACACTTTTCTCAGTTTCGAATATCCGCAATCTGTGCATTCTTATACATCGGCTTCTTCAATCTCACCTGCCGAATCACGTCGGACGAGCAGCCCATCAGGGAAATTATCTATCCTCTGGCTATATCTACTCTCCAAAGCCTCTACATTGAAGAACATCCTGCCAACAAGCTTCCGATCAAACTTTCGCAATATTTTGAAGTGCTCCATTGCCTACCTCATCGCTTCATTGTTCTCGTTTTACGATCCGCTTTCGGACCTTCTAGTTCTTCCGTTCGGTCTTGATGGACCTTTTTCAGGTGCACATGTAATCGCTACAATTGTCACTTATTACCGACCAGCTGCCACTGTCGGTGCCATGATGCAGGCAAATCATTACGCCTTGTGGGGGCTTATCTGGCTTGCGGTCATGATCGTAGGCTCTACCATGACGGCTGTACTTATCCACAACCGCATCATTTCACATGCCATCGTCTTACTCGTCTTTGTGGGCTTCGGCTTTGGTACGATGAATTGGGTCAAGCAAAAATCACCAGGTATATCTACATTGGATTCAAAGTACCAGTCTGTGCTGTTGAGTTGCAGGAGATCATTTTGTCTCATCTGTTTTGTGGCTTTCCAATTTAGGATTTGCATCAACATGCAGCATGATTGGCGTAATTTCCTCAGTCATTATCACTCGTGAAGGGTCCATTCATTACGGTTATATCGATTTTGAGAAAAGTTTGATTTACTCGGAGATAATCTTCATCGGGATGTTCATTAGTAATTTGGTCTGCCTTGGCTTTTGGCGAGGAAGCGCCACCACTCGTCTCCAAAATGATATCGACAAAACATTAGATTCTTTCTCAACGCTGCTCGGAATGCTCACCAAAACCTTTTTATTAGACGAGTCCATTTATACCGATCAGGAGTCATTGATGGAATCGATCGACCGCCATCACGCATCGTTCACTTCACTCAAATCATCTCTGGACGCGGCGTCTTATGAGTTTTTTGAACCACGCATACAAAGGTCTCAAGCAAGCTATCAAGAGCTGATAGCTTCGATGAATCGTCTAGCTCAGCATTTGACTGGCTTGAGAAGTGGCTGTGGGCTGCAATACGAACTTATGGAGGCTGCAAGGCATCAGTCACACGGTAATCGTGATACTGACACTCAAAGCATGTTGTCTAACCTCACCAATCAGGAACCTTTGGGACCTGTCAAAGAAGTATTTACTGCTTTTTGCGAAACTGTCGGGCCAAGTCTGAAAACACTCATGGTGTCTTACTATTTCTTGTCAAACTATCTTGATACAATGTTTCTAAGGTGCTGCAATATTCTGACATTTTTAGGCCACCGGCACAGCGTGTTTTCATGAGATCAAAGGCTCTGGACGCAAGATGAAGCCAACATATTCTTCTGCTAACCCAGCCGATATCGAACCGGGTGAAAGCATTGACGCATTGATGCATATGCGGTCCCAGTTGCAGCAAGTTTTAGAAACATTTCAAGACGTTCATTCAAGTGCCATGAATAGACTATTCGAAGATTTTGCAACGTCCTCCCATGTAAACTCAACAGCCCATCCAGATGACCAAAGCGACCCCTTTGCAGACGTAGCTGGAACTCTGGAGCCAAATCCCAACGAAGAAATCTTCTTGATGTATTTCTTTTTGTTCAATATGGTCCGTATCCAATCTCAATATCTGTATTTGCAGAGCTGTTGAATATTCAGACACTCATTGATTTCGCCGTACTTCTCGTATTTGATTTTCGCAGGAGGAGTTTATGGGAGAATTGTGCCATTTGCTGGACATATTTGCTGACATTCGTGCCGACGAGGAGGCGTTGGAATACGAGACGCGTAAACGATGGCGACAGCTATACCAGCGACTTGACTTCAGTAATTTATTTCGTGTCCAGCCTGGTAACACATCTGAGACCAGACCCAAGCCTCGAGCGCGTCAGCTGAGGCCCAAACTTAGTGAGTAGTCAGCAGAAGATGCTTGCAACCTAAAATACCGATTACTCACCTTCCCCTGCGTGAAGCTGCGGTTTTACCACAGGACCCTAAGAAGTTGCGCCCATTCCCCGCAACATATTCGGGTAAACAGGCGGGAGAGCAGAACCGTGCATTTGCAAATTCTTCCTTCGATCGAATTAAGCGAGTCTTATATGACTTTTTCCAAAGTCTCGGCGATCCAGATATGAAAACAGCTATCAAAGTTGGCGGTGGTGCAGCTGTGATGACTTTGCCTGCATTCTTGGACGTCACCCGGCCGTTGTTTCATAAATACCGAGGCCAGTGGGCAATTGTGACTGTATGTACATGTGCGACTTTTTTCATATGGATCTAAACTTATAGGTCGTCCCGATGTGCTGTTAGTACGTGATTGTTATGGCATCCACTTTAGGTCAAGTCAGTCACTCCTAAATCTCAAATTCGCTCCAGATTTGTTGCACTGCGCTGACCGTATGCGGAAATACCTTTCATTTGTACAGACCAATTTTCTCTCTGTCATGAGGGTAATCGGGACTCTGCTTGGCTCCGGATTCGCTATATTGGCCTATCACTTGTTCTGGGAGAATCCAGTGGCTCTTCCCATCATCGGCTTCATGTTCTCGCTACCTTGTTACTGGCTCATTGTCACACAGCCCGCGCATGCATCCACAGGACGATTTGTCTTGTTGTCTTACAATCTGGTCTGTGTGTACTCTTACAACGTCCGCGACGACAATGTTCACATATTGGTCACTGCCTATCGCAGAGTGGTGGTAAGTCAACATGAGTCAATGATGTGGGTTCGAGAAGCTAACATCTTTGGACTATGTAAATGCAGTGCGTATTGGTGGGCGTCGTATTTGGATGGATAGTCAACAACTTTGTCTGGCCATACAAGGCCCGACGAGAACTTCGCACATGCCTCTCAGAGTCAGTCATCTTCATCTTATCCGCAGTCATTCATGACTCATGCTGAAGCGATGCATCAGATTTTTATTGGAATCTGCTTTTCTGTATTCATTCCTTGTCAAGCGTTATTCCGAAACTCCCGAACCTTCAGGACACTCAGAACACTCAGAATCTGATAGCACCTTTACCGCCTCGAAATCAATCAACGTGAATGAGTGTGTGCCGCTCCTTCTGGATGTTCCAAAGGAAGGTCATTCAGACATTTGTGAATTCTCAAATATGGAGCTATTCTTGCAAGTCAAGGTGACCACCCTCATCATTGGCTCTATCGAATCAAATAAGACTGTCTGATCCATGACTTCATACAGTTAAACCGACTTCTTGAATTGCTATCCGCTACCAAACACGAGCCACGATTAAAAGGTGCCTTCCCAACTGGCCGATACCGAGCCATGCTGACATCCTGTCAACAACTGCTTGATATGTTACATTCCATGTGGGCCGTCACAAATCGAGAGGCGTGGAGAACTTCGGTCAGGCCTCGGTTTGTGTTACCAGCTCAAGCAGAACGCCGAACGATGGTCGGAAACGTCCTGTTACTCTTTGGTCTACTCTCTACGGCTATCGAGTTAAAGAGTCCAATGCCACCATTCCTTCCACCTGCTGAACAAGCACGTGAACGACTTTTAGGACGTGTTCGAGCCATTTCTGATACCGATCATTCTCAAAACGATTTCTTATTCTTTGCATATGCTGTTGCAATGAAAAATGTGATTAGACAATTAGAGAATATTGCAAGAGAAGCACAAGGTCTTTATGGAATCATCGGAGGGGTTCGAAGTATTCAAGAATTTGAAAGTTTCTTTGCTACCCCTTAAGACGCTTACCCGATTTTCACTTTATTCACTTTCAATATCAGTAACACAGATGGGTATGGCTATGTTAATTTAATAAATTGTAATAATATAATAGGGAGTTTTACATTTTCAATATGTATATCAGCATTGATCTTGCTTTGGAAGAGTTTAGCGTATGCACAGACGTCCATGATTCTCTTTTAATTCTTCAGAAATGTGATTGTACGTTTTTGGTGTAGCAATTAATGAGTTATATCTCTTGAGTTTTGACAAATCAGTAAGCAGAAAAAGTGGATGGCTACCTTTCATCTTGTCTGAGCTAGATACCTCTCCCTGCTAATTATCAAGTTCCATGTTTAAAAGATGGATACCAAGATATCCGGTCAAAAAAGTTCATCTATTCACACAATTCTAATTCTAAAATGCATAGTGTCAACTCATAACATATATGTGGAAAACGTGTCTTCGAGAGTTCTGTTGTGATATTCTGTAATATGATGAGTTGAAGTCCACAACGTGTAAAGGTATTCCTTTTATGGGAATGGTCATTGATTTTCTTTAGTTTCATATTTTTTTCTCTCTCTTTAATTAATGTAGTGTGTTATGTGCTAAAATGTGTTGCATCTGATTGTGTACATTGAGCTGTCATCCCTTGCATCAGGGTTAAGAACCTGTGAGCGCATAATTTTTTTTCTTATACTCAGTAACTCTCAAGCTCCTAGTTCCCTCCTCGTCGTGTGGAACCTGGATGCTTAGAGTAAGCTCTTTTTTACTTTAGTGTTATATTCTTTTACTCCTCATTTCTCACCTGGACAGGTACTCACTAGGTACGGTTAGGCCTCCCTACCACTCTTTCTTTTTCCTGCTCTCTTGTAGGTAAGGCGTCGAAATTCTCCGTCCATCATCCTCAATATTCTTCAATTCTTGAGTTTGTCAAAACTCAAGTGTACCTGTCTGTCCAGGTAAACGCGTCGATTCTCATCCGCGTCGTGTCATTTTAAGTTCAACTAAAACTAATTTACTGGTCTAGTAGCTCTGCTTTATACAACAATTCAAAATAAAGAAGATGTACAAAGAGTTGAAAAATATCTGCTATACGGTCCAAATCATGCTGCAACTTGCAAAACACCATTATCTAAAAAAAAAAACTTGATTTGACATTGGATTGATGTGTCTTGGGATCGGTTTTTTTCAGCTTTCAGGTGCAGCTTCCTGTACTACCATTTCAGGCGTGTGATCCGGACTGGACCAGTGAAAAGTTCTCTTCCTCGAATGCTAAGTATGTAGTCTCGGAGAGTCGAGTTCAACGAAGAGAAAGCTGTTGTATATAAAGCGCTGCACCAGTCAGCGCCATTGTGGTAAGTGGACTACAAAGCAGGATTTATACATGCATCAGACTTGAAAGTTCTGGACTCATAGTCATCATCTGAGCCATCTACTCACGTAACAGATGAGAATGACCAAAACAGGATTCGTGAGATAATCCTATCAAATTCAGCACAAGTCCTTGAACTCATTTGAGCCAAAGTGGTCGCAGGAGGTCCACCGATCACTAATACTGCTGTCATGACAAAGATAGGATCCTGAAATGAGGTGAGATGACTATACATAAGAAGAGATGCAAGGATTGGAATAAAGAGGATTGGTGTGATCAATTGTCTGGAGATTAGAGTTAAGATTATTGTTTTTCTTTCTTCCTTTGGAAACTTCGTTTGATGATCTTGGTATAGTGGTAGCTGATTCGAGGTCTAGTTCAGATGATGGAGGTTGATAGAAATATGCACCTATGATACAAGAACTAAGAAAAATTTCAGTTGTGATCAACACAAATGATCTCATTTCTTCATTCATACTCATAATTAAGACTCACCTAAAGCAATCAGAGTCAAAGGAATGGACACACTTCCTGAAATATTGAGTAAGCTGTAGATTTCAGATGGTTAACTCATTGGTCATTTGATGCATACCTCACATCAATTCAGGAGAATTATAACTCACTGACGTAGAGGCTCTATCTTCCCTAAAAACTGCTGGAGTGGTGGTATGCACGCGACAATGACTGCTGCTATGGCAGAAATTCTATTGTAAGTCATTTGGCATTAGCTAATCAAGATTAATCCAAACGTATGCTTTCCACGATGGTCTATGTATATATAGATTTGCTTTCTTTAACTTACAACGGTGGATTCAAGATGTGCTGCACCCCCTTCATGACCTGAACACAAATCTTTCTCACTTCTTGAAATACTGAACCTTTTCCCCGAAGCTGGACGTCGAGGTATTTGATGATAGACGGGTGTTCTACTAATGTCTTTTCTGTTAGCGTAGATCCTCTGTTTGGTGATTTGGAGCACGCTAATTCATCTTCTGAATGGTGTTCTTCGTTCATGTAACTTGATTCACAAGAACAAGTCGGATTGCTTCGATGGATAGAAAAGTATGAAAGGATTAAGAATTTTTCAGCGAGAGAAAGTTATTGATGGAAGTGGGATGATGAGCATACAAATCACAGATCTCCGAGCCGCGCTCATGTTGAGCCAAAAAGGGTGTCCGCGACTGTGTCTTGATTCTGTGTTGTAATATGACTAGTTATCAGCGGCGATTGTGGAGCTTGTGATGAGAGTGAGATTGTGATATCGAGATTTTCATGAAGGTACACGACATTCTGACCGTACGAGCTTGAAGGAGATGAGGTGTGAGTGGAATTCGAGAATCCCAAATCGGGCTTGTTATCACCAATTTGATGACTAGGCTGATGATCTGATAAACTCTGTTCCATTTTTTCATTTGCTGATTCAAAAAGTTTGACCCCAAGCGACCACCTCACAAATGATCCCAAAAGTCCGTATATCAGCAGATATGAAAGAGCCCTTGCTAGTTGCTGAGAAGGGATTCAATATAAAATGATGGTCAACTACGTGAATATAACAGTTTTATAAAAGGGCAAGCACCCGGAGCACTCACATCCTCAGGTTTGTCATCCGGCTGTGATTTCAAAATTGGTAGAGACATTGAAAGACTCTGGATCAGGGCCACCGGAATAGTGTTGGTGTTCATGAACATTGAGCCAGAGACGATGATGGCTCTTTGACTGCTGTTTACTCTAAAAAGATTTGAGAGTATCAAACCGACGAGAGCTGAGACTGCGGTAACAAGACAGAATCCCACTGGAACAACTACAAATAAGACACGGCGCAAATTAAATAGATGTTTCAAGATTTGAAGAAACTTGAAGAAAAAAAAAACTGATCAGGCTATCTACGCGTGACGTACCCCATAAGCTCGTTAATGTATTCCGGTGTTAGACTAAAAGCAACTTTTCCAAATAAAAGAGCTGGGGTGAACAAGCAGCTTCAAAAAAACAAAGGTTTTCCTAATCATCAATTTCACAATGAGACATCTTAGGTAGACAAATTGCTCATAGCTCACATATTTAACCGATTAAGCCTTTTTCGACAATCCATATCTATAAGCCCACGGAGTGCAGCAATATAACCAGCAAGCTGACAAAGATCACATGATCAGTTGAAGGAAGTGAGTCCGATGGTCAAAAGTGTCGTTCGACGACGTGCTAAGTTTCGTGTGCTTCACGAACTTATTCAGTGCAGAGCGATGAAAAAATACCTTACACAGAGGGCCGCATTCTATCAGTAGAAAGGAAGATGAAAAGAAAAAATTTGGACAGTTGCCACGTCAGGTAAAGTGATCAATCTAGCAAAGCAAATCCTTTGACTTACCTGACCTATACATCCGACCACGGTGCTATGAAGGGGATCATAAAAGTTTGAATGTTTAAGTATAAGCTTAGTCAAAAAAACTGATATTGGTTACTCACATAACAATTGTTAAGATTTCTCGCGTCATTTTTAACGTGTCTTATGGAATCAGCTACTTCAAAAAGCTTATGAATTGGAAAGGAATTTTGTAAATCAACAGAACCAGAGAAATTTTGGAAAAGTAAGTAAAAGTATTCCAGATTGTAAAGCTCAACCTATGAGTGGTATCCTATAATACCACCACAACCTGTCTAAGAGGAGCAGGTAAAGGCAAGGATGGTAAGAAAGTGTACCGGAACCGATAGAATTACATCAACTCTTGAATGATTTCGCATGTTTTTAAACACACAAAGAGATGCAGAGCTGTTGGGGTTCGTTTATTCATCAGCAATGCACTCGTTCTATTATTCTTAATTTATCGATGAGACTAATCTGATGAAGATCCATTGAAAGGAGATGTAGAAATCTAGGAGGATGAATCTGAGTGTTTATTTACACAGGAGTCTGCTTGTTTAACAAAGTGAAAGAGTTCAATGAATAAGTTCTCGGCAGCAAGATCGCGTCAGGATACATTCAACACCTACATCTTCACTTTACTAATCTGCTGGTGTAGGATGTGACTTGAATGTAGCTATCATACTTTATTAAACTTCTTGTAGAAATCAGAATTCTTTCACAACGTCTCTGAGTCGAAATCTCCATTTCATTTGTTTACCGTTGAGGAATCAAATTAATCAGAGCGAGTGGTTGGCTCGGATCGAAGCATCAGATTTGGTGAAGAAAGTGGTGTGATGACCATTAAGACCGCATACCCAAGCCAATCTCATCTCACCAGTCCCAAACCACTCGGTCGAGTTTGATTACCGAGCAAAGTATTTTACAACTTCAAATCGGTCATGAAGCTCAACTTCTCAAGGAGCCAACAGTCCAATGGATTTTGGCTTCCGTGTTCGTGATTACCTTACCCGGTACCGATAGACGACTTTCAGCCTTAGACTTCTGCTTACCCATCAGAGTGAGTTGCAGTTTGTGGAAAGGGAATACTAACCGCCTCTCGTCGAAAAACGTGCGATGAAGGATAGACGGGGAGGAGCCGCCTTGGGAGTTGCCGAACTGTGGATGATCTCCCGACTAGGCGAAGGCATGAGGATAGACACCTCTATACCGGTGGTCCGAACAGGGTGATACTCACGCTCTCTCACCTGAACAACCACTCAAAGCATTTCTCATGGATTTCATGAGCAGAAGGCAAAAATTGTCTTCAGGGGTCAAAGATGTGCCACCGGGCGAGCGGAGGGAGGTGATTATGGCCACACACTCTCCTGATTTTGATGACCAGGAAGGACTTGATGAAGCCAAGATCTAGAAGATATCTCTAACTTTTGTTTTGGATTACACATAATAACTGATCACCATAAGCTTCTCCTCGCACGCTTCTCCTCCCTCCGAGCCAATTTGGAAACACTCCATCTTTTTTCCCTTCTTTGAGTCCTAAGCTCATCTCTTAGAGCGATTTGAGTTCTAGATTCTTCATCACCAAATCCCAACATTTGAATCGAAAGTCGAGAGACACCAAATTTTTTACTAAGTTGTGTTAAAGAGTGAGTAGATCTCAGTGATCGGATTTCTTGAAGAATTTCAGGTGTGAGTGAGTTGGGATATTGATGAAGGAGAGCGAAGAGGGGGTGGAAGGTATGTAGATACGGTGGGTGAGGCGGCAGAAAGGATCGGATGTGATAGACCGGGTAAATGAGATGGTGGAGGTGAGTCAGTCGGATTTGATGCCTTTTCGAGAGACTCGAATGGGTCAAGAGAGAGACTGCCGTATTCCAATGTTTTAAGACTTTTGGGTTCCCTAACCACAAATAAGACATCGGGATCCTCAGTCAAGGAGAATACTCGAGCAGTAGGATCGGTGCTGATAGGATCTACAATATGAGGTCGTCTTGGATGCCTAAAAGGGGTTGTCTTTCTTTGTTTAGCGGGTTGAAGTGGTAAATGTTGAACTGGCTGAGTGGAAAAGAGTCGAATGAATGGTCGTAGATTGGTAAAAGTGGACATGTTGATTGATGATGTGATTATATATAATGTCCCTGTTAAATTGAAGAACAATGTCAAGATGTGAACTTGGATTTGAGATTAAAATTAATTCACTCACTCACTTCACTAGCTACAATTCGTTGTTGTTGTTATAGATTTCTTGACCAATTGAATGAAATCTTTTTCAAACTGAAGTTCGCAGCTTGTAAATTCAAATTCACTCAGCAGTGATGAAACCTCTAAATTTGAAATCAAAACCTAACTTAAGACCCTTTAAGACTTAAGATTTGACAATAAAATCCCATCTGTCTGCACTCAGGAACTTTGACATTCCGTCTCAAAATCCAATAAGAACGCGTTGAGAGCAAGATATTGTTTGTTCTTTTCATCTCATCCATCAACTTTACAATGCCACCTTCATACAACCGCCAACGAGATTATGGGTATTGCCATGAGTCCACATCTTCTCAAAATGATCAGTCTACCAGCTATTCAGATGCGAGGCCTTCAATGTTTTCCATCCACCCACGGTTGAATCCTCACATTAACACAAGCTACCAACCTCGAAAGGACCCTCGGGTGAAGTCACCAGAGAAAAGGATGAGTCGTTGGCGCGGTACCTGTTCAATTGTGAGCGAGGCTATCAGACTTGGAAGCTTAAGAAGGCACGGCTTCTGATAAACCACTTTCTATAACTCATGTTCTCGGAGATAGAAAGTTCAAGAACGTCTTGCGCGAGTCATGTCACAAAGGTTTTTTATGGTTGACCGCACTCGTGTGGGTACTGACTTGCACGAAGAATTTCAAGTCCTTGGCTCGACAGGAAATGTGAGAGAGGTTCAAATTTGAAAGAAAATCTTTTGTCTCAGTTTGAAAGTCTCGAGGATTTATTAAGTAACCTTTATCATTTCTCTCATAGATATATACCGTCGTTGTGAATCAAATGCCTAGTTGTACCTGTCCTGATTGGCTCAAGGGAAATATATGCAAGCATCTCCTGTAAGTTATCACACTCCTTTGATTCGCAGTCAAGATTATCTTCAGCTACCGTATGATCAGCTGCTTACTTTATCTCCAATCCACAGATTCGTCTTTATCAAAGTACTCGGAGTTTCAATTTCATCGCCACTGTACTATCAGCAGTAAGTCAATTTGAAAAAGCCCTAACACGCTCAAAATACATTTGCGGTTGTCTTCACGAAATAGTATTGGAGCTGAAATACACACTGAGCTGATATATTGTATCATCCATATGATTATTTTCAGGGCACTATTGACTGAAGAACTTGAAGCCATCTTCTCTGAGGCTCCAGAAGCTCCTAATGACCCAACCTCTCAACATTTGAGATCAGTCTACGCTGCTGCAACAGGAAAAGCACCGACCAAAGCACCCCTAGAAGTCCCATCACGAAGAAAACCTATTGAAGAAGGAGATGATTGTCCGATTTGTTATGAGGAACTTCCATGCGACTCAACTAAAGGTATTGTCTTTTGTGAGGATGGATGTGGAAAAGGTTTGCACGCAGAGTGTCACCAACAAGTTCGTTCATAATTTTTTTCTCTCTCTCATTAAGATACTCTCTCCTTTATTGACAGTAGCCAATTAATCAAATATCTCATTTTTCTATCTTCAGTACGCTAATAATCTAAAAGGTCAACATAAGCCGATAATTTGCGTTTACTGTCGAGCCGATTGGAAAGCGCCAGGATCTAATGTGCCAGGTACCAAGATCACTGAGGATGGTTACCTCAATATGGCAGCTGCAGCAGGAATTCCTGAAACGGTTCCCTATAACTCTGGTAAGCATTTCTTTGGATCGTCTCTTATGTCGCTTTGAAGTGACCCTGATCAATTCTTGATACGTAGCATATGAGCTTGAAATGGAATATGGAGAGAACGCCTATCTATATCGTCGTAGAAGATATCATTATCATTGATGGTCATCGTGGTTTTGGATTCTCACTCGACTTTCTTGAAAAGATGTATCTTGTGGTCCTGTAGAAGGTTATTAACTGACTTGAAGGATTTTGATTGGGTGACAGATGAGATGAATGTAACAATATAAACGAGCTTCATCTGACAAACTTCAGAGAGGCTTTTTACATCTCTATCATCTTCACTTCTTATACTTTGATTTTGTTTTCCAACATGAAGTTTGCCATTACAGAAAGAGAGGAAGTCATAATGCCAGAACTTTGTTCGGTCCTTTATCTTACTTGACTGACTTGCATGGTGAATTAAGAAACAAAATCTTTCAACAAAAACGAAAACAAAAGGAGTGATGATTGATCTTGATTTTGACTCACTTGGAAGAAAAGATAATTCAAGAAAAAATTCCAAGTCAACACCTGCTTACAACCCATTACTTGTTGACAAGGAGGTGAAAACCCAATATTGCTTATGCTTGGTAGACGGCCGTATCAATATGGCAGCAGCTGCAGGAATTCCTTACAACTCAGATCCCTATGTTCCTCTTTAGCTCTTGTCTTTACCATCTAACATAGAACTTCGAATCAACTTAAAAAGTCTTCTTTGATATACAGCGTACCTTTGAGTGGACTACTTTAGATTGGATCATGGATTCATACCATCTTTCTTTTGCCATAGACAGTCATATGATCATGGATGTTGACATGATCTTCGACTTTCCCATAACCTTACGCATCACTTTGAATCCTTTGTTTTTTAAACAGACTGAAGAAAAAAAAAGGTTTTTATCGTCTGAACCAAAGATTTTTTCTCAAATATAAATTTCCTTGAATTTTTTTTCTTCATCCAATATGTATGTACTCATTAAATATGAAATCACGAAGAAGAAAAGAATTCCGTCTCTATACTTCATTCTTGATCATGTTACCTCTTCAAAAAAAAGTCAAAAAAAGGTAATTGATAAAATAAAGTAAGATAGAAGGAGACCAGTATTTTGTCATCTTGATCGATTCCAATAAGGAAGGGTAATGATACCTCTCTATGTAGAAAACACCCTGAAGACTAATAGACGTGATTTACCTGATTGATACAGACCATCACTTATTTTTATATCATCACACGATTCAAAAACTGACTCAAATAATCTCCACTTTTATCTTTTGATCATCTCAATGACTCAAAAAAAAGTTCATCAAAACATTTCTTTACTAAAAAAAATCTCAAAAAAACAAACAAAATCTGATGACCAAACTCATACAAAAAAAAATCATAACTAGAAGACTATCATTAGCATTTTCTCTTTTTCTTCATCTCTAAACCATATGAAACAATTTTTTTTTCTTTCATCAACATTGAAAAAATGAGAAAACCAAATCAAAAATTCAATTGATGATGATGATGATGATGATGTGTGAAAGATGATAAGAAAAAGAAATAAATAAGAAAAAAAAACGTTTATTTAATTAAATTTCTTTTATATACAGATGAAAAAGAAAACACCTGTATTTTTTGGGAAGGGGCTGATGTCTTTGCAGAAACTTTGTTGTTTAAGAAAACTGGATTTAAGAAAAAAAAGGATGAAAAATAAAATTAGATCGGTTCTATGTGTCATTTGAGAACACACAGTCTATCACTTTTTGAGCATTATCACTTTTTTTAGACATTTGTTGAAGATTGGGTCAAGGTACTGATAAAGAGAGCAATTAAACTTGTATAAAGGCATCGAAGGAGCCAATACAGAGAGAAGTAAACCAGTAACAGGTTGAACGAGTTGCCAATCAAAGATCATAAAACAGATTTGATTCAATGTTCTAGAAGTGATCAGGATCGAGGTCCATGGTACGGCAAACAAACAGACTGTTTTTTTACTTGTTGTTAGTCACTGATCTTGATTTTGAACAAGAAGAGAAGTACAAAAGCTTACGAGCAAATTGAACCTCAGGTCGGGTAAGGTCTGTCCAATCATGAGTCGAGACTTTGGAATCGGATTGCGTAGTAGATTGTTTTATACCATTTGGCTCAGGTCGAATCACTTCCTCTTCTTGCTTAAGGGTCTTTTCTTCATGAGAGATTTCGTTGGTTAATGGCTCTGACTCTGTGGTGATAGGAGCATCCTCTACTGGAGACACTTCTTCGGCTAGCTACTGGCTCGGGAATGGATTTTGGCTCTTCAGCCTCTGTGGCTTCTTCGATTAGCTCTTCTTGCGGTGTAGTTTGGTGATCAAGGACTTCGTTAGCTGGCTCTGGCTCCATAAAGTGCTCTTCAGTTGATTCGGGTAAAGGACTGGGTTCATTGACATGAACAGGCTCAGATTCTTCGGGCATGTCCATGCTCTCGAGGATTGGAGGAGGGACAGAATCCTTTACCACCTCAGACGTCGGATCTAAGGTGGTTTCGTCAGCAT
The DNA here is from genome assembly GCA_022264835.1 of Melampsora americana. NCBI lineage: Eukaryota > Fungi > Basidiomycota > Pucciniomycetes > Pucciniales > Melampsoraceae > Melampsora > Melampsora americana. The sequence continues at coordinate 439,971 of JAIFHY010000012.1, read as the reverse complement.
CGTCGTGATCAAAAACCTTTTCGACCTCAGATCTCGGATATGAGACGGCGTTTTCGGTATTGTCATGAACAGGGAGGTTTTGGACCTCAGATGTTGAGTGCGGAATGGTTTCTTCAGTAGTAACATCCTGATCAAGGGTCTTTTCGGTCTCAGATGGAATTGATGGGTTCAGACGGATGACCAAAGGTAGTGGGTTGATCTTCTTCGACAGATTGAGTAGTCACTGAAATGTTTTGAGGTTCTAGTGATTCACGTTCTTCATGAGATTGAGGTGGAATATAATGAGGAGGTTCAGGTAAACCATGATACTTGATGTCTAACTCAGGACCAGGTCTGAGATCACCCAACATCAACTTAAACTCAGTTTGATTAAGATATAAAGAAAGAGAATGATATATGAAAACCAAACGAACCGGGAAGGGACAGACGAGTTGATCGGATGAGAAGGGTCATCACGTAAACGTTCTTTTGAGGAATGTAAATGATCGGTTAAGTATTGTTCGACTTGACTGAATAGAGAAAGAGATTGGTAGGTAAGTCAAATGAAATATGAAGTTAGATAGTGAACATGAAAGACATACGCCATTGGGTTTTTTTTTGAAGAGATTGATTGAGATTGATTTGAAGTTGAAGTGAATGAAAATTGAAATGTAAAATCTTCAAAATGGTCTTTTGGATGGGGTTTTGAAGGAAACGAACAAGCTGAACGATTTATTGGTTATTTGTAAGTAATTCAACATCCAAAATACACACATTAAGTACTTAATTTCTAACTCTATCTGTGAAATTGTACAATCTCCCACAAGAATATCAAAAGCTCAAAAGGGGTCTCAAAGATTACACGAATTCACCCCTCTGCTGTTGGTCAACAACTATGATCGAGCTCAGAGAGATTTGTCTTTCAATTCTCGTAGTACAATGAAGAAGAGTCGTCTTGAATCAATACATTCGAAGGGTGATCAAACAATCCAAGGCTGAGGTTAATCTTTCGATATATACAATCATGGCTATAGATGAGAGCTTGTAGACATGCATGTTCTGATGAAGAAGATTCATATTGATCAAGCCCTTGATCGACCTAATCCATAGATGGTTTGAGCCCTTTGTGTTTTGCCAAGTTTGATTATTTGGTAACTGGTTTTGTGCAGAAGGGCACCAAGACAATCTTGGTTTGCTCAGATGAGCAGGCGGAACGCAGAGAAGGATCAAACTCATTCTTATCTATCACATCTCAAGTATCCTTGTCTCCCAATTTACCAATGACATGTTTTGATGACAATCATCAAGTTCACTATGAAAGATTCTTGCTAGGTATTCAGGGGATTCAGTCGAGTTATTTAAGTAATCCAAGAATCCAATTCATCATGAATCAAAAAGTAAAATATTCATTCAATCAAACAATCAACGCATACTATTACCATCCTGTGTTTGAGTTGAATCGTAAATGACTCAGTCAATTGTTCACCCGAATCCCTCTGAGTTTTACTTTGAAAGGATCAAGCCAGACATATCAACTAGCTAAGTAATAATCATTGAACGATTGAAAGCTTTGGAACAAAACAAGAAAGTCTCTCTAATGCACTTCAGACTACATATATCACATCCAAGAAACCTATGTATGTATATATGGTAAAGTATCATTCATCTTGATTCGATCGTTGAACTCCTTTCTTTTTATCTAGTCGATATCTCGAGATGATCTCTTTTGTGAGATGTGAGATGGGTTCGATTGGTACCTTTGCCTTGGAATAATTCTTGGATGCGGTGTTGAAGTCGGTCGTACTGGAGCTCAGACTGCAGATGACAAGTGAAATGGGCTTTGATGAAGACTTGAAATAATTTTGCAAATCTCAATCTCAATCTCATCTCGGTTTGCTCGTCAGATGCCCATGAAACCTGATTTGGTGAATCTAGCATGGCTACGCATACGGTGCTATAATTATGTACAACGACCTAATCGTCATGAAACTGAAACGAAGAAAAAGAAAAGAAACGCAAAGACCTTGATACCCTACCAGGTCAGCACGACTCTCCTGTTTACCTATGCTTCCCTGTATTGTACACTACATAACCGGCTTGAAATCCGGCAATCTGCGTTGACTGGCGTTCAGAGTGACCCAGACCGATCCTGCTTTTTCTCCGAACATCAACGTCATGGGAATTGTTTCAGAATACAGTGTATCACTCATCCAGATGTGTTTACACCTCAACCGGGACTGTGGGGGGGGCAAGAAAGGAGAGGTATTATCACATGTATTTCCTAGACTTGATAGAGCTAGATCGTCATGGGATTTCCACTTGAGTCATCTGCTGGGGTATACTATATGGTAAGATTGGACTTCAATCGTTTAATAAGTTATCAGTGAAACAAATCCATGAAACTGACTCCCCAAAAAGGGCCCTGAACGAAAGAACTAAAAGATGTCAATTTGTCCGATTTGATCCGTTCAACCTCGGAAACTTGTTCATAATCGTACTCTTTCCTTCGATTCTTAAATTTCTTTAGATAGCTTTTTATGCTAAACTTCGAGATTAAGAGGAACGAGTTGAACGAGTTCCAAAGATGATTTTGCCCTTGTGGCGTCAGTTCCTTTCTCTATATTTCTTCTTCAACCCTTACATTCATTCATATGGACTTTGTGAACTTCACTCACCCAATCTCAGTGAGAATAGCACACTCCTTGATCCACCTATTCTTCAACCTATCCCAAAACCTTCCAACATCTTATCAAACTCTAGTATTAACTCAGGAAACACTTCAAGAATCGATGATGAGTGTAAACCATTACCACTGACGCCTGAATTATGGAAAGAACTCAAATTACACGAATATCTACGCACCTATCCATCAGGAGATCAACTTTCTTTAGAAGCTTATGCTGAGAAAGTCGGTGCAACTAATTTCGTTTGTGGGATTGGAAAAGTTTGTGATGCTAGTCAAGTGAGTATGAATCTTTCTTTGTCTCTCGTCGAGTAAATGATAACATATTCACATGCTGAGGATTTTCTGGATCTAATCTTTCAAGATTTGTATGCCTGTTCGAGCACCTGATTGGTATATCCTAGTTGCTGTTCAAAATTGGAACTCGTTCAGTAATACTATGTATGATGCCACTGGGTTTGCAATCTCTATCCTACAAGGTACATATCCTCATCTTCACAGAAGTCAATATAAGCTGATGACTTTCATAATCTATGTCTTTCGGGATCGTATTGGAATAAAAGGGCTAGTGACTTCAATTGTGAGTGTCAAACCAGTTTTAAAAAATGATGTATCACAAACAAAAGCCATCAAAATGATTGACACGAATCAAATTCAACTTTGACAAAAAGGTCAATGATATTGTACCGCATGAACCTGATAATCTTGCTATCCAATCTACTCTCCTCGGTCTTGTCGCTGGTCTCTTTGGTGCTATACCCGGTTTTCTTTATCCTCAAGGTCTTGCATTCTTTGGTTCAACAGTTTGGCCATTTGTTCAAGGTGGAACAGGTTTCTTATCAGGTATTGCATGGACGTATCATAATCTATATGCTATTCTTCCTACAGATGAACTTTCAAAGGTGAGCGTTTTTTCTAATCTCTTTGAAGCTAAGCTCATCAAAAGACCATGGTTTTCTTTTTCTTGCTTTCTTTTTTTGTATCAAATCTTATTCCTGATCTTCTATGGAGGAAAATCGAGAAATAGACAAATGATATAAGTTATCTCTTATCGAAAGCTCAAGCTTCGACTCAAGCAATGTTAGCCGATACAACTGAATCTGCTACTAGAGCTGGGATTAGTACCGAGAAAGGTTTATATGGGATTCTTAAAGACGGAATCTTTTTAAATAATCATTTTTCTGGTTCTGAGATGACTGAAGGTGATATTCAAACCTCAATCGCTCGCGTCGCTCGGGCTAGATTACTTGCTGCGATTTGGAAAGCTAAGGTAAAGTGAACTTTTTCCAGAGGAATGCTGTGTTAAGATTCGATCAACTAATGTGATTTATGTTTTTCAACTTTGGGGTTTTGCTCGATTATAATGTTCGATTTTGGTATATCTCAAATCATACTTTCAGGGTTACTTTGTGGTTCGTGGAAGGGTGAGTCAAACGGGCCCCAAGTGAATTAAATCAAACAAGATTGAAAGATCATTTTTGGTCATTTGCTGTTTTATCATCTCTTCTCTTTGTTGCATTTCAAAAAACCAAAACTGATTGAAATGGAATATCTTTCAAACTCATCATGATTTATAAAAATAGCAACCTTGTACACAAGATGGAATAAATGGAGCATATGCAGATGATCAAATCATGTCATATTGTGATCAAGATGGAATGTAAGTCTTGAAACAAACCTTCTCTTTCCCCCCTCTCCGGAAAAAGAACTTCAAGATTTAATTTAAGAGTATTTTTGAATGTTGATTATATATATATTTTCTTTTGATTTCGATTTGTGACTTAAAATAGTATGTTTCAGATCGTTAAATCAGAAGATAAAAAATTAATTGAAAAATTCACTTGGGCTCACTTAATTCCAGCAAAATACAATTTAACCATTCAATATTTTGTTATGCATTCTTGGAATTGTCAACAAAAATATCTGACTTATGCTTATGATCCTTATTTAAATAGGTAAAGTCTTTTCTTTCTTGATGGATAAAACTTTTTTGGGGGGGTTGAATGATTAATTGATGGTCTTCTGTGGGCTGGGCTTGATTTTTAGTCTTTTACCTGCTGATCCTGATGCGGAATGTATTGTGAGCTTAGCAGTTTGTGATATGACACGAGAAGGTGAGTTTACAAAGAATTGTTTTCATTCATACGATTTGATCTCTTCGACTTCTTTTTCACTGATATGATTTTTTTACCTTTGATTATATTTAGATATTCATAAATATAGCAAGAAGCACGGGTTGCTTGCTGCTTGTGAAAAAATTGGAATGTTACCCAACATTTGAAAAAAAAATCTATCTATCTATCTTACTTAATCCTTATCAAAACTTTTTGTATAATTATTTCATTTCTTGTTCCTCTCTTCTTTTTCTTCTTCTTTGGACTTATCTCATGATATTTTTTCTTTCCTTTGATCATTGTAGTATTAATTTACATGAAATTTTCTCAAATTCAGATGATTATGAGAACAAACTGGCGTGAATACGTGATTTGTTTTTGAATGAATTATGGGAGAGGTGATGATTGGTTTAGGGATTTATGTTTTTATGTCCCTGTGGCAGATATCACGTACATACATACTATGAAATATGAGAATGATTGAATGGAAATGATGCTCAGTGAAGTTGATGGATTGGATTGAAAATGTAGATTAGGAGTGATAATGTAGTTTCGATAAGAATACAGTTTTGAGAATGTAGTTGAATCGACTGAAGCTTGACTTCACCAAATCACCATTAACCACCAAAACATTGACGACCAAGGAAGTTTCCTTCTTCGTTTCCTTTCTCATCGTTTCCTCAACATCTCATCTCATCTCAACATCAACTCAACTCGATATATAACTTGAAAACCATGGCAAACGCTCAATTTCATCATCCATCAACAACATCAACTACTACTTCATCTTATAGCCATTTCAATCCATCTAATTATACTTATCCTTCTTCCTTCAAAACAAACACTTCAACTCACTCAACCGTTTCAGGTTCATCTACATCTGTATCTCCATTACCATTACTACCACCAACATTAAATGCAACAGCTTCATCTTCATCATCTCTGACTCATCTAAATTATAATTCAACTCATAATCACCATTATACAAACCCTTATCATCAACCGATCTTGAATCATAACCAAACATCAGAATCATTGACACTAGAAGAGCAAGAAGACAGAGAAGTTGTTAATTCGACCGGTCCAGTGATATTAGAAGAAGAGGAAGATCAAGAAGAAGATCAAGACGCTGAAGGAGATTCAGATTCAGAATTAGAATTAGAATTAGATCCGAATCGGACTATCTTCTCAACTACTAATCATCATCAACATCTTGGATTCTCAAATTCAAATTCAAATTTACCATCAAATCATCAAATCATATCTACACCTTCAATTCCAATCGAAAAAATGAAGATTAAAAAAACCAAAGCTAAAAACTTGGTGGCTAAAATACCTAATTTGAAATCTTTCAATTCTCCTAAAATCAAAAAGAATTCATCTAAACTTAAACCGATTCATTTACATTTAGATTTACCAAGTACTACTCCTACAACCAAAAAGAAACAAAAACCTAAATCACAATTAGAACCAATCCCAATCACTACCCTTTCACCTCATTCAAGAGCTAAAGCAGGTACCGTAGGTGGTCCAAGAGCACCAAGGGAAGGTTGGTGTAGTCTTTGTTCAAAAGAAGGTGGATTTGATAATGGTCAAGGTCAAATGCAAAGAGGTGAATATTCGCTTTCGAGTATTATCCCTGCTCTCTCTTCTACTGCACTCGATCATCATCGTAGAGGTGGAAAAGGCGAAATGGTCAGCTGTTGGGAATGTGGTCAATCTGGTATGTATACCTCATTCTCTTAGATTCTCTCCGAATCGCTTTCGGATTAAACTTGCGCGTCTGAATTGACTTGGTCTTCTTCCTCTGCTTTAATATCGTTCCATAGGTCATTTTAGTTGTCTTCAACTTCATAGCTTAACCATCAAACGCCAAGTTAAATCTTACTCCTGGCTATGTATGGAATGTCGTAGATGCTCTTCTTGCGATGAAAAAGGTATGTCAATCTTCCCTTATAACTGACTTATATATCCAATATTCGAGTATATCTCTGATCCTCTTTCTCTATCACTTCCAGGCGACGATGGTGATATGCTGTTCTGTGATACATGCGATCGAGGATGGCATGGACGCTGTCTGAATCCTCCCTTGAAATCCGTACCCAAAGGTCAGTTTCCGATCATTGGTTTGAGACTCTTGAACTTTCCGCATCAATATAATCTGACCCCATGGTTGCCTTTGAATTGTCAATATCAGGTGATTGGACATGTCCTTATCCACACGATGATTCAACAGGACTATCACCGTTGCCAGATCATCTCACACTCCCTCCATCCCCTGCGATTCTCCCCGTTATCAATTCAATCCCCAGAAGCACCAAAAAAGTCCCAAGAACGTGGAGTAAAAAACGCAAAGCAATTCATTCTGATGATGACAGAGCTCATAAAAAGATTGCTCTAGAAGAGAACAAGATTCTTGTACCACAACCGACAGATGAAAGTTCACAGAAAGGGATTCATAAGAATGAAACCGTTCGACATATCCATTTACTCAATAAGAACTCCGCCAGTCTTCAAAATCGCGAGGAAAGCTTAGAAGAAGAATTTGGGATCAAGAAAGACAAGAATGAGGAAGATGAACGAAATCCGTATTTGAGCGCTTTGGACGAAACACAGGCAGATATTGGAGATCGGGTGATTACGGATGAAGATTTGATCAGGTTCAAGAACAGTCTACAAGCTTCTGAGGTAAATTTTGTCTTTTGTTTTGTTTTTATTGATATATATATATATATCAGATATTGATCATCCTTATCATATCAGGCAAGACTTGAAGCTAAGGTTTCTGAATCAATTGAAAAGAACCTTGTCATGAGCCCGCCTCCATTGCATTTGAAAGATCGGAGTAAAAATCAATCGACACCAATTCCGGATGAAAAACGGTTACCGAGACCGGTACGAGAGTTGAGGGTGCCAACAACTGATTTCAAATCGAGGACGACCTCATCTTCATCCATGTTCAAAAGTAGTCCAGTCGGATCACCATCCGGTAACGAATCAGATGATAATCAATCTACATCTGTAACTTCAGCCATCAAAAACCGAATTCTTCGAAAAGACGCAGACCCTGAGACCAAGAATTTGTCAAGTATCAGAACCATCTGTTTTGGGAAATACGAAATTGAAATCTGGTATCAAGCACCATATCCACAGGAATACGCAAGTGTACCGAATGGACAACTTTGGATTTGTGAATGTTGTTTAAAATATTTTAAAACTCAATTTCAATATGAAAGACATCGAACAAAGTGTAAAACAATGGTACCACCTGGAGATGAGATTTATCGAGATCTAAACAATGGAATACATATTTTTGAAGTCGATGGAAGGAAGAATAAATTATATTGTCAAAATCTATGTTTATTAGCTAAAATGTTTTTAGATCACAAAACACTTTATTATGATGTAGATCCGTTTTTGTTTTATGTGATTACTCAAACTAATCATAATTTAACAGGAGCAAATGGTGAAACTGGAAGTGAAGGTGGATGTGAATTTGTGGGATATTTTTCAAAGGAAAAAAGAAGTCCAACTAATAATGTTAGTTGTATCATGACATTACCTGTTAGACAAAGGAAGGGTTGGGGTAATTTTTTAATCGATTTCAGTAAGCTCTTTATTTATTTCGTTTTACTTCTGTCTTTATCATTTACATTTTTTGAGGAAACTGATTGGTTCTTGATGTTTTTCAATTTAGGTTATTTATTATCTAAAAGGAAAAAAGAGTGGGTACACCTGAGAAACCATTATCAGATTTAGGATTGTTAAGTTATCGAAATTATTGGACTTTAGCCATTACGAAATACTTATTAAGTACAGAAGTTACCGAACAAATCACACTTGAAGATATTGCAAATCATACATCAATAGCCTTGAATGATGTGTATTATACTTGTTTACATAAAGGTTGGATCAAAGCAACCTTGCCTAGTTCTTCAACATCTTCCGCATCTTTACCTGATTCATCTTCGGCGTCTTCATTACAAACACCTAATAATAAGAAAAGAGGACCGAATTCGAAATTCAGTAACTTATCAAGCAATCGAAAAAAACTCAAACCAGTCGAGGTTGTGATCGGATTAGAAAGCAAACCGGATTATTATTCAATTACATGGGATCCGAGCGAATTAAAAGAATGGATAACAAAGTATGAAGCGAAAGGATATTATACAATCGATCCAAGTAAATTAACTTGGAGTCCATTCTTAAGTAGTCGAGATTCAAATGGAGGGATTGGGATTGATTTGGGACCGATTTCAATACCTTTGATACCTAATCTTGATCCTTATTCTAAACCTCCACCCTTGGTGATGGAAGAAAACAAAAGAAATAAAGGGGGAAGGCCCCCGAGGAGTGGGAGGAAAGGAAATTATTGTAGGAAATCTATGACGCCTGGTAGATCTAGGTCTTTGACTTTTGGAAATGAAGAGAAGAAAGAGGCTGAAGATGATGAGGGGGATGCTGAGGGTGGGAAGGATGTGAAAAATGGTAAGGATGGGGCTAAAGATGATGAATGTGCTTTGGAGAATGGGAATGAAGAAAAAGAAGGGAAAGAGGTAGAAGAGCAAGAAGAAGAAAAAAAGTGAAAAGATCGGATTTTGATCAATTTTGTAATTGTTTAATTTTTTCTTTTTCTCTCTTTTGTTTTTCAATTTTTTTTGAAAATTGTTGTTGTATTTGAAGAAAAGAAAAAGAGACAGAATTTCTTTTTATCTTCCTTTGTTTGTGTTTGATTTTTTTCTTTGGAAAAAAAAAACTTTTTTTGAAATGGGTTTGAAGGGGGTTTGTTTCTTGGAGTATATTTTATAAATAGAAGGCGAATGAAAGAAAAAAAAAATGAAAGAGAGAGTCTGGATAAGTAGTATGATATGAATTTATTTTTGAAGTTTTGTTTTGTGAGATATTGGAAAGTAAGAAAACAATATGATTGGAGATTATATAGATGTTAAAATTGGATTGGTGTTTATAGAAAAACTTCGTTAAAAGTTGAAAATGTATGTACAGTCTGATCACCAATCAAAATTGTTCATCTCTTTCACTAGGAGCTATGGTGAAATCAGGAAAGTCGTGGTGAGACCCACTTCTGATGAGGCATGTTTGATCCTGTAGTCTTTGATTCGTTGATTCGGCTGTCCAAGTCCTTGCGAGCGCGTAGGGCGCGGTGAACGCGCTCGCAAGAGGGCTTAGTTAAGCTTAACCCTATTAGCTGTTTTCTGGGCGAAAATAAAAAACTCAGCTTTCGGTCAGATCAACGTCACGTTCCTTTTCAAGCCGGTTGTTCGACAGACCATGATACCGTGTTGTACGTCAAGGAGTGTTTCAAATGCCTTAATTAACTTTTGGAAACAACATTTTATATATGTAAATGCAGTCACGATGTAAAGATGAGATAACAAAGAAAGAGTATGTACTTATTGATTTTACGAAGCTTGCTTGACTAATTTGCTTGGGTTTTGCCTTCAAGCTTTTTTTGCCAGGAAAACATAAAACTTGAACAATCGTTTTCAAATCAAAAGTATGTAATCATAGCGGAACGGTGTGGGACTTTATGTGATCAAGGGTGAATATTGGTATTACACCAATCTCAAACGTGAGCAATTCAAATTCCTCAGTATATCAATTGCTTCAGCATCTTTCAACATGTTATCTCTTGGTGAGTTTTACTTTCTCCCGGCTCCGACACCGATGATGTCGTATAATGGGGCCTGGGTTGAGCTAGGTGAGTCCCTGGGCGAAGTCATACTTCCAGCCAAACTGATCAAAGTCACTCTCTCGGAAAAGCGACTAAGCTTGCGAGAGAGATCCTAGCACTGCATTTCCAAAGCAGTGACTGATTGCTGGACTTATCTAAGAGCATCCACAGTGGTGGGCCTCAAATCGGGGCTATTGCCAAATTTGGTGACAGAGCCCTGATTTTTTGTAGCAATGGTGGTGCCCATAGCCAAATTTTTTTGTAGCCGGCTTCAAACTTTGAGCTTCGGGCTACAAATTTGGGCAAACTTAACTAGGTCCCTCGTTAACGGCCAAGTTTGACATAGAGGCGGGCTCCAAAGCCAGGCTACCTTCCCTTTCCCACAGTTACGTGGAGCCCAAAAGCAGTCAGCCACTCCCCCAAATCCAAAGACACTCCTGCAAATAGGGAGGATTTGATGACATGGATAGCCCTACCCAAACGCAAATAAATGACAAATACAATAATTTGATTGATCAATCGATCCAGTCACTTCCTTAAGCCCTTCATTCTAAATTTCTTTGAAACCCATCTGATCCTAGGTCTTTGATCACCAGAAGATGGTATCACAGCCATCCCATTCTTACCAACAGAGCCCCCATAGACCTCTCAGATTTGGAGGGCCCGAATGGAAATCTGGAGGCCTTTTGTGTGATGACTGGGGTTGTAGTTAAGCTCTTCTATCGGAAGATGCTTACGACGCAGCTTTCGGGCGTGATTCTCTTGTCAAGCGGCTTGTTCTCAAGTTCAGAGAAGTCAAACGAAAATAAGAGTAAAGATGATAATTATTCTGATAAGGAGAAAAGCGAAATAAATGATGAAAACAAATGTATATATATATATGAGTAATATTACAAATAAGGTACAGAATAACTGTCCTATTTCTGTTCCTAGATTCATATCCTTTGCTTTTTGTCTTACTAATCATTTCTTGTTTCTTTCCAACTGCTAGTAATCAGGCTAGATTTAGCAGTTCATGACATTTTGCGTCTCACCCCCAATTGTGCGAGGTCCGTTGGAGTGTTGTTTTTGCTCTTTGACCCCCTACATCCTCGAGAGCCCGCATAATTGGCGGACCGCTGTGTGTGCTCTGAGGGTCTGAGCTGGTCCATGAGTGAACCGGCCATTGTGCGTCAATGACTGGCAGCTTACCAGATTGATGCTCTTTCTTACCGCCTGCAAAGAAAAAAGTGACTCCTTTTAGACACGACAAAAACATCCGGAGTCTCAAAATAGTAATCAGGAAACCCTTAAACAATCAAGTTTGACATGTTTACTCCCACACCAAGATGGTGGGCAAGGTTTCAGTCCACACTGGGGGGAAAATTCTGTCACTTGAGCCTGAGTGCGGCATGTGTTACTCACAGTCACGGAGCGCCCACGCGGCCGCAGTCATTACGGATGCGTCTCCTCCCGGTGTCAGCTTAGTTCAGATAGTGTTCTACTTAACTTCCTCAAGACATTTACGTACATAATTGGTCTAAAGTCGGCCAAGTCGGCCACAGAATTTGAACTCAAATCAGAAATTTATGTGTGATTCTTTCTTTCACCGAATATTCCGGCCGAATTATGCGGCAACCCGCGAACCGAATACTCCCGAGCTAAAGTGGAGATCAATTTCCACACGGTCTATTTATGTCCCAAGCACATTAAAGCTGGGATAGTGAGATTTCAAGAGATCAATCTACATATACGTATGCCAAGCTACTATGTTGTCAGGAGAAATCTAAATGTGAGAAGAACAAGAACCTGAGATGAGTGAAAAGACGAACGTAGAGTCACTTCTAATCATAGGCGCAACTGGATCTAGATGCCGAAATCTGTCTGTTCTATGGTGTGTTGTTTAACGAAAGCCTCTTGAAACAGAATCATGATGCTGAGCCGCGTCACGAACTTCATCGCTCAAGGTAGCTCAAGGTGAAGGTATGCAATCTGATTTGAATGATCTATCGGTGGGCAGCTCTAAAACTCAAAGGACGATCATGTACAACTTAGATTTAGTTACGTACGGAGAAGTGATTGCTGTCAAGTTGGTATATAAATATAGAAGCTAGCATTAATTCTTGCGAGACATATCACCTCGTATAAACTGTTCAATACAGAGAGCGAGAGAAGATGCTGCCTTACTCTTCCTAAAACAATTATCACCAGGATTTTACGTTAGATTTCGTTACCACCGAAGACTTTGGTCTCCTCGGTCGGAGTTGCTTGCTTACTTCTCTTGAGTCTTGAATCTTTAAACTTATATAACTCCTTGCTTGGCTTTCACGACGCTTCTTCTACATCCGTAATTTATTCCCTCACACCCAAGCGAACATTGATTAAATATCCTTCCTTCTTCTTTACAATGATGACATCCTCGCCCCGACCTGAAGCCCTTCATCACTTTTCCTCTCGCGGTATGCTTTTCGCCTATTTGTGATCTATCTTTATACAAGGCTGATAGCTCGCTCATCGACTCTTAACCGTACTCCTCTTTGATTCTCATGCTATCTTTTGACTCTTCCAGATTCTATAGCGTCCAGTTCGAGTATATATGATTCTAATGTTATGAGTGCAGAAGAATTACATCGTATTGCGTGTCAAGCGCTTCAAGCTTTTAGCTCAAATCCTGGCACTCAAAACGAAACACCGAGCGTCATTTCTATCCTTGCCTCCTATCAGGAACATGGAAATGGTAATGCCGGCTTGTTGTTAGCCATCTTGCAAGCTAAAAGGAAGGAGGATGAGGTAGGCAATCACTCCATTTTCGTCTTGTAGAGCTACTCGACCTTGGCTTCATAAGCAATTTCAATTGACCTTGGTGTCTATACCATTGGGCTGGCCATTTCATTTCACACAGCGACTTGCTGCTCGCGATAATCTTGAGGCCGCAAGGCTTAGAGCTCAACATTACCATCGGACCACGTTGACCATGCCCTCTAGCCCGCCGGGATCAAGCGACATGGTTGTATGTGACGCACCGTCCCCAAAACCAGTGGCACATGCTAAGCCATTTGAGGGAACCGTGCGACCGAAAACCTCAGCTTCATCATCATCCAACTTGTGTCCTGCTGCATTGACGAAGAGCAAGAAAAGGGGTCGAGAATCCTCAAAAGGCGAACTTTCCAGTCATGAAACCGTAACGCGGCAGGATGTGAACGCTGCTTTATTGGCCAAGATCGCTCGCTCTGATTTCAGCAACCCAAAGCGACTAACGGCATCCCTTCCAGCTCAAAATCCCAGCTCAAGCATCCCCGCGCGTCTCCCCCATCGTAAATCATCTTCATCTTGTATTCAAGCCGGCAGTAGCTCTCCTGGCCAATCACCACTAGCCAATACACCTGAGTGTTCTCCGCATTCTCACCATGCCTCACCACCTAGGTCGACATCCAAATGTGTCTCAAATCAAGCACCAGACCAGGACGTGTCGATTGAAGGGTCTCCAAGCAGCTCACAGTTGGGATCATCGCTTGCCAGGTTACTCAATGATCCTATTACAACTATGCCGCCACCTTCCATTTCATGATTCGATTCACATTTTCATTCCGTCTTGGTGTTTCGTTCACCTGTCTTCTATATTGTATTGTAAAGTAGCTGAACAAAAAAATTCTTCGTGAGTGACTTGTGAGCTCGACTTCTCGGGCCAATATTGAGCCTATATTTCTCCGAGCATTGCTTTCAGATTGTTATGATGTTATGATGTTATCTAGTCTTGCCGTTTAGGATTATACTGTACACTATTTAATTGCTAGTCTGACGAAAACATATATTTCAAAATTGGATGCTTCTTTTGAAAGCTGTGAAGCTGTGCACTTGAATATATTGCAGAAGAGAATATGCGACTTCGGTTGTGAAAATATATCAAAAGAAAGGGAACGAATTGCACTTGAGGATGAGAAATATGGTTCCATGCAGGGGGCTATCTATACTCTTACAGAAGTTTCTGATGATGCAATTGTTTAAGCGTCAAGGATGCAGAGAGTCATGTGAGGCCGAGTTGGTGGAGTTGGTGGAGTTGGTGGAGTGAAAAATGTATCATGCAAATGCTCCGATTGTACAACATTAAAGGATGGTTATCGCAATGAGACAAAAAAATTAGGTAAACAATAGAAAGTAAAATACGCGTCAAGAGCAAGGTATAAGAGGCATTCCCAATCCCATGAGTCGGATTGAACACAGAGAGGTCAACTCTCGAAGCCAAGCATAAACCTCAATTGGCTGTGAAAGGGTTGCCGTGTGAATGGAAAGTCGGAGTATGTACTGCGAGTCCCGGATCGCTTTGGGGGGGTTCACCTATCAGCACAGGAAAGATGTCTTGGATGAGTTATTGTAAATTTTTAAGGTAGGAGAATTGTGTATTCTCACATCTAGGTAACCAGACATATGCCAACGCGGGCGCTCTCCTATGCTAACTCGCACATCATGAGCTTCCAATGTTTCGCCGGCTAAGCCTGAAAGTACAACACTTGTGCTCTCGCACAAGTCGTTGATCACAGACAAATCCACCTCTGAGTCTGGAGAGAACTCGAGTTCGAGGCGATAAACAATTCTCAGCCGATTTGGATTGACGTATTCGACTTGGGTGGTTACCTAGGTTGAAAAATGTACATCAAAAAACATACCGCGGGTCAATGAGCATGTACACCAAGGAAATCCAAAGAGCAGAGTATGTGGACACGACTTACGATGGTGCCGATGATTGCGGCCCGATGAGAACCTGTGAGGGCGATCCAATTGGATTTAGACCGCGCAGAAGAAGGCTGAGTAGTAAGCCTACTGGAAAGTGCGATCTTTGCGGTTGACATTCTCATATCAGCAGTTATGCTTGGTAAGGAAAGACAGAAGCAGGTGTCAGGTGAGGCGGCATTAATGGTTACATTTTATAGACGTACGATTCTGTAGTGATGCCAATGATTCCTTGGCGCCGCTTTGCTTTGAGGATTACAGAATAGCTAACGTGTCCCTGTTGAGCCAAAGCGAGGACCTTGGTCAGAATGTATGATCTACACATTGCTAAGCGTATATGTTTAAACTTACAACTGAATCCGAACATGTTTTCGGGAGTGGAAGACTACCTGGACCACATGAACAATTGGCATGCGTTGGAATTTGCAAAGACATCTTCCATTCGGGCCGAAGAGGTCGTTTCTGTCCAACTACCGGGTATATGAGTCTCTCAAGACGTAGAATCTCATGCATCGTGTGGTCATCGCGACGACCGTTTCGCGCAATGGTGCCCACCAACATAATTGTGATATTTATCCAACGAGCGAGCACCTGGTCCGTGGTCATATCGGGGGTGGTTGGTTTAAGCCGTATAGTGACGGTTAGGACCTCTCCGGGTGTAAAGTCATGTTTCGAAGGAGGCGGCGATAAGGATAACGTGATATTCTTCGCCTTTGAGGTGTAGTCTTCAGACCTCTGCAATTGTATGCTAGGAAGAAACATTTCTCCCGTGCCGCCATTGCTCATTTGGAACGGTTGAGACCCATCCGCAGATGTGATTAGATGCTGTCGTTGCGCTTCATGGCTCACAGGACAGTTGACAGCCGAAAATTTACCAATTCCCAGCTCAGAAGGGTGTGCCGAAGACTTCTTATCAAGCTCTTCCACGTGAACATGAGACGTTACTTCCGCTCGCAAAGGGTTCGGTGAAGTAGGCTTAGATCTTGCTGAATTCGCCGTCCAGCCTACATGCGTATCAGGGGTATAAATGGGGAGAGCCCCAGAGGTGAACGATGGCGAGGAAGAGTGATGAGAGGCATCTTCTTGGAGTGAACTTCTGACAGTCATCTGATCTGAGCTGGCCTTAGAGGAGTAAGGTGATTGAGGTATATAACCCGCGGAAACGCCACTGATTGGGTTTTTCGGCGAGTAATTTTTGTGTAACCGGTCATTTTGTAAAGCCTCAAAAGGAGAATGAGGGCTAGCTGGAGAAGCTCCTTGGGGATTCGTCTTCCCAGAAGAAGAAGAAGATAACACCGGAGATGTCTGAGAAAGGTAGGCAGACCTGACAGCTTCAGAAGCTGTCGATGAAAGCGGAATGTTGGAGTTGACTGATGCCGGGAATTTGTCGAGGGAAACTGAGGGGGAGTTCGTCGGGTCTTCAACAATAAACCGCAAATGTTCCGAGGCAATCTTGATGGGATCCAATCCCATGACTATGCATTGTCTTTGTACCTCTGAGTCGGGCGAAAAAGTTGAGTTCCTCTCGGATCTTGAGTCGATGGTTTCAGCGTGTGGTACATCGAGAGACGGTGCGCTTAAGGTATTGGAAGTCGATCTTCTGAAACCGTTGCGATTCTTCGAGGGAACTGACGCAGAAGACGAGACGCGAGATCCCGTCGGCTGAGGACAAGATTGATGATCTCGGGACATTAGCTCTGATCAGCCAAAAAATAAAGAAGCGTTCCGGGTTAATCAGCTGTTCCGGGTTACACCCTAGTTAAATTGAACTAACCTGAAATTTGATGATGCAGTTGTGTGATCTCATCCGGGTGCAGTTCTGACGGTGGACCATCAGAACTCCCCTGAGCTTTCATCGAAGGGACTTTGGAGGTTGAGCCTATCGCCGAGACCTACAAGCGTTCAAAGGTGCAACCAGAGCCTTCAATTTTCTCATCTTACATCTTTCCTTGAAGGTTCTCGGTAATAAAATTCAAAGAGCCCAATCTGACCTTGGTTCTGTGCCAGCCCTTCTTATGTCCGCATAAAGCACACTGGCCTTTATTATCAGGTTTGTCGTTATCGACCCATATGGGACAAGGACAGGGTTGCCCTGGAAGTAGATCCGCCTTGCATCGTTCCAGTAGCCTATTTTCTTCCGAAGATCCTTCGATGGGAGTCAAATGCCATTCGGCACGATGGTCACAGGTGTCGCAAGGTCCGCTATCAGATTCCGGATCTTCCCAAACTGGACAACGACAAGGTTGAGGGTCCCCGATTGAAGCATGACGGCAGTGCAGGAAGGACATTTGAACAATGTGTGGGGAGTAGAAACGAGTTGCTGAGAGATAGATACGCGAGAGGGGCAGGATCGGTGTAGGCAAATGTATGCTGTGAAGATGTTTGTGGAGTAATGGATGATGTGCAGACGACCGACTTGAGCGCGCAAGAGTAAATTTGATGAGTTAATGAGAGAAAACAAACGAAATTGATGGACGTCTAAAACATCGAGCTTTAAACCAGAAACCGACCGAAGGGAAAGTAATCAGATCTATTCAGACATAGACTGCCTAGTTCAATTTCCCATCAGACTTTTCTTTCGGTCAGCCTTGCCGGATGGCACTTATGTCCAAAAAAATCAAGCCTTTTCTCAACCTCCATATCAAGGCTAGGAAATGCGTAGCTTCTCCGCGCAAATTCGACATGTCATCGCACTGCAGGGAACTGCACTGCATTGACTGTCTTTAACCTGCTTTGGTCACTCAGATTGGTCACCGCACAGCTGGGTGGTGTAAGCATGGGATTGAAGCTGATTGAAGGAGATGCAAATGGCCTGGGCTTATCGACTTGTAACTGTAAGCTTAACAAAGCCCCACGCAGTCTGAGTTTACCAAAGCTGAAAGATTAATCTTGTTCAATGCAACTGGTGGTATTAGCAGATATCCTGAGAGCGCCTGATACTACGTAATACACATACAGAGACTCCGAGGGATGAAAAAGGTTCAATGAATCATGACCCTGCTTTTGTACTTTTCATGTGACATCAGTTGAGTATTTAACATAAGCCTGCCTCTCACAGACCCGCGACTGTCAAACTTCAACCAACATGCCAGGTGAACATGCAGTCAAAAAATCTGGGAAATTTTCTGAGTCAGCCTACTATGTAGCTGTTCAGTAACCAGTCATCGTGATGCAGATTAAATTTGTAATCTCCCATTCTTTGGTGCATACACCTTGCTTTGAATGACCTTAGAATTTCGAAGTGTGTTTTTTGGTCGCATAACTATGAAGTGTCTAAGCCTTGAACTAATTTGTAATGCTAAACTTTAGACGATGTGCAGCTCGAGCAAAATCGTTCTATTTTTCTTTCGAGAAGTGTGATTTTATTAGCTTGTCTCTTTATGTGCGATCACTTTATCAAAAGCAGAATGTCCACTTTCGATGAATACTGATGGATCTTCATTGATTTTTTTTGCTCGTGTTCGAGCAAAGCTTAGAAAGGTGAACCTTGCTGGGCTACAAGACGAATGTTAAGTGAAAGTATAAATTCAGATTTAATAAGTGAATAAGACAAGTTGTGCTGATTATAGTTGGGGCAACGACATGTTAAAGACATACATTGAAATGCTTTGATTGGTTTGTTTAGTGTAGCTGGAAACAATTTCAAGTACGTGTGAGTGGCTCGATGTATCAAGCACATGCATAATGATTATCACAGTTCATTAGGGGTTCTTTGACGATAACATTTTGAGAATGGTTCTTCAACAAGAGATAGGTTCGTAGTATCAGAATAATCAGTTACAAAATGATAGGCCCTCTGACCAAGCGAAAAAATACTCATCAAGTCAATTTTACAAGCGGATGATAAAAGAAAAGCATCATATGAAAGACATGTATAAAGTCTGGCTAAGAAACGAATGAGAAACCTCAACGAAGATCGCTGATTCAAATACGCTATATTCCGAAATATACAAGTAAGATAATAATAATAACAGTTATGTCAAAAATGTGAATTGTAGGTGATGCGCAGGAGCAAGGAAGTGAGAACGAGTCCTTTGTCTGGTGGTTGGCTGACGTGAGTGGCAATAAATGGGGACAAAGAGTTGTTATGAAGATGGCCGTTGCGTCAAGTTCGCGTACAACGCAAGATATGGGTATCAAATATAGAGTGTCATCAAGAAAGTAAATTGAGAATGCTACTTCTTGTATGTTGAAGTTTTGTGTGCACTGGTCATGCGAATGGTGATTCACGCATTCAGGCATTGGGTCCTAAGGCTTCGCCCAGCTCCATAAACAGCTGAGCATCGCGACCAGCGATTAGACTACTGATTCGTTTTTTTCTTTTAGCAGGAGTATTATTGAGTATTCCGAAAGAGTTTCGATAGGCCGTCAAGCTGGCTCGAGCCTGAGAGTCGTGATGAGGTGTATCAGGAAATTGTGAGATCACATCGCTATGACGTGGTGTGTTGTCTGGGGAGTGAGCTGGGCTTGAGATTCGAATTTTGGGTCCAGGATGGCTAGCACGTGGAACGATCAAAGATTGAGGGCGATTGTCGAAACCAGAAGCACCGAGAGTCGAGCGAGCTTGGTCCTGCGGCTCATCTTGCTGTGGCGGCGTGTAGTACTCACCGAGATCTAAAGGTGGGAGAGTGGGTACGCGCTGCAAGTCGCTGGGTCCGGGTGTCAATGGTTGCTCGCCTATGTCGGGGGTTTCCATGTCTATAGGGATACTACCAACGCAATCACGGGGGAAGACACCTTTGGAGAGTAACGTTTGATTGGTCGCACGTTGGTGGCGATCAATGTCCAAATTGGTTCCTAGACACCATCCGTCATCATATGTGGTGTGAACTTGAATTCGATCGCCAACCTGTTTAGGAAGACTGTGAGTACAAGCATGCATGTGAAGAAACAAAAGGATACTGCTTACAAATATCAACATTTCATCAGTGAGAGCGGCTTCAAAAGTGCGTTTCACCACATAGACTCGGTCAGTCATCAATGGATAGGTCGGAGAAGTGGGCGACATCGTGCTATGGTTACTCGTAGCTGGTGAAGTCAAAGCAGCCGTATCAGGGATGCCCAAAAAGCTCGGCGAGCTGACATATTGACTATAATCGTCCGACTCGCGAAGTTCTGATCGCGTTTGATGCGCGTGTGTGGTGACTGGGGTATGGATGTTGTTGTATCCGTGTTGAGGATATCGAGAGCTCTGAAGAGACTCATTCGAAATTGAGTCGGCGTCACTAGGGTGTCCCGCATGATGATGACGGGGCCATTTTTCGTGGCCTCCAGATCGGTAATTTGCCTTTTCATTTACGATCCCCAGAGCACCAAAACCGTGCAGGGCCATGCTCGCATGCTCATGACCTCCGAACATTTCTTCGTCGTCATCGTCTGACGAACGTGACTTTTTCATTTGGCCACCGACAGTAACCTTTTCGTTGGGAGTCAGTGTGTCTTTCCGTCGAGATTTTTGGACCCAGTACCTATAAAATAGGATGACTAGAGTAAATATGACAGCGACAATGCCAAGGACGAGAATGACGGTAGCGCCTGTGGAAAGACCGGATGATGGTTTGACCGGATCCTTTAATGGATATGAAGTCGATTCGGCAACAGCTGACAAGGCAGAAGGTGAAGGCGCATCAGTGGAGATGAGGTCGGCGGGCGTTGACAAGGATTGGAAGGGTGCAGTAGTGAGCGTGACGGGGTCAGACTGTTCGGTAGGAGCAGCCAGAGCAGGTACTGGCGTTGGGGTTGACTCTGGAGTCGAGGCCTCTTGAGCAGAAGTTGGCGAGGCTACAGAAAAGGTTCAACTAGGAAATTAGTAGTGTACTCTCTTCAATGAAGATGGGTGTTGAGAACAAAATGTGATCACAAGAATCTGACTTACCGATAGATTGGCCAACGGGAGTAACAGTTGTGGCGGCATCATTGGATGTATCGGGCTGTTGTAAGGTCTGCCGCTGAACCTGAGAGACATCCTGATGTTCGGGTGCTTCTTGCGCCTCCTTGGGTAGCTCTTGAGCCTGCTTCTGCTGATTTTCTGAGGCCTGTGCTCGTTGAGCTTGAGCTTGGGCGTGTTGACGGGCGCGATCTTGTTCGCGAGTTCTGGCTTTTGCTTGTGCTTCTGCTAAATCTTGCCGCTCTACCTCTTGTTCGGCCATAAGCTTTGCGACCTGTTGTCTTTGTAATTCGAGTTGATGTTGTTGACGCTCGGCATCGGTTCGATGATGCTTGGAATGTGGCGGATGCGAAGGTGGAGTGGTGGTAACTGGGCTGGTAGGTGCGTCCGGAGTGCCAGGGACAGAAGTAGGTGTCTGCCGTTTGAATATTTGGGTGAATGTATTTCTTTTCATCCTAAAATGCATTTTGGGTGGGATAAAATGTTTTAAACTCATGTTTATAAACGAGATAAGCGCGTGTTGAGTTGTGATTTGGTCAAGAATTTGTTCCTGTGTTCGTATATTTGGAGTGGATTGCTGGTTAGATGTTCGATGAGATGCTGTGATGAGTTGAGTTCAAACTTTCATTCTACAGTGATAAAGCAAAATCAAATGTGCTGGGAGAGACAAATGGGCGAATGTGAGGACGCCTTGATGTCAAACAACGCGCGTGAAAGATTTGAGATAATTATGTAATTATGTTGAATGAATGAACGACTCTGCTCAGAGGTATAGAAAGCGAACAAAACAGGTTGTTTGACCAGGCAGTGATAAGATCCGCGACTTTAAAGAGTGTTATTGGTAATGAGTTTCCGCGCCTGTAGAATGAAGACTGAAGTTCTGGAGGCTCAAGGATTTGCCGGTGTCAAGGCAAAGGATGAGAAGATGGGTAAGTAAAAACTGGAAATGTGATGACAGTTGAAAGAGTACAAGACAATAGAACAGATAGTCGTAGCACGAAGAAAAGTTGAGATGATCTAAAGTCTCCACGAGTATGGAGTCAATGATCAAAATTACGGTGGACAAAAAACGTGGGAAGTCGTGAAGAGGTGAATGACCGATATTTGGAGTCGGGGTTGAGGCCAGAAGCGGCTCCTTGGAGTTGGAATGGTCGTATTTGTCAGTTTGAGCCATTGTCAAGCTGCTTGGTGAGCGTAGGAATTGAAGTTCCTGGTCAAGTTTGGGCAGTTGACGGTCTCCCCAGGCTGGATCAGCGCTCGATGGGTTTGTCTGTATGACTGTCTCGCCAATGCGACCAAATGAGCTCCAGAGTGTTGTTTACCTATGGAGGCATTCTCAATTGGCTTCAGGCTGACTAACCGAACTTCACCAGTCCGGTCACTCTATTGGGCAGACGGAACCGATCTCAGCGTCAGTCAGCTTCACTGCGAAATTTCTAACACAAGATCCTTCAGATCGTGGACACCTGGCTATGTATGAGGCGGAAGTTGATTGCGTGCGCGATCATGAAAAAAACTGAAATCAGCGCTCTCGACTTATCCAATGAAAAGAGCTTGGAAGTATCCCGTCACATACACCCACATTTCACAGATTCAAAGTCCATCCACACCCAATAAAAAGCTAAAAGTTACCTTTAACGGAGTAAGTCCCTGCCCAAGCCGCGCGCCACAGCGAGTGTCACAGCTTAAAAAATGCCCCTGGCATCAACAAAAGCAGAGAGAAAACTCGCATGCGCAATAGACATTGACCTTCTTCCTCTGAACGTTCAATTAACAATGATCACCAAGCAAAGTCATTCCAGATACATAAACCATAAAGTGGATTGGTATATATGTATATAAAAAATACAAGAGCTATCTGAGGTATGGTAAGGTATAAAGATTCACTTCACAATAGACGGACCTATACATTTGTTAATTTTTTGGGTTTTGATCCTTCATGACTCTTTTCATAGCTTTTTACAAAAGCGATTCTATATGAATCAGTTGACAGGAGCGAAGCAAATCTCCCTCTTTGACCTCCCTTCATCACTATTTTAATTTTTTCCACAATTGTTTTTTGCCAACGCATGCCTCCTTGTTGGTTTTCTTCCACGGACAACACATAATAAGGGTATTTTTATTTTTTTGCTCATACTTGGTCGATTAACACCCATTAAATGGGGATCGATGTATTACCACTACAAAGCGTAGATTCGGCCACAGAGTGTTGAAATTTGCCTTTGTTGCTCTGAGATAGAGCGCCCAAGATTACATTTGGCTTTTTATTGAATCACGAGAATACTGCTCGTACTGCTCATCGGTAATTCAGCATATATGGAATGATTGAGTGGGGAGTGTCAAGAAATCAGAGCTTGTCAAAAGCCGTGTTGAAGCGGAGGGAATTGCGATATCAATACTGACGTTCATCAATCATAGAATCATCTTCTATCCCATTGCCATTTGTATTGCCATTGCTATTTCCGTTAGGATGCTGAAGAGCTGTGGTAGTAGGACTCGAGACTTCCTGAGCTTCATCTGAGCCAATTTCTTGGATCGCGCCATTCATCATCAACCGACTCGTTTCTGCTGCCAGCTTCTTGACTTCTTCTTCTTTTAGCTCACGTCGACAACGAGAACAGAAGCACGAGAAGAGGTAGTCGTCAAATAGCTTCTTTCGCCTATTGAGTTATATAAAATCATAAAAATCAGCGATTTTTGTAGGACGAAAGTGCGTCGATAGATAAGTAGAAAGTTTGAAGCTCACCGTGCCTCCAGACACAATTCGGCTGAGGTGACAAAGATACGGAGAAATGATTGGAGCAGCAAAGACGAAATGCAATAGCTTGAGCTCATTTATACCACACTCACTCTAGTAACGAGCTGTAGAGATGATGTGGAATTACGAACGGTTGATATATGAAAGTGTGATCTCTTCATCCTGTTGGATGTCTCGTTTTGCAATAACATAGATTGTTGATGGTGCTATCTTGTGAAGCTCCTCGGACCCCGGATGTTTCACCAACAGAGCATTCGAGTCACAAGAGTCTAAACAAATAACAGCTCAATACACAATAGGGCGGCAGTGATGGGTAATTACGTACGATTGAATCGAGCATGGAGTAGGTAGAGTCCATGATCTGCTTCTCTGTTTAAAGCTGCCTTGCCAAGATACTCTAGAAAGCCACGGAATCCAAAGTAATGAGCAATAGTTTCGGTGTTAAGCCTCCGTTTCCAGAACGTCGCCCAAAAAGCTTCAGTCAAGTTCGTCTCGGATCCTGATGGTGCAGGACGATAGCCAGTGTCAAGATGAAGTGCACGAGTGACCACATGCCATCCGTTTCGCCATAGTTGACCGAATCGTACATCAGTGAAGTGTGAAGCAAGATGACCACCACCGTGAAGGCGGTCTCGACGAGCGCGTTCAGAAACCGTAGCAAGACCCTCGAGTCGCTTCACAATCTTTTCAAACTCCACACTAGGTGCAGTCCACTCTGGTGTGACATTCGTCATCTTTTTTTTGGTCTTAGCCTTCTTATTCTTATTGTTGTGACGTGTTGTTAACGACGGATCATCTGAGCCGGCTAGATCTGGTTCCGTTTCGACGTTACCTGTGCCGTTCTTTGTTTCGCTTTCTTCCCTCTGTGGGGGTACAAAGGAAGGATTTGTACTGACTTCACCAGTTTCGTTTGCGATCAACATTCTTGCAAACATCTTGAAGACCATATGGGCACCTCTGAACTCTTCGGAGTCAGCCAAACGAATCACTTGCATATACTCCGGGTTCTTTTGCGGGCAGACCAGGGGGCCGTAATAATCTACTGAACGCTGGGCGCATACACGAGTACAATACCGCATGTAACAAGGTTCGGGACCGGCTGGCTTTTCGGTGACGGATTGGCTACCAGTGGCGAGGCTGGTCGAAGTAGTTGTGATAAGCTGTTGCGCGGCGATAGCCTCTTTGGAGCCAGGTGCAGGGTGATGCGGACAAGTCGGTTGACTCTTCGTGCGTTGCGTTGAAAAGGCTCTTCCGCAAAATGCACAACTCTGACCGGAGATAACGGAGCGTGAAAGCGCTCTGCAACAAAAATACAAGAGGATAATGAGTTCAAAGAGACAATTTTTTGAATCAAATCCAACGAAGAAAATTGGTCTCAACGAAACTTGCTAGGCGGGACCCAAACAAACGCATCCTCCTTGATTATTTGAGTTCCTTTGGGGTAGTTAGCCTTTGCTATCAGTCCACTACCTTTGTTGCTCTCAGGAAATCGAACAGGCTCTACTTTTACACTTCGTTGGCGACACTCTAGGAGGAGAACATCATCTAAGGAGCTAACAGGCTCAGTGGAACTGTTGTCGGCAGAGGCTGCTTCCCAATCTTTATCCCAAGCATAGTCTGGTAGCCAGATTGGCTCGGATGGTACACGAGGTGACGAGCGAGCTTGTCCAAGGTTTGATGTCTGAGGTGAGAGATTGGGATTCGAATTGAGGAACTTTCGGAGACGCTTTTCACTGAGCTGCCAACTTGGATTTAAAGCCTTGAGTCGGGAAAGAAGCTTAGGAACTCCGAGCGTCGGAGCTTCGGACCGGATCGGCAAGATAGCGTCCAAGAGTTGATTATTCGTTGGAGCGGGAAGGGACGCAGTAGCATCGGTAGGTACTTCGGAAGGATCGGCATTGACAGTAGAGGTTTTATTATGGAGTTCTTCAGAGGAATCTGTCTGATCATCATTGGGAGACCGCGAAGGAGTTGTAGGGTCCTGAGGACTCGCTGTGGTTGTGGCAATGAGTTCAGGTTCAGCTTCGGCTGGTGTTGATGGGCTAAATTGAGCTGTTTGGGACGTTCCATTGAGGCATGAAGCGTCGGAGGATGCGTTGAGAGTTTTAGGTGAAGATGCTTGAGGAACTGAATTAGACTCTGGCAGTGAATTGGAACCAAGATTTTTCTCCACAGTATTCATTCTTGAAAGTTTGGGTGCAAGCGAAGGTCTGAAGGGATAGACGAGTTTGGTAACTATGAAGTTTAGTGGTTTGTTGATGCTGAGTCAAGAACAAAGGAAGTCAAATTACGAAAACCGTTTGATGATCGAAGGGAAGTTGAGTAAAGTAATCAGGGTAATCAAGAAAAACTCTGAAAAAGTTACATAAAATCAAAAAAAAACTCAACTTAACAAAACTGTTATGTAAGCCATACAGCTTCACTTTATCTCTTAAACTTTTACTCTATCTAAGCTCTTTTCCTTAACATCCCTACCAAACTTGATGGGGTAAAATCAAACTTGGACATGCATTTGAGCAAGTTGTTTCACATTCTCATCTTGAACAGAGACCGCCTTCTGAATCTGTGAGTGGAAGTAGACCACAGAGGACCCCTGGTTAGGTCTTGGTTCCAATACATAACAGTATTCGAGGAAATGATCAGATCAATTCTCATCTGGGAAATCCAGAGAGAAAGTTGTAGGGGCCATCCTTTGGACAGCCTTCGGTTTTAGGCCAGACCCATAATGTAAAAAGGACAGATTAACGAGAATTTTACACTGATGGATGACAGCGTGTCACGCAGCAGCAGACCTACATAGCGGAAAAATACGAGAAGTGAAGAAGTGAGATAACTAGAATCAGAACACAGTCATGAGGTGTCTGTAGATGATATCATTCTGACCTCCAGTCAGTATTGGCAAATCGAATTAGAAAACTGTTGGGGTTTTCTTAGTGAGATGTTTCGAAGGGAGTGATGAGTTGCTAAGCTGTTCAATCGGCTTTCATCAGAATTGATATGTGCGTCAGTGCGGTTGACTTTCACTCTTGAAAGAATTTCTAGTCTTCCTTGGCCAGTGTTGCGCCGTGCGGACCCAACACCCTCCATGGTCCACTGACATCTTGATCCACGATTGATGCAGGCTAGGGATGCCTTCTGGAATCTCAACCTATCTTGAAGGACCGCTCGCCGCGGCCTCGCACTATGTACTGCTGCTTAACTAGCTTCATCCCTCTCTACCTCTCCTCCTCTGATCGGTCACATAAAGCTTGCCTTATTCCCATCACCACACCCAAGAAAATCGACGACAGACCTGCGCTGAAGATTTTTAGACCTGCTATGGAGCCAGTCTCCGAAGCTTTCGCTATGGCCTATCCATATACCGTATGACGCATTATCTGTGTTCCTGCTCAGCCTATCAGCAAGCTTTTTTTCCTATTGTCTGTCTTCGACAAAAGCTTTCATGTGTGTTTCGTATCCTATTAAATTGCACAATGGCACAATCCACTCGATTTTTTGCAAGCGACGGTTTAGAGTATGATTTCGAAGTTTAACTCCTCAAGATCAACATTGAAACAAACGCAACATAATGACAATGTCATGGCCTGTTCGTGATTTTCCTGTAGCTCAGACCTGCACCTTGGCGTAATAGGTTTCCAACCTGCTCTCCTCGTTCTCTCTGTCTGATGTCCTTTTTCAGCAATCATTGCAAAATCGATTGTTGACCCACATCTCTTTACTAGCCTTTTTTGGTCATCCTCGTCAGGTTTTTTGCTCTTTTGTCCTTGACGCTAAAGTTACATTGAAATGGTTATAAGAACTTCTCCTTAAATCGGATCAACTCATTTCTCCCCCCTTTGTTTTCCAATCTTATCTCTTGTCTTAATTCGTACATCTCACTACATATACAACAAGTTCTGGTACTACTTATAATAGTGGACTTATCTTGGATCACACTCTTTTTTGTTTTATCAACGGTCTCCCCATCTACTGGAATTTCATACCTTCATTTGATCTATTCACCATCGCTTCTCCCTAAACTCACTTCATCTTTGTCTTGAAAAAACTCACAATCATCAGAGATGTTGGCGAAATCATTATTCCTTTTCGGACTCCAACTCGTTGCAACCGAAGGTAATCCACCTCAAGACTCCTCCAAGAATGTCACCACTTGGTTTCGACCGAATGGAAAATCGGCATGTCCACCTTTAAAGGCAGATAACGTTAGTGCAGTTGCTCTCAGTTCGGTCCCCTTTGCGAACGGCACGGCCTGTCATGCTTTGTGAGTCCCTTTTTAGCATGTGTTCTTTGTGGGCTATCAAGGCAGACACTCGGAGATTGACTGAGTAACTGAATTTACGCGTTCAGAATCAAAATTGAATCTCCCACAGGCGTGGTGGCATATGGACGCGTTACAGATCTCTGTCCAGAGCCGTAAGTTTGAGCAAGCGTTCAATTTCCATACATGATTTTTTTTATAAACTCACACTCACAACAATTATAGGTATTGTCAAGCTGAAGGACTGAATTTATCACCAGAATTATTCTCTCAATTCGCGCCGCTCTCAGATGGTGTTGTCACAGGTGTAAGTTAAAAGCCTTTTCATTCAATAGCCTAAGTCCTAGGCCAGAAGATTTATTTTTTTTATTTTATTCGAATGGAATTAGCTCCGGTGGTCTTTCGTTTCTTCCTCTACTTCCCTGCCGACATACGCCTTACAATCTGACTTCGTTAGAGATGAAGGAAATCCTCGGGAGGACGCAAAAGATTCACCAGAGTCAAGCTCTGCTCCACCACAGCCACAAGATACCAAAGACCCGGGGAAGTCTGATCAAGTTAAAGATAAAGCCTCTCCTCCCGCTCCATTTTCTGAAAATAACCCTGTGAAAGATACCACGACCAGCTCGAGCGCTGCTCAAAAAGACACGTCAGCTCCCAACCCCCAGCCTCAAAGTCCCAAGCCAGCTACGATGACTACAAGTTATAAACCTGCAACATCTTCGATCGCATCTACAACCACAACTTATGAACCGAAGTCTACCCCAGCCAATAATCCAAATACTTTCTCTGGACGCATCACTTGGTACAATCCCTCGGTAGGAATAGGAGCATGTGGAACCGCCAACTCAGATGAAGATCATGTTATTGCTCTCAACTCCGCCCAATACCCTGGACAGTGTGGAAAGAAGTATGAGCTGTTTCTCGAGTATGAATAGACCTCAGAATGCTGATGTTGAATTTATCACTTTTTCTAAAGGATCAAAATCAAAGGAAATGGAAAAGAAGTCTTGGCTACGGTCATGGATGAATGCCCGTACGTTTCTACAGAAATGACTATGCCCAGTTCCCACGGTTTACAATTTCTCTGATCAACTCGATCTCTTATCTTGTAGAACATGCGGTCATGGAGATATCGACCTGAGCCCAGCTGTCTTCAAAAGAATCGCTGAGCTTGATGTTGGAACGCTTCCAGTAAGTCCATTTCCTTTATTTGAGGCTGACTGGCTCTCGCAAATTCATAATATTGATATATCTTCCTTTCTAGGTCACCTGGAATTTTGTCTAGGATGATTCAAGCTCCAGTTGTCAAAGTGTAGGATATCTGCACTGTTCCTCGAGCTTATTTTATTTTTCTGCGTTTTTATATGCTATCTGAATAGCTTTCATTCCTCATGGATTTTTTGTCTTTGAATCCTCTACTATAAAAAGGGGGTTTCGGTGTGCTATTTTACTTTGCTTGTTTTTGTGTTTTCAATGCTTTTACGGTCAAAATTATCTTACAGCTGTGTAGTAAGAATCGCCCTTTTATCATCCTCTTGCACCACCATCATGGGTCTTGACTCTCAGCGCAAGGCTTTCCTTGGTCTGAGACCAGCCTAAGGCCACGTGAATGATTTTCCTTTTCAAAGGGTTTTCCTGGCTTCTCCTCACATTCATTTGGTATTTTGAAGATTTGCTTTTGTGTTGGGGTCCAAGCAGAACCACACGTGAGAAGAGATGAGTAAGAGGGGGTTCTCTCCTTGAAGATTCCCATCACAAACTGCTGGCTTCACTTTTAGAGAACCTCAACAATATAAGACACACCACAAGCAAACAGTCTTTGAGTGATAGATCAGCTCTTTCAGAAGCTGTTTTGTGTTCCTGAATGCCAATTGAATGGGCTATTCCATCTTTTAAGGAGTCTGGAGATCTCATCTCAATCACAAATTCATGATGTATTTTGCCAGACCCCAAACTCCTGTCACCAACTCTTTGAGTTTATCTTCCATTGTCAATATGTGAAGTCCATACAACTCACTTGACCTTAGAGTCCTTATGTTGTCAAATCTATACAGTATGTTTTAGACAATATGAAGTCTTTACCAATTGCTCTCCAATAGGCTACAGAGCTTGATCTGAAAGATGTGGCTTTTTATATTATCTTTTATTTTAAAAATGAAATAAATAGGCCTACCTTTGTGTCCATTACTACCCATTTCCAAAGATGCATTGTGGGATTATTCTCAACATTGAATAGACTTTTTGCTAGATTACAGCCATGTTTCTTGCCCTTGTGATTTGGCTTATTTTTTATCTGTTGTTTTAACTCCTTGATAACTTTGTTGATTGTGATATAATTCACAGAGGGGCTAGGATGCTAGGACTGGGAAAAGTTACATCACTGCTACTTACCAGATGACTACGTAACTAGGCCTGTATTTGCTTGACATCACCCCAGACGAGTTTGTGTGCAGGGATTTTTGCTGCTCTGCCTAGTTCTTTGGCAACTTTTTCCCGTCATCTTCATTCCTGACCTTTCCAGAACTTCTAAGCGGGATAGCAGTCACATCTTTAGGGATTGGCAACGAAAAACACCATCAATTTCGTTTTGTTCGCTGACAGAGCCAAAGTATAAGTATATAAAGAAGGTCATCGCCGTTACAATTGGTGCTTTTTGTCACCGAGGCCCATAGTCTATGGTGCCAGTGATTCTGGACTGCGCGCAGGTCCTTTAATCAGGTCACGGGCTAGCGCTGCTTCCTCAACGTATTTGATATGGTTTGTCCCGACACTGTCCATTGCCTGATGCTTCGATGGACAGGCAAAGAGTTTTGATATGGGCGGTCACTACGCTGATTATGTGACAATGTCTGTACGGCTTAAGGACGTTTCCCTGTGTTCATTCGCCAAAGTCTCTCGGACGAGTCGTCGCAACATCCTGTGTACACTTTCATGACGAGGTCGTGGTTTCTTGCTTGGCAACACGTCTTGAAAAACAAATTGCTTGTAAGGTTCGGGGTCCCAGACTACACACTGCACAGCACGAATGGGACGGTGTCTGGGTTGTGTATCATCGAAGACCCTGGAAATCTTTTTTGTTGTATTAACTTATGGAGGTCAACCAAATACCTAGTTGAGGCATGTACAGTCCGCCCAATCAGTAATTCTAACCTGATCTTCACTTTGTAATCATCTCCATGTTGTTAATCTGTTCTATGTCAAAAATCAACCGCGCCGTTACGCTCTTCTCATTCCTACATGGAATAAGCATCCTCAGTGGTTGCAAGGCTGCGATTCAAAATGCTGCCCTCCGCCAAACTGACGAAGCTCAAGCTCGCGCTGCAACAGTCAAAGATTCATTCCTCGGAGCTTATAACGATTACATACGATATGGATATCCCGCAGACGAAGGTCCGTGATTGTTCATCTTGTTTCGCAGAAGAGCCAGATCAACTCCTGATATACTGATCTCGAAAGCTCTACGTTATCAGTTCTGCCTGTTTCTAAGGGTAGACGCAACTCTCGCAATGGCTGGTCGGCAAGCCTTGTCGATGCACTCGACACAATATTTGTCATGGATCTCAAAGTAATTTGGTTTGCAACACCATGCAGCGTGCTATCTACCATCATCGCTCACGAATCGTGTTTCTATAGGACACTTTTGACGATGCAATCAACAAGACGCTAAAAATCGATTTTTCAACCAATCATACCGATGATGTTAATTTCACGATTTTGATATAACTGATTGAATTCTGGCTAAAGTCAATTTATGCATAATTCTCCTTTTGATAGGTAGTTGTTGTATTCGAGACTACCATCCGTTACGTAGGAGGCATCTTAGTAAGGCACCATCTCAGTCTTCATTGTCGCAAACGTTTCTCTGACAGAATCTGTACTTCGCTAAGTCGGCATATGAATTATCTGGGGCCAATAACCAAGCGTTACTAGATCAAGCACGAGTACTGACGGATAAGCTGATATATGCATGGCCGGACGAAAACCAAAAATTGCCGTATTCCGTATTGTCCTTTAAAGACAATACGCCGGCTAGTGACGTAGTCAGCTTGGCTGCGGTAAGTATTCACTATGATAAAGCTCATAAATCTTCCAGACATTTCTGACTTGAAAACATTAGGCCGGCTCAATGATCGTGGAATTTGATCGTCTGAGTTATTATACCAAAAACGACAAGTATCGGAATCTAGCCGACCAATCTATGAAATATTTGATGAGTAAGCTACATTTCTCCCTCAAATCCGAATCTTTGTATGAGAATGTTGACATGATATGATAGATTTGCCCGGGGTATTGCCCGGGTTGCCTGGTCTGAGATATAGTGCAAAAAATGGTAGTGTCATACAAGACAGGGTCACTTGGGGAGGTCAGCGCACAAACATACCACAGTTATCACTTGACTCCCAAATCTTTTTGAACATAAATCAGACACTGAATTTCTCCGACCGAATTCTTTCTCTACATTAGCAAGTGCGGAGTGGGTTATCTTAATTAACATGTATCACCGCTAGGGTTTTGGACCTTGAGGCTTGTCGGAAAAGCTAATTTCACCTGTGTTATCCCATTTAGCTCATACTATGAATATCTTCTGAAATATCCAATGCTCACAAACAAGGCGGACCCAGTATATCTCGAATGTACGTTCATCGCATCTCAATAAAACCTGAGGTGGTCTATTGACTTAGTTCTGCAATCAAAATAGCGTGGAAGAAAGCAGTAGGATCCTCAATCAAGCACCTCATCACCACCTCGTCTCTTCAAAATCTCACATATCTGGATGAATATTGGAAATCTGAGGGTGGCAAAAGACACACTTTTTCACATCTCGCCTGCTTTGCTGGTAAATTCATCAACATGATCTGCATTCAGTCTTAGCGCGAAAAACCTAACATTTATGCAATTTTGAAATTCATCAGGTGGAAACTGGATGATGGGCGGACGTGTACTGAATGATCCAGAAATCCTAAGATATGGGACCCAGTTAGTCGAGACATGTATGAAATCTGTGAGTATAGCACTGCAGTCATTTATGATATCACCATATATATCTTGAAAGCTAGTATCGACGTTGATCATGGGACATTTCCTCCTCACCACTGTCAATGCCTAGTACACGGCCACCAAAACTGGACTAGGGCCCGAAGTATTCAGCTTCCTACCTCCCGATGACGCCAATGCAGATGTTCGTAGCCCTCTTTCAACTTTATTGAGAACTAGACCTGTAGTTTATGCTTTGTCTCCGGTGTGTCTAGAATGCCGAATTTTTCAAAGCCAACGGATTCTACATCACAAATCCCCAATATATGCTGCGGTAAGCTTCCTTCTGTGGCATTCGCTCCACATACATCTTCCAAAACTTTCTGTGCCTTGTTTTACTGTCAAGAACTTATTCAAGTCGCAATATTAGACCAGAAGTGATAGAGTCTGCATTCTACGCATGGAGGATTACTGGGGAAAAAAAGTATCAAGACTTTGTATGGAACGCTTTTCAGGCTCTCCAGACCACCTGCAAAGCCCCTGCAAGCTACTCAGCCATAAGCGATGTGAACATCCCAAATCCAAAGCTAAAGGACGACTGTGAAAGTTTTCTGTCAGTTGAACATAAATACTCTAGATCACCTTAACGTTTTGGCTTTAACTGACATTTTCTCTCAAAAAATACTCAGTTATGCGGAGACATTCAAGGTCAGTCAAACGAACCCCTTCCAATAAAATTCCTCATAGTTATCAAATGCTAATGCCTTCAAAACACAATTGATTGTATCAAAACACAGTATATATATCTCACCTTTGCATCTCCCGACTTATTGTCCTTGGATCAATATGTCTTCAGTTGAGTCCCATGATACACTGTAGTTTTTCTAGACCAAATGTGCTGGTGCTTGGCCTTTGCAGAAACCGTTACTGATAAGGTGATAATCTCCTGTCTTGCAGATACCGAGGCACATCCTTTCCGATATGCATCCTCAAACCAGCCCGCAGCAAATTCGTCAAAAGCAGTAGCTAAGAAATCAGCAGGTTCCATAAACAGAACAAACACTTTTCCATTCGTCATTACTTTGGTCTTGGGATTTTTGATACAAGTCTTCTCATGTAACCTCCTCATATAGTCATATGGTGTATATCAATGATCTATCTGATCCAACACCACCCGATTTCCAACTTCACTCAAATTTTCTCATTTATCCTGTCTTTATTCAAGTTTCTTGTGATTTGTAGAGGTAGCTTCATAATTCTTGACAACATGACAACACATTGCATATAATTCACCTATGTAGATAATCCTAAGAAATCCATAGTAAATATGTATATCAACCGTTTTTGAACCCAAAGAGTTCATTGAAACAAGAGGAAGACAGAACTCCGGCACCCTTACCGTACTTCAAGTTACAAGTGACTATCAGTTTGACATCTACCAATTGAGAGCAATAATTCCTCTTCTATGTCATGATTAGTAAAATCAATTAAAAGTATTACGTGATGATTATAATATAATGTGCTGAATTACTGAGACATTATGGCATAACATCAAGTAATTGGTTATGTTTTTCTCTTTTTATATTTCAGCTATTGTTATCTCATTTTATTTATCTCAATTTCGTATTTTGCTATCTTTCTATTCATTTTTTATTTCATCTCTTTTTCTCGTTTTTTGATCATCAAAGTCCGCGTTGTTTCAAACCTTTCAATTGTTTTAAAACATAAGCTCAATACTACACGACAACCTTCTTCAACTATAAAGCTAAATCTAAATCGAACTTAACATCTTTATCAAATAAGAAGAAGGTATTATTAAATTTCCAAACTTTTTATTTCATGGTTATATTTCATCTTTGTAGAAATCATTTTATCTAACTTTAACTTCTAATCAATCAGACTTCTTTTTGATCTTATAGTTTGATTTAAAATTTGTGTTATAAAGTTGAATCTTCACAAGTGTAGTTATTGTTAAGGTAGATCTCTTTTCTTATTTCATTTTATTTTCATTCAATTGTTTTCATGATTACTTACATTTATATCATATTGTTAAGAAATTAAAATTATATATTTGTTTCAAAAAAGAGAGATCCCACCATTTATTACATGGTAGCGAGAGGCTCCTCTTGACAAATTATAATTAATTTCTACATTCGCAGCTTAAACAAAACAATTCGAACAGAATGTCTCAGCCAGCACTTTCGACAAAAATAATTAAGAATGATGAATCATCCAATTCCAAAGATGAACATCTGCCAAAAGCAAAAATTATCAAGCTCACTCGAAAAAATTGGCACGAGTGGCAAATCAGATTCAAAAATATTCTGGTTAGTAAAGGTTATGAAGATCTCTCAGATGAAAAGTGGGTAAAAGACAATCTCGAAAAACCAGCATTCAAACGTAAAAATGCATGGGCCATCAACAAGCTTTTTGAAACCGTCTCACTTGAACTTCGCTCTGTCCTATTAAGAAATAGTAAGAGCTTCCATAACGCTTATTCTGCACTAGCCAAGGCGTGCGGTTTTTCTTCAATACTTATGATTGGAATGAAAGTTCAACAATGGATATCTATTCGATATATTCCAGGGTCTTCAATTCAAGGACATTGTGATCAATTCTCAGGAGTTTACGCTTCTTTATCTGCTTCCCTTGCAACTGTTACCCCCCTTTCCTCACCGTCTTGACTGAATTAGCCGCCATTTTCTTCCTTTTGAGTTTTAATGATGACGAATCTTTAACTCCTCTCATCCAAAACTGCTGGGATCTCAATCCTTTCAATTTTGAATCATGTTACGATAAGATGATTATGGAACATAATCGTCGAGAATCTCAAGATCAAGAGGTATTAAATTATACTAAAATTAAAGGAAAGAAGAATGAAAGATCAAAAACCAATTCTCTTACTCATCCCTCAACCAATTCATCTTTCAACCCAAAAAACATTGTGATGACTAAGAAGCCTTTTGTAAAAAGTTATGAATCACTCGATGAAAAGGTCGCCAGATTAGTGGCTCAGCAATTATCCAAAAGAACTCCTGAAGCTCATCATGTACAATATCAATCCGAATCCGATGAAGATGATCAATTAGATCATGTTCATGTTCAACAATCTCAAGAAGATGACGTTGAAGACACCGGATTCATGCTTACTGAATCTCTAAATTTTGTCGCTATCAAAAAATTTCAATTTGTATACGACTCTGGCGCAACCAAATCAACTGTCAACAATCTTCAACTTCTCATTGATCCTCTGCCAGTTACCAAATTGATGAATACTTATGGAGGTTCCATTAATATTACTCATGTTGGCAAAATTAATTTTGGTGGAATAGTTCTTCACCCTATCTACTACTCCGAAAATGGTCCCAGAAATCTAATCTCTGCTACCCAACTCGAGGATCACGGATTAAAAATTACTCACTCAAACCGTAAAGTTCAAGTAAAACTTGGCGATAAAATCATTTTCAGGTTCTTTAGAGAAGGTGATCTTTACATATCTAAAAAATCCTCAACACCCTCTTCGGTCAATTTTAGTCAAGAAATCAATCTTATTGACTCTAAAGATTGGCATATAATTCTCGGTCATCCTTCCGACATCTATCTTAAAAAATTTCTTCAACTTAATGACATTCAACCGAACGCTGTTAAAGATAGTTCCGGATGTTTAATATGTCTTCAATGTGAATTGAAAAGCTCACTACATTCCAATCCAATTCCTTCAGCCAAAAGACCATTTGAAAAAATTCATTCTGACATTCTTCAAATTACACCTTCAACTGGTCAAGGTATTAAATATGTTTTAGTTCTCATCGATGATTTCTCAAGATTTAATAGAATCTACTTACTTAAGAAGAAATCAGAAGCTCCTAACCAAATTTTACACTTCATTGCTGAAATCAAATCAAAAACAGGAAGCAACCCATCCTATTTTCATTCAGATCGTGGTGGAGAGTTCACTTCTTCTTTCCTAATCAATGAATTTGCCAAACTAGGGATTTCTATTGAACAAGGACCAGCTAACTCTCCTCAAACCAATGGATTGTCTGAGAGATTTAATCAAACTCTACTGGTGAAAATTCGGTGCATTCTAGCTCAATCTTTGGTTCCTATCAACCTCTGGGATGAAGCTGTTCAATACGCTTCTCAATTGATCAATATTCTACCGTCAAAGCCTTTAAATTGGTTGTCTCCGGTCAGTGTACTCAGCAAATTGAATTTGAGTATTGAACCAATTCGAAAACTTACCAATTTAATTCCTTTTGGATTAAAAGTTTTTGTACGAGAACAACAACAATCAAAAGCCCTACCTCCATCTTCCCCTATGCTCTTTCTCGGATATGAGCCTTTTTCAGACGCTGGAAGATTTCTAAATTTAAAAAATTGACACATCATAATAAGTAGAGATTATTTGCCTTCACCAATGAATTTTCCTTACACCTCTAAAAGTATAATTAAAAAACCAATAGAAAGCCTTCCAGATCGCAAAATGACTTACAAATCCAAGAATGTTGTTGTTAATCTAGGTGGTACAAAAGAAATTACCGCTACCTCTTCAAGTAAAGGTACCCCGGCGATAATTTTGGCACCATCCTTATCCCCTCCTCCTGAAAATTTCTTAGAAAATCAGGATTGTGTCACGGCCACTACCTCAAAAAAAATCTCACTATGCTTATATTCCTTATCAGGAAAAGGCTCCAAATGACATATCTTCCAAAATTGATTCTTCTAACATACTCAAAACCACTCGTCGTAAACCAGGAATTGTCAGAGGGGATACGGAAGAAGAACTTGAAGTTAACTTAGCCATCGATGTTAGCTTGAAAGAGGCATTGGTCGACGCTGAAGAAGCACCCAACTGGAAAGAAGCAATGACCAACAAATTTAATTCATTAATTTCAAAAGAAACTGGAACTCTAGTTCCGCCTCCTCATGATGAAAAAATTATTGGAGGAATGTGGAGGCTCAAAAAGAAATTGAATGAATTTGGTGAAGTTTCACGCTACAAGGCAAGATGGGTCTGTTTAGGCAACAATCAGGACAAAGGAATACATTATTTCAAAACTTATGCCTCAGTGGCCAGAAATGAATCTTTTAAATTGCTTTTAGTATTAGTGGTTCAACATGGTTTCTATGCTTATCAATTTGATGTCTAAACAGCTTTTCTCGAAGGTTTAATCGACGCACCAATATATGTTTCTCAAGTCAGCGGATTTGAGGAAAAAGGTAAAGAG
This sequence comes from Melampsora americana, assembly GCA_022264835.1. Lineage (NCBI taxonomy): Eukaryota > Fungi > Basidiomycota > Pucciniomycetes > Pucciniales > Melampsoraceae > Melampsora > Melampsora americana. The sequence goes on along the minus strand of JAIFHY010000012.1, from coordinate 401,685 downwards.
AACTGGGTTTGGTTACTATACAAATCTCTATATGGCACTAAACAAGCACCTTGACGTTGGAAGATAAAACTTGTTGAAGTTTTAGCAATGGCTGGTATGGTGTCTTCTCAAGGCGACGAATCTCTTTTCATCAATCACAATAAATCAATATTTCTTCATATACACGTCGATGACGGATTTGTTGTTGTAAGTAAACACAAAAATTTGATTCTTCAGCTTCTAGAAGATTTAAAAAAGGAATTTACTCTCAAAATCAAAGAAAAACCTACTCAACATTTAGGTTACAGTATTGATTGGAATGCAGACGGATCAATTTTATTACATCAAACTGATTTCGCTAAGAAAACTTTAGAAAGATTCGAAATGTCAGAATGCAACCCAGTAAAAACCCCCGCCCCATTGAATATTCATTTGATTGTTGCCAGTCAAGGTGAACCTGTAAAAGTACTTTTATGCCAACAAGCTCTTGGTATGCTCAACCATCTCGCTCTTCACACATGCCCCGATATCACTTTCACTGTCAACCTCCTTTCTCAATTCAATACCACTCCCAACAACTTTCACTGGGCTGCAATATGTCACCTATTTCGATATCTCAAAGGTACTACCTCGCTCGGTCTTCATTATAGCAAAAGTGTCGACAACAGAAGGTCTCAACTTTGTGGATGGGCAGACACTGACTATGCTACGTCTTTTGTCACAAAGAAATCAACTTCTGGATTTTTACTGACACTCTATAATAATCCAATTTCCTGGGCAACCAAAAAACAATCCGTAGTAGCTCAGTCTACAACCAAAGCCGAATATATCTCCTCAAAAAAATGTGCAAAACAATTGCGCTGGATGTCAATACTCATGACAAGTCTCGAATTAAAAATCTCAAAACCACCTCTGATGATAAATGACAATACTGGTGCAGTTACCATTAGTCAAGAAGCTCAGTTAAATCCCAACTCTAAACATATTGAAGTCCGTTATCAATATCTCAGGGATCTAATAATGAAAAATTTGATGTCGATCAAACAAGTTCCTTCTGCTGATATGATAGCCGACGTACTAACGAAACCTTTAGGTTCGGTAAAACATCAAATTGCATTAACTCAACTCAAGATGGCGTGTTGCGATTTAGGGAGGGTGTCATGATTAGTAAAATCAATTAAAAGTATTACGTGATGATTATAATATAATGTCCTGAATTACTGAGACATTATGGCATAACATCAAGTAATTGGTTATGTTTTTCTCTTTTTATATTTCAGCTATTGTTATCTCATTTTATTTATCTCAATTTCGTATTTTTCTATCTTTCTATTCATTTTTTATTTCATCTCTTTTTCTCGTTTTTTGATCATCAAAGTCCGCGTTGTTTCAAACCTTTCAATTGTTTTAAAACATAAGCTCAATACTACACGACAACCTTCTTCAACTATAAAGCTAAATCTAAATCGAACTTAACATCTTTATCAAATAAGAAGAAGGTATTATTAAATTTCCAAACTTTTTATTTCATGGTTATATTTCATCTTTGTAGAAATCATTTTATCTAACTTTAACTTCTAATCAATCAGACTTCTTTTTGATCTTATAGTTTGATTTAAAATTTGTGTTATAAAGTTGAATCTTCACAAGTGTAGTTATTGTTAAGGTAGATCTCTTTTCTTATTTCATTTTATTTTCATTCAATTGTTTTCATGATTACTTACCACCCACTTCGGTAACGTGTATGTGACGTGTGCGACCAACTGTGCACCACCAAAAAGTTGCATTGATTTTCGGTCGCATATGTCACCCAAAAACGTCGTTCGGTAAACAAAAGTGTGACAAAAGAGTTATACAAATTCTTGCACATATGTGTAGAATTTGTGCGCATTCTTGAAAACGACTAAAAGGTCAAATATATTCAAGAATGTGTATATGTCTTTTCATTTTTTTACAACTCTATCTCACCACCTCAAGTCTTCTCTCGATTCAATCATTTTTTAATTCTCTTGATTCAAATTTGCTGATATAAATTCAAGCAATCTTGTTGTGGATTTAATGTCGAATCAAAGTTGACCTTCCATCGATAAAGAACCGAGTGGTAAACGAGGTCATTGATCCCGATGACCTCGTTTACCTTGTTTACCCTGTTTACCGAATGACAACAGATCATTGTGATCTGTTGTTATTTATCATTAAATCTCTTTTTGTTCGATTACCGAACATCTTTCACCATCTCACTTTTACATATACATATCGGTGAGAAATTTTCTCACCGATATGTAAAAGTTGCATTAATAAATTAATGCAACTTTTTTTGCCGAAGGGGGTGTACATTTATATTATATTGTTAAGAAATTAAAATTATATATTTGTTTCAAAAAAGAGAGATCCCACCATTTATTACATTCTAGTGAAGAAGGCACGATTGTGATGGCACTGGACACTGACTGCCCCTTGAATTGTGAGCTTTTTTTAGCCTTTCATTTTTTTTGATAGATGTGGTGTTTTTTTCTTCAGAAAATGCTTCTCTTTCTCTCCACCTATTCATCACACTCGTAGTTTCATATAATTGAACGTCACGTAGTGACGTTATGCTAAATAACAGAACGCGTATGGATAAGTGCACATTAAAGAATAGTTCTCTTTCTAACATCATTAAGTGATCGAATGTGTTTGATTCATTCTTATACAGGGAACTTACACTCCCATTGTTATTCTTTTCTCTTATCAAACTCATCATTAGTTTTCCTTACAATATTCTTTTCTTAAATTGCGAATTTCTTTTTGATCACACATCAGTCTCATTCAAGACTGATGTATGATATTTGTTCTTCTCAGAACTATTCACTCTTGAGATTCTTTCATATCATGCTTTTCAGATGTTGAAGTCACATTTCCATGAACCTTCTGACCAATCACCCGTTCTCTTCTTTACTATGGCACTTGTTGGTCAAGAATCATTCCATTCTCCTCTGACTATTCTTGGAACTCGCATAGCTCATCGGTTTCTGCCGACTCGTAGAGTTCGATTTTTTAGTGCCACATCTGTGCGTCCTAAAGAATTGGCGGTTGCAGAAAATCTTGTTTCTCTAGGTATGGAGCACGAAGGTTCCAAATCAAACAACGACTTGGAAACATAAACATAGCATGGTGGGTAAGATTTTTTTTTACAAATAAGTGTGCTCAACAAATGAATATGTACAACAAAGCTCTACGGCCGGCCCTAGTGAAAACAATACCAAGGGTTCAAATCGAAGCACAAACGAAATCTAAGATGGGTTTCTATATCTATGTTGTCTAATTCTTCGATCAGAAAGAGATCTCTTGAGTGGGTCTATATGATAGTGAAGAAGGATGAAAAAAAAAGTTTCCTAAGATTTAAAAACCAATTCGAGAGAAAGAAGACTCAATCATGGAGAGGATTGAGGAGTGACTGTGATGGGATCATTGAGTAATCTTGAAAGTGAGAAAGAGAGTGGAGAGCTTCTTGGAGATAGATTTCCCGAACTTGTTGGTGTTGACCCTTCGCAAGACGACCTGGGTGTCAAGACAGGTTCCAAGGGTAGACTCTCAAACGAAGGGCGACAAGTAGATGCATTTTGTAGCGGGGCTAACAAGTTACCTGAGAAGCTGCTTCCGGATTGTGCGGAGAAGCTCTTGACTGGCAAAAGTGGTGGGTGGCTTAGTTTCAATGGACTAAGGCGAATCATTTTGACTTTTGAGGCCTTCGCATCCCTCCGAGTCATAGTGTTATGATCCTTTGAACTTCGCTCTTCTGATGGATCTCGATGTCGTTTAGCACTCCTTGCCAGTGGTGCGGGAAGAGCTGTCGAAGTTGAAGAACTCGATGATTTTCGTTGAACCGCATCCTCACATTGTCGAATTGAGCTTGATCTATGGGAGATCCTTGTCTTCGTAGGCCGCTGGACATGATTGAGGCCTGCAGCTTGGAAATCATAGTGCGCAGCAATTCGCTGAGTGAAACCCAATGAGTGGACCAAAGTTGATTCAATGATTAGCCTTAAGCAGAGACACGATGCCTTAACTAGAAACAAAAGGGTGGTAGATTGCTTACTTCGTCCTCCTGCCTTTTGACTTGCAAGATGGCCATCAGTAATTTTGTATCACCATTTCCATCCTTTTCATAAGCCTCAAGGATTGATTTGACGCTTGGGGTTTCCAAGGGATTTCCAAAGGTTTTCCTGTAATCCTGAAGCGCTTTACGCGCAATCTGATATAGTTCAGCTGTGCTTCTAACGGTAGATGACGGACTGGTGACCAGACCTGAGGTAACAGAGCCTGGAGTAAGCAAAGTTTTCCGTTGATGGTAACAGTCAAATGAATCAGTGAAACAATGAAGCTTTGGAGCTACGCATGGAGTACGATGGAGACAAGACCTACCGCAGGGGCGGGTGTTAAGAGATGTAAATTCACGTCGGACTGGAAGTGACATTATGATAGATGAAATGAGATCAACTCGTGGATTTGTATCAAGACCAATGGAAGTAAGAAAAGTGCTGGATGATGATGTCCTGCGTGAGCACTGGGGAATATGCAATGTGGCGGATGATGGAAGGAAGGCTTCCATAGTGGAGATGATAGTCACTTTAAACGATGTACCATGAGCTGATGAGGGAACTGCCGCATACGCTGCACGTAGAGTTACAGCGAAATACTTGCCGCAGATTGCTCGGCTCCCAATTCCGACCGAGGAATGTCGATCCAGCCGTCAGAAGTCCAATGTTGGTATTTTACGCACGACTACTAAACCGCTCTTGCGCTTTTTACTCAAGATTCTTGGCCGGAACTGATCTAAAAACAGACATGATACGTCTCTCAATCACCCGGCATAATTGAAACGTCTTCAAACTTGTCTTGTTGAGCCCTTATCATTTTGGCACATTGATAGCCTCTTGTATATAATGGCACGAGTTTCAGGTAGTTTCTCTCTTCTCTCGCGATCAACACTCCGGTTGGCAAAGATGTATGTAGAATGTACAATCGATTTTGAAAAGTCTGCGTGATCAGGCTCACGAGACCCGAGAAAATTCGTGGGGAAATCGAGGCAATATCTTTGAAACCAGACGTTAATACTGCCGTTGATTGATTTAGTATTGATACCCCAGGTGTGATGCTCGGGATGTTCGACTCGAATACAAGGTCGTCGTCTCAATTCAGAGAAATGGTGGGACGATAGAGATAAGAAAGAAACTGTAATACGTACTTGCCGATTTTACAAAGTTTTACAAACCTTACCAAAGTGTCAGCGCACGCGTTTTGCCTGTTTTACGAGAAAATTATTCAACATTGGATAAGCACTTGGAAATTGAGCTCGAGATTATATCAAATGTTTCAGCATATGGCAGTTGAAGAATCTCATGTATGCCACATCGTTTGTCGATCAATGACCTTCTCAAAGGTGCCCCCAAGTGTACTTATGATCACGATACAAGACCGTCGGATCTGAAACTCCCTAACCTGCTTGTGAGAATGTCAAAATTGATAGGTTGGCGGCGTCTGCGCCGGTGGGCGTCTGTTGGGGTCAAAGCATCCCTAGCCTCGTGTGGTAAATCGTGACGTACGAAAAAATTGGGGTAATCTCATCGACATAGTCCTTACTCAGCTTAGGTAATTCTCATTACGTGCAAGCCGAAAGAAGCCAAATGCGCACCCTTGTGCAAAATGTAGATGTACTTCAAAACCTCATCTAACGTAACGTGCGACCACCCCATATGTTACAAACTGACGGCACGGCTGAGACTCTGACTGTCGATGCTATGGTTCCATCGGTGAAGCTTGCGGACCTATCCGGACTGACATAATGATAAATAAGATATACATACGGAATCATATCACATCTTCAGAATGTAGCGCCAAGATGGTGGAAGCGGGATGAAGATGTTACTGATTTTACAAACCTTGCCGAGAATTTTATCAAGGGAGGTCCCTGATGATGAGAAGGTATCTCAAAAAATTCAAAGCCAGCCGAACTTGGAAAAAATTCAATGTAACCGGAGCTATCTTCACTTTATGATTTTGACATCCAAGAATCCATCCTTTTCTTTACCATGACCAATCAGCATATTGTTGCTGAGAAGGGCGATATAGTGACCAATGAGTCATGAAATGAATTTCTATAAAATGATGACTGCGGTTGATGATCGTGTTAAGTGATGTTGTTCTGTCGATATATTTACATTGGGCAAACCATCAACTACTTCAAACAATCCTGTCTCCATTTATGAATGGCATTGAACCGTACTCACTCCATTTGATGCAGATCATCTGAAACCTAATATCTTTGCTATATCTTTGATACTTGGTTTGCGGTAGATAACCACACATCTAATTCTTACCTATTCAAGAGCTTTTTCCCCCTACTGACAATCTTTGACCTCGCGGTAGCTTCCCTGCCATATGCGTAACATTGAATAGGAGTACTTGCTCAACACGTTTTCAGTTGACTCAATGACTATTCAGTTGACTCCATTGCTGCCGGACCATTGCGAGTGGTAGATTCCAAGTCAACATCAATATGTTTTTTTCGGTTCCAAGAAGAGATTCCTAGATTTGGTTGGGCATGAGATGAAAGAAGCTGATCGACCTCAATCAGATGATCAGAAGGACCCATCACATGATTGGTAAGTGCGAGTACATGACAGATGTCTGTGGAACTGGAGACCAAAGCCTTATATAGACCCCTGCGAACGGGAGATATGAAAACGAAAGAGGAAGTAAGTAGGAACTTCCGAAATCCTCAAATCCGATGGATCGAGATCAAGTTCCCAATACTTTCAACCTAAACCAAGTGCTGTGATAAAAGTTCAGATCAGATGTATTATAAGTCTGACAGGATCCGATCCGATCCGATCCGATCGCGTACAGCCATTCGTCAACGGCGCTCGGACGGGTAGAGTTCAGGAGTGAAGGCAAGTGGAAAGAAAAGCATGAGTTGCGTCCATCCTTGATCGAGAAAGAGGTTGAGGAGTTGATCTGGTGAATTAAGTCGACTTAAAGGGTCGGTGGTTGGGTTTGTGGTTTATGTATTTGGAAGTTGAAGGATGAGAGTCTGAGAAGGCATCAGTTTGAGTAAGAGATTCGATCCAATTGGTTTGATGTACCACCATCTTAGTTGTATCATAATATTATAAATTTAGTTCAACTTCTTTCCATACAAGACCATCACTCTCTTTCTCCTTCTTCAAGTTCATCATAAAGCTTTTAATCAATCTTCATTTGCTTTTTGAATATCCTCCTACCTACCCTACCTCAGTCTTTAGCTTCACCATGACGAGCACAAGGAATACAATCAATCAATCTAGGTCTACATTCACAGCTGTCAGCACACCTGAAAAAAAGAATACTTCAATCGATGGGATCAAAAAGTATCTGATTGGATACAATCTCGCCAGCGCCACAGCTTGGTTAATCATTCTGGACCGTCTACTCATCGATTCTATCATCACAAGTCGGTCAGTTACATCTTTGACGATCTGATGACATTCTTACCTTGATGCCTTTAACTCAGAACTCATTGGCTTTTATCCTACTCTGATCACAGGCCTACTTCACTCTCCGAGCTGCTGTCAGTCATTCATGTTCCCGATCCGACCAGCTTCTTCATTGATTGGCTGTACTTTTAATCCTCAGGACGTGCGCTAGTCAGGCTCATCAATCTATGAACACATCTCTTACAATCGTTCAATCTACTGCCCTTCTCGAAATCCTTCATGTAGCCTTAGGCTTAGTGCGCTCCGGTTTTCTAACAACAGCAATGCAGGTTGCAAGTCGGCTAGTCATCGTCTGGGCGATCATCCCACTCTTTCCTCAAGCAAGTCTTCATCTCCTTTAGCCCACCCTCGTCTATATATACTTACCCCTTTGATGATAGACGGCAGAGTCACCGATATATTCTTCAATGGTCTTGGCTTGGAGTCTTTCAGAGATCATCCGTTATGGAACCTATGCTAGCTCCTTACTCAATTACCCAATCCGACCACTCCTTTGGCTTCGATATTCGGCTTTCTATCTACTTTACCCGATCGGAGCAGGCAGTGAATGGGGCTTGATGTTCTTGGCATCCAAGTTCGTGTTTCGATTGTCTGCCGCAGGAGTCACTTGACTGATTTCATGTTTACAGGATGGCCCGGAATAGCCAGAGTAAGGGTATGATCATCCTATCATACGTCTTGAGGGCTTTCTTAGTAATTTGGCCTCCTTGTACGCTCGCTTTCTCGCTAACTGACGTCTTACACGTCTTCGAAAAAACTGATTCTTTTGATCTGATTCATGATTTTAGCTTTAATGATGATGATGCGACACATGTCATCTCAACGTAGAAGTGAGTCACATCACTCTTTCTACCCCACCAGAAACTCGTGGATTGCTCAACTGACTCTTGCTGAACGTTTTAAAAGAATTTATGCGCACACAATATCTAGATCTCAAGAAACAAAAATGAACAAAACACAATCACACGTTATTCTCATAAGCACAAACTCATCTTCACCATCCATGTATATATCACCTTACCACCCCTCGTACTACAGCAGCTTTTTCATAACTTTTCTCATATTGTCATCGAAGCAAAAGTCGTTTTCGTTTAGTGAGACATTCTGTGATTGATGGACAAGGGGTTATGTAGATACATCATTTTAGCTTTCGATTTTGATTTTAACTCGTACAGCAACGATGGGTCTTGGAGTATGTTGATACAATGTTCCTTGAATTTTATGATTCAGTTTAAAGAACCTCAAGAGCTTTGGAGGGAACTAGTAGAAAGAAGTTTTTGGGTATACTGCCTGAGTTATGTCTAGTATGAATGATCAAGCAAAACTCATTCTGGCTAGAAATATCAAATCACACTGGTAGGAAGCATATCTGATGCCAGTGGTACTTGACTTACAATACTCAAATGATGACAGAAAAGGTAATTGCCGTTAAATTACAATACAAACAAAAGCTGCAGATCTGAAAATCTTTTTCGGTCAAACGACCGAAGATAAAGTACCTCAACAGTACATAGGTGCCTTGAGATCAATCTCTCATGAAAGCTGGTTAATCTATCAGGAGGTGTGCTTGTGAAAAATCATCAGTAGAGAAATCTTTTAGGGTAGGAGTAAATGATATGTGAACTGCCAATGATCAAAATCACAAATAAAAGAAAAACTTACCTAAAATCAATCAGAGTGCTGCTGGTGAAATTTTTGCATTTCAATACTGTGATGCTGAAAGTTCAACCCGAATACTTATGGGGTCAGTACATTGCATAATCAAACTTATCAGACAACTCAGAGGTGACCCTTCTCACATGAGAACTGGATCACAAGGGCCAGTGTATACCAATCAGAGTAATTGGGTGAGTGAACATGTGCACAGGGACGTTGGGGGTGTGGACGTTGACTTCGAGGAAGGAGGAGAAATCTCAGGTTTTGAAGTCACCACCAAATACAAGACCAACAACTAAAAGTGGATATTACCTGTGAGAATCAGGTCATCAGCTTAATAAAAGCTGATGACTTGATCGAACAAAATGATGAGAACAACTTTTGGTAAAGAAGATGTTCGAGAGAAATTGGTTTGAGTTCGATGAAGAAAAAGATCTGGTAAAGAGCAAAACAAGAGCTTTTTATACAAACGAAATCAAACATTGACGTCATTCTCTTTAGGTCACAAGCGTAGTAATGATGTTGAAAAGAAACATCTTGATGAGTTTATAAGCCAGAGATTATCAATCTCAAATCAACAGTCATTTACCTTGCTCTCTCCGTGAAATAGTGACTCGAATGAGTGAAATGTTTCATCAGCTCACAAGGATGTGTGTTACTTTAGATTTCCGACAAATGAATTGAGAGATTGTATGCTTTTTTCATCTCCAAGGAAGATATATGTCTTATTTATCATCATTCCTCAGAATAGGATATTGGCTCTAAGGTCAAGAATTACATTCATGGTAAAGTACTAAAATATATATCAAATTCTCGTGTACTCACTTAAAATGGTTACCACCTGTGAGATTCAGGAGTCAGCTTTGTATAAGCTTCACACTGATCAAATAGAGATGTAAACAATTCTGATGGAGAAGAATGATTCTTAAAAAAATAAGTTTGAATTAGATAAAGCAAAGTGAATAATGGTAAAGAGCAAGTGAACCTTTTGAGTATTAAAAGGGTGCGTAGAATTTTGCGAGCCACCATTTGAGGTCAATGATGACCGGAAACATTGTTGACCGTAATAATCGAATTGTACATATGAAATTTTTATTTTTACAGTCAAAATGCATTTTATAATGTCCGCAAAAAATACAGTTGCAAAAAGAGGTACTCAAATTTACCTCTACAGCATTCGATTATTTATTTTTCCAATCAGCCGTATGCGATCTAAGTTCATTGCAAATGTTTTTCATCGCAAATGTGAAGTATCAGCCTCAATTCGAGACTTTCACGAGTTATGTCTCACAGACATTCGCAAGCGACGCAAAAGCATCGTCGTAAAAATCATTATATTCGCACGAACTTATAATTTCGCGATCCAAAAGAGCCTTAATTCCAATCCCAAGGATTGACGCGTTCAAAAAGGAAGGCAAATCAATCCAAAGGATTGGTAATATGTCCGATCTTAAAAGACAAAAGAAGAGAGGCGTTCTATTGATTTGAACGGATCCCTCGTCTTTATTTCGTTTATTCATTTTATTTTTTCACTTAATTCTTACCGCATCCACCGTATCCTATCACCACTATCATTTCAATAAACATAATCCTTACGACCATGAGGAAGTCCTCTGAGCGATCTGATGAAGAAGAACCCGACCAGCATGAGTTGAGCAACTCGTGTAGCAACTCTGAGGCAGCCGATGAACCAGGCCGATCTGATTCTGACGCCTATGAAGACGACAGCGACAAGGAGGAAGCAAACGGAGAATACGAATGCTCTGATGATGGCATTGAATTGCACAAAGCCAAATCCAGCGGGACACCCGCCCTTCCATCTCGAGGAACTCAAACGCAGGTCTCGAGTTCCTCTGATTTGTCCAAACCTCGGTGCAACTCCAAGAAGATATTCAGCCTGCCCCTCGACCGCGCCTCGTTTGAAACCTACATAGACGCCAATACCATCGTGGACGACGATGGCTATCCGTTATTTCCCAACGGAAATACAGTATTTGTCAAGCAACCTGGCCATCCTAAGATTACTAATTGGGGTTCTTTTGGCTTTGCTTATACCTCTTCTGGCGGTAAAAGCAAAGGACCACTGGACTGGCGGACTGTCAGATACAGCTGCTTAGGTGTCATTGTGTGTGATAACTTGGTTTGCGACTATCTTGGCTCACCACCAACATCCGGCCCTAAGAGAATTGAATGGATGAGCCGGTGAGTTCTGCTATTTTCGAATTTTAACACTTTGGATTAGACTCTGGTTTGGACTCTGGTTTTAATGATATTCTTTTCCTTCCTTTAATCATCCTAGAACTCAGAAATGTCCAGCTGCCAGATGTACGGAGAATCTTCGCTACTTGACATGTAGTGGCACTTTGTGCCGTTTGGACGAACATGAGAGTGGTTGGGGAATTATTCGCCACTCTGGTGTCCATCAACATCGATGGCCTCGCCGTGGCAAGCCCGACAGGTTGTCACTAGAAAAGTTTGGAAAACGGGTGGTTGAGAACCCTGATGTAGGGCCATTACGACACAAGGTATGTGTCCTACTCCTTTTTTTCTAAAGGCAAGTATAACTGACTAGGCTATCATCACTTACACGAGCTCAGGTGGGCAGAGCTCCTGCAGGAAAGCAGGAGATTGTCACTGCCACCAACATCCATCCAGCATTTGGCAACCTCCATCGCACTGGCTACTATCGACGTAAACTCCTGGTAGCGGCTGGTGTCATCCCCGAAAAGAGTCTTCCGGGAGGGGCTGACAACTTCATTGATGACATGGATCATTGGTCAGAGTGAGTGCTTTGTGGATCTTCTTATGATAATTTTATTCGTACTGTTCCAACTTTTTAATCTTTTCATTTTCTAACCTTTGATCTCTGTCATTCCAGTCGTGGTTTGATTGTAGAACACTCCTCCATGAAGCGTGTCGACATGCACATGACCATCCAGACAAAATGGATGAAACAGCAACTTTTAACTCGAGATGAGGACGGACGGATCTACGGTGGCGGTCTCCTCTCAGATGTCACATACAAATTTTTCAAGACAGGATATCTTTTATCCACTTCAATGTACAATGAAGACCTTCGACGCTGGGTTCCCATTCAACTTACCTGGTTGATGGGTCTTACTGAGGATCACTACGCTGCTCACTTCCGTACCCTCATGAAACAAATCAAGCATGCGGAAGATATTACCGACAAAGAGCGCGACATCCTGGTGCGACAGGTAGTAGACTTTTCTTTGGCGCAGAAGAACGGATTTATCAAGGCTTACATGAAGGTTTTCAAGGAGAATGATCGTGCAGTGGCACTATCTAAACTTGCCGGTTGCCATGAGCATTTTAGGGCTCAGATTACCCGCGTGAAGCGGAACCGGGCTATCATTCCTGGCAAAGATGAGGTACGTGTTTCAATTAAAAGGTTTTTGTAATCTGATCTCATATATTTTTGTAATCTAATCTCATATAACTGATGATTTCTTTGATTTAAATCATGCAGGATGATTTCGAAAAGCAGGCATCCAATCTATTGAAGCCAGACCGTCCTGATTCCACATTTGATCAGAAAATGGCGAAATTGTTACGGGATTATCCCAAAGCTCAAAGGTGGCTCGAATGGTGGAAAGCTTCTGACGTGAAGTCAATGCTTTTCATGTCAAGGCCTAAGCAAATTGATGACGACAGCCTGGACGACAACATAATGCCCAATACAACTAATGCGCAGGAATCTCTGCATCGAGTTTATTACATGATATCGTGCGTATGTTTCCACTTATTTTTAGCTCACATACTTCTTTCTTATCTTTTAACATAAATATCTTTATAACTTATTGCTTCTTTTCTTTTAACTTAATGTCTTTCAAACATAGCGAATCGAACTGCACAATACAAATAGGTTTTGTGCAGTTATACGCATTGGTGGCCAGCCTCGAAAGGGACCACGAGGACCGCCTGAGGGGTATTCCACTTGCTTATGGCGACGAGGCTAAGAATTATAAGAAGGTAGCTCAGGTTCTTGGCTGGACCAGGAAATCACGCAAGCGTCGCGAAGCCCAGAATGATGGAAGGCCACCTGATACGACTGATGCCCTGTTAGGGCGACCCAAGAAGAAGCTTGGACGTCCTAAAGGGGCTGTAAACATCGACCGGAACCCAGTGACAACGTACCCTGGATTTTGTTCTTCAACAGCCACAGGTCGAAGAAACAGATGCTGGCTCAACAGTATGACTGAATGTTTATACGCCATTCATACTGCAGTCTGGTACACCAAATCCACAGGTAAATCACAACACATCTACGCTAAGCTATTGAATTTTTTTTCATCAAGGTCCACGTGGGAAATTGGTCAGGCAGGCAAGATTCGAGGCATTCTTTCAGCCGGACAAAACAATCTACATGAGGCTATCCAGCTAAGATGCCCTGGCAGTTTTCCGCTGGATACCTACGCCTCTGCCGACGGATACTTCAGCGGAATATTTGATCTCGAAACTCGACCACAGGCACCATCTTCTCCATCAATCACGCAGGAATTATTTCGTATGGACCACAAACGCACCTACATCTGTCCCAAAAACCCTGACCACGTGATAGTCGAATCTTCTCGTGTCAACACCATCAGTGTATCCCACGAGAAATTCGATTCTGGAACTCCTTATTCACGATTTCCTCATGTCCTCCAAGAATGGACTACTTCTGGCTGCTATCAAGCATCATCACGATATTGTCAACGTTGCAAGACTAAGACAAAACCCGAGCCCCAGGCGTTTAACTCTTTCCACCATCAACTGGTCCTCAATCCTCCGCCTCCTCATTTATATATTCAAATTGACGTTGCCTATCTCTATGCGACTAATCGACGTGAAGCTTTCAAGATGATGTGCGAGTGCGACTTACCATACCAGTTGATTCTCAATTCAACCAGTTATCGGATGCGAGCAAGAGGATTTTGGAATGGGGACCACTATTGGTGTCAAGTGATCCGTACAGTTGGAGGCGTGACGGGAGTATGGGGCCACAATGATATGGAGAATGCTGGAATAGCAACATTGCTATCTACTGACGTCGAAGTAATTGGTGGACCAAAACCTAATACTAGTTGGGTAATGTATTCACGATCTCCAACGGAGAAAGAAGCTGCAATCATAAAGACTGCAGACGCCAAGATCAACCATGCTTTGGCGAAAAAGGTGGTTGCAGTTAGACCTTTTTCACAGTTGGTTTGTGGTGAAGATACAGAAGATAAAAACGGTGAGCTTCTTTTTTACCTTGGGAATCTAAATAAATTTATTAATCTATCTATCTTCGAACAAAGTTGCTTTGGCCATGCAAGTAAAGGAGGCGACAGATGAAGATGAAGAGGTTCCTTTGGCAAAGACACAGTTAACCGAGAAAACCGAACCAGGTAAGAACCCTGCATTTTTTCAATTTCATGACTGTTTTAATCTTTTTGTTTAATTAGGAATCGTCAATCAAGTGAAGGCCGCAACAAATGAACATGAAACTTATCCATTGGCTAAGAAGAAGTTAACAAACATCAAGCAAACCCAACCACGTAAGGAACTTTCATTTAATTTTGTTTTAATGACTGTGTTGATAATCTTTCTTTGAATAATTAGGAAACAAACGTAAGCCAGTGACAAACACGACAGACGTTGAAGAGGGAAATGCTCATTTGTCAAAGAGGAATAAGTCGAACATCAAGCAAAATAAAACAAAACCAGGTAGGTAAAATCTGTGTAATTTGTTTTGTGCTCATTTTTCTGATTTCTTATTTGTGGGCTTTGCAGAGTATAACACCAAGAAGAGGAAGATACGCGCAGACAAGGAAGAAGATCAACCGGCGCAAGATGTGGAAGCCAAGGGTGTAAAAGACAAACCAATTAAGCAAGGCATAAAAGCAAAGAGGTGGAAAGGATGGGCAATTGTCGATGTGGATGAACAGGAGTTAGTTAAAGAGAAGGAAAAATTGCAGGAAGTGCAGGAGGAGGATAATGAGGGTGAAGGAAACGTACGTAAGTCAAAGCGTACAAAGTGTAAGAAGGTGTAGGAGCATACACAATTATTATTATCTTTATTATTCTTTTTCAAGTCTCTCTTTCATGTTTCAGTTGGTTATCTTGTCTTCTTTCTAGTCATTCTTTCAACTTGCAATTTTTGATTGAGGTTTTTTGCACGTAAAGTGCTCTACAGGTAAGGCAATTTTGTGCTTTTGACCTTCAAGTATGGTCCGCAAAATTACATCTTGTAAAGGGAAAGTGCATCTTTGCGATGCTTATTTTTTACGGTCATCATGCACTGTCAAATATAGACCGTGAAAATATGTAATTGCAATGGATTTTACAAATTTGCGTTCGTCACACTTTGCGGAAGTTGAAGTGCTCAAATGCAAGACCGCAAAAATAAATTATCTGGCATCTATGGCCTACTTTTACGGTCATCATTTTACAATCATTTGTTTTGCGGACTTTCGAAAAAGTCAAAAGGTCGCAAAAATAAGTGTACAGTGGGTAAAAGTGGACTTTCACGGATATCAATGTTTCCGGTCATCATTGACCGCAAATCGTTGATCGTAAAATTCTTACACCCGGTATTAAAATCCACTAGGACATCATTCATTTGAAATCATCACAAGAGTAAAAATGATGTTGTGAAAAGAATTCTCTAGAGAAAATGAAGAAGCCACTATGATCATTATCTCAATTTACTCAAGTGTTCATAAACGCTTACGTATCACCAAATTAGTTAGTTCTACGGAGCAAGGAAAAAAGTAGAATAACACATACTATATTTGAAGTTAAGAATTATGACTCATCCCACAGTCTGATTTTTCCGTACAAATACATCAAAGTATCATGACTGACAGTTGAAGAGATGTAGAGATTTAAAAAAAGAAAAGAAGAAGAAGAAGAGATAGTCTTCTACACTCTAGTTAACAAATACAAATTAATACAAAATTTGATCACATACATTTTGAAAGCTTCTGCGGGCATGAAAAGAAAAAGAAAATCAGAAAGAAATCTTAAGTAAAGGTACATCATGATTGATAAAAGTTTGAAAAGATTTTAAGTTTTTTCAAGGCTGATTAGTGATATAAAAGCCGAATAGGAGATTGAACGTTTTTTCATCTAAATAAATGTATTGAGAACTAAAGTATTCATAATCATTTTGAGCGTTGAATCAATAATATGAGATCGATTGATTGGATTTTTGATTTGCTGGTCATGGGCCAAACCGGTTTGCATTTTTAGAACCTAGGACAATAGCTTCTATCATAAGGTATTATTCAGTCAGAGAATTGAAAACATCGAAGACATCAAATCATCATTTTATACATACCAATAAGTGGAGATAATCTCATTCAATTATCAGCTCGTTGGTTTTTCGAAGCATGAGGTTCCTAATCGTCGTCCAATTTTCAAAACAAATGCGCAGAAGGGTAAGTAAACCTCTCAAGGAAAAAAGGACAGCGATTATAGTTCACTAACAGGTAAAAAGATATAAGATATAACACATCCGCCAGTAGAGTTTTGCCCTTCGCTTGAATGCGATTTACTGATATCCTTTGAGGAATGAGTAGACTCTTCACCGCTTATTTGAGAAATCATAGTGATGGTAGGCATTTGAGAAAGAGTAGTAAAGATGTGAGGATTTTATAATGAGAATCAAAGCTCAAATCAAATGATGGATTTGCCTTGGGAATCTGCTGAAGGATTCACAAGTTCCATTCCTAGCTCCGTTTTTATCCTATTCCTTAGAACCCTCAGTACTAGTCTTGACCAGCGATTGAAGATGATGATTTTCGAAAAAAAAGAGACCCTCTCTTGTGAAGATCTTAGAAATTGACATGCTAAGCCCCACTCAGAGAGTTCAAATTAAAATCAAATCCTTTGATGCTCGTAATAAATTTCATAGATAGAAGATCCAGTTCCAGAAAATTCATTCAAGGTATGTGGACTCTTGATGATACAAAATGAAACAATTTCATCCTATGATGTTTCTTGTCTATCGAACCGAGTCAAGCGTTGAATTAGCCCTTGTGTATGAAATGTAATCAATCTGAGATGTGGTCCAATCAGCAAGCCCACGTTGTAAACCGATATCCTTTGTGAAGGGAAGTTCAAGTGGTATTATCTAGAAAATGAGAGCGAGTCAGGTCAAAGAAAGAGTCATATAGTAGGAAGTAAGCCACCCAACAATTAGATCATGATATTTGTTCATATTAACTCGTGCGTCACATTCATGATAAGATTCCTCAAGCCATATCTTACGTTAAGAACTATAATAAAGTCACATCAAGCATCATGACCGAGACCAATTTGAACTATTTTCATATAGCTTCTTTCAATTGATTCTAGAGTTACAGCACAGAGTAGGTGAATGAGCTTCGTGAAATGAACTTCCCTTTATGATTCTCAAGGGGTATGAGCTACGCTACTTACGCTAAGGCTTCTGATGAAAGTTTAAATAGGCAAATCAATTCCTAGTCACCTTTGAAACTTTGTCCACAAAAACAGGGTGTGCATCGTGAATTGAATATTATATACCCCTAGAAAAACTCCCTATCACACAACTCATCTTCATCTGAGAGCGTGGGGAGGAGAAATGAAGAGTTTGTGTCTGGATAAATATCCGAATCGGATCCCTATGTGACTTTGTTGAATGATGTATTTGATTTGGTTGTGTGAGTGAGACCAAATCCGTTTGATTAACCAAATAAATAAGACTTATATCTTTACTTCCTACCCGTTCATTCCCAGTAAATTAAGTCACAAAAGCCTCAAAGCCAGATCTTATTATTGTATATTTGAATTCTCTCAATCATGTTTCGGATCTGGTCTCGATTTTACAAATTGATTTGTTCATTGTGATCCTGTTTTTGGTTATCAAAAGTCATAAGATGACTGATGATTATTGACCAAGTATGTTTGGACTTGATATCTTACCACGAGGATAATTCTCTGCTTCAAAGACTATCTTGAGTCTAAGTTACAACTCGAGTAATTAATCGTCTTCAAAGCCTTTATTACTCGGAAGAATATTGTCTTTTGTTTTCTTATATAGCACAATGAATTACAGCAAACTAAAACAGAGGATAACAACTCCAAATCAGACTCGTATACTCACACTCAAATCAAAGATCTCAAACAGAGGGCTCATTGATTTCAACATTGATTTCAGGCATCTTGGTTGATGGGATCATTCCTTTGAATAATAAATCTCGTGGTGAGTACCAGATTAATTGATTGATGATATATGAATTTTTTTTCAGAAGGTTCCAAGTTGATAATGTGCCCTAAGTGATATTAGATAGAAGGTACAATTCAGTACTACAAGGATGAAAGGCTCATGATGAAGTAGGTGTGGCTTCGTCGAAGATTTGACAGGGTATCCGAATGCTTTCTGAATCAATGTCCGCGTCTCAATGACGAGTTTGTGAAACCCTTGTTCCATCATTAGAATTGTGAGTGGTGTTCATGGACGCCATTCGATGACTTTCGAGACAGATTCGATTTTCGATTGCCATTCAAAATTTCTTTGAGGATGTTCACTTGAACTTTCCTTTGGAGTCACACTTAGTCTCGACGTGATTCATGCTGAAAACATTGCTGAAAACTTTCATCTTATATCTTTGTTCTTCGCGTATATCACTTCACCCTTCCCTCTCCGCTAGGCACTACTGCGTATCGTTTTTCTTCGCGCGCGCATCCAAAGAGCATATTACTTAACTTGACTACCTCTCATCTTTTGTCATCACGATCAAAGTCCAGTCAGTCGAACGCCAACTTGCACGATGAGCTGATTCTCGCTGAAATTGGAGTGAAGTGTTGTCTGAATGTCAATTGACGAGGATTTAACCATCAAATTTTAGATGATTATGAGGTTAAGTACTTTTTAAGTGACTTAAGTCTTGTCAACAGTGAACACCTCATCGTCATGAGCCTGTGATGACCAGCATAGGCAAGGTACATACTGTTGCTCAGCTCTATACCGAATACGTTTCACCTACTCACTTGCTTTAAATCAGACCGGATCAAGTCAAAGTCCATCAATCTTGATCAAAGGACAACTGAAGGGGATCTATAAATAGAAAACATCATCTGGAATCAACAAAGTCGAAAAAAATCATGTCGATTGCCTAAATCGATCCTCGATCAACGAAATAAGAACAAGAATTAGAACATGAACTCTCAAAACCGATGAAACGTTTCCAACACTTTACTATTTAATTCAACATTATCGTTCTCCTCAAACTCACTAACATCACCTTCAAACTTTAAATCACTCTCAGTTTCATCAACTTTATCGTCATCCAGAACCCAAACCAACCCATCGTCCTCCTTTCCGCATCCTCATCCTCTGCTCCTACGAAATACTACCTTGCCATTGTACATTTGCTGTTAGATTAACTTTTCACATTCTCAAATCATGACTACCCAACATCGAACTGGTCCCGCACCTAAGGTAAGCCTTATTCATTCCCTCCTCTACTTCTGAAATCACATGGTGCTGACGTGGCCTCCTATCTTTGTCTCCTATTTGAAAGTCAATGCCGTACGTATTCAACCGAAAACTTCTTTATAACACTGGTTTATGACTCTAACCGCTTGCTGACATCATTTACGATACCCAGATTGGTGTGTTCAGGGCACACGCGGCCAATTCCAGCCATATCCATCTCAGGTCTTCAACCTGATGGCCAATATATGATCATCTCAGCCTGTAAAGACGGAAAACCAATGTTACGAGATTGGATGGGAGACTGGATCGGTACCTTCTTAGGTGTGTAGACCATTTCATTATTTTGACCATTTGCTCGTTATTCATATTCACTACTTCCTGTTTTGGCTTCGAATAGGTCATAAGGGAGCAGTTTGGTCCGCTAAGTTAAATGAAGATGCAAGCTTGGCAGTCACTGGATCTGCCGATTTCTCAGCGTAGGTCTTTCTGAACTTGCATCCCCAAAAGCGAAAGACCAAGTGGATAGACAAACTAATATTTTGCCTCCTTTGTCTTGTTTTCTAAATGGATCTTACAGAAACGTTTGGGATACATTTAGTGGAGATGTGCTACATACTTTTCAACATGATCACATCGTTCGAGCCGTCGATATCACTCCCAACGGCTCCCACATTTTCACCGGTGGGATGGAGAAAAAGTTACGAAGATTCGATTTGAATCGACCTGATGTGTTCCCCGATCTATTTTATACACCAAATGCAACTGGTACAACATCTCATGACGGAATGATCAAAAGCGTGATTTGGGATGATCAGCGACAATTGATCATTAGTGCGGGAGAAGATAGAAGGATAAGATGGTGGGATCCACGTCTAGGTGGTGGACCGAAAACGTTAGTTGCTGAAGTCGAATTTGAAGATGGGATAGCTAGCGTTGAAAGAAGCTTTGGAGGAGATTGGTTATCAGTCGCTTCTGGCAAGAAAGCTGTTTTTCTCGATACTGATACTCGTGAGACCATTTTTGAGCATACACTCAACTATCCAGTCTCTTCTTGCTCGCTCGCTCCGAGAACTCGTGATCGGTTTGTGACTGGTTCCACATCCGATGGTTGGGTTAGAGTTTATGATGCGATGTCTGGTGAAATGAAGGAGGAGAATAAAGGTAATTGGTTTATTGAACTATGACTTTTGTATGTTACCACTAGCTCACGTTTCCGAATGTGTAGGTCATCATGGTCCAGTGCACTCCATCTCATTCTCACCTGACGGCGAGCTTTACGCTTCTGGCTCAGAAGATGGTATGTAATTTTTTTGATTTCTTCAAACCTATCCTTGTCTTACAATCTTCTACATGTTTAGGAACAATCCGATTATGGCAAACCACCCCCAAAAATTATGGACTGTGGCGTTACGATTTATAGGCCTTTCCACATTCTCATGCGAATATGAAATAAAACGTTCCTTTGGATTTGCTTCGTGGTTGTTTTTTGGTTCGGATATATACTGAACCCCCGTCTTGCATTTCCATTTCAAAACCAACATATAGAGCTCCAGTTTTACGAGAAAAAAAACTTAACTCGATCCAAATTGTGATGTTCACTCAATACTTTCCAAAAGATTGAATCTTCTTCATCTTGACACTACTGATAATGATAGTACATATGAATAGTCTGAGTGGTTTTGTATTTATTGATTTGAATTACTTTCTTTGGTTCATGAGTTTGTGAAAAGAAAAAGAGAATGTGTCTACTAAACTTCCTTCCTTTTGTGATTGGTTAGAGCTTTTCTTTTTTTCTTCTTCTTCAAGAGGTTTGGTTCGATTGTTTTGGATATCTTTAAACAATGAACACCTTAAGACTTGAATCTCAAGAAGCTCTTTTTGTTCTACAAGATGTACTTCACTATTGTTTATGTGATTGTCTTTGTTTATTTTATCTTTCAATGGTTTCTGTGAGATGGTACCTTGAAGAACATAGGTTAATGATCCCTCTGAGCCCATATGTAAGTGATTAAAAGACGAAAACTCAATCATGCTTGTAAGATGAGAAGTTGATCAAAGTAGGAGAGATGATGATGAGAGCTTCACTTTGGTTTGAAAGTTTGATCATGATGATTATAGATTTTAATCAGAAACACAATTGTATTTCAGGTAATTCTTATAGATCTACCTATTTAACTTGTTTCCCGTAAGACTCAAACCAAATGTAAGTTGTATAAATCAAAACTCTGAAGTGATTCATCTCTGAATTCATCAGATTAGTTTCCTTTTAACCTTCTTTGTATCTGAATGTTGAAAAAATCAGTCAGTGATAAAGTGAACATAAGTCAGAAAGTTGATTGCTTAGTAGATAGAAATTAATTTGATTTCATGACTTGACAGGAGTTATTTAAGTAGATTTCATTTTGTAAGTGAATCAAGTCAAGTACTTTTCTAATACTTACACCATTTATGTAGTATGTGAAGTGTTTAGTTGATAGAGAGAAGTAGAAGTGAATGAAGATTGAAATGTGAGTTTGTTAAATATAAAGTGTGATCGAAGGAGAATACATGTTAAGGTTAGGTATGTAGTCAGTTTTCCTCCTTTACAAGTCAACATTTCTATCACAAAATTGGTTTAACAGATCGATGGTACTGAGTTTTTTTAAACCAATCTTGTATCATCAATCTTCATTACTACTACTACTAATTTAATTCAACAATCAATAAACTATCATCATCATCATCAAGATCAACTTATCAAGGAAAATACCTTCATCGATCGTAAGTCAAACTTTCATGGATTCTTCTCACCTTCTCAGTAATCAGTTCAATAAGCTTATCATCTTGAACTTGGTCATTTTTTAAACTTCTTACTTGATTATCATATCACACTTGATCTAAAGAACACATCAACTGTAATTTCAACCTACTCAAAACTCGAGTTCTCATGACCAACTGATCGAGTCCATCAATCGCTATTCATCTCACCTTTCTTCGTTCCTGAGCCTTATAATCTGAGACATCTTGGATTGTACCTTGGTGAGGCCCTCGGTGGCTTCAGTATGCAATCTCCAGACGTGAGTATTTTCCGTGACCTGATTACTATATCCTGATCGAACGTACCTTCACTGACCTGGCGGTTAACACCAATGTCCCTCTTTCATTCTCTGGTCGCTCAGCCAAGCGGAGACAAAATTGACTTTGAAGACATCAATCCGATGGAGACAGGTACCATTTCTCCAACTCAATTACTCAAACCGAACAGCTTATCAAAGGACAATAATCATTGGGAATGTTTAAGAGAGCCCTCAAATCAATCTTCCAATCATCATAGAAGAACCTCAGTGGGTGATTTACAACATCTTCGCAACGATCTTGATCCGTTTTCCACCCATCAACTTCATCAATCTCAACGCAGAAACTCTTATCAAGTTGGAGGTACACACTCGATGCCTTTCCTCTTCCGATCACTATCTCCACCATCCCAACATTTACATCCTTCGCCATTTCTCCGACAGGGTTCAGCTATGTCGACCTCTCATGATCTGACACTAACACAACAGCAGCAACATCAACCTTCATCACATATCAATTATCCTCCCAATCGACAATATTATCAATTTCAACATTCACATTCTTTACCAACGACTCCTTCACCCGTGCCATTAGCCTGGCCTGACTCGACAAATTCCAATTCTTTCCCTACCTTGGCACCACCTTCTGACCAGTATTTGGAGGAGCGAATGACGGGTCAATTTCTAGACCACTCGACTGCCACAGCAATAGATCATGTGACCCCACCATCTGGCGCGTTTGACAATCTGGAGCATCAATCTTGCTCCTCATCGTCATTCTCCTCTCTAGCCACTCCGGCCACATACCCTCCTAGTCTTTCCCTCACGCAGTATAACTTTGATCTTCGGCCAATGAATTTTTTGAATGACTCGCTGGATAGGGCCAATATTGAACATCAGGATCGTGCTTTAAGCAGTCAAAGTCCACCTCTTCAATCATTATTTTCTTCACTTCGACCACCAACACAAGACTCCTTCCCAATTAGGCCTTCATCAGCCAACGCTACCTTACATCGTAGAGCATCTGCCAGCTTACAGATCGACCCTTGTCTGATACCGGATCACCTCTCATCACCTGATCATCGTTTTGGTCATTCGAAATCGGCTTACGATGGTACTCGAAGAGCATCAATGGTGGAGGACCTCTTGTTCTCAAACATCTTGAATAGAGATTTTGTTAATTCGACACTGATCGCGAATTCGAATCCTATAACCTCACTTTCTAATACCTCATCATCTCAGTCACAAAAGCCATCTTTAGTAGAATCACTTGTCGAAGAACCAAATTCGTCTCTAGAGCATGTCAATTCACCTGACTCAACCAAAATTCCAACATCTGGCGCTTATTTGTCTGTACCCCAGCAATCGTCGATCTCTCAAAGAGCCTCGTCCTTACCGCCACCTGTGATACCAGACTCAATGCGGTATCTTCAACTGAGCTCTCCTGGTGACTCGATCAGTCTCGGTCCTCTGACATCATCTTACATCCACAGCGATACCAACTCTCTTTTTGATGAAGCTTTCTCCGCTTTGGCTGGACCCTTACACAGCTCGCTGAATGGGACACTGGGGGATATCCCCATCGATTTTCCTCCTGAGACCCATGATAAACGCGATACGTCTTCTACCAGTACGGGCCTCGATCAATCACCTAGACTAGCTAAAGATGAGGAGACCCACGCTTTCATGGCACCCACTACAAGATTCACCTTACCACCGTGTTCAGCTATATCGTCCTTTCCTTCAACTTTCGAGGGTCCTCAAGACTACATGACACAGCACGAAGACCATCAAACTCGATCGACTACTGATGAATCTGTCAGCAATCAACTGCACACTCCTGTTTCAGAGTCGAGTCAAGAAGAAGAGGGATCAAGATTGGATGGACCCTCAGTTATATCCGGAAGTCCTGTGGTGATCGCCTCTAATTTAACGAAGCGAGGCAGCGGTGTACCGTTTCAATGCACAGCCGAAGGCTGTACCAAGTCATTTGGTAGGCGGAGTGATTTGGCTCGTCATACCAGGATCCACACGGGGGAAAGGCCTTACCCTTGCGAACACGCGGGGTGCGGGAAACGGTTTATTCAGGTATGGTAGATTGATCAAAGCCATTTACCCTTGTGTTGATCCTTACTGATACTGTATCTATAGCGTTCGGCTTTGACAGTACATATGAGAACGCATTCGGGAGAGAAACCGCACTCATGCGTACACCCGGGCTGTGGGAAATCGTTTGCTGACTCATCATCCTTAGCTCGACATCGCAGGACTCACAATAATCACAAACTCTTCCTTTGTAATGTGGGAAATTGTGATAAACGATTCACAAGAAGGACGGCCCTAGTGAAACATTTGAAAGCACATGAACAACAGATTGGCTTGGGGATTGGGTGAGACAATTTGTTCTTTTCTGATTTTTGAAGAAGACCACAGGTGGATCTGCTGTATTTAATGTCGACTGTACCATTCATGACAAACACCTCGGGTGCCTTGCTATAGCAAAAATACATGATTCTTGTACATAAACACAAATGTTCTACCTTGGCTTGCTTGCTTTCTTGATCACGGACGTCTGATTGAGTTTTCTTACTGACTTGAATTGCAATTTGAACCTTTTTTTGTACATTGTGAACTTGATGAACAAGTAACCCAGATCATGTCGAACAACATTCAACCGTGCTTGATCTTGCTACTACTGGGAGTCCACCATCTGCTGCAATGTACGACCCGACGCCTAATTTCCTTCCACCTATCCACATCAGGGAGAAGACACATTTGAATCCGATCTTACCCCGATCACCTCGACATGTCAGCTCTTCCTATGTCAACTCACCCCTTTCGACGACGATGACCTTATCACCCGATAATCATCAATACTCTAATCAGCCCGCTGTCCATAGAGGACCGAATCAGTTTGTTTCTCCATTGAATGATCAGCAAAGGTCACAATTTGTATTACCGCCGATCCATTCACCACTTTATCCGACGTATCGGTATCCCAGTTCAAGTAGTGAACATTTACCTACTTCATCAATTCACATGGATCATTCAATTCCATCCTCCACTTTAACCCAATCCAATCCAAACTTAACTCCTAGTCCATCTACTCTTTCATCCTTCCCAACCCGATCAGGTTTGGGTAAGATTGAAGGAGTTCATCATCCTTCAGATCGAGTGTTAGTTGAACAATGTTTGAATGTGAAATGTGAACCATCCGATCAATTTACAAATCAAGAGAATTTAAAATCGAATTGGAAAGTTTTTCATCATCATCATCATCATCATCAACAACAACAAGATGAAAACCTTCGTTCTTCATCTCTTGGGTTTTAAAATTCATCTTAATCGTATCAACCTCATCTTTTTTTTCTTCCTTTTTTTTTGTCTATCTTTCTTTATCTCTCTTTCTCTTTGAAGACGTTTAAACTTGAAAGATTTAATGTGTTGATCTTTTTTCTTTCTGAACTTGAACCTGATCTTCCTTTGTTTCAAAATTTTAATCAAATTAATCAATTTCTCAAGTTTTCTTTTGATTTTCTTTCTTTACAAAAAAAACAAAAAAAATCAAACTCATCCTTTTTAATTAGACACTGTCTTCTTTCCTTCAAAAAAATTTTTTTTCTCTCTCTTCCTCTCTCTCTCTCTTTTTAAACTTTAAACTCGTTTAATTCTTTTTTCTTTTTTTACTTTTTTTTTAACTTTTTTTTTTTTGAATGCAAAATTTTATAGTCATTTATTTTTTCTCTTCTTTACAAAATATATAATCTTACTTAATCAGACACACACACACAAATATATATATATTTAATCATATAAATCTTACTTTTTTATTCTTTATTTTAATTTTTTCTCTTTTTCTTAAAACAAAATCACTTTAATTTCAAACCCTTTTCAAAATCTCGCAAAATCTTTTTACTATTTTTGATGTTTTTTTGATGTTTTCTCTCTTTATTTGATACTTTTACAGCTTTATATTTTTTTTGATTAATATTTAATTATTAGACTATAGTTGAAGTGGCAGGGGAGAGGGGTAGGGACAGGGACAGGGACAGTCTTTTTTTAAGAAAGAAAAAAGAGAAATCTGAAATTGAATGATTTGGTATTTTTTTTTAGAAAAACAAAAGAACTGATTGATGAAGTGAAAAAGAATGAAGTCCACCCAAAAAACTAAGAAAACTTAATCAAAATCTCTTAGCATGAGATGTATCAGAGAAGAAAGAATGAGATCAAGAAATTGAAAGTAAACCATTTTTTTTCTCTCAAGTAATGGTCGTTAACTTGTTGAGATCTTCAGTTTAACTTATTCATCTGATCTTAAAAATATCCAATGGATCATTCTTATAGGTTTATTCAAAAATCAAATTTGAATGATTGATAATTTTCTTCTCTAGAGTAGTATGAACTTTAAAAGGAAAATATGATGTTCTATAGATTCTTTTAATTCCTCAATTCATTTGATCCAACTTACTTATACATATCGGATCAGTCAAATCTCTTTGACTGATCAAATGATAGATCATTAAATTCTTTTGAATAAACAAATCTGATCGATCGACAAAGCAGATGATGTAGAATTTGAAATGTTTGGTAAATTCTCAAGGTTTGAGAGAGTTTAAAGTCAATCAGGCTGAGAACTTAGAGAGAAAGAGAAAAAAAAGATAAGAAGATCAATCGAGGGTGGGTGGAAGTCAGGTACCAAATCAATAATAAATTAACTTGATTCATCACTTTCACCAAGGCTTTACTTACATTCACTTCATTCAAAATCCATCCCTAAGCTCAAATCAACTCAAGAACATCAAAATCAAAATCAAAATCAAAAAGACAATCACTTTGAAGATCATCAGCTTTTGAATTAGAAATAATCAATCATCCACTTTTTAAACTTTCAACTCATCGTACCCAACCTTTGAAAAGATTTCAAAGACCCTTCAACTCGAAAGTTCTCACTTCAAACAAAATGATCATCATCTCCTCTTACACCCTTCTTATCTTTCTTCTCTATCTTACTACATTCTCATCATCTTTAGTGATCCCTCTAAGATCAAATCTCATTCCTCGATCCCTAAATGATAATCAAAACTCTTTAAAAACTTTAAAAGATATTAGAGCATTAGATGAAGATGAGAAAGAATTGGCTAGGATTCAAGGTTTGATAGATGATGAGATTTGGGGTAAGAAGTTTTGATTTAAAATCAAATAAATTGAGTGTCTTGATCTTTTAATTGTATTGATGATGGTCTTTTGTTTTTTGTTTTTTTGTTTACAAATAGATAAATGGAGTTATGCTCATATGATTCATGGTTCTGGTTCAAGAGCTACTGAAGTCTTGAGTATTTCTAATGTGGCTTAAGGATTCTTACCTTCAAGATACATTTTGATTTTGAATTTGATTGAGAATTCTTTCACTTCGAATCCAATCCAAATCCAATTTTTTAATATTCATTACTTAATTAAATTTTTCAATATTCAATTCGATTGTTACCTGATTGTACTCTTTTCTCATTTCTTTTAAATCGTTCTTGGTGGACAAAATTCAAGTTTGAAAGTTATTTTATCTCAAACCCTTTGACAATACTTCTTAGTTCTGGATTCTTTGAATCATCAAATTGGATTGATCAGATTCGAATGAGATTTAATTTTCGATGGCCTCTCAGCTTAGGTTTATGAACTCATGATCGAAGTCATCACACTCTACAACTTGATCAGTTTCTATGTGATCATCAAGAAGCCTTACACAGCTTCAAGTTTGAGTATTCAAGGATGCATCGAAGCCTATTGGATGATCCATACCCTCAATCTTCATCAAGTTTAATTTCAGTCATCTTCTTCAAAAAGTGACGCTCTACATCCTTGACTGATATCTGGAAGAGGATGTTACCTTTTTGGTCATTGCTTCTTTTCCAATGTTCACATTCTCATTCACTCAATCTCTCAATCTTGATTTGTAAATTCTATCAAATCTTCATGAGCTTTGATTGTTTACACTCAAGCTTTAAACCTCATTTCTGATCTCGTGTTTGTACTACATACATAATCCTGTTGAAACTCATTCTTCACACAGCAATTCACAGTGATGACGTCATCAAGACTCGGAATCAAAAAGTGTTCATAACCCGAAATGATTTGATTGGTTGATCGATCGGTTATCAAAATCAAAATAAACTCTACTCTAAAGACTAAAGTCGATCGATAGAAATCCTAAATCTCACTTCAAAGCGTCCTTTCAATCAATCCAAAGGAATTTTTCAAGCTCATTACTCATCATTAAGATATGTCACCTCTTATCTTCAGTTTCCCTGTAGTTGAGTCTTTCTTTCTGATCTGTCAAACAATGTTTTCCTTTTTTGGAAAGATCAACATCTTGGATTCTGATCTTGATTCTTTCACAAAGGATTATGGGTATGTAGCCTTAACAGCTGCCTCCACTGGTTTCTTAGGTATGCATCTCACCCAGAAATCATACACTTTTCAAAGATCACATCAAAATATTGATCGAATTGAGTAACTTTGGTTGCTTCTTCTCTAAGGTTTATTTCAAACTATCGCGGTTAGCAAAGCACGTAAAGCTGCTCAAATTCCTTACCCAGCTCCATATGCTACCAATGAAGAAGCTAAAGTGAATCCAGCTGCAATGAAATTTAACTGTGCACAACGGTAAGCAAATCGCTTGGGTTCATTCAGTCATCTCAATTGTGACGTGAATGATCGGATGTTTGAAATTGATTGAATCAAATATCTCATCTCGCTTTCCATAGTGCACATGCCAACACCTTGGAATCCTTGCCATTCTTTCTCTTCAGGTCAGCGAGGGTGATCTAGTGTCTACAGAGACTTCAAGCTGTATATCGATCCATGAAGATCAGAGGAACCATGTACTGAGGTTATCGATGGCTTTGCTTTGAGATAGTCTGCTCTTCACCGGACTTCGTTACCCACGCTTTGCTGCTGGTTGTGGAGCAACTTGGGTCATAGGTTTGTGCTCTCTGATCTGATATTATCTTGCAGAATTTCAAGTGACCATCACTGAGCTCCCTTTACCCCTCAAATACTTGTTCAAAACCTATCCTTGAATATCTTCCTATCTACTAGGTCGCTTGTTCTACACCATTGGTTATGCAACGGGTGACCCATCTAAGCGCATCAGAGGTATCTTTCACAACTTTGGTTATTTTGGTCAGTAGTGCTTGATCCATCAAACTTTTGACATCCTTGAAGCTAATCATAATTCTATGTTTGATTTCATCGGTTCTCAATCTTTTTTTCCCATCAATCATTCTTTCAATCAGGCTTGATCTTATCCTCTACCTATGTTTCAATTCAAATGATCCTTGAGACCTTTTAAATCAACCCACACCAGGCGTTTGAGGATCAATTTTTCAAGATCAAACCCATGCGTCGATGTGATAATGATTTGAAACTATCTCAATCAAGAATCGATCTGAGAGTTCGAGTAGAAAGCCTTGAAAAAGAAGATGGATGACTCCATTGATCTTGTGTACTTACTCATTCTAGTAGGCTTTGGATTATCTTTTTCTGATCTTCACTTTGGATCTATCATACATAAAGTATCAAATCCTGTGTTCTTTTGAAAAAAAACATACTCCCAACATTCCTCACCCTTGGCTCCTTGACACAGAATATCATCTGTGAAGGACACACTTAGCCAGCTGCTACATAGCTAAAAGATTCATTCACTCTCACTTCAGACCCTTAGCCTCCCTTACATGGACAGTACTACTAGTCACCTATTCAGATTGAGTTGTACCTCAACCACACCTCAAACCAAAAGATACAAATCAGGGAACTCAGCCATGTTGAGTGCAGTGTGGACCTTCTCTTTGGTCATTTGGCAGCCCAATCTTTCACCCTGAACTCAATTTGGGCAATGACACCGCATGTGAACGGATTTTAAGGTGTGAGAATGTCAATGTGTCCACATCAGAAAGATGTGGTGAAGATTGAGAATGTAACCTGTGACCCTTGAGGGTAGTGGGCTGGACTGAAACTCTAATTTTAGATAAAACCAAATCAAGTTTGTTGTAGTGATTGGTGAGTTTGATTGATCTGATTGAGTAATTGAAACCGTAAGAAGTAGGAAGAAAAAGAAAAGAACACAAGGAAGTGAAAGTCAAAAGTCAAAGTCAAAGTCAAAGTGAAAGTCAAAGTCAAAGTGAAGGATGAAGATGATGAAAGGTAGATATATGTATAAATATAAATTGAAAAGTAAAGTGAAGATGATGAAAAGGTAGATTGAAGGATGAAGGATGAAGAAGAAGAAGAAGATAAATTGAATGAGTGGGGAAAATTTGATGTGAGGTTTTGAATGAGAAAAAAGGAATGGATTGATGAAATAGAATTGATTGATTTGCAAAATTCAAATATCCATATGTGTGTGTCTGGGTGTTTTTTTCAAACTCATCAAAAAATTTAAAAGTGAGTGTGATTGAAGACTTCAGATAGAAAAATGAGTTTTTAAAGGTTATGTGAGTAGAAGAGTGAGATGATTATGAGTATGAGAGGACTGGTCCAGAGATTTTTTAGGTGATTTTGTAGACTTAAGGACCTTTGAGAAAGAGGCAGGGTGAGGCTAAAAGATAGGCATAAAAAGAAACCCCTTGGTGGGAAAGGGTTGATTTTTTGGATGAATTCTGGTAGAAAAAAAGGGTTGGCCACCATAGTCAGGTTGGGTGCCTTGGGTGCCTGCAAAGGCTTTACATTCTGATTTGCTTAGGTTTAGATGATCTGGGGATAGTCATTTGAGATTTGAGAAGATTGTCAGACCATTTTGGCTGGTTGGGCTGGGTTCAGGTCATGGGCCTAGATGTGAGTAGTAAATATAAGCATGGTCATAAATATGAGATAAGGTGAAGAAGGATTACCCTCAAATCTAAGGATTGCAGCAGGCATGTCAATTAACCAATCCTGACATAGGGAGGTAGTGATGATAGATAACAAGGTAGGGATCTTTTAGGTCTTACAATTATAATGAGTACAATTTAAATCTCTTGATGAGGATTGATTGGAAGTCAAAGTCTGGTGAAAGAAGCTGTGGTAAAGTCCAGCTTCAATGGTATGTAGTAAAGATTCTTGAGGTTAAAAAAGCTTTTAGCTTGTCAAACTTCAGTTTCAGATAACTAGTTTGGAATTTGGGTGTGTGATTTTTTTCTTTTTTCCAGGCTTAGAGAATCTTAAAAGGAAATAAAAAAAGATAAACTTTCCTTAGGCTTGATGATCATCTCATTAAGTTTATATCTTTCATGGTGTTTTGAAAATCTGAATCTAAGAGTTGGAGAATTGAATAAAGAGTTAAAAACTTTATCAATCTACTCTGTATGATCATACTGAAGACAATAGTGATGGATGAAAATCAAAAATGATTAATCTTGAGAGAGTTTAATGAATTATTGAAGAAGAGATCAATACCTCAAAAGTTGGATGTTGGATTTTATTTCAAAACATCACAGACACTCAATGAAAAAGGCCAGAAAATAATAATAATGATATAATATAGGATGCTTCAAGTCAGAAAGATTTGGAGCTGAGATTGTTTTCAGTTCAAATTGTAAATTAGCAGTCTTCAAAACTCATGTTTTGGGTCCCAGAAGTGACGTCCAGAAACTTCTGGAACATCTCCAAAATCTTTCTGGATGTTCACTTGAGTTTGGAAACTTTGTTCACCCAACAGGCCTGTATGCCTACTCATCTTTTGGGTGAGCTAGGAGGTGGCATGATACACCTTTCAGAGCTTGTAGTACTTATTTTTGTGCTGAGACTTGTGGTGTGTTGGTGGGGTAGGAAGAGTTTTGGGATTTTGGATTCAAAATGATGCTCTCAACTATTTCCAGAAATGTCCAGAAGTGACATCCAGAATAATTTTGGAGATGTCCCAGAAGTTTCTGGATTTCACTTCTAGACACTTCTGGGACCCAAAAACACAAGTTTTGAATACACTTATTATACTTTGATTTATAAGTTGTTCAAGCACCTCACCTCTGGAGATGCTTGCTTGGATTATAAACTATAAATTGAAGCTCATAACTTTAAGCAAGTGGACTTTTTCTTTCTTTCAAAAGAAAAAAACAAACATCTTTTGTTTTATGTGTTGAAGAGTCCTGCAGGTTTTTTTCTTTTCTTTTTCTCTCTTGTTGAAACCATGACTTAAGAAATGATATACTTTGTTGATTGTTGTACCTTTTCTCAAATCTGGTGTGTTTTGATTATAAGCCACCCTAAACTTATACAGAACCAATGTGTAGGACTGATTTTGCAATTTTTAAGGATCAACCAGACTTAAAAGTGGATCACAGATCAAGAATATCATTGCTTGAGATTTTTAAGTTGAACTGCTCTGATCTAAAGATATAGAATTAACCCAAAAAGGAAACAAGGGAAATTGATCCCTGAAAAAGAAAAAGACAGACCAGAGACAGATTTAAGTAAACCAATAAACCAGACCTTGACAAATATCTTGGGAAAACAAAATCAGACAATGAAACTTGAAAAAATAATGATAAGAGAATCAAAGTTCAAGGTTAAGAGGAAAGATGAGCTTGAAAAAAGTCAAAGCTATGGGAAAAAAATTGCAAGAATGATCAGATAAAGATGATATCATGAATGTGGACAAGTTACATAATGAAAAACAAACCAGTCTATCAGTGAAGATTAAATAAAGGTTTTGAAATATTTAACAGACAGTTGAATGATAAAATATATAATTTGAAGTTCTGAAAATGAGGAAAAAATCAATATGGCAACATTGGAGAGTGACCAGCCACCCCCATACTTGATATACACATCTTTTTACTTAGTTATGTACAAACCTGATGTTTGATAAATGTAAGATAATTTTCTTCATACTAAAGCCCATTGGACACAGATAAAGAAATATACTTGATCCATCTAACTAGGTGGCATGATCAAGCTCTTGTACATTCCTTCAAGACTGTCCAGCCTTTCAAGCCACTTTTTTCCTCCTTTGATGGATGACATGGAAGTATGAAGTCGATTATAATGAAAATTGACTGAAACCCAAGCTTTCTTGGCCATATCAGAATCTTTGAATAATTCTGATATCTCATTGGCTTCTTTTTTGAAGATTTTGGAAGGGTTTTCACCAACAACATTGACCAAATTTTCAATACTTTTTAAATATCTAGCTACTGCAGGTTTTTGCATGATTGATCGACTTGTTTCATCATGTGGCATGTTGGTGAGCTTGAGTGCTTGTCCAAGATTCCAATGTACCCATATTCCATCTCCTGTGGGAGGTGGAACTGGGTTTGTCATGATGAAGAGAGGTAAGTCAAGCAGCCATATAGAAGTATTTGAAGAACTGTCCACTTACTATCCTCAAATTTTGGTGGTAGAATTTCAACCTCTTCAATAAATCTTCCTCCAAAGCTGACAGATGATAGACTGAGAAGGATAAATAAAACTTGGATGAATTTGGTAGATAGATGAATGTTCTTCAAGCCCTTCATTTTAGAAGTAATCGAGCTTTAGATTTGTTGAATTTGATGAGTATGGGAGATAGTGAGAGAGATAATGTAGATGAGAGTTGGGTGAGAAAAAAGAATTATTTGTTTATCAGATCCAACTGATAAGTCAAGAAGCAGTAATTATATAGATTGATGGTGTACAGCTTTTCTCACATTGATTAACCTTATCTTCAAATGAATGTGATCAGCACTGCTGCAGTACATATTCTGACACAGCTGTGCCACTACAGCTACATTGGCTGCGGGTGGGTGATCTCACTCAAACATGACAAAGCTCACTGTTTCAGATATTGGGGTCAAGTCTTACCATAAGTGTTTGAAACACAATGGGTTTCAAACTCATGTAGATGCAAGGGATCACAAGGGACTTTAGTTTGTAGGTATGATATCCCTCATGATAATAGACAAATTTTAATCATGTGGTCACCAAAATGTTTGAGAGGGGGCTTGAATTCCAACCAAAGCCTTTTTTGATTGCAATTGAAAAAAGATTTCTTTGAATTTTTTTTATTTTATCAATTTTGAATACCTTGCATATGTTAAATCAAGTTTTTAAAAGCCACCAATCTGAATTATGTGGTCTGAAGTGTGAAAATTTACTGCAACATATATATGAGATAGATTATGTTTTACACTACAACTATGTGAGAAGAGATTCATGGTTGGATAATCTGTGCTATGGAAGTTCAAATTGAAACAGTCAAGCAAG
Source organism: Melampsora americana (assembly GCA_022264835.1). Taxonomy (NCBI): domain Eukaryota; kingdom Fungi; phylum Basidiomycota; class Pucciniomycetes; order Pucciniales; family Melampsoraceae; genus Melampsora; species Melampsora americana. Next base: position 366,823 of record JAIFHY010000012.1, on the reverse strand, counting down.
GTTTTTGGTGAGTTTAAAATTACATAACAAAGGGATTGTCATAGAGATCTCCTATGTGATATTGCAAAAAATACATAAAAGGACTCATGACTTGTATAAATATTATAAATAATGAAACTTGTAAAGAGTTTGAACTTGAAATCCCACCATCTGTCTACAATTTGGGACAAAGCAAGAAAAAAATAGCATCTTGTAGAACTGATATGTTTTGTATAAATTCACAGATTTAAAATCAAAAGATGTGAAGGCTATGTATATAGTTTACACATGAATGATCATAGAAATGATGATTGAGAAATGTGGTATTTAATTTGAAGCTTTGACATAAAAAACAGTGATATGACAAAATTGGAGAGTGGCTGGCCATGCCTTTATCCAAGATGTACATCATTCCAACAAGCAGTGTCCCAACTTGACATGTAGTAAATGTAAGACATAATAATCATATTCAGTAATACAAAATTTGAAAACAGATAGACAAATATCCTTCCTTCCATATCTTTAGAGCATTTCAGCAAGGTGCTTGTACATTTCTTCAAGACCTTCAAGCCATTTGAGCCACTCTGTTCCTCCTTCAATGAATGTTATAGAAGTATGCAAGTGATTGTAGTGTAGATTTACCAAAACCCAAGCTGTTTTGGCAATATCAGAAGATTGAAAGAATCCTGACACCTCATTGTTTTTCTTTGCTAAGATTTTGGATGGTCTTTCACCCATGACTCTGAGAAGATGTTCAACACTGTTTACATAGTTAGCCACAGCAGGTCTGCTTATGATAGGATCAATTTTCCTTTCATCAACATTGGACAGCTGGATTGCTTCTCCAAGATTCCAATGGATCCACACATTTTTTCTTGTTGGATGAGGAACTGATTTTCCATAAAGAAGATGTATAAGTTAACTAGCCTCATCAAATTATTGGAAGAAACTTTCACATACAATCATCAAAAGCTGGTACTGGGATGTCAACAATCAATATCCTGTACATTCCTTCAAGCTTTTGAAGCCATTCTTTTCCTTCTTTTATGGATGACATTGAATTATGCAAGTGACTGTAGTGAAGATTGACTAGACCCCAAGCTTTTTTGGCACCATCAGAACCCTTGAATAATCCTGATACCTCATTATCTTTTCTCATCAAAATTGTGGAAGGTGATTCTCCAATTAATCTGAGAAGGTCTTCAAGACTGTTTACATAGGTAGACACAGCATGTTCCCTTATAACAGAATCACTTATGCTTTCATGGGGCACTTTAGTGAGCTTGAGTGTCTGTCCAAGGTTCCAATGGATCCACATATTTTTTCCTGTGGGATGAGGAACTGGGTTGGTTATGATGGAAAAAGGTAAGTCAGACAGCTATGTATATAAAATCTTTGAATAAACTCTCACATACAGTCTGCAAAATCTGGTATTTGAATTTCAAGTTTTTCAAGAAATTTACCAAAGCTGTCAAACAACAGACTAAGGAGGATAAATATCACTCTGATGAATTGGGTAGATAAATGAATATTCTTGAAACCCTTCATCATATTCAGAAGTGATCTTTAATGTTGTTGAAGTTAATGGATCTTGGAGATACTGTGAAAAGATTTTAGATGAGAATTGGATGAGAAAGATGAATCCTTTTTCAATTATCATTGATGAATCAAGGCACAGCACTTATTGAGCATACATTTTCTGTCACATTTCACAATTTTAACACTGATCAGTAGATTCAGAGTCAGCTGCTGTTGATACAGTTGCAGTGCAGGTGGATGATGTTGATCATTTGACAAAATCCATTGTTTCATATATGGATTTGGTTTCAACTGTGATCAAAAGAGTCAAAACCTCAATGAATTTCAGACCTAGATGCAAGTCATCAAAAGAGATTTTAGTTTTTTGATACAATATTTCTCATAGGCAGCTCTCAATCATATGGTCTTCGAAATGTCCAAGCAGGGGCTCAAATTCAATCTAAAGCCTTCTTTTTTTGAATATTAGATTTTATCAATTCAGGATAACTTGCACATGTTAAATTGAATCTTCAATGACAGTAAATGTCCATTCACACAACCATTACATAACAAGATGTCCAAAGTTGAGTAAGCTGTGTTATGAAAGTTCAAATTGAAACACTCAGACAGGCTTTTTTTGTAAGTTCAGGATCTTATAATAATGGGATGGTCATAGAGGTATCAACATTTTGTAAAAAAAATACATACAAAGTTAATATGTACCTTGCAGAATTTTTTTTTAAAACAATTGAAAAATGTCAGCATTTTAAACTTGAACCCACCTTATTTGGCTTCAATCATCAAGAAATTTATGGAAAAAATCTTGGTGTCCTATGAAAAGTTGACTGATTTTTTATAAATCTCACAAAAAGGTTTCACATAAACCCCTCTCTCATGGATCAATATAAGTAGAATGTATCAAGTTTTGGATGATCTCCAAGGTAAATAAACTCATTTTATCTTCTATGGAATTATCCAATACAATAAGTATGCATATGTAGTAGTATGAGAAGAATTCGAGTTTCAGTGCTTGATAGTGGAAGGAGTAGGACTTGAATGGAATATTAAGGCTGGTTCCTTTTTGGCATTCCTCAAACTTATTCTTGATCATCTTATACATCCTTTTGTCTATGATATTTCACAAAGTACTTGAGATTTAAATTTGGTTTGAAGTTGTCAAAAGAGCTTGTACCCCATCCTTCACGATTGGGCTCCTATATGATCAGGTATGATATTCTACACTAGACAGGTTTACACAAAAATGATGTAGTCACTTAAACCTTTGAAAAGTTTATATCTAAATAAAACTTTAAAGTTCATAGTTTTTTTTATGATAAGAAGCCTCCATCCAAGATGGTTATTCCTCGAATGCAAGCTTAAACATGTAGTGACTTGCATTTCAAGGTTCAGATCAACATCAGAAGTTCATTTCACATCATGCAACAAGAGAAAAAAATCATGGTGAAAAAAAAACAAACAAGAAATGCTTGATAGCAATGGAAGATGAGCAAAATGTGATAAAATGATACAAAATAAACTAATCATACGATGCCCTTAGTTGTACACAAATCAATGTTAAATACTATAAGAAGATAAAAAAGATAAAAATGTATGCTTGAGACTTCTTTCAAATCAAAATCGCTTCCTCAACTCTTATAAAACTTTTGTAAGTCCTCTACATCTTCCTTACTACCCAAAAAGATTGGAATCCTTTGATGAATCTCAGTAGGAACCACATCTAAGACTCTTTCAGTTCCTGTGGTAGCCACTCCTCCTGCCTTTAGATCAAATCAATAACACATCAACATACGCTCAATGACCTCGGGAATAAAAGTTAAGCCAACCTGTTCAGTTAGAAATGCCATTGGAAATCCTTCATAGAGTATCCTCAATTTACCGGTCTTTGATTTCTTATCAGCTGGATACCTATTTCTCACATTGAAGTAGAAAACCATCAGGTCCATCTAAAACAAACAATCCGAAATACCAGGTGAGCAAAGTAGATAGTCAATTTTAACAAACCCAAAAATACCTCCATAAAGTAAAGTACGATGAACATCAGCAACCATGGAACCGATATATCGAGCTGAATAAGGGTTTCCATTCTCTGGAAACTTGATCGAGTTCAGATACTTAAGAACAGGTTCATGAAAGTACATCGTGTTACCCTCATTGAAGGAGTAAATCTTTCCTCTTTTTGGAACTTGAATACTAGGGTGCGTGAGAATGAATTCCCCAATACCCTGTCACAGCCATCAAGATCCAATCTCAATGCTGATGTTATAGGTATGAGATATACAGAGAAGACAAAAGAACAAACGTTATCGAGTGTATATCCATTCACGCCATTCCCAGTTGAGATGACTAGATTGGCACTCGATCCATACATACAATAACCCGCTGCTACCATCTCTTTACCGGGTTTAAGAACATGTTTGATGTCTGGAGTCTCATCTGGAGGCTGAAAACCATGAAAGGCCGCTCTCAGAAATCATGACTGACTGAAAATGGTCTAGAAAATCGAAAAGTTAGACTCTGACTGACCACACGATAAATTCCAAAGATCGTTCCAATATTGACACCAGCATCTATATTCGAACTACCATCAAGCGGATCAAATACAACGCAATATTTTCCTCTCATTTTCGGATCTTCCACAAAGATCGCATCATCCTGAATAACAAAAAGCAAAGAAGACAGACTCAGATCGTTATTCTTCTCCAATTGTTTTGATTTTGACAATTTGATGAAAAGAAAGACGAGGAGAAGATCAAAAGCTAACATTTTCTTCAGAGACCATTAATGCAATCTTTCCAGAAGCTCTCAATGAATTAATCATGATCTGATTCGAAAGGACATCCAACTTTTTTTGTTCTTCTCCTTGAACATTTGTCACCCCAGCTGCTCCGATCCTTCAAGGGAAAAAAAGAATTGTTTAGTCAACAGATTCTTTTCGAAATGGTTTTCAAAGCCTTTTTCTTTTCTCAACAGCAATCACTTACAAGTTTAATAATCTTGCCCTTCTTACATTGGTCGCTATGAATTTACAAGTAGTTTGAATAGCTGTAAGTAAGATGGTTAGATCACCAGTTGCTTGTGGTGTCTTGGCTTGATCATTGAGAACATGTCGAGTACTTGTTGAACTCAAATTTGAGATGACATAGGATTGAGTTGAGAATAAAATCGTGTAGGAAGGTTGATTGGTGGTGTATTAGAAGGTAAAGAGTCTATCAGTTACGTCATTCAAGACAGATTCCATGAGATGATGAATTTAGTAGAATGACTGACAGAGTGATGATCTCAGTACTGATTTGATTATCTGACATCTTTTGTGATTTCACTTTAGTTTTCTTTTTTGAATTTTCTTTTCTTTTTCTTTTTCTAATCTTAATAATGTTGATAACTTGAAGATTAGTGTAAACTTGAAGTTCAACTTAAGAGAATGATTGAGCCCTTTGAAGAGTGATCTTTTGATTTCACTCATCTCGGCTTTCAGATTGAAGCCGAATAACCGGGGCCAAGGTTGAGTGAGTTGAGCATAGCCCGTTCGGCTGGAGATGGGAAAAACTCTATAACGCGTTATACATAGACCACCCAAGCAAAAAAGTCTTTTTCCTTCGAAATAAGATTGTCGTTTTTGAAATAGATGAGATGTTTGGCAATAATATATGATCAAAACAAAAAGATTGCTTGTCCCCCGCTTTGCACTGAACTTTATCAAATTCAAATCCTTATAGATCTTTTGTTGACCTTGTTTTGGTTGACTGTTCAGTAACCCTGGAACCGAACCACATGTTTTTCAATCAGCCCCTATTTCAAGGGGCAGATCGAAATTCCGTTTTTGAGTAAGGAAATATCGGAAATCCAGCCGAAGGGGACCTAATGGTTGACCAAAGCGCTCTTATGATCTCAGTTAACACTTCAAATCAATTGATTGATCGAAAGTTTCAAGGTCTGGAAGTTGGCCCCTGACCGGAGGAGATTGCAACTGTTTGTCTCTCTCTCGCCACTTCGATCTATCAATTCACATCGAATGAGGTGAAAGAATTGGAAGGAGATGTGGTTATGCTAGCACCACAGATTTGACAACAAGCTAGAGAAGTTGCTCAGATGCCAAGTTTGACCCTTGGAAGAGCAGTCATACTTGCAAGATGATCAGAGAAATATTGTTGACGTCATCATGGTTGTAAATCGCTCAAAGTTGATGATCAAGTCATGCTTTCAATTCAAAATCAATCAATCCTCAGGGTCATTTTACCCAGACAGGATAAGTCAGATCGACCAACATGAACATATCAATCATTTACATCAAACTCAAAACAAACATGACTTTTATTTGTTTTGAGTCAATTATATCAAACTTTACATTTCATCTACTATTTACGCTTTAGCAATCATTGCCTCAATCTCCTCGATCGCATGGACAATACGATCAGATTTAGTTTTCAGTGATGATGATCCCAGACTAGCTTCAATCATTTTGACTTGAGAAGGTGGTAATTTGACAGATAACTTGATGATTTATCAAACAAGAATTCAATGATGAGCCATCCATCAGCATTCAAGGCAAAAGGTCTTCAGTAAGGTAAGGTCGGAAACTCACTATATTTCCCATAGATATCAACGTTCGGTAAATCACTTCGTCATCAGTCTCATTTGTGATAATCTATCATTCACCAGCGGAAAAAGGTTCAGATCAGTCCACCCAAATTACTAGCATATGTGAATGGGATATGGTGTCACTCACCTCACATACCGGTTTCACAAGACAGACAGCGCTTTCTTCGTCTAATAATTCATCAACACGCATGACCGATAGACTTTCGAGATGAAATGATTCAGCGAGCTCGTTAAGGGGTTAGAGATCCTTCGAACCTAACTCACTTGAGCAATGTAGTTGCGAGTGCAACTTTAGCATTCTTGGTAGCCAACACAAAGGGGTCAGACCTTTTCCAGACTGATTGTATGATTTGTTGAGCGACATCTTCTTTACTAGACTCTTTATCCGAATTAGAACTTGGACTGCGTGATGAATCAATTGACAACCCATTGTTCAGAGCTCTCAAAGCCATAGTGATATTGAGTTCAACAGGTGGAGTGATGGGTGACTCGCTAAATGTAGAGATCAGAACGGGTACCATCTGCTTGGGCAGGGAGGTTGTCGCTAGGATCCTCAAGAGGTCCAAAGCTGCAAAAAGGTATAGAATATTTCATTGGCTGTCAGGGGTTTGTAGTGAGTGAAAGCATTGTCAAGACAAACCTGGGAATCGTTTGTCTGAGGGCCACGAGGTTGCCATCTTTTCTAGGACTGCAATACCTTCGTTTGGCACAGACCCAGATGGTTTGGCTAGGAATTGGGTTAAGCCTTGCAATGCAGAAAGATCTGTTTCCGAGAGCTGGCTATTCTGATCGGTCTATAAGACAATACAAAACGACACAGTTAATTTTATCCTGATAACAAAAGACCTTCTCGCTTACCAATTCCGAGCTGAATTGCCTTATTTTCTTCATGACTGCATCAAAATTGAGATTTGCAGGCGGGAAGGTCAAGTAACCTTTCTGATAAGTAGACAAAAGTTGGGTGTTCAGTAAAGAGGATGAGCAAGGTTGCGACATGCTTAAGATCTTTGCACTTACATGTGGTAACAACGCGGCGCGAGTCGATTTGCTGATAGCGTTTGAGGAGCCTTTTATATTTCGTGCGTGAGGTCAGTCTGCTACATTTGACATCCTGAAATTCACTATCAACACTCACCGGTCCATGGATCCCCACCGGAACTTTGTCCATTGGTGTCCCCTGGCTGACTAGGACGATAGCTGCCAGCGCCTGTAAACGGATCAGCTCCAACATTTCCAGTACCACTAGAAGGCGCGTTACCGGGACGGTAGCTTCCGGCACCAGTAAATGGGTCAGCACCACCGGAGGTGCTACCAATTGAGACGCCAGAGGTATTCTTGTCGATGAATTCCACGATTTGATCAACATAGGTATCCGGCAATTCATGTTTTGCCAACCATTTCTGCGCCACCGTATAGGGATTGTCTGAGATCCATTCCACCTTTGAGTCAGTCTAGATGATCTGCCACTTAATCTAGTCATGAATTAGAGAACTCACCCACCCGAGACACTGAAAGGAAGCTTGAGAGGAGGAACACCATCCTTGATATCAACATCAAAGACGTAATCATATTCTCTTCCTTCGAACAATTGTTTCCTTGAAGAACCGATACCATCCACTACTGTTCCGACCATAGTCCAATCACCCTTCATTCCATCCCACGAATAGGCCTCTACGGCTCCGTTGGTTTCATTCTTTGCCATCGCCACCTCACCCTCCTTCTTTCCGCGACGTGCGAGTAAAGCTTGGACGCTGGGTAAGTCGGATTTCTTTACATCTCCAATCGTAGCAGCGGGTACCGAGCTGGCCTTGACGCTGTCTTCAAAGGCAGCCAGTAAATCTGGAGCAGCCAGGCGCTCTGCTACCCGAGTAAACACTCTAATCATACTATCGGACGAGCCGCATGCAAAGTCGCCAGTCTCTCGACAGACTGACACCGTCCATACGCTGATAGCTGGTACCGTGACCGTCTGACAAAGTTGACCGGTGGTGGGATCCCAGATGCGCACCGTGCGATCCTCGCCAGACGAGATCAGCTGCCCATTTGGAAATGCGTCCAGAGAGTAAATAAATGAATCATGACCATCCATCACTTTCAGCATTTCACCCTCTAAACTCCAAATTCGTACTGTCGCATCATTTCCAGCTGATGCAAAGTGATCCGGAGATTGTGGCATTCGTACCAAAGCTCGAACTGCTTGAGTGTGACCTTTGAAGGTTCGAATTGATTTTCCCAGTTTCCATAACATGATTAAATTATCAGCTGCACCAGTCAAAACACTATCTGATTGATCTCCGAAACCAATGATGGCCCACACAGCGGCAGAGTGCGCTTGAAGGGTGTAAAGAGGTACATTGTTTCGCCAAACGATCGCAGAACAATCCCAACTTCCACTGTAGATGGTTGGAACATCTGTCGTCCCATATGTGACGTCTAGACAGCAAACGTTAGAAGTATGACCTGCAAGTACATATCGAGGCTCATAAGGCTGATCACGAGCTGGAGCTGCTGGCCAGATCTGTATCAATGCGTCTTGACCGGCGGTGAGAATGAACTCTAACAAAATATCCAAAAATCAGAGATGATTTGTGATAAGAGAGTTCATTGAGGGGAAACGGTACCTTCACCGTCGATCTTAGCATGTGAGACAGCATTAAGAAATCCAGGGTTCGAATTTTGAAAAACTGTTTGATCGGACCAATCTTTTGCGTTTGTATTACTCCAAATCCGAGCAGTTGTATCACGAGCACAAGAATAAAGGGTACTTGGTTTAACAAATTTCAGGGATTTGACATCTTGAGAATGACCAGAAAGAGTTGCTGATAATTGAAATGGTGAGTTGGTCGACATTCTTGTTCAACTTGAATTCCTGCTGTGGTTCGCAAAGAGAGGAATGAGTGTGTGACGTATGTAGCCTTCCCTTCTAAATACAAGCTACAGGTTGAATCAGAGGTAAAATGCAGTCCGGGACCGTGATCGGTCGTTTCGAACTTTCACTTGCCCTGATCGACTCAAGTCTTTCATGATTCAAGTCAACTCATTGAAAGCCCCATAAATATATTGGTGAGTATCAGTATGTATAATTCAGGGGGGCTCTAATAGCTCGAAGCTCAGAGCGTCTATTCGATTGGGATTGATGATCTGGCAGGGAGTAAATCTTTACCAGGAGGGAAAATCTGATCATTTGAAAATTGGTAAAGGATGGAAAGGAGCTATAATAAATGTATGTAATCTCAGCACCATATGCGACTAAGCTTCAAGAATCTCAAGACATTGGGAGGTTGAGCGAGATATGCCCTAGCGCGTCCTATAAGAGAGTGAGTTGTGGATCTTACTCCCACAAGTTACAGCTGGTGTCCGAGATTTTGATGAAAGTTATTTGGAGCGGACGCGGCCGCGGTAGAGGGACTTTGTTAAGTTAAGTTTCTAGTTGAGTTTTACTTTATTTCATTAGGCAATCAACAATTCAGTCAATCGAGATTTCACTACTAGTAAAACAGTATGTGACGTGAAGGCACTCGCTGGATAATTTGATTCCTAAAATCGACTTGACCTTGAATTAGGATTCTCTAAAAAAACTGAAAGTCTCAAGAGAACACAGAAAACCGACATGAAAGATATGAAGAATGAATTACCATTGGAAATTATTGATCAAATCTTAGTGGAATTTATTAAAAGATTAAAAAAAGAACCTCAAGAAGATGAATCGACTGCTCTAGAACCTTACCTTACAAGAACATCGTACACTGAATTGATTAATTTGAGATTGATTTCTAAAATCTGGTCTACAGCAGTTATACCCTTTTATTTTCAAACGATCTCGGTAGATGGTTCAAAACGTGCAAAAGTCATTATAAATAATTGGAATGATGATTCATTCAGGCCTCATTTCCCTTGCCCAGTTCAACGACTTACGATTGAAAGCCTTTGGTATCCCGATCCAGAACAAGATGATGAAAGTGATACATCAACAGATAGTAACGATCCACGTAGAATACTCTTTCGTAAAATTTTAGCGCATAATGGATCACTCCGAGTTTCAATGGATCAATTAGCAAGTTTAATCAATTCACTCGGATCAAGCTTGAGGACTTTGAACCTTGGCTTTGTAGATTCTATGGCGGTCTCTCCGGATGTGATCGAAGCTTTCAAAACAATCAAAGATTTAACATCATTGAATATCTCGTTTGGATGTGGCAATGAAGCTGGAACTTATGATGCAGCTTCAATGTCAGAATTACTCTCGGTAATACCTAAACTCCAATATCTATCACTCCAACATATCCCAGACCAATTAATCATAGCGCCTCCACATTTTTCAAATTTGCGTTACTTCTCTTTTCATCCACATGCCGAGGACATAGAGGGGCATTCCTGTATTACTCGGTCTGCTAAAAACACTTTGAAGATCATCGAACTTATGATTAGTTTCTATCGGGCTGAAGGTTTAGATAGAGTTTTTGAACCTATCAAAGATACACTTGAAGGTCTCTTTACACACACATTTACTGATCAACTGATTGAAGATGTTGCCCATATGAATTTTCCAAACTTACGAGTCATTCGAACTCACTATCCTCCTGAGCAGGTCGGACCCGAACTTTACTGGTTACAAGCTCCAATTGTAAAGAACGTCAGAACAATTGTTACAGACTTATATTATAGTGAAGAATATTGGAAAGAAGCTTTGAATTTGGCTGGTGTGAATGCTTTGAAGGATGTGCCTAATTTTAAACACATTGTGTTTACTAAAGATGAAAAATTTGGAATTACAACAATCAGTCCTAGATTAATTAAAGCTTTTCAATCTCATGGAGTTCAATGTCATGTTACTGATCAATTAACAGCTGAAGAAATCATGGTTTGTTCAACTTTATTCTTTCAATCACAAATTAACCTGAAGATGAAAACTTTCAAAAATTCATACTAATCTTTTCATTTGATCACCAGGAACTAGATTTTAAACTCAATGGCCCATTGATGTAAACCATCAGATTTACTTATTAGAATCCTCAAAACTAAACTTTGTACAAAGTCTAGGAACTCCAAGTTTTTTGAAAAGAAATGAACCAATTTATCATAAAATCAAGTCAACTGAAACATACAGTTGTGGTTTGTGAATTATGATTTGATCCCCAAAACAAGTTGCCACCATCAAGAGCTCTAAACTAAACCACTTGTGAAAGTCATCTGTTCTTCTTTTGCCTTCAATATACAGAGTTGGACCAGAGCTCAAGACCGAGTATTTCCATCTGAGGTGGTATGGGCTATATTGCTTGTGTTCAAGTGTGGAGTCATCAGGGAATTCAGGAAGGTCAATTTTTCAGCTCTTATTGAACTGCTTCAAATGAAGAAATTGAACGTTGTGAAGGAAGATCAAGAGTATCATTGCCAAAGAAGTTAAAGTTGCAGCATGGATCAAATAGTTCAATTCCACATAATTATCTCTCTAAGGAGATCAAAATCCGGGATAAGTTCTATCAATGCCTCCAAATTTTGTTGTCTTTCTTTTACCTAGTCTGGTAGTGAACTGGACTCTGTCAAGTTAGAACTTTGATAGGCTTCAGAGATTGACACTGAAAGGAAAAGAGCCATTTTTGAGATAAAAGAGTTTCTTTAACAGATCTTTGAAAACCTATTATGATAAGAGGTAAACAAGAAGGTCAAAATGAATCTCTCTTTCCTCTGGATGAAGTTTTTTTAGATCAATTGCTCCACAGAACTAAGTCCCTTGCCACTATCCCACAGCTTCAGCCACAGACTTACCACTCAAAATAGAATTCTGGCCTGAGAAGTAGCCTTGATTGGCTTGAAAAACACTTCAACACAATCACTTTTTTTCTCTACAAATTAACTGGGCTCAAAAAAATTCAATGACTACAGAAACGGTCCATCACATATCTTGTGGTGGGCACTGGGTTTGGCTTGAGGGAGCGCCAATTGCGCCTTTAGAGTACAAAAAGTTGTGAAAATCAAAAAAATGGCAAAGGACTGTTAAAAAGTGTTCAAAGGGGAACATAATGATCATCTTTTGCAAATGTCTGCATCACTTGCATAAACAACAGTGAGAATAATCAAAATCTAATAAAGAGATTGTCTTCATCCCATGATTCATTGTCAGAATCAGTATCCACTACCATGACATCTGTAAACACTACAAAGTGATGTCAAATAGAGATTCTATGTAGCTTTGCTCCTCAATTGGGATATGATTGAATTCTGGTGATTCATTGAAAAGGACCCTGTCTTCAAATCCTTGGAGTGGGTCGGGGTCTTGGTACTCTGACTTGTGTGAGATTGACACTCCAGAGCATTTCTTGGTCTACTTGGCTTACCATCCATTGTAGCTTTACAATGCTGGCATTGAGCAAGCTGGCAGTTCTTGTTGTCATGTTGATTTTTCAACATGAGGAAACCCATCCATCATTTTTCAAAGCTTGAAGTTGGTCTGATCCACTCAGATAATTTCTTAGTCTTGTCCCTTGGCATGATCAGAGGGGGTAGGGGTGTAAGAAAAGTGTGAGAAAGTCCAGAATTGAAAGAAAAAGCTCAAAGCTGATTATGGGGCGCGCTCACCCTACCTTTCAACTTCTTGAACACGCCCTTGCGCTCAACCCCATTGCGCGCCCATAAGTCGCGCTTTTTGTGCCACTGCCCACCACAAGAATCACATATCTTACGATTGCCAGCTCATCCAAATCTTGCCTGGAAGTCCTGGTACTGAGCAATAAAATTGAATCTGTTTCACCTTTTACCTGTGCCTGAAGCTTGTGTCCCTCAGAAACAGGTGAAATCTTCAATCATCAATTATCAAAGAAGAGATGTTCTCATACAGATATAGGAGATCTTGAAATTGTATCATATTTAAGGAACCTTTGCTGTCCTGCTTCAATGTGTTTCAAGCCCTGTTTATTTGTAGACAAAACAGTGATTGTGATGTAGTGTTTTTTTTTGATAATCTTCCCACTGATGATCTCAAAAAAGAGTCTTCAAATTTAGACTCTCTTTTTTATTTAATTGATTTTTTTCAATTTCTCAATATTTGTTCATCTCAAACCATTTCATTCCTCTTTCCGTCACCAAACATAACCAAAAACCTCAATCAAACACACACACAAAAAAAAACCCATACCCAAAACACCTGTCTTAACCTTTCAACTCTATTCAAAGTTTCAAATGAAAAAATCAATAAATGCAAAAAAGAAAACCAAACAGGAAAAACAAAACTCAAAGATGCTATAAAAAGTTCTATATTGACATCAAAGATCAAAAAAACACCGAAGAAAATATATCCTTTATTCCACACACACACAAACAAACAATCCGAATAGTCTTTTTTTCTTAGGTCAGTTCATTATTATTTCTTTTCCTTCTTTTCCTTCTTTTCCTTCTTTTCCTTCATTTATGATTTGTAAAATCCTAAATCCAAAAGTGAACAATCTTTTTTCTTTCTCATCAATCTGATGTTCAATTTTATAACATCAAAAAAAGATAAGACAACTTTAAAAGTTTTTTTTCTTATATTCTCAAAAAAGAACAGAAGTAATCCTTCATGAACTTTTTTCATTGATCATTGCAAAAAAAACATCAGTTATGAAGATGAAAAAGGACCTTTTTTCAATCATTTCCTAAGTAAAGGATGTAAGATTTCTATTCCAAAAAAAACCCAATCAATCATCAGTATCAACTATTTCTTTTCAATTCACGAGATCAAAACAAAAGTTCAACTAACGTTGATGAAGAGCTTTTCCAGCAGGCACCATAGGAAAACAATGTTCACTAAACCCACCCACCCCCAAGAATCCCAATCAGTCTTCTAATCTAACACACCTCAAGACATCAAATTCTCTGTACATACCGATCAGTCACTTTCACATGAAACAAAACCGGTCTAGAATTATCATATTCCATAAACTCAGGCCATCTTAGATTTCAAATCTTCTTTTTTATCACAATAGATCGCATGACAATGCATGGCTTTTGCTAATGCACAAAAATCCGGATTGGTCATTCGAGTGGAAGAATATCTAAAAAAAGCAAAACGAAATTTGTTGTCTTTCATCAGTTTCATTCGATCCTTGTAAGAAATTCATATTTGTAATACTCACCTTGACTCGTAGAAGAGATCTTGCCATTGAAGTACCATACCTACCAAAAGATTCAATTCAATTCGATTCAATTCAAAAAATGAACAATTTACATTGATTCATGAGAATAAAGACCTTTACCTTGAAATTCATTATCAAGTACAATCACTTTAACTCCAATATTAAACTCATGAGCAGTAGCAAGTTCCATAGCCGTCATCGAAAGTGAAGCATCTCCATCAATATCGACCACAATCTTATTAGGTTCAGCAACTTTAGCACCGATAGCAGCAGGAAGTCCATATCCCATCGTTCCTAATCCTCCAGAAGTCACAATCGATCTTGGTGAAGTCCATCTATAATGTTGTGCCTGCCCACATTTGATGCTGTCCAACTCCGGTTGAAATAATCAAATTTTCTTTTCTTCCTGCTTTAGATTTAGCCCATTGATCTAAGGCTTCGATGATTTCTTGTGGTTTCATCGGTTCTCCTGGTAAAGATGGTTCATAAATAAATGGATATTTAGCTTTCCATGTTCTAATCGTATCTAACCATTCTGTTCGGGAAGGTGGTCCATCTGATCGTTTTGGCATCATCTCTAATAATTGTTCTAGGTTCTCGACTACATCTCCTTCGATTGGACATGTGGCATTGACTACTTTGTTGATGTTTTTCGGTTGAACTTCAAAGTGAATGATTCCTCCACGACCTTGTGCTGCAGCCGCTCGAGCATGAGGTGCAAAAGCTAAAAAAACAGATTGAAAGTTTTACAATCAAATCAGATCATGGAATTGAAGGTAAAATGAAAAGACTGACTATCAACTTTTCCAGTCACTCGATCATCAAACCTTGCACCAAGAGCAATGATCACATCCGCATCTTGCATAGCCAAATTAGCATAAGCAGATCCATGCATACCCAACATATGTAAACTCTTGGGATCTTCTTCATCAAATGCACCCATGCCCATCAAAGTAGTTGTCACAGGGATATTCCATTCATCTGATAAACGTTTTAGTAATTTGGGTCCATCTGGAGATGATAAGATTCCTTGACCAGCATAAATCAATGGTCGTTTAGCATTCAAAATCATTTTAGAGGCTTGTTGTAATAAGCTTGGATCAGCTGTAACGTTGCCTTGAGATTGAGACCGTGAACCAGAAGCGACGGGTTGAAATGATCTTGATCGAGTTCGTAACGGATTAGAAGGTAAGGCACGTTCTACTAAATCTGGTTGAGTGTATTTTAAAGGAATCGGTGTTCTTAAGATACCAGCAGTCATATCTTTTGGTAAATCAACTAAAACAGGTCCAGGTCGTCCAGATGTAGCAATCTTGAAAGCTTCGTTAATTCGACGGGGTAAGTCTGTGATATCTTTGACCATTACATTCCATTTAGTGCAACTTCGACTAATCCCAATCACATCAGCTTCTTGAAAAGCATCACTACCAATCGCACTTGTTGCCACTTGACCAGTAAAGACAATCATCGGTGTACCATCACTATATGCATCTTGCATAGGTGTGATAGTATTTGTAGCACCGGGACCGGAGGTGACCAGAACGATACCGGGCTTTCCAGATACTCTAGCATAACCTTCAGCCATATGACCTGCACCTTGTTCATGCCTAGGTAAGATAAAATTGAAATGTTTTGAATTATAGATTGCATCGAAGACGGGTAAGATAGCTCCACCGGGATAACCAAAGACGTGTTTGACATCATGCCGTAACATCATCTCATGAAAGATCTAGATGTGAAGAGAAACAACCAGATTTTAATCAAAAGGTTTGAGATGAGATTGTTTTCTTCAAGTGGAATGACTGACCATCCCACCACTCATTCCAATAAAACTACTATCCAACAATTCACCATCTACTTCATCTGAAGGTCGATGATGCCTTGAAGGCAGTTCCGAGATTGGAATGGTTGGATTATGTTGAAATGCAGGAGCAGGATTGGTACGACTGAGATTGATTTGTTAAGAGATGTCAGTATACCCAGTTTGAATATTGAAGAATTCTTTTCAAAGTAAATTAAGGATATGATTGATTGATGAGTGGAAAAGACTTACAGTTCTATAGATCCATTTGGATGAGTGGTACTTATAGATCTATTTGAGTTAGAATGTAAGGTAGGGGTTGAGTTGATGTTTGAAGAAGTTGAAGTGATGGTTGATTTTGATCGAATGAGAGGATGAGATGATCTGATGATGAGATTAGAATGATGAGATCGCTTAAGATGATTGAACCAAGTTGGATTTGATTTGAATTGACTAAAGCTAGTCATGATGGATGATGATGATGATGATGTTGTTTGAGATTCAAATGTTGATGATTTGATGATCTGGTAAAGTTCAATTCGAGTGTTTTCTGAAAATAGTCAACAAAAAAAACAAATTATTTAAAATTTTCAAAAAAAGATTGACAACTTGATAATTACATATCAGCTACACATACATCATACAATTACATATGAACCTACACATAGGTGGACATCCCGATTGAAAATTAACAATTCATTTCACACATGCATTTCTTCAATCTTCTGTATTCCCTACAACAAGTTACATGCACGGAGATCTACTTCCACTTCTTCTTGTGCTGAGCTGTGAGCGGGTAGCAGCTATCACTACATCTCAATCTGCTTTTCTTTTTTTAAATTGAATGTTGTACTACCCTGCTGTACGGTGGCTGTGGAGCGCCAGATAATTCAATACCCAATAGTACAAAAAAACACATAAAATGTTTTCCAAAAGCCCTGTTGAGCCTATCCCCACCTTGAGCCCGTTGCCTTGGACAAAAAAAATTCTTCATTGAGAATTGGCTTTCATCAAATGATGACTTTTGAAAGCACCATCATGAGTATCATCCAGACCAATCTCACAGACAAAATCATTACATTCCTTCCGGTGTTACCTTGGAATTGTGATTGATTTGTTGAACACAATTGTTATTCAAATAATTGGCATAACTCAGCTTTTCTACTGCATTTTCTTGGGGAAAAAATGTGTGGCAACTTCCATAGGATCTTACTTATAATGATTTCAAAGAAACACTATGTAGATTGAAATTATATGGAATGGATGTTCTGGATCAGCTTGGATTCTTGTAGGCTACCATCAAGTGCACATGGTGAGTGGCAAAGTGTTGTCCAAGCAGATAGACTCAGGTTTGGGATTGGCTCAACAGGGATTTGGAAGGATATTTCATATTTTTTTGGTTTTTGACTCATTTGGCGCTTCACAGCCACCATACTACGGCCTGCTGCAAGTTGCAAGAATCTTCCTTTAGTAGCCCCAGGATGTGACCTGACCCTAAACCTGGCCGTCCAAGTCTGCCCAAGTGTGGTAGCCTGCAGTATGTGCCCCGGGGCACCCAAACTCAATCAGATGAGACTTTCAAAATGCTTGTGGGCGCCTGGGGCACCCCACCCACCCAGCCTTTTTTCCAAAGCCTTTTTTCCCTGTCAAACTCCCAGAATAATCAGAGGTTTGCATCCTCCAAATTCTCAGTGATCATGCTCTCTTGGTAAACCCCTGTCACCAGATCTTCCCACCCTTACTCAATGAAGTCATCTGGCCCTTCAGCTTCTGCTTCAAGTATTGCTTCCAACACAACCACCACAGTATGCTCATTATGGGTGTGAACATACAGTTGACTCTGTTAAAACTGATACCCAAAAATTTGGGTCAAAAACTATTGGTTTTTGCCAAGTATTGGGTTTGTCAAGGGGAATCTCACTGGAAATAGGAAAAATCTTTGGCCAAAATGTATCGGTTTTCAAAGATTATCGCTTTTGACGGCTATTGGTTTTAGCAGAGGCGACTGTACAGTCCCCTGCCAAAGTTATACGTAATTTCAAATTTTGCACCTTGCCTCCATGTCACTACATATACAAAAGAAATAAGGTGCACTACCAAACACACTACACAAAGCAAAGAGATTGTTCTGATTGAGTCTACGGCTGGTAACTACACCAGCCTGAATGAAAAACATTGATGAAATGTAAACTTACAGGTTATGAAACATAGGTCTCACCAATGAGTTGGGCCACCTTTGTTTTTGATGACACTACAAGAAACGTAATGTTTTCCAGGCGGTAAAGAAAAGTATTGACATAGAAAAATCCTGAGACACACAGGAGAGAGCAAAAAATCCAAAAAAATATGTGCCTGATTTGTAGATGTTGGATCTCCATGATGAGTATTTTTTTGTATTTTAGACATAGATCTTGTTCAATGTACTAACAATAAAGGTGAGAAATCATCCAATAACAACTTGTAACAATACCTGAAATTTGGCCCAAGATCTTGGAGCCAGGATTTTGAAATCAAAAAACAGCCATAACTTTTGCAATTCTGCTTAGAATCCATCGATTGTTAGCTCATTCAAAAGCTGGACCTCACTTCTCTAAACTTCATTAAGGCAGTTTGGTGTCATCTTGCCATGCAAATATGCTATATTTCTTGTAAGGGTTTCCCATAGATGGCTATATAGAATCTCACAAAGACTAGCTATGTATGTGATGTGCTATGTGGAATTGTACAGGGGAGGTTCAGCTTTCCAATGAGCTCAAAATTGAGTGGTTCGCGTGAGAACTGCAAAAGTTATGGCTATTTTTAGATTGCAAAATCCTGTCTCCAAGATTTTTTTTTTTTGATTTTAAGTGCTTTTGATTTCACATATCGCACTAACTAACAGTGTGTGTCTACGAAACCTGTGATCTGCAACACAGCTCTGGCTATTGACAAGCATGCCAGCACAAAATTGACAATTTGACACCTCTCCTGGTACACCAGGGGGTAACCTGCCTTGGTCTCTGATAGTTCTGGACACATTTTCAATATCTTCAATGAGAGAACCAAGGAAAAGCCATCCCAGTAACAATATTGTGGATAACTGTGAGACAATTGGTTACTTTCACCGGTCTTTGTGGGTTCAAAAAGACCAAGAATCATATTCAAAGACATTATGAAGATTAGTCAAGACTTGAATGATATGATCACTTGAGCCAAGTGCAAGCATCCAGTAGTGATGTAATGTGTTTGTCCTCATCAGTTTCTGCTTGGCTGAGCTGTCATTCAAAGGGTTCAGTACTCTTCAACACAGCTTGCTGTTCCGTGACTGCTACATGATGGGAGCATTTTCTTTCTGTTTCACCTGAAAAGGCTCTGGACACGTTCCAAACCAATTAACAAAATGTGCCTGGAACCTCTTTTGGAACCAGATTTAAACCTCTTGCTTATTCCTTGGTGTACCATCATGTTGTAGCACCCATTCAAACCAATCAACCCAATTTGGCAGCCTTCTAAATTGATGAATAGCTTGTGCAAGTAAGTTCCTTTCATTCCCTCTTCAATTTATTTCTTTCTAATCTTAACTACGGAATGCGAGGTGAGTCAAAGTGACAATGCAAAAATTTGAAATTTGAAATTTCAGAATCCGCGGGTGCAAAACTGAAAAAACCTGACAAAACTTTGGATTAAACTCAAATACTGGACTTAAACCACCTGTATTTGGGCAAAAACATATGTTTTTGCCACTTTTGCCACATTTTCCAACCACAAGTCAAAATTTCACTCGTTCCTTGTCACTTTGACACAAATAATACCATAAAATTTCAAAAAAACAAGTTTTGCAAACACAAATCACAAAAACAACAACTCAAAACCTCAACCGATACACAAAACACCATGTGTAAACCCACCAATCTCACCTACTCCGGAGGGACCTACCTCGACTCCAAATAACCATCCATCAACACCGAAGAGTTCATCACTACAGAGTTCTTCAAAACCTTTGTCTCCAGATTACCCTAAAGTCAGGGTCCCACTGAGCGCTTCAATTCACGCACCAAAACTCGCAGTTGAATCTCCAAATTGGTTTGAACGTTTACAAGCTCTAACAACATCCACACTACCCCGACAATATGTTTCTTGTTGTGAACCTGATATGGTGGATTCTTCATCAGATCTTTTGATTCATAGATTCCTACGTCGCCAATCTACGGCCAATCAGCTACCGGAGGGCCTAGGTAGTCAACCTTAAAAGGAAGACCACCTAGGCTCTTAGGTGGTCAAGCTTAAAAGGGAGCCCACCTAGTCTCTTAGGTGGTCAACCTTAAAAGGAAGACCACCTAGGTTCTTAGGTGGTCGCCACGGTCGATTGGTTACTGATCGACCGTGGCAGGAGGTGTCACAAAGCTGCGACACCTCCTGGGACCTTTCTACGGTCGATCACTCACTGATTGACCGTAGAAAGGTCGCCTAGGAGTCTAGGCAGCTACCTAGACTCCGGGGAGCTCTCCACGGTCGATCAGTGACTGATCGACCGTGGCAGGAGGTGTCACAAAGCTGCAACACCTCCTGCGGCCTTTCTACGGTCGATCAGTGAGTGATTGACCGTAGAAAGGTCGCCTAGGAGTCTAGGCAGCTACCTAGACTCCTAGGAGCTCACCACGGTCAATCAGTCACTGATCGACCGTGGCAGGAGGTGCCACAACTCTGTGACACCTCCTGCGGCCTTTCTACGGTCGATCAGTGAGTGATCAACCGTAGAAAGGTCGCCTAGGAGTCTAGGCAGCTACCTAGACTCCTAGGAGCTCACCACGGTTGATCAATGACTGATCGACCGTGGCAGGAGGTGTCACAAAGCTGCAACACCTCCTGCGGCCTTTCTACGGTCAATCAGTGAGTGATCGACCGTAGAAAGGTCGCCTAGGAGTCTAGGCAGCTACCTAGACTCCTAGGAGCTCACCACGGTCGATCAGTCACTGATCGACCATGGCAGGAGGTGCCACAACTCTGTGACACCTCCTGGGACCTTTCTACGGTCGATCAGTGAGTGATCGACCGTAGATAGGAGACCTAAGGTCCTAGGAGGTCTTCCTATTAAGGTTGACCACCTAGGACAACAGGTCTGGGTCATACGGAGGTATATCTTAATAGGAAGACCTCCTAGGACCTTTGGTGGTCCTTCCCTCAAGTTTTTGGCCTGTAGAAGGGATACCTAACTTCCTAGGTGGTCTTCCTTTTAAGGTTGACTACCTTATGTCCGTACTGAATCAGGCATAAAGTGGTCAACCTTAAAAGGAAGACCACCTAGGAAGTGAGGTCAACACCATAACCTCTCCGCTCAGAGAGCGTGAGCAGAGCAGTTTTGGAATCTGCTCAATCCTCCGCTACCCAGAGCGTAGCCTGCACTCCGTGCTCCAAGGGTAGAAAATTCCTGAGCAGAGCATGTTGCTCCTCTCAGAACCAGAGCCTGGGTGGCTTATATTGTTCATTGATCTAGTGCTGAGCAGCAATAGATCAATGTTTTTCAAGATATCTTTTTTTGTAAACTTTTCGGCGGAGTGTGTGATCTGTGCTGAACATGTAGGCCCATGAGAAACGCAACCTTCTACTAAGCTGAGCGTACCTGTACCCACCAGTCATGTAAAAACCACAAGTTGCACCTGGGGTGGTTCCATGTGCAAACCTATTATGTTCAACCACAAGTTGATCGTGTTTGGATCTCTATAAGTTCTTTGCTCATCATGCAGCAAATCCGTCAAATCAATTCCCATGTTCCATTCATTTTTTTTTTCATCCATTCCTCAGTGCCTCTACTTCAGAAGATAGTGAACCCATAGTGAGAGGTTGTAAGGGAAGCTGCCAGTGACTGGAGGATGTTTGATGTTAGGGGTTGAAATAAGTGACTGAGGGTACCCCCGATTACCAGTCTAGCCTCTTGATTCACACATTTTCCAGTCCTGTCAACTCCCCTTGCACCCTCTTTCTATTCAGGTCATTATCCTCAAGTATTCAATCCAAACTGGCTGATTTCTGTCACTGTCAGCTTTGCGTTGTGCAGGGTGAGATCCTCAATTTGATTTTGGGTAAGTGACATGACACAACACTGATGTGTTATTTGTCAAACAGATGGCAAAATGTAAATCTGAAGCAACAAAGGAGAAACATGCTGTCAAGAGAGCCCAGTATCACAAGGTCAGATCTTCCAAGTATAAAGAAGAGAAAAAAATGAGTTGCATGATGCTGAATGTGAAGCTGTGAGAAGTCAAACAAGGGATCTGATATATACAAGAATTTTTGCTGTAAAACAATCTTCAAACTGAACAGCTGATGGTCAGTACCAATATTAGACTTGAGGTGTAAGAAGGAGTGCTCTGTACCTAAGATGGATGGATTGAAGAGATGAGGAACAATCCATCCACGAGCTGCTCAGGTTAATAAGTGAAATAAACATGTGAAATGTAGTGAATACATGAAATAAACAAATGATGTCATAGTAAGTTGTGACATGGTTAGTAGCACACATGATAACTCCAACACCCCCCCTTTCAAAGAACCAGGACACAAAGAAAAAACAACATAACAGACATAAATTCAAAATAAGTATAAACAGAATAGAAAACAGAGAGGAAAGAAATAAAAGAAAACTCAAATAAACAATCAAACAATGCCTATCATTTGCCTTTGACGTTGAAGCAAGATTTTATCAAGGGGCTTGGTAAGAAGATCAGCAAGCATATCTGAAGAACATACATGTTTTATTGATACACTTCCATTTTGAAGACACTCTCTCACAAAATGAAATTGAGTGTGTATATGTTTTGTTCAAGAGTGATGAGAAGGGTTCTTTGCCAAGGCTTCAGCGCCTTTGTTATCAACATGAATGGAAATAGCCAAACTTGGACGTAATTTAAGTTCTGATAAGAGATTGCGTAACCAAGTAGCTTCACGGCAGGCATCAGAAATTGCTTTGTACTCAGCCTCTGCGCTTGGCAACAACACTGTTTTCTGTTTCCTTGATTTCCACAAAATAGGTCCACAGCCAACTAGATATGTGTAACCAGTCGTAGACCGTCTATCATGACGGTCTTCAGCCCAATCTGAATCACTAAAACCGGACACAGAAAAGTCCTTACCACCTAATGACAATTGGAGAGAAGAGGTTGAGCCCAGATACAACAAGGTTGACAGATTTTGTGGTTGCCTTTTTGGAGACTGGAGGAACGTATCTCACACTTTGGTTGCTGAGTGTCCGTAGTTCTGAGTAGAGTGCAGTGAGGAAATGGGTATCGAGTGATGTGCTGTGAGGAAAGGCTGACAAGCAGTGTTTGTGATAAGGAATGAGAGATGTCAGAGTTAAGGAAGAGATAAGTGCTGTGTTTGATGGTTGACTTGCGGTATTTACACATGGTGTTTTGTGGATCGGTTGAGATTTTGAGTTGTTGTTTTTGTGAATTGTATTTGCAAAAATTGCTTTTTTGAAATTATATTGTATTATTTGTGTCAAAGTGACAAGGAATGAGTGAAATTTCGACTTGTGGTTGGAAAATGTGGCAAAAGTGGCAAAAACATATGTTTTTGCCCAAATACAGGTGGTTTAAGTCCAGTATTTGAGTTTAATCCAAAGGTTTGTCAGGTTTTTTCAGTTTTGCACCCGCGGATTTTGAAATTTCAATTTTTGAAATTTGAAGTTGTCACTTTGACCCACCTCGCATTCCGTACTTAACTAATCATGTTGTGCATTTCTTCAAGTCAAGCCGCTCAACAGAGCCAACCTCACACAGTGCCCGTGTGGGCTGCCCCAGACGTCGGGGGCTCCAACAGGTATAAAAGCGTGCCTTTGTACTCTTAAGGGCCCCCAACGTCTAGGGCGCCCTCCACCGGCACTGTGTCAAGGATGCTCTAATATGAATGGTTATCAACCAAGAGGTCCTGATGACCTTTTTTCAACAGGAGGGAGTTCCGAGAGATCATGAATATGATCAAACCCACAGCATGCACCCTCTTATCAAAATGCACTGCCATCACAGATGGAATCTCAGACAACTTTCAATTGAATTGAAACAAATATACTACACAAAGTTCTTCTGGAACTTTTCCACAAAGGTTCCAGAACGTTGTTCTACAAAGCCAGATGTGTTCTGGCTTTCTGGAATTTTCAAAAATCCAAAATCTCCACAAACTCAATCTGAGTAATTCCCACATCAACCATCACAACATGGCCGATCATACTCCCCCTTCAAGTACCCCACCGACGTTGTCCCCACACGAGATCCCACAGCCCACCTTAACCCCTCTAACTTTCCAAGTTCATCCGTCCACGATTCAGCCCTATCCATTGTTTGGTTTAAACACAACTTCACCAAACTACTACCCAACTCAAATCACTTCAACATATCCCCCAGGAATCGTTCAACAAGGCTTGTTTGGATCTTCATTCAATTCAATCACATCCCTCTCTCAACCTGCCTTGCAACCAGTAGAGTTCACCATGACTGAATCAAACAATTCTAAGAATTCTAATTCAAGAGGCGCGAAGTCACAATCTTCAACATCTCGCAAGAGTTGTACAACAACCAAAAAGCCCCCGCAATCACCATCAAGTGGAACGCAGCAAAAAAAAAGAAAGAGTGAAAAAGGCGGTGAAGACGGACCTTCTAGAAAGCCACCGCAGAAGTGGGAAGATCAGAAGAACGACAAGGGAGAGAGTGCAATCAGCATTCTATTGAATTGGATTACAACATATGAAAATTGGACTCGCTATAAGTCACATACTAACTACAAGTCCACTACGCTAGAGTCGATCACTTCCTACTTAGTTGAAAACGGAATTCATGACCGTAATGAAAAGATCGTGGCAAGTAAGGCAAGTAATTCTTTTTTTTTTCCTTTTTCTCATAGTTTTCCTACGACACAAATTGATTGGACAACTCATCTTCAGATCAGTCATCTCGAGACACAGTTTAATGAAGCTCAGAGATGGATTGATCAGTCGGGTCAAGGTGCAATGAATCATCTCGAAGCTGAGAAGCAGGAAAACGGATGGGAAGATGAGGATCCGGCTTACGTTGCAAGAAAGAAGGTCTTAGTCGACTGTGAGTATCTTTCAAATCCTGTTTGATATTCCACTAAACTGATAATCCATTCTTACAGCTTACATTGAGGCTCGATGCAGATACTACTGGCAATTAGAGCCTGTCATGGGTCAACGAGACAAGGCTACCCGGCTTTCAAGTGTCAACAGTGCACACCCAGATAATCCGGACAACTCTTTAGAGTGTTTGGGTTTAACTGAAAACGAAACCCCATTACAGGTCAATGTAGATTCGGATCCATCACAACTTAGCTTGTCAGCCCTTCAACATCACAATGAACACTCGGAAACGCCAATTCCAGAAGACCACCGTCTCCATACCGAAGCAGAAGACAACAACAACAACGTTCTTGATATCTCTAATGACGACATGAGGCGTCTAATTGATGAAACTCTTTTTGAAGGTTCGTAGTTTCTATGGTTTGTGTTGGCAAATGTAGGAGACTGAATCCATACTTCGTCATGAAGATGTAGATTCTCCAACCACTTCATTCCCCAAAAATTCAGTCAATCACACCCCCAGATCACCAAATGTAGATTCTCCGACCACTTCATTCCCCAAAGTTTCACTTAATCAGACCCCCAGATCGCCAATTAACTCTAGCCAAACTAGTTTGGTTACAAAATCAGCCACGAAGGTATCCGTCACAAAAAAAATAATCGTAAGGCAAGTGGGGAGTCTCAATTGAAGGAGTTACTTACCCAATCCCACCATACTGATACGGTCAAGTCAGGCATCACCGAGATTGAACATAGTTTGATCGAATCTAGTCTGAAATCCGACAGCCTCGGCAATGCAATCAAAGACTTAGCTATGATTCTTAAGCCCAAAGACGACCCGAGATCATTGTTATCAAAAGAAGATCAACTGAAACAGGCGAAGTTAGATTCAGAATTACATAGTTTGAAAGTTGAGTCAGCTCAATTAGAAGTCAAACGCACAAAACAGGCTATGGATATGGATTATAGAATTGCAAGAGGGAAATTTATCGCTCAAGTAATGGCTGATAACCACTTGAATCTTGAGCAGGCCAAGGAAGTTGCCGCTGAAGTCTTCCCAAGTATAGTATGCATTTTTTTCATTTATCATATAGTCCAAAGTTATTGATTCTAATCTCTGCGCTTCTGGGCTTCAGGATGCGGAACAAACCTGAATCAAGATACTGTCACTTAAAAAAACATTTATAAGGTTTTTGGCGAATTTAGTTCATATCAATCATTGTCAAACTTGTTTGATATTGGTGTTTAGTTTATTCTATTTAAGTTCTTTCTTTTGATCCTATTTATTTGTTGATACACATAAACCATGTGATTGTTCAACAAAAATTGAAGCAATGGATATGATAAATGACCTCGATTTACTTTTTAAACACTCTAATTTTTTGTGATGTATGTATTTTTATATAAAAGTGCATTACAATCAGCAATACAAGAGAGTTCATTCAATTCAACTTTAGATATGAAAATGATGAGATATGAAAAATGATGAGATATGAAAATAATGAGATATGAAAATGATGAGATCGGATTTGGTCTTTGATGATGATAAAAATTTTTAGTTTGTTGGATAAGCTTAATGAAATTTTTTGCAAGGTTCTGAAGTTTTTTTTGAATTAGTTGAGGTTGATTGAGTTCTTTTTTGGTACAGTAGAGTACATTTTAGATTTTAGTTTAACTTAATGGGTCCATCAATTGAAAAGTAATAGTATGCTTTGATGAGATGAATCTCATCAAAGATTCATCTGTTGTCCAATAGACTCTTAATATCAGCGAATGGAATTGATTTCAAAATTTAAATAATACTAGTTACAAACGATTTATTTCAAATAAAAATAAAAAAAATACTTGGTTCACAAGGAATATAAAATGAGAAAGATACACAAATGATGAACTAAAAACGCCTTTACAAATCCCTATGGGCTACAAAATCAGCAAAGATAGCTTTACGACAAGAGTTGTCTTGTGCCGTTTGTGGATGGACCTCATCTTTGTGGAGATATGCATTTGGAGGTGCTCTCCTCGTTCTGGCAGTGTCAAGTAGGCCTTCTTCTACCGTGCCAAACTCAGGATGCCATCAATCGTCTTTGCTAGTTGTGTAATTGTGAAGTATAATACATACTCAAATCCAAACGTTGGCTTGCTGGGCACTGCGACGGCCAGTGATCAATATGCGTAGCTCCTTCAGAGACTGAAAACGACCTTTGAGCATCCCAATGCTCTGTTCAATTATAACTCGTATTTTGCTAAGTTCCTGGTTGAAGGCATCTTGATGGTTTTGAAGACGTTGACCAGGTGCTCGTTTGAAAGGTGTGATGACACTTTTGGAATTAGTGTAGCCAGAATCAGCCAATAGATATTTGTCTTCTGAAATGAATTCGCTCGGGTTACGATAAAGCTGAGAAGATACAGTCAGCATGCAGAATAGAATCCATGAGATAAGAGGCTTACCTGAGATGACATATACGCCCTTTGATCGTGAGCTGAACCACACCAGCCAAGCTCGTAATACCTGAAGATTTTGTTACAATCACATACCAACATTACATTAAAAGCGTAGAATTGTTTTTGAGTCCAGTAATCCTCTGGATTTCGAACCGGTGCAAAAGCCAAGGGAACCAGAGTTCCATCCATGAACGCAATGCAGTCTTTGAAATGACTGCCTTGTATCTTTTGCTTCAGATCGCAGCGCTCCTCAAAGTCTGGCCAGTTGACCCAATTATTTTCAATTTTAAGAATCACATACATACACCGGTTAGTCCAATTGTGGACACTTCCCTCTACATATTGACAAAAGCTCAATTAAATTTTTGATGATAAGAAAAGGAAGGAAAGTCGCTCACCTGATATGTGAAACGTGTAAGCAAGATGTGAGATATCACCCCCGTTTCCTGAAGTTCCCAAGTTTGCTAGAGCCACCAATAGCTGCCACACTACAGGAGCCTGCTTGTTATCAGAGCGGTTCCAAAAAACATGACACTCCTGAATCTGTGTGACTAAGTTCCAAAATTGTTCGTGAGTCATTCGAGCCTATTCAACATCAACAAACAGAAGACAAATTCCAGTCACAAAGTCATTAGTTTGGAGGATGTGTGATTGGTTTCAAAAACAAGTAAGATCCAGGAGACGTACAATAGCCAAGAAAGGATCCCCACCTTCAGCAAGTCTTTGAGGAAATGCAACATCTCGTATGCCTTTACGTTGACGTGACGTTCGGTCATGCACATAACGAGTCGATTGTAAGATCTTGAGGGCTTCCTCAAGTCGGCCTATTTCATTTTCACCTATTTTTTTGAGACAATGACCGAGCAGGACAAGGTTGATAGCATCGGTCCTTGCTAAATGAAATTCTAAAACACCAAGCAAAACAACTAACAGAGGCCTTCTTGCCCCCAGCTCATCCAAAATATCTTCATCGCTATCCGCTGCTTGTTGGTTGATATGTGAATTGTGGTTGATGACGATTGCTTGAAGACATCAAATTATGAGAAGGCTTTCAGCATCCCTAATCTTCTTGAGGGCAAGAGTAGCTACTTGAGTATTTGAAGTTTGTTTGATTTCATCAATTGCCAAATGTACGTAGTGTTTGAGTTGTTTGCGGTGTCCTTTCCGGGCCATAGTGTGGTGTTGTGGTGTATGAGGAGGGAGGTGTAAGCTGGGAGTGAGGTGAAGGACTCAGCGGTAATCAAAAGCTGGGAGTGAGGTGAAGGATTCAAGCAATAATCAAGGGGGGGGTTAATTCAGAAGGGGCAAAGGCATTCAAATAGGTTTTTTTTTCACAAGTCCACAAAGCCAGAACACAGCCAAAATTTTTGGTTCTGGCTTTGTGGAAAAACGTTCTGGAACCTTTGTGGAAAAGTTCCAGAAGAACTTTGTGTAGGACAAAACTCATCATCCATTTGGCTTTTGGCCCCCACATTTCCATCATGTGTGATGGATGGACCTCTGCCACCAACATTTCCATGCTTGGTGACACCACACACTGGATTTCCAACAACTTCCAACTCTTCAGAATCACCCTAGCTTTGAAGCCAATCAATGGACCTCACACTGATGCAAACCTTGATGCCATTCTCAAGAACATTCTGGATCCCTTTCAATTTGCTGATTTCTGTTTCTGTATCATTGATGAAAATGCCTCCAACAATACAAACATGAGCCCACACCTGTCAACCTTGATCACTCACTTTAAAACATTTGAAAACCTCCATAGGTGCATAGCACATGTCATCAATCTAGTTGCCAGGTCCAGAATGGCCGTCTTTGACTGCAAGGAACCTCCACCAGCAATCAACACTCTGAAAACAGCAATACAACAAGTTCAGTCTTCCACTCCATTGTTTGTCAAGCCAATCTCAAACTTTGATATCAGAAGTCTTCTCACCCAAATCCAAGGCTCCCACAAGGACATCAAGAATAGTAGTCAGCTCAAAACATTCCTCAACAATGCTATTGCAAGCTATGCCATGTTGGAACACAAGGTTAGTTTAGTTCATGAGAACTTGTCACACTGTTCTTCAACAAACTCTTCACTTGCTTAATTTGTTGAGCTTAGAGTTGTGTTGGAGTATCAATTCAACTGTGACCCAGCACTTGAGTGCTTCAAACTTGACCATGAGGATATTGGTTGAAAACCTAGTCTAGTTCTTAGCTCCTCTTGTGACTGTCTGAAAAAAAATCTTTCATTTCTTAGGCTCTGAGAGCTTTTCTATAAGTTTTCATTCACAAGATTTTGGATTAAAGTCAAGTTCTCTATCAAGATTATTTAGGGTCTGTTTGGCTCCACATCTGCTGACCATCTGACAATCATTTGTCACCAAAACCTGAGATGCCCATCCTGCGGGTTTTCATCAAGTTGATTGTCAGTTGAGCCTCATTTGGGCTGAATTCCAGCCTGAGTGATTGGGTTGGGATTTTGATCAGATGATCATCAGATGAAGATGGTGCTCTCACCCATCATCTAATGCTCATCTCACACCTCAAGCAGGCACCTCCCATCTCACTTTGATCCATCATCTTATTCTGTATTTTTCTTTATTTTTGATTGACTCTACTCTTCTCTTTTGACTTCAATCAAAAATGTCTTCCCCACTTACAAAAGACCTTTAGTTCAAGAAAACAACAACAACAACAAAAAAGAAAATCTCAAGAAGGGTGAAGAAGGCAGGGTCTGGCAAAGCTCAGTGGTGACCTGATGATCTTGAATGTGCAAGAAAATAACTTGATACAGAAACAAGCAGGGTTGAGAACAATTTTGAAGAAGGGAAAGTGGATCAAACAAAGCTGGAGAGGTTGAGTATCAAGTTTTTCTTTATCAAACAGTTTTCACCTTGATGATCATCTCACTCAGGGTTAATAACTTATTGACATCTTGGATCTGAAACGATCCCTTTTGATCAAGCCAACACTCATTATAAATTGAATGTAGGGGATTCAGGATACCATATACTTTGAAACGAAAAAAAAAACCCTCCCAACTTGTGTGGAAAATACATTGTATAAAGAAAAAGTGTGAACTAATTGAAAATCAAAATATATGACAAGATGTAATTCAAAAAGAAAAATCACACAAGGAAAAGAAAATTAACAAAAAGAAAAGGTTTCCTTTTTAATTCAATTCATATCAAAACATATCAAGTTAAACTAAGATTGAACAAAAAAGAAGAAGAAAAAAAAAGAACAAGTCATAGGTTTAGATCACTTCTTTAAATAATTAATTCTTTAAATAATGTTATACAAATTTGATCTCTGATAAAGTATCATTTAATATTATTCAAGATATCCAAAGCCCAAGAAAATCAAAAAAAAAATCAAACAATCAAAAAAGTTTTTCTTGATCTTTCATACATTTATAAGATTAATTAAACCTGACATCACATCTTTAGCTTGATTTTTAATTTGAATTGAATTTGATTTTCGATTTTGAAGATCGAAAGAATTCGATTTATAAAGTTGATTTTGATGTTTTAAAGTAGTATGATAATGAGAAATAAATTGATGATTAAGATTTTCATTATTATTTTCATTTGATTTTTTTTGGATTGGAAAACTTAATGAAGATTTAAATTGATTTTGATTTGAAGTTATTTGGTTTTGGGTTTTTCCAAATGTAGAAATTGATGAAGTTCTTGATAAGTTTTCATTCATATGATTTCCTTTTTCATATAGAGGTTTGATAGGAAGATGATTAATCATCGAACTTTGGACAGAAGTAGAGCTCATTTGATTTGATGCTAAAACGATCGAATCATTTTCGTTTTCTTTAGCCAGTTCTCGATGTGCGATATAAGAAGAAGATAAAGATCTTGTAGGATCGATTCGAGGTAATCTTGAAAGAGTAGTACTCTCGAGTTCTTTAGTACCAATGCTCACTAATCTAATCGATCCTTGATCTTCATTCGTCTTTTCTTCTTCTTCAAATTCATCATACAATGAAGAATATCTTTCTGGATGATAAACCGGTTTAGGTTCTTGATAACTGTATCTCAAATATGATTTTGAAACTGATGGTGAATTACATGGTGAAGGATAAGATGATCTGGATCTAGGTCTAGTATCTGTGAATAAATATCCAGTAGCTTGGTTATACGGTTTTGAAGGAGTTCCTTTATGAGGCTAAGAAAAAAGAACACGGATCAGATAAACCTCTTCGATTGTTATGGATCATTACAAAACTCTTTAAATGTTCCACTTACTATACATTGCCATGGTTTATAGGAGTTAGAAGGTTGAGAAGCCATCGAAACTTCAGGTACTCCTAATTCCGAAACCGATAATTGTCCTACAGTTTTGATTCCAGCACCTAGACAGATTCCTTGATCATAAGAAACAGATCTACCATGATCAATAAAAGAGGTACGGATTTGTCTTTGATCTTCTACTTCTTTAATCGGATCTAAATCTCTTTCGATAAAGATATTTTTAAGTGGTGAAGTAGATCTAAATTCGATTGAATTAGGTTGATGTGAGAAATCTTCTTTAATTTGATCTTCTTGTTCTTGTTCTTCTTCTCGTTGATGATGAGATTGGTTGATTTCTTTTTCTTTAACTACTTCTGTCCAACTTCCTTCTTCACATGGTTTTAATATAAAGGATAAATCGTATAAATCTTTTTTATGTTTTGATTGATAAGAATTAGGATTAATGATCTTTGAGGTAAAGTCTTCTAACCAAGTTGAAGCAGAAGGCATCATGCCTTTCAATGTACGACCTTCACTACGAGTCTTACGTAAAACATTTCGTTTGAATGTTGAAGCAGATGGAGAGATTGATCTTTTAAAGTTTCCAAATGAAATCGGACCAGTATCAGAAGTGGATCTACGATGTGATGATGATGATCTACTAGTACTAGAACTACTACCAAACAGTTGAAAGAATTTAGAATTAGGTAATCTAGAACGATAAGATGAAAGTGAAGCGGTTCTTCTATTATCTGATAAATTCATTGAAAACACATCTGGTATAGCTTTTTTAGAAGGCATGATGATATATATATAAATTGGTGTAAATAAAGTTCTATAGGTTTGAAAGTCTTATTACTGTTTGGCTCAATGCTAGCTAAGAAAAAAGCCGAATGATTTCCCCTTCCTCCCAACCGAACAGAAGAGAAGCTCTATATAAAGAAAACCAAGAAGGAGAGAAAGGAGAAGATCAGAGAACAGAAGACTAGAACTCAAAGCGATCTGCTGGATAAGTTCAGATAAGTAGAATTTGCCCAAATGATAGATAACGGCACCGATGGAATGATACATGTGTGTAATAATTGGTGTGGGAGAAGTTCACTTGGGGGTTTGGTAACCGAAGATGAAGTTCCCTAGTCATTTGAGTACTTGGTGAGTCATTTGGTTCATGAAAGCTGAATCATCAACTGATAGGATTCAGGTCTAAAGCATGAAGAAGATTGGGTAGTGGTAGGATGGAATTGAGATGGAATGGATTGATAAATAAAGTATGAGAAACAGAGACAAACCTGTTTGACAGTAGCAAGTTGGACGTTTGCTGACTTGAGTGTACACAAGTTCCACTTCCTTATGAGTTGAAGTTGATGATGAAGAGCTCAGTCAAGAAGGGAGATGCAGACGACTTGCACTTGAGACTCTGACCTTGATCGATCTCTTATATTGATTTCTAACCACCACATATCTCTCCCCCCTATCTACATTGAACCACCACCCACCACCAAACATGATGAAGAGTATGAAGCTAGAAAACACTGAATGGACATTCTACATCCAAGATTGAATCAAGATATCGAAAGTTGACTAGCTAGTAAGGATTTGAACCCACTTGAAGACTTTATAAACTTGATTATTCAAACTTGTTGCTCTTCACTCAACGCGTCAGATCATCTCATGGGAATCATCACAACTT
This sequence comes from Melampsora americana, assembly GCA_022264835.1. Lineage (NCBI taxonomy): Eukaryota > Fungi > Basidiomycota > Pucciniomycetes > Pucciniales > Melampsoraceae > Melampsora > Melampsora americana. Next base: position 333,363 of record JAIFHY010000012.1, on the reverse strand, counting down.
CTACTTTATCTACACTTTATCCTGGCACTCAAGCGTAAATAGGAAATGTGTAGAAGGCAAGATCTAAAACAATCGATCATCAATTCCTCCTCTGATTGATCACATTCAAAAAATGTATCAGATTGTAACAAGTTGAGTATGACTTATGAATTCAGTGGTCAATTCTAATGCAGCTTAAGACGCTAAATTCTTCTGCAACCTGCATGTCTCGTTATAAATCATTTTAGAGCACCCTTGTAATCAAATCATCTTGAACACTCATCCATCATTCAAAACTTGTCCTGCAGCTTCTGCTCACTGCATGTCAATACTACATACTTGACACAAGATCAAGTATCAGAAGTATAAGATAGTTTCCCTCATGAGTCATACGGTAGATTCTGAAAGTTGTTTGCATAGAGTGATCTAGAGGAGTGTTCTACCCATCCTGACTTGTACTTGAATAAAACAAATGAGAGTAGATTTGAATGAGCTTAGTGACTCAGCAAGAGAGAGTGGTGAAGAAGGTCTACAAAATGGGAGATTGAAATCCAAAAATGCAATCCAGTTGAAGTTGAGTTGTAAATTTTAACCATACAGAAATCACAGTGACAGTTACATATAGTACAGTAGGTCTTCACACTTTCTTTCTGCTTTCTTCTTGAATCATTTAAACGATTCTCAACTTCCACTTGGATTGAACCATCGATCAGTCAAGATGATCTCAGCTCTGTTTATACTTAATCTAAAAGGTGAAGTTTTGATCAGTAGGTTATATAGACCAGATGTAAAGTAAGTAATCCATCATTCTTCAGCAATCTGATTTGAATCCCCATCACTTCACTAATCCATCAATTCTCTTTAAATCCAAAGACGTTCGATCGCCGATATCTTTCGAATCCATGTGATCTCAAATCCAGATGTACGATCACCTATCATCACCTTAGGATCTACTTCCTTCTTTCATGTTCGACATCAAAACCTTTACTTAGCTGCAGTCACCAAAACAAATGCAAATGCAGCGATCGTGTTTGAATTTCTTTATCGATTGATCAATCTGACTCGTAGTTATTTTGGTAAGATGGATGAAGAATCAGTTAAGAATAACTTTGTGTTGATTTATGAATTATTGGATGGTAAGCTTGATTGAAAGACAATTCAAACTCAAGATCAACTTCAACCTTTGCTTTTCACTCACTTCAATCATCCTTGATTTCCTTTTCATCTTCCTCTTAGAGATCCTTGATTTTGGTTATCCTCAAAATAGTGAGATTGATACTTTAAAGATGTATATTACCACAGAAGGTGTCAAATCTGAACAAGCTGTGGTTCGTGATCTTGATCGATTCCATATGGTCCATGATTCAAACTTGATCCGATCAAACCCTTTCTTTTTTGAAAAAAAAGCGAGAAGATTCATCAAAGATTACAATCCAAGCTACCGGTGCTACATCTTGGCGAAGGCATGATGTGAAGTATCGGAAAAATGAAGCATTTGTTGATGTGATTGAAACGGTTAATTTGATCATGTCTGCTAAAGGTTAGCTTCAACTACCGATCAAATCTCTCTCTCTCTCGATCATCAATCGATTGATCTACTCGATACTCAACGTTATCTTTTCACAGGAAGCGTTCTGAGGTCCGATATCGATGGTCAAATTCTGATGCGAGCTTACCTTTCTGGTACACCAGAATGCAAGTTTGGTTTGAATGATAAGCTAGTACTTGAGAAAACGTATGTTTTTCGGACACTCTACAATGGACAGACGAGCTGATGATCTTGAATTGTGGGCTGATGATTTAGTGATCGATCCAAGGCGATTGGAGCAAGTCATGATGATAGTTCAGTGGAGTTAGATGACTGTCAATTTCATCAATGTGTTAAACTTGGCAAGTTTGATTCGGATCGAACGATTAGCTTTATTCCACCTGATGGAGAGTTTGAGTTGATGAGGTAAATTGGTAACCTTTTTGCAATCTGTCTTGATCAATACTGATCTGAAGATATGGTTTACGAATTTGTGACGCGTTGATAGATATCGATCTACTACCAATGTACAATTACCATTTAGAGTTCATCCTATCATTGAAGAGATTGGGAAATCTTCAGTGGATTACACCGTTCATCTCAAAGCCAACTTTAATTCAAAATTAAATGCAAATAATGTGGTGGTGAAGATCCCAACACCTTTGAATACGACTAAAGTGGATTGTAAAGTTCAAATTGGTAAAGCGAAATACGTTCCAGCTGATAATTTGATTATTTGGAAGTTAGTTAAAAGCTTTATATCCTCTTCAATGCCTTTCTTAAAAAACAAACTAAACATTTATCCTTTGATTGCATGCATTCTTTACAGAATACCTAGAATGCAAGGTCAAGCAGATGCAACGTTAACAGCCGAAGCGACTTTATCATCCACCACTCATCGAAAAACCTGGTCAAGACCACCGATCAATTTAGATTTTCAAGTGTTGATGTATACTTCATCTGGTTTATTAGTCAGATTTTTAAAAGTCTTTGAAAAATCCAATTATAATTCAGTGAAATGGGTTCGATATCTTACAAAGGCCAATGGAACTTATCAAATTCGAGTTAAGTGTTGATTTTCGATTTGATCTTCTTCTTCTTCTCCTTGCGGTTCCTTATCAATTCAATTCGTACTCATTTTATACTGTTTTCTTTTGAAACTTTTAGTGTTGATGAAATTTGAAAAAGTCCAGTAATTCATAGTCTTTGTTCGGGAAGATGATCAAACTTATACATGGTTTGAAGTCATTCGATTCAATGATGATGGTTGATGAAAAGATGTAATTTTTTAGTGTATACGAAAAACCCAATCTGACCTGTTTTTTTTCAAATCCTTTTTCTCTTGCAGCATCTTTCTTAACTTTTTTTTCTTTTCTTTCCTTTTCTTTTTTTGTCTTATGATCTTGTTTGAGCATTTCTTTAGTTGATTGTTGTTTTTGATTGAACCGATTTTTCTTTTTTGAATTCTACAATGGACTTTGAATTCAAAAGATACTCAAGTTTCCAAGATGAAACTGGTTTTCAAACTTGACTGAATGATCCAGTTTACATACCCACTTAAGTTTGAAGTTGGATGTGAATTCAAAGATCAAGTACATGATAAGAGGAATACAATGAAGAGGAAGATGAGATGATCAGATCATTAAGAAAGACATTCAAGGAGCAATGTAATCCACAAACAACAAAGCAAAACTAGCGCCAAGTAAGAAACAAAGTAACCAAATCCGACTTTCTCGATTGTTTTCTTTAGCTTTGAGTAATTGAAGATTACCTTCTTGAACCTTACCAGATGAAACCAAGGAATCATCCCAAAGGGTATCGATCAATTCAGTTTGTTGAGTGAGATGAAAGACTAATTCGGATTGAAGATTCGAGATTTCTAAGAGAGAGGATTCGGTTTGTTTGATTGAAGTTAATGTGTTTTCAGTAACTCTTAACAAAGCTGATGATTCAGAATCGAATTGATCTAATTGAGTTTGAGTTAAGATTTCTTCTATCGGTTTAGATTCCAATGGGTCTTCTGACCAAGAGGTGGATTGAGATGGTTTGAAAACTGATGGGATCTTGACTTGATCTGAAGTGGAAATCATGTTTTGAGATCCTAGGATTGTGAGTGAAAGATCTAGAAGATCAAAAGAGAAGATCATCTTTCAAAAACTCATCACATTTTCGAACAGAGAAGAGAGAGAGAGAAAAAAGAAAGATTGTGATACCTTTTACACTAGTGAGACCAGCTAAACCGGTTTTAGATAACTTTTGAAGTTTCTTCTCCACTCGTTTTTCTTGTTGCACTTTAATTGATTGACTAAGTTCAGTTAAACGATCATTTAAAAACCAAAGAATCGAAGCTCGATGTAAATTGATTTGTTCATGAATTAAATCAGATGAAGTTAATAAAGGTAAATTTAAAAATCGTGAAATTGAGGTTGAAGTTTTTTTCAAATGTTGAGATTTTCTAGCTAAACAAACCAAGAGCAGAAACCAAATGGAAAAGAAAAAAGTCAATCAAAAAATTAATTGATTATCAGATTGATTTCTTTGTTAAACAAAACAAGATCAGTTTATTCACAATTTTCAGCAGCTTCAAGTGCTCTAACACCTTCAATGGATTTCTTTAAACCAATCCCAACAAGTACATCAATCTCGTCTTTTTCTTGTTCACTAAACCATTTGACTTGAGAAAACCCTTTAAAGCCTTTTTGGATCTCAACTTGTCTTTCCAAGCTTTTATTTGAATTAGTTGTAGTTGATCTAGATGGACTTGGATCTAAATATGGTCGTTTGATCGTTTGTAGAAATTGAAGTAGGTCTTGAATGTTATGATTCTAAGGTTTTTGAGATGGATGAGAAGAGAAGTGGAAAAGTAATCAGTTTGCTCATCAGTTTTGATTGATTGGTTTAATTCTGATCATGATCGATAATGTTGAATCTCATGAATCGATTTAAATAAGAGCTTCACCTAAGTCACTCACAACAACCTTTGCTTCTTTTGACCAAGTTTGAAGTTCTTCTTTGATTGATGAGGGAAGATTAGATGTGAGTTTAGGTTTAGATTCTTTAGGTTCTTTTTTGATTTGTTGAAGTATTTCTTTAAATTCTAAAGTTCTTGAAGTTGAAGATCTCATGATGAATGATATTTGATTATTTTCCTTTTGATTGATATTGAACTTTGTATTCACATCATCGTTTTGATTAATCCAGGTGAAGTGAGTGACCATTCAAGATAAGTAACAATGTCCGATTCGATATAAACATTTCTTCTTACACATACACCACCCTAAGCTCAATCATCATCCCACTCTCCTTTTTCATCAGTTTCTCATTCTTCTTGACATGCTCATCAATCATTCCCTTATCACTCTTGTGGTGGGCGTGGCGCAAAAAGTTGAAAGATAGGGTGAGCGTGCCCCACAGTCAGCTTTGAGCTTTTTCTTTCAATTCTGGACTTTCTCACACTTTTTTACACCCTACCCCCTCTGATCATGCCAAGGGACAAGAGTAAGACATTATCTGAGTGGATCAGACCAACTTCAAGCTTTGAAACATGATGGATGGGTTTCCTCATGTCAAAAAATCAACATGACAACAAGAACTGCCGGCTTGCTCAATGCCAGCATTGTAAAGCTACAATGGATGGTAAGCCAAGTAGACCAAGAAATGCTCTGGAGTGTCAATCTCACACAAGTCAGAGTACCAAGACCTCAACCAACTCCAAGAATTTGAAGACAGGGTCCTTTCCAATGATTCACCAGAGCTCAATCATATCCCAATTGAGGAACAAAGCTACATAGAACCTCTATTTGACATCACTTTGTAGTGTTTGCAGATGTCATGGTAGTGGATGCTGATTCTGACAATGAATCATGGGATGAAGACAATCTCTTTATTAGATTTTGATTATTCTCACTTTTGTTTATGCAAGTAATGCAGACATTTGCAAAAGAATATCATCATGTTCCCCTTTCAACACTTCTAACAGTTCTTTGCCATTTTTCTTCAATGTTTACAACTTTTTGTACTCTAAAGGCGCATCTCTGGCGCCCCTACCATAGGCGCGCCTGTTGAGGATTCAAAAAGCCGCGATTGGCGCGCCCTAAATTCCAAACCCAGCGCCCACCACGAGACTTATAACCGTTGATTTCATCATAGGAAAAATATGCGGATTCAGGAGGAAAAATATTAATCGGGATGTTGAAGAAGATTCATCTCTATCTTCCTTGGAGAAAGATTTTGGTTTTCTTAAACATGCTTTGAGAAATAGGATGGGTGCAAGCAGGTTATTAAGCCTTTTATATAGTCTACATAGGTCTACATACTTTTTGATGACCAAGAGGTTATAAATTGAATCCTCATTGACTAGCGTGACATCAAACATCACAATAAAAACATTCTCTAGGTTCTCACTTCAAGGTATCTGATTGACTTCTTTAAGTCATACTTTTAATTATCGTTAGATTCGATAAGATAATTCAACACAAGTTTCATCTATTTTTCATTTTTGATCATTGTCCTTCTGATTACAAATGTTGGCGTAGCATATAATATTCTAAGAGTAGATTTGAGCATCAAACCGAGCTATACGAAAATACTTTTAGATTTCATAAACCTGTTGCATTGTAAAGCCAAGATAGACTGACCTTTTACGCCCCAAAGTTGATCACAAGCTCGAGGTCTGTGTTGTGGAAGAGAAACACTACGTTTTCTTTCAATTCGAAGTAAATTAAGTTTATTACGACCTTCAACTGGGTACCAAGGTGTTAATCGAATCGAATTCGGATTACCAGATCTTGCAAAGGCACCCCAACGAGTTTGAATCTCATTGATTAAACGTGTGCTAAGCTCATTAGGAGTACGATCAGGTGGTAGACCGAAAACGGTCAAAATATCATCTTCGTGACTTTTTTTTACTCAACGTCAGTCTTAATTTAAGTTGAAATTGAAAATAAAAGACACTTACCAAACTTTCGAACGACAGTATTTGATGTTAATAGTCGAATTATAAGGAATTCCAATATCGAATTCTGCAATCCAAATCATTTGTTTATTGATCAAACTGATACTATTCAAAGTTAAATTCACTGCAGCTTGTTGATTGGCACATCTCCAAATCTGATGAGATTCCACCCCGTTCAAAAATTTCAGTTTTCATTCTAAAGTCTTGATTTGATAAAGTTTTAGAACAAACACTTACGTAATCCGTTCCAAAGACTGTGAGTTCTTCTCTGGTAGGATCTGGTATACCTCTATCAATCAAACTTTTAAGTTCGTTTGAATAAACTTTAGAAGAAGTGATAAACTTGAGACGGTGTTGATCAGTAGAAGCAATCGAAGCAGCCAAAGCAGGGTTCAAATTGAACAGAAGGTGTATTGACTTCAAAGCTTTCTGCTATTGTAGGACCTGCTTCATCTTTAACAGTGGTAAAGATTATTTGACGTTCGTGACCGATTATATTAAAGGAAGGTTTATTCATTGCATTTATGAAATCAATTGTGACCAGTGATCCATCTATCACCGGTCTGAATGGCTCTGAGCTTGCAATACCAGGTATCTGAGTAGGAAGGTTCTCTTGCATCGCATCTTGCGCTGCGAGTATGTCCGACACAGATACTCTTCGTAAGTCTTGACCTGGTGGTTTGAGGATAGAAAGTGCGGCTGCTGCCTATACGCTCAGCGGTTTGAACTTGAATGATCGCCATAATTCAATGGACATGAATGTAAGATAGCTCTTTGGAAAAGTTCACTAGCAGATTCGACTGTTAATAGTGTTTTGATTAAAGAAGCTCCGCTTGATTGACCAGCTAAAGTAATTCTTGTTTGATCACCTCCAAGGTATGCAGCATTTTTATGAATGTATTCTATAAAAGTATTCAAGAAAAATTAGATATTGAAATCAATCTTTTAAGGAATTAAGAAATGATCATCACTTAGAGCCATTATAAGGTCTTTTAAACCGTAATTTCCGTTCAAGGTTTTACGTATGGGTGGAGTTCTAAGAAATCCTAATAATCCAAGACGATATTGAACCACGATGACAATCATTCCTGATTTGACTGCTAAGGAAGATCCATCAAGACCGTATCCAGTGGCACCACCTTGAATGAGCGATCCTCCATGAACCCTAGAAATGAATTCGATGTAAGTCATCATCATGAAGTATCCTTTAGAATGATTTGACTTACCATACAAATATCGGCATTGGTTTGAAAATCTCATCAGGGACATAGACCGATAGGTATAAACAATCCTCATTGGTGAGCTCATATCCGTTCATTTGACTTTGAGGACATGCTGATGGTAATTCTGTACCAGATCGACTACCAAAAGAAGACAACCAAAAAACTCAACTCGCGATTAAAACAGATAAAAAACTGTCTGACTCACATTCCGTTCCATTTCAAGGGTGGAACTGGATCGCTCCATCGTAATGAGCTTACTGGAGGTCTAGCATATGGTATGGTATACCTAAACACTCCTGCAGTCTGTGTTTGTACCCCTCGGATAATTCCTTCTGGTAAAATTAATAATTTGGTAATCGGCTCTGACTTTGTATTCGATGGGAAGATATAAAATATGGTTAGAAATATGGAAATGTGATATATAAAATTAAAGAGCATATCAAGTTGGTATGATATGTTTATTTGATTATGTTCGTTGAGGTGTAAAGACGATGTTTGAAGATGTGTTTCAATCAGATGTTTATCTTTGTACTATTTCTTTAGACTACACAAGTCATCAAACGATTGATTTTCCAGATAGAAAGATCAAGAAGCTTTTTTTCAAGCAAAACAAAAATAGAAAGAAGATGAAGGAGAGGGTAAGTTTAAATATTATACTTTCAAATCTAAAAGCTTTATCAAGGTGTATCGGACTTTCCTCAGTTGAAGCTTTCTGTCAACCGCTTTACCATTGGGTTTATTCTTTTTCAGGTAACTGTTGATTACGCGTTGGATGGAATGCCAAGAAGTTGAAGGAAGCTTAGGCCCCTTTCTATAGAGCTGCCCACTCTCTATCGATCCCCATACATACTTCATCATCAACATCATCAATCTTACCAGTCAGTCAGCAGTCACAACAGATCAGGATATTCAGTCACCCGTTTGACATTGGTAAACACCTCTTTAAAGCCATGATGTATGTCGAATCATGGGGTTTGATTGGATTTGGAAGCTCCTTTGAAGATCACTTTGAAGCTTATCAAACATCATCAGCATTTCTAATTTCTCAAATATGTTCACTGGAACCAGAGCTAACTTGAATACCAACTCAACATGTAAAAAATCATCACTTGGAGATTGTCCTTCCTCCTGTCTACATCCCGGTCCGTTGGAACGATTCTCTCTATACGAGACACGAAGAGTGATGCTCCATTCCACTTCTTATCATCAAATTCGGTCCTCACGAACGCTCAAAATTACATTTCGATTCATTTGAATATTGTTTTCAGAGATTTTACATCACTGGATCCGATCAACCTGGGGTTACCAATCGAGTCTTGAAGATAGATAAGAATTTGGATGATGATGACAAACTGGTGATCAGTAAACCAATCTCTCTTCAAAATCATACTCGATAGTACTCTGATCGTCCATCATTCAATTGGATTCGATTTGGTAACCTAGCCGAGGATGCCACTATCTACACAGCCTCACAGCTCAAGGCATTGATAGAACAACTCACCTTGGGAAATGCTGCATCCGGTGGTCTCACTCGTCCTATCGATACCTTTTGGGGCATTGTAGGTCGGCCAAATCGTATCTCAATCGTCACGGCTATCTACTGAATATACCTCAAAACCACAGGGTTTATCAAGTTTACCGGTCCATACTATCTCGTCACTATAAAGACTCGAGTGCCTGTTGCAATGATTGGAGGACACTATGTTTACCATAGTGAGGAGACTCAATTGAACCCCTGTGACAGGCAAAGTTCCCAAAAACACTCAAGCAGAAGAAGCACGACTTATGGCTGCCTTTAGAAGTGTCGATTTGAGCAAAAACTTTTATTTCAGGTTAGCATCATTTCATCATCATCATCTTAGGTAGTATCATGGTCAAATTTGATGATGTCTTTTGCTGTCAACTGTTAGTTATTCATATGACTTGACAAACACTCTTCAATCATACTTCACCCATCCGAACTCTTATTCAGCCTTCACTTGGAGCCTTTTCTACCATCAGAAACGATGATGAAGATAGTAGTTCATCTTCCAGAGCCTTTGGTTTCGATCCACGTCGAGTCGCTTGGGGATTATCATGATAAATTTTTCTGGAATCATTATTTACTCTTATCAGCTTTCGGTAATACTATCCGATCGGGAGGGTGGTAGTCCTTGGGTTCTCCCTCTCATTTATGGATTTGTGGATCAGTCAAGTTACGATCACCTGTTTATCTAGCCCGGAAGAATATTCAAGCGCTGAATTCTTCTCTTGATGTGGTGTAGAATTAAATGTATTTGGACGAACAGTATATGTGGCTGTGATTGCACGTAGATCGCGTCATTTCGCTGGTGCGCGGTTTCTAAAGCGAGGCGTGAGCGAGGATGTGAGTCCACCTTACTATCCGTCTTGCCAATTCACTTCTTTGGCTGATAGACTTCGCATCGGTCCAGGGTTACGTCGCCAATGAGGTTGAGATTGAACAGATTGTGTGTGATGCACTAACCACCGCTCTTCACATACCCGATCCAGAAGGACGTGGTGACTTTCATGCTCGAAAGCCTAATCCACGTTATACAAGCTATGTCCAATTGCGAGGTAGTATCCCGCTCTTATGGAATCAGGATACTACACTCACAAAAGCTAAGCCTCCGATTGAATGTGAGTGATTTACGTGATGCATACTGGGTCACCAATTGAAATGACACTACCAGCTATCGTGTAGACTAACCAAAGTGCACTGGATACTCGACTAGTCTCTGTGATTGATCCTTATTTTTCGGGTGCTGCGCGTCACTTTGATGATCTATTCGCCCGATACGGTCCTTCAGTCACTGTTCTTAATTTGATCAAAGAGAAAGAGCGTCAACCCAGAGAATCTAAACTTCTACCTGAATTCAGGCAGTGTATAGAATACCTTAATCAATTCCTGACCGAACAAGATATCTTACATTACCTTGGATTCGACATGAGTGCAGCTCAGAGATCAAGACAAGTTGACGTGATTAGCTATTTGGGTGGAGTCGCTGAGGAAGTCATCGATAGAACAAAGTTTTTTCACAGCGGGCCTGAACCAAGTTCAAGAATGTTTCAGGCAGAAGAACCGATTTACAATGATGATGGCGAGCCTGATGAAAGCGGAGAAACTCAACCAGTGGTATATCGAGCTGGCCCTGCATTACAATGCGGGGTATGTCGAACAAATTGTATTGATTGCATCGAGTGAGTTCCAGCGGCCGCATCATAGTTGAATTTCGATTCCCTGATGCCTCTGCTGTCCAAAACCCGTGATCAGTCGAACCAACGCAGCTCAATTCGTAGTTGGTAAAGCAGCTCTCGCTCATCAACTACATGCTTTGGGCATCATCAGATCTCGCGTGACACCATATGATTCAGATGCTGTCGATATCTTGACAAATATGTACCATGATCTCGGTGACACCATTGCTTTACAATACGGAGGCTCACACCTAGTCAACACCCTTCAAACGTATCGAAAGACCGGTAACCAATACAAAAGTCATGCTCGCGATACTCTTGAAGGTCTAAAAAGGTTTTATGCCAATAGCTTTGCAGATGCAGACAAACAAGCCGCCATCAATCTGTTCCTTGGTATTGAAGCGCCTGCCGTCTCTCTGACACCCATTGCATCTACCTCAAGCTCTTCTACTTTGAATCTACCACCGTTGAGTGACTCGACTGGGGCAGCTGCCCAAAGTTCCACGACAGCGATGTCAGAAAAGGAAAATCAGGCCAGGATATCCATGATGCTCAGTGATCTGAGGTTTAATAAACGTTCATACACCGCGTGGTTTGATCAAGACCATTTAATCCGGCCGACAACAGACCCAACTGAATTGCAGAAGATATTGGATGATGTCATGAAGAAGCGTGGAAATGATGACTACTATATCCGTTATTATAGGCCCTGGCTTTGGACCAGTACTGAGAATCATCTTGGCAGAAAGATGAACAGCAGTGATATGTTCGCGCCTAAAGGGTAAGTCGAACATCTTGACAGTTATTTAGCGATGTAGTCAAATAACTAACCATGACATACTCCTTAATAGACTTGTGTATTCGTCTGAAAAGGCTAAAGAAGATAACCTTTCACCATTCAAGCGTCGGCGGGGCATCAACGAGATTTCAGACAGAATGCCAAGGTGATACTTCAACTTTCGAACTCCCGCTGATTAGATGCTGATGTTTTGTATGATCATATCATAGACATTCGGCTGAAAGAACACCTCATGGTGTGGGTGTTTCTGGTGGTGTTAGACGATGGTTAAAAACCAAGTCGACCTCGACATTGAAATCAAGTTTTAGTGCTCACAAGAGTGAATCTCCTGCTAGAGCTGATTTGAGATTTCCTATTATCGGAGGCGATCATCATACAGAACTTCGAAATCAACAATCACATGGGGATGGGTTTAATAATGACTTATCAGCGAGGTTTGAAGGTGATGAAGGAAATATGCCAGGTGGTAAAGAGTCCACTGAAATTGAACTTGTGACCACCAAATTACTCAAGCCTTCGGTTGACTTTGACGAAGAGCAGGAATACCATTCGTACGTTACTTCATAAAAAAGTGGTTCGGATTCAAAAAAGTTAACATTTATGATTTGTACTTGTCTACTATAGTTATCTACATCAATTTGATCAACTTTGTTTACATTCCACTTCAAGTTTAGATGATATTTATGAAGCAGATTTCAAAATCTATGAAAAATCAATTTCACTTCCTTCTACTTTTGATTCAAATCATTCGATTAAAGTTGATCCTAGAAGCTTACAACTTTATGAAGAAGTCGTCATGGTCGCTACTACTACTACTACTGGTTTACATTAAGACTTTATTCTTTTGATTCAAACGTCATTTTTTTCATGTTAGGCTTTGATTTTGAAAATCTTTTTCTGTTCATTTCATCACTTTTCACTTTTTTTTATTTGTGTGCTAATCATCAATTTTCTCTCATGAATTTGTGTTGACTTTTTTAAGATGTAAATACTATGTAATGTTATACTTTGATTGTGTGCATGCTCTGGATGCTATTGTCATGAAGCGAGAGTAGACTGTTCTGAGCTTACAGGACTCCCTTGTTAACTTGACCGGAGAGAGTTGGCGAAGGTTCCTTGGGCAGAACGATGAACACCCCCAATTGCTTCAAAAGTTGCTTCAGAGAGCCCAAACACACAATTCAACAACATCTATTTGAGTATCTAGTAAAAAACCCCTCAACGACCTTTCCGCACTACTGTGCTGCTCACGCAGCTAACTTGCTTTTTGCATCTTCCTTGAAAACATTCACGCCAGATTCCATGCCCCGAGATACTTACGCTTCGTCGGTTGAGCTGTGGTCCGCGTCTATGTACACATCGTGGTTCTTTCCGCACTTCATCAAACAACCGAAGTGGAACAATTGAAAATGAATGGCGGCGTGTCGAATGCAGATGAAAAAGACAATTCTCTTCTGGAACTTGGCTTCAAGTCAAGTTCAATGGTCTGTCTTCGCTCAAACAGGGCCGGGTCCTGGCCCAGCATAGTAACCGGTTCCAAAACAATACATCATGAGCTTTTGACTGAGCGGATCGAGGTTATCTATGTTTTTTTATTTGGACTTCATTCCTTGAGGGACGATCTCCCTCAAGCTCCTGTATACATTCTAGACTACCCATAAAAAATGGACGTTGCTAGAATGATAATATAGTGGATGAACTCATACTTTTACATCTTCAGACCAATCTTCCAATTTCGACTGATTGTAATCAACCAAGTTCTTCATCTTTACTTCGATACCACACCTAAAGTCTACCACGAGACTTTTTATGATCAAAGGAAGGATTCCGTCACTTATGAATCCAAGAAGTGCTCGGCATCGTTATTATCGATCGAGATACGACTTGTTCCAATCAATGAAGACTACCAAAGTGACTTATCAATGATCATATGGATAGCAGCGCACCGCGCTGGAAAAGGAGTCGCACTCGTGCGCGCTGGGTTGCCTAAGAACAGGTGGTGCGCGCATGTTCCAACCCTTTGGCTATATGTAGCGCTCATGATGATTTGTCCAACGTAATTTACATGTCTCTTTGATCGAAAATGCCCAAATTGGCAGCTACCTTCAAAAAAATATTGTGATGCTCAAATTATGTGCGATTCCAATAATCAATGTGGCAAAAAGTTGACATGTTGTTTGATATCAGTCTTGGAAATTGCATGCAAGCTGAGCTCTTCAATCTTGCTTTTCATCTCTTTAAACAAGATAGAAAAATCCTCCTTGGTTTCACCTGATTTAGGATTAAATAAAAATTTGAAACACTTGGTCTGTAGCCAATATCTGTGAGAAGATTTTTTTTCTACTTTTGTTTTTTGTTGAAATACGATCTTAGGAGCAATTTTGGTGTTGCAATGCACGCAGCTTCTGCCTATTTGCACGCAATGAGGCAAGAAATTGTTGTACGTAGGCTGGCAAAAATATCCTCCCTCCACATTTTCCACTTGAACCCCACTCTGATCTTTAAGATCATATTTGGTTCAACACTCAATCTACTCTTTGACCGGTAGAACTGTCCAAATGATTGAGCACATAAAACAGAGATTGATGCAGGAGTATCATCTCTCAACTTGTGACTGTGACGATAGGTCATTCTTTGTAATCATCATGGCGTATCAGAGTCATTTGAGTAGGTCCAGCACTCTTCAGATTGTACATACTATAGGGCTTGTTCAGCTACTTGAGCTCAAATTAATCACCTGACAAACAAATTTGAGTCTGTCCCCCTGTTCGAGGAGCACATAGAGATGATGTCTGATTTGGAATTTGAATCACCAAACAGTGAACAAAAGAAAGCTATAAGTATCTTGTGGACTTGTTGGCTAAGACTTCGAATGTTCAATAACGGACTATAATATATATTTATCCTTATTGACTATCAGGAGACCTCCGCCACGACATCAAAGACCTCTTTCTCTGACTTGAACAATCCTGATATATCTGTGTCTGTATTACCAGGTGCACGGACACAACCAATCGAAGAGTAAATACTGTCGAAAAATGTAAAATGCAGGCGATGATCAAAAAGATCAACCCACGAGCTAAAAGCAATTATAAAAGAAACGATCCAAAATGGGAATCGGGCATATGAACATATCCGTCCGCGGAAGTACCTCAAGGCTGTAACACTACATGGACGAATCTAGGATGATGTTGGTTGACTTACTACCATCATATATCTTGGCCAAACACCTTTGTTGCTGAGAACCCTTTTATCATTCCGATCAAGGTAGAGTACAAGAGTTTTGGTGCAGTATCAATCATGTATCCTCTTTCGCGGTAACTTGATTGAGGCGTTTCAAGTTTTCTTGTTTTTATGGGATTTTCAAAAAATTCTGAGAACGTTTTCAAATACCATCCCAACACTTGCTTTTATAAAACAGTCGTATTTTCGAATTGGGGACATTAAAAAGGGGGTTTTGATTTATAGAAAAATGAAGCATATTTAACAAGAACGGATAAGTTCTTATCGCGTAAAATCATACAAAAACGTAAAACTTGAGACCCTTTATCAATGGGTCTCAAATCAATTAATTGACAACAAAAAATCTCCGTAGGAGCATAAATTTACGTAAGTTTTATGAAAACAGGATGAACATGAAGGTTTCAAAACCGTGTCCTTTCTTTTTAATGCGAAAACCCTTTTTTACAACAAAAACGTAAAAACATTTCCCACAGCAAAATTTTGAGGTGGTATATATCTTGACTTGGAACCCCTTATTATTTCGTGAGATTTTGCTTCAATTGTATCGATATGTGTTTCCTTGAGTATGAAAGGTCGCCAGTTCTCTTTATTCTTGGGAATATGGAGTTGACTTTCCAGAGTATCAAGGGGTAGACTTTATCATACGATTGTGTATGTAATCTCACAAAGAAATAGAACAGCTGATACAGATAAGTTCATCACTCGGAAAGATGACGCTACAGCTATAGGAGTCGACTTGGGTCGTTCTACGAGGCACTTGTGAGATCGGAGAGATCACTTCTGATCAAGTCAAACAGAAAGGATCATTTGGCTGAGCCAAAAGAAAGAGAGATGTGGGTCGCTAGTTGCAAAGATAGTATGTTTATTCTGCAAAAGAGTGATCGATTGTGCTACAATCATGCAAGTTTGCCACAAGCTGAAAATCTGATATGATTAATTTCATCACTCAGAGATTTGAGACCACTTCTAACAAATTGGTTAGTCTAGCACGATAGTTGTGAAAGGAGCCCAAGAATGACAATTAAAGCATGATTTGTGAATTCTCAACTGCCTTTCCCCAAAACGCGAGTTTGCAAAAAGCACACTCTAGTGATTCACTCTTGATAGATTTTTCTGGGATGATGATAAGTTCTCCAATAAGGCCAAGGTGTACGACCAGAATACCTTTTGTCTGTGTTCAGCTACGGACAACGCGAAAAGGTCAGCTTTGGTTATTTGAGAGCTTTAACGTCTTGCTGTAGATTCAATTCTCAAGAATCTGAATCCCATTTGGGAAGTTAGACTCGAATTATTAGATTCATGACGACTTTGACTGTTCTTTATATTTTGAAAATGCACAGGGCACATTTCTGATGATGTCGAAATTAATGTACGTCACCCTAAACTGTGATGGATGAAGTCTGTCCAGCCTTGTTGTTTCTTTGGGTTTTGAAAACAAATACTCGACCAGAATACCCTTTGTCTGTGTTCAGCTCTGGAAAACACGGAAAGATCAGCTTTGGTACTTCGATAATGGTCGCGTCTTACTATACACTCAATTCTCAAGATTCTGAATCGAATTTGAGAATTTGTACGTAAATTATGACATCAATAACATTTACACGACTTTGACCCTTGTTTGCATTTTAAAGATGCTGAATTCGCATTTCTAATCATGTTCAAACCAATGTATATTGCCATCAGCCGCCATGGATGAATCATGTTCAGCTTCTCCTTTGTTTGAATCTTGAAAACACATACTCAGCACTTGTTATGGGTTTTCATGCTGATCAGCTTTCCGATCAGCTTTCCCTCAGCACTGTATTGGGTTTATAAACCTCGCGCTGACCTTTGACCGATTCCAATATTTCTCTTCAACTTCCATATCGCTTCAACAACACTTCACTCACACCTACTCACTTTATCATCTTCTTCTATCTTCAACAACATATCACATCCTATACAACCTATTAGAGTCTATACAACAACCTCTTATCATTCAATCATGCCCAGATATTACTCAGATGACTATATACCAAATCCTCCTCTTACTACTATCACTGAAGAAGATACTCCACCCCCCAGCCCTATCGCTGAACTCAGTGATCGTGTCTCATTCGTACTCAGCGATTACTCCGATGACGCTTTACCGA
Organism: Melampsora americana; assembly: GCA_022264835.1. Classification (NCBI taxonomy): domain Eukaryota; kingdom Fungi; phylum Basidiomycota; class Pucciniomycetes; order Pucciniales; family Melampsoraceae; genus Melampsora; species Melampsora americana. The sequence continues at coordinate 316,307 of JAIFHY010000012.1, read as the reverse complement.
ATCCTCCTCGTACGTTGATTACTAAAATTGATACTCCACCTTCCAACCCAAGTTCTGAAGTTGATATCATGCTCCCCGATTACTCCGATGATTTACCAAATTCTCCTCTTCCTTCAGTTTCTGAAAAAGATTGTCCTTCACTCGTGCTCCCCGATTACTCCGACGAAGATTCACCAAATCCTACTCTTCCTTTAATTACTAAAGAAGATTGTCCTTCAATCGTGTACAGTGATTACTCCGACGAAGATTCACCAAATCCTCCTCTTCCTTTAATTACTACAAATCATACCCCGCCTTCCAAATCAAGTGCTGAATTCAAAACTCTATCTGCGAACTCGATTACTTCACAAGAACAATTTGAATTTCCTCCAGAGGTCCAAGATTTGAAGAAGATTGGTCGGGGTGCTTTTGGTTCAGTTTTCAAAGCCAAATATAAAGGATTAGTACGCGCCATTAAAGTCATCCGAAGATTTGATACAGAAGGCAATGATAGAACCGCCTCAATTCAAAATGAAGTTAACATCTTATATGACTTGGAGCATCCCTTTATCACTCAATCTTTCCATCACTGGTACAATTCTCAAAATCTTTACATTGTTCTTGAATTCGCTTCTCGAGGATCTCTTGATAGATTGATTAATCGAACAACCATCACCATGAAGGAAACAAGACGTATTATATTAGATCTAGGTAGTGCTCTTGATTACATTCACAATAAGAAGATCATTCATCGTGACATCAAAGCCGAGAATATACTCCTTACTTCCAACAACCAGATCAAGCTAGCTGACTTTGGCATTGCTATAAGAACTTCTGATGGATTAGCTTCTGGTAACTTTGGAACCCGACACATCAAAGCTCCCGAAATCCTCAATCGTCAATTGTACACCAAGGCTGTTGATTGGTGGGCGCTTGGTATCTTGTTCTGCGAAATGATTAAGATAGATCACCCTTTTGACTCAGGTATGTAGTTCATTATCCCGAAATATTCTTCTTATTCTTTGTATTGCTTACTAACTTGAATCTTCTTTTGTATTGTTCTGATCTCTTTGACTCAGATAATAGAGATGATAAAACTTTGGAGTATAATATCACTCATTCGGACCCCTATATGCCTCTATCTGTTTCTTACTTATGTGATGAAGTATTAGTACGGATTTTAGACAAAGATGTAACCTCAAGAGTCAAGTCTTTGAACGATCTGAATTCACTACAATTCTTTCAATGCGATGATCCCTACTAGAACTTTCAATGAATGGCTACTCAATAATTTCTATTTCTCTTCTCATATTATCTGTGGAACTCATACGACATAATTGTTATTGAATATTTATCAACTTATATATCATGATAACTGTTATTGAATACTTATTGAGTTATATATCTCCTTAATACTACTTTGAGTTCAAGATCTAACGTAATACAGATTTTTGATTGTCTTTTTGTTTTAATGAAATATCTTCAAGTGTCAACCAATCGCCTTTATGGCTGTGCCACTCTGCCATATTGCCTTTTCCACCAAATCATGCTGCCTAATGAATTCATGAAGTGGTATGGTAAGTGATCAAATCTACATTGAAGCTTCCACTTATCGATATGAAGAAAAACACTGCATAACTAACAGACGTAAAGAATTGACTATCTCCGCTGAAGAGACGATACCTTTGACGAGATTTCCAATCTGTGAGCTGTCACTTGATCTCTTTGTCTCTTGTTCAAAATGTATTCCATCAGTTCTGAAGATTACCATTTTTGTATAACAAGTCACCATGCATCAATCGTTCTTAAATCTGCCTAGTTTCAATCTTTGATGCCAGAACAATCAATATTTCTTCGAATTTCAATCGAAAATCAAATCTTCTATCCGTTCAGTCTATATGATTGGTACAAGTTATCAGCCTGACTCTTATAAGTGTGATTCTTTCTTAGATTTGCTTTTTTGAAATATCTCAATGTGATGTGGATATACATATCATCTTCTTTGAAAACATTCTAAGTCGTTGATCTCACAATCCCATATTTTTTGATCTCTTCGTTTTGACAAAGAAAAAAAATTCTTCAAGACTTACGCAAAACGTTCTTTAATGATTAATTCTCAAAGATTTTAATTTTTAAAAGCTTTTATTCATCTTATCTACTTGAATCATTAGATCTTTTCAAATTTTGAACATGTTTTCAATTTAAGCTTCGTTTGAAGTCAGATAAGCTGATCAAATCTATCATCAAATTCATTAAGAACATTCACCTGACCATCTTTTAGGAAATCCTGTTGTAACGATTCCCAACTCTCTTTCGACACACTGTCAATCAAAATGTTGGAATATCCTTCGTGACCGGACAGCGAGGGTACCAATTGAGTTTGAGGACTTATCCGGAAACCCGACCCGCCGACCGGTGTCATGTCGGGCTCGATGGCTCGGTGTGTTTGGGCACGAGGTCCAGTGAATTTATAAACAAATAATGACATTCAGCTTGATGTGAAGATATAAAGTCAAAGAAACCCATCACCTTTTCAGCAACTTCAAAAGAAAGAATTCGAAATCTCATTACCACCTTAGAAACATACGTTAAATATTTCTATTCAAAGAATCAGTCAAACGGATTCTAAGTCGAATTAACTAAAATGGTTCAAGATCTTTCAAAAACTGATGAGTTTAATATAATTAATTATTATAATCAAATCCTTTCACTTGATGAAGTAAGTGATTTAAAATTCCCTAAAGATAAAACTATACCTAATTTTCTTTTTTGGGGGGGGCGATCATCATATTGTCGATGACTAATTTTTTCAAACTTTGGTTTCGGAATTGATGATTAGAATTTAGCTGTTCCTATTGCCGCAGTACAAAGCTTAACAGAATGTATGGCACGATCTAGTGGTCAGTCTCTATGGGTTTGTCTTTTAAGTCATGTTCTTTTCTTAACGTTGAAATTCATCTCAATGAAGAAAACTGATTTGGGTTGGTTTTGCTTGATGTTCTTTTACCTTTTTCTTTAGCTTGTACTATGCAAGAATTGATTGGAATACTTTATAAGGCTATCGATCAATTAAAACAAGGAACATCAAATCTCATTTCATTGACAGCAGGATGTGAATTATTCTTAAGATTGTACGTTTTTTCAATCAGATCTTAACTTTCAAACCTCATCAGTTAATCTTCATCAATCCATTCAGTCTTACCACTCAATTCTCACCTAATGGAACGATGTCATTCGAAGATCATAAAAACTTATTGGTTCAACACACCCTCAAATTCGTTAATGAATCAAGATCGAGCCTGTGTAGAAAAAGTAGCGAACTCAGCTGCTGGATTCATTGAGGATGGTAGTACGATCATGATTCATGGATATTCTAGAGTGGTTTTACATGCAATCTTAAGAGCTTTTTCGCCTGATCAAAATCCTAGAAAAAGGTTTCAAGTTTATGTGACTGAATCTAGACCTGTAAGTTTTTTCGAGGGGTGTTCTTTCCCCCAAAAAAAACCTTCTTTGACCTCATTTGCGAAATTGAAGATTCATGAGTTTTTTTTTTCTTGGTTCGGTGATTAAATAGTCAGGATTAGGTTTAAGAACTCATGCGATTCTTACACAGTACTGGTATCTCTTGTGTTGTCCTACTTGACTCTGCTGTAAGTTCTCGACTATTTTCAACTAGATCTTTGAAAGGATCTCATTCCTCAGGCTTACAGGTAGCCTATGCTATGGGTAAAGTGGATTTAGTTATGGTGGGTGCTGAGGCCGTATTAGAAGATGGGGGGTGAGATTTTGATTTGTTCTTAATTCCGTTTAGAATGGCTCTGAAGTTGACATTTCATACGTATGTTTAGATTGATTAATTATATAGGAAGTTACCAAATGGCCATTGCAGCCAAAGCACATAACAAACCTTTCTATGCTCTCACAGAGAGGTCAGTTTCAAGATCTCTAAATCACCTTCCTGATCTCAACTCTCTAGATCCTCAAGCTAATCTTTCCATCAAATTGACTTTATTTATTTTTTCCTAGTTATAAATTCCTTCGACTCTTTCCATTATCACAATATGATGTACCCACCACACATCCCACCTTACAATTCCCACAAATCAATCAAGAAGATCATCATCATCATCATCATGGTCATGGTCATGGTCAAGTTGATAAGATTCAAATGCCCAATTCTAGATTAAGTAAAGTTTCATCTGATATGATTCCAAGATTAGAATTAGAAGAGATCGCTAAGAATAATCCGAAGCTTGGATTATACTACACCTGATTTGATTACACTTGTGATTAGTGATTCAGGTATCTTAACTCCACCTGGTGTGGCTGAATATTTACTTTCTGTTTTTGGTGGTGAATGAAGAATGAAATGAAATGTAAAGATTTGTGAATAAAAAAAGTAAAAGAGATCTAAATTGAAAAGTAAGGAGTTTTTGAAACTAAATCAGATGAATTGAATGGGAATGACAAGTGTATGGAATATGATGAATTATATTGAAAGATTCCTGATTGATGTGAGTGTTGGGATAGGGTTGAGGAATACTCTTTTCTGATACTAATGATTATGTATGTGTAGTTGAGTTTAGTTAGTGTAAGTTAAAGATGGGTTGATGGTGGAATATATCTTGTGCTGAGCTTAAGGTGAATGAATTACATTTGAGAATAGAAGATGATGGAGATAGTTTAAATCAAATGTAAGATAGATTTAACTTTTTTGATCATCTTAGTAAGAAAGAAAGCAACAGAGAAATGGGAATGAATGACGTCATTCGTGAGCTCATCTGATGAAATGGGTTAAACTTCGATCGATCGATTCATCCATCCATCCAGTTCTAAATTTCTTTCTTCTTCTTCATCTCTTACAAATCAGTTTAGATTCCTTACCTCCTCACATTCACTTCTCTCAAATGTTAAGACATCTAAAAACAATCCATCATAAGAACTTCTTAAGCCATCCTCATCCACCCAAACTACTCATCAAACCAAACTCATCAAACCAACTACAATACTTTTCTTCAATCTCCATCACTCTTGATCAAAAATCAAATCAATCTTCTTCTCCTTCTTCTTCTTCTTCTTCACTTCATTCGATTAATGAAAATGTAAAAGACATTTCAAAGACGGCTAAAGAAGAAGTAGGAAGAACGATGGAAAGTTTAATGGATTCAATGACCGGTTCATCTAAATCTAATTCTTTTCAAGAATCAAATCAAGTCTCAAATCAAAATCCAACTTCAAAATTTTCAAAAATCGAAATCATTTCAGATATGGTATTTACCTTTTTTCTTAAAAAATTCAAATTCCAAAAATAATCTCTTGATGAATTGAATCCGATTAATAGATTCTTTAAATTGATTGATCTAATTGGTTCCTCTTTTTTTCGGATATTGGATTTTTTAGAAAAGTATGGGTGGGATTTTTAATAGTGTACCAAGAGGTGCATTAATCTTTGGTAGTGCTGGTTTAATTCCTTATTTAGCTACATCTATTACCACAATTTATTTAGCTAGACAAGTTTATAAATCTGAGCATGGATCAAGTGAGTGAATTCTTTTTGTTGCTTTTTCTCATTGGATGATGGTGATGATCATCTTAAGATTTAAAAAGATTTGTATAATTCCTAATCCAAATTTGATACTTATCTCAATTCTGATGATTGGATTTCGAAAAAAAAAATCATTTTAGTTGAAAAGTTTGATTCAGAAACGGCTTTAACTTTATTATATCATAATGAAAACCTTCAAGTGGCTTATGGTGCGGTGATCTTATCATTCTTAGGTGAGTGTTTTAATTCAAATGAAAACTTTTTCCAATCCACTCGATTTCCTAACTGATTGATTTGAATTTGGAATCAGGTGCGATTCATTGGGGTATCGAATTTGCAGCTGAAGGATCAAAACCTTCAAATCAATTAGAACCCAAAGGAGTCCCACGTTATCTATTAGGAACCTTGCCAGTTTTATTAGCATGGCCCACATTGTTATTACCAGGTCAATTAGCCTTAGCATCACAATGGGCAGCTTTCACAATTGTTTGGTATACAGACATGATTGCAACAGGTAAAGGATGGACACCTAAATGGTATTCGACTTATCGATTCGGTTTAACTGCGATAGTAGGTAGTAGTATCATCATCACTTTAGCTTCTACTAATTATTGGGCAATTGATGATACTGGATATAGTTCGACCAGTCGTAAGTTACAAGTGATTAGAGAAAGAGAAAATTTTCAAAATGCAAAAGATAGACAAGATGGTGGAACGGGTGGGATTAAGATTAAAGGAGAATTAAATGAAAAGAGTCAAGTGGGTAGTATTAGTGGTGAAGATGCATTTGTGAAGCTTAAAGATTTAACAAAATCAAATGAATCCAATGAATCTAAAGATGATTAAGAATTTACAAAAAGAGCTCATCCTACTCACTATATGATTTTTAGATTGTATTCTTTCGCGAATTGAATTGTTGTCAATTAAATCATAATGTATGGTAAAACTGATTCAAATTGTCAAGTTGGTTTTGAATATGTTCTTGAGTCCCTATGATTGTTTCTTATAGTATTGCCCATTTGATAATGACCTGTAGCTTTGCATCATCCTTTTATCCGTCCTCTCTATGTAAACCCAGACGAAAACACATCTCTCATGAGTGATGATGGAGAAAAAGTGGAAGTAAGATGGAGATTGAAAAGTAAGTAGATAGAAGATTGCAACATGTGAAGGATTGGAAAGTATAGAATTGATCAGTTCAACATACTGTGAAGACCAAGCCGGTGAGCGAATCAAACTCTCAAGGTTCACTACACACATTCACTTTTGACTGATGCACCAGAGTCGGAACAGATACCGATCTGATTTTTGTACCACCAAAAGGAGAGGAAGTTTGAATTTTTCTTCAAAGTTCATCACGAATTGATTAACTATGTATGTATCTAAGTAAGTCCATTTCACCGAGACAGACGAAGGGAAAGAGTATGTGTACCACTTTAGATTATTATTTTCTTTACTACTATACTTTTCTAATTTCTATTTATGTATGTATGTACCTTTTTTCTCTCACATCTCAATGTGTTGGGATTTATAATATCTTTTCATCAATCAATCAATCTGTTATCTTCTTTCCTACCTATATTCATCACCCATACCATTTTTAAACTCATTATCTTTCTTTATTCTTTTATATGTAGGTACATTCAATCCAATCCAATGTGTTTTGATGTTCCTAGGATCAAGGATCTTGATTCAAAAAATACATTCTCTCTTTTTTTTATTTTGGAAAAAAAAAAAAATCAAGAACCCCAATCGATTTAGTGAGAACCTCATGATTGATCATCATATTTTCTTTTATACATATTTGTACTTTCTCATCTCCTTCCTTCTCCTTCCGGTCTTATCTTTTTTTTTGATCAGTTTTCGTAAGCAAGTTTCAATCAATAAACTTACTCTCATACATACATCATTTACATTTACATTTACGAAGATCATCTGTGTTTTTTGTTTTTGTTTTATCTGATTCGTGATTATTTTAAGTATAATATGGGATTCACTAACCTTGCCAAGCCATCAAATCTCATCACCTTAAGTCTTGATGAACTTACATACATACATACTTTCGGCAGTTTCTTCTGCCGATCTTATACATATTTGACTCAAGACCCAACATCAGAGACGGTGCGATAAAACTCGAAGGTAGGTCATCGATCATCGGTTTTTTAATGATCATTTATATAGAAAGAAGAGGAGAAAAAATGGAAATTGATGATGAAAATTTAAGAGATGGTAAGTTAAATGGGAAGATATATACTTATATCCATCCGAACGATTGTTTCTTTTTTCAAGTCTCATTTCATAATTTATTAAGACAAAAGAAAAAAAAACAAACTTACATTTATAAAGAGAAGAGAAGAGAGAGAGAGATGCTCTATGTGAGTGAATTTGATTTTGTAAGGATCCATCTGTTTTTTATTTCTCTAAGATTTTTTCTCCTTAAGCTTTTATCTATTACAAATAAATCATTCTCTTTTTTTGTTTGTTTGAAAATTTGATTGAAAAAACCATTCCTTCATGACCGTATACCTAGATGAGTTTTTTTCCAAAAAAAAAAAGTTTAAAAAATTGGAAAAAGTCTTGTAAAGTTTATTCAAGATTGAATAAATCAAAAGTAAGGATTCGAATTTGGTTTGATAATTTTTGTTTTTTTTTTCTCAAATCAATCTTAGAATGAAGTTTTTTTCTTTGATTTGAGGAAAAGGAAAAATGTTTGATTTGTGTACAAAGAAGTTGAACAGTGTAAAGTAAGAAAACACACACGTTCACACACACACGATTTTTGTAAATGGTACAAAGTGAATTGTTGAATGATTTATTATTTTGATAAAAATGAAAAGTAGTGGATGAAGAAGTTTGCTTATGTAAAACGGTTTAAATAAACTGTTTTTAAAGGATTTACTTAAATCAATTGAAAGACTTGTTTTTAAAATCAAATGAATTGAATCGGTTGAAATCCATTTACCTTAACATCTTCATTTTAAGTTGATTAACTTTAGAGAATCTTGATGAGGAAAACTTCCCCAAGTGAAACTTTAAGGATGATGCTTAAATTGGTGATGAGATGATTGTTTTTGTTTTTGTGTAATCCGACCGAATTGATTCATGGATCGAATGAGATGATTGGATGAGAGTGTAAGTTTTGAAAACAGATTTGAGATGATGATGATGATGATGATGATGATGATGGTAAGTAAGTTGAGTAAGTAAGATGATTTAAAGTCTACCATTTTGAGATAAATGAAAGATGTGATAGTTGAATGATGGGATGATAAGATTAGATCAACCCATCACTCTTGACTTGATCAAATCAGATCTCAGGTCGATTTGAGGGATGGATGGATTTTATCTTTTTACAGTTTTTGAATGGTTTGGGTTTTTTGCGTGAGCGTGAGAGAAGAAAGTGTTGAAAGACTGATGGATTTGGTGAATGTTCTTGAATGGTGAGCTATGTAATGATGAGTTATCCAATATTTCTCAGAACAAATCTAATGGTCAGATCATTTGTCTTAACACTTGAATCACTCATTCTATTAGATATCCTTCATCATCATCTAATCTGAATGAGTTTACTTACTTACTTACTTAATTCGATTGGGATCAGATCAAAGTGAGAGAGATGAAGGTAAGTAAGATTTGATAAAAAGCTTGGGTGGGTTTATACAACATCACTCACATAGCTTCAAGACCACCATTGTAGCATTGGTCATGCTCTCAACAACAAGATTGAGTTTCAATGATCGCATGACAATTCAAATACAACTCAAACTGATGATTTGATTGAGAAATGGCGAATGATGATAAATGATGATGATGATGATGATGAATATTTTAATCTAATCTTGAATTCTATTAACTCATCTGCTACCCTCTTTCTTTCTTTCTCTTGCTTTCTTTCTTTCTCTCTCTTTCTCTCTCTCTTTCGTTCGTTCTTTCTTTTTTTAGATTGAGTGATGAATCCAATCTTCTTCACTGTCTTATCAGAGATTTTACTTTTGAAGCAACTGTGACTATATATACCATTTCTTCATCATCTTCGACTTCATCACTTTCTTTATTTCTTTTCATCGGACTTAAAGATCTGTTACTGTTCGCCTTCCTCTTCATTCTTACAAACTTCAATTGCTTTCGATTTCTTTGAACTTCATTCTTCAATCACCATCAATTGATCCATCACTTTTCTCATTTTCGGTTCTCATCATCTCCTTTGTTTTTTACTCTTACTCCCTGGAATTCTGGAGATCAGTTTTGTTTTTGTTTAATAAGAATTTCATCAGAAGATGATCGTAAACCAATCATCTCATCCATCAACTTTACCATTTATCAAATCAATTCAACTTGATCAAGAAGTGAATCATCATCATCATCATTTTATAAATCATGATTTGAATTCAACTTCATTGGAATTTGATGATTTTGATCAATTCTTCAAATTACAAAATCATCATCATCATCAGATTCCAATTCAAAATTATCATTTCCTACAATTTTCAAAATCAAATTCAACTGATTTCATTCCAAGTGATTTGAACCATTTCTTACTTCAACAACAACAACAACAATACCCAATTCAACCATCACAGACTCATTTTCAAGAAAGCTGTCTTTCGAGTTTAAGCTCAAGTCCAAGTTCAAGAAGTTCAAATTTAACTTTCAATGAATCTGATCGACTTCATCTTTCGAATTTCAATCAATTTGAATCAAGTTTACCTCAACCTCGTAAGTTTCTACTCAAATCACTCTTTCCTTCAAATTGCATACCATTCAGTTTCACTTCACTTCAAATCAAATCAAATCCAAATCAAATCCATTGACATCTTTCATCCTTCTTTTTGCGTCCAAAAATCATATCTTTCCATTCACAGCACAACCTCTTCATCATGAATCTCAACTTGATCCAACTTCTCCTTCATCACCATCATCCAATTCTCAACTTAGACTTCAATCTATCACACCTCCCTTAGAAAACCTTTCATCTTCTTATCAGATCTCATCTTTGAATTCTAGTCCGATTTCTCATTCTTCTCTACTTCCATTTGATCAAACCCTTCATTCGGATCTCAAACCTGAGCTTGATGAGTTGAATTCAGCTTCGATGGTTCCATCATCAGATCCTAGCTTATTAACTCATGATGTGAATTTAAATTTACATTTCCATTTAAACTCATTTGATTCATTCAATCCAAATCACTTTCATCAAACTCAATCTTTTCAACTTCTCAACTCAAACTTCTCCATCCCAATTCAATCTTCTTCCATCACTTCATTCAAACCAAAACCAAAATCAAAATCAAATCAAACTCATCCTACGCTCTTAAGACAACCACCACCACCACCACCAAGAAAATCAAATCAAATCAAACCAATCCAAGCACCCGAAAAGAAATTTGGATTGTTTGATTTGTAATAAACATTTCGCACGAGCGTTTAATTTACAAACTCATATTGCCACACATAAAGGCATCAAACCGTTCAAATGTCCTTCACCGCTTTGTCAAAAATCATTTTCTCGTCGACATGATCTTTCACGTCATTTAAACTCATTACATTCGTCCTGGTTAAAATCGTTAAAATTAAATTCACATCAAATCGTTTCTAAACTTAAATTAGATGATCAAGATAAACTTTTGTTGAAAACTTGTTCGGATTTCTTTCAAATTTGATCCTTTCCTCTCTCTCCTTTCCCTTTTCTCTTTCTTTTTCTCTTCTTACTTATTTTTTTTATTGAAAATCCTTTTGGTCTGTGATCATCCTTTGAATTGATTTTTCTTTACTTCTTTATACTTCTTTTGAAAAAAATTAAATAAATAGATTGCTTCTGTTCTGTTCTATTCTATTCTATTCTATTCTTTTCTTTCTTTCTTTCTTTTTTTTTAAAAAAAAAACTGATTTTTTGTCAATCACTTGTTTCTTCAAAAAAAAAAAATTGAATTGATCAAATGTGTTTGTTAATTAAAAAATAGAATTGATGAATTTTTCTATACTTAAGTAAAATGATAAAAAAGAAAAAAACGAAAAACGAAAAACGAAAAACAAAAACAAGATGAGTTGAGAATTTTCAAAGAATGAAGTTTTTAAATGATGATGATGATGATGATGATGAAAAAATAAATAAATCTATTTAAAAGAATAATTAAAAGTTAAGAAAAAAAAGAAAAAAAAGAGGGGATGAGTTGGTTGTATGTAGAAATTTTGATCAATTGTAGTTGTTCATTTTTATGTAACATTCTTAAATCCTTTTTCCAAATTTTATCTTTTTTCTTTTCTAAAAAAAAACACACATTTCATAATTGTCATTTTCAAGTTAATTTTTGTCTTCACATTTTAAAATAAGTTTGATTGATTGGATTCTTTAGATTGAGATTTGTTTGAATGAAAATTGAGGATTTTTTTCTTTCATCAACTCTCAAACAGATCACAATGATGATGAATGAATGAATGAATGAATGAATGAATTGGGTGAACTAAGTGATCTAATAGAAAACATCACATTCTTTACATTGAATTCAGATCAAAAAAGAAATGTATTCACAAACCTGAAAAAGATGAAAGACCTTTAAATCAATTATAAGATTAGATATTGTATAAAAAGATAAAAAAAAACCATAAAGATCAAGTGAGAGAAGGAATGAGATTTAAATCAATTTCCTTCAATCAATCCATCAAATTACATATTACCAATGTAGCTTTACTCAAAACAAAACAAAACAAAGTTTTATACAACATCATATTTTACAATTTTACAAGTTCAACTCCTTCCAGAATCAATTTCATTCAAGTCTTCAGATCGATTTCATTCACATCTCTAGGAATATATATCATCTCATCGAGCTAACTCTATTTCTCAAGTAATCTACTCAACTCTCTACCGGCTATTGTCTTTGTCCCATCAGCCAAATTTGTATTGGATCTGATTTGAGTGGGTTCAACTAAACTTGAATTGATCTGATGAGAGCTTGATGAAACCATCTCCTCTTCAACAGTCGTAGCAGAAAACAAAGACAGTCGTCGTGGATCAGGATTGGTCTTTCTTAATTGATCCTTAACAATCGAATCTAATTCGATCGGAAGACTTTGACGATGTCGATGAGATGCAAAAGCTTGCTTTTGACGTTGTTCTCGAAACGTTAAATCTAAATCATCATGTGGTCGATTCGGAGTGGGTGAGAAGTAACTTCCAGGATCGGGTTGAGGATCTAAGTTTGATAAAGTTTGTGGGATTAAAAAAACAGACTTGTAACAAGCTTCGCATGCTCTGGCATATCGATCATTCACCTTCATCACTCATAATTAAAAATGTCTGTGATGATTTGTTTCAAAGATGGAGGTTAGAAAAGAAAAAGGAAGATAAAGCTTTTATGTAAGACTCGGTGAATCGGGGTTGAATTGATCAAGAAATTCCTCTCACTCACGCGTGAAGAACAAATCGAGCAAAACACACAACCACATAATCTACAATGATGTCGTCTTCTTAAAAGACTAAAACGCTCTTGACATGCCATACATCTGCTTACCTTGTTATCAGGTACCCAAACCGGTGCACTGTAATTCTGAGCCACAAAATGAAACCTTTCATCAATTGGACTTGACGGTTTAAACGAAGTTTCCGAATTCGATTGATTTCGATCCACTTCTTTCAAATTCATTTTGAATGGTCTCATTCGAAATAGATGTAAAAACACTTCGGTTCACCAGAGCTTTGATATTGAGGAGTGAAAGAACAGAAGATTTCAGATTTTGAGTGGAAGTAGATTGTAGTCTGGATTGATTCGTAAGACTTTCGAGTTTCATCCATCCTTCTTTCTATATCCTTTAGTTCATCAAACCCTTGACCTCTATTAATCGGGCTACTCAAACCAAGATCACTCCCATCGGCAGGAGCACTACTTCCAGTCCCATCACTCGAAGCAAATGATACCCAAGAAACCACTCGAAGTGGTGGGCTAGAGGTTTGGATATGTCGATTTGAAAGTCGAGGACGTCTTTGGAAATCGTTAGGTCTGTTTTCTTCCGTTATGAATAAAGTTCCTCTGTTATCCAACATGTCATTCTTGGCTTGTCGTAGAGCTTTGATCCATTCTTCCTTCAAATCATGACTTTCTGAAGAAGTGAAACGGTGGAAATTAAAGACGGAAACTGATGGATTGATTTCAATCTAAAAGAAACGGAGCTCACCAGCATATACAACAAAACTCTTAGTTGAAGACAAAATTTGAAATGCTCTGTCGGCGCCTTCTGTTCCATAACCCGTACCCACCACGTTCAAATCATTTAAATCCATCTTCAGACAAAATATCAGACGTGCCCTGTTATCTTCCACTATATCCAAAAGTACTGAATAAACTTGAAGGATGTTTATTAGAAGCAGGATGAAGTGGGTTCATAGACTGAAAAGCATTGGAAGAAGTGGATGCAGTCGATCTGATGCCGAGCCATTTGATCCAAGATTCTAATGATTCTTGACTATAGTAACTCAACAGACCAGCATAGATCAAACAATCGTTGAAAAGAAAGAACATCCGATTCCGACGATCACCCTTACGATCTAACTTTAAAAGTAATCCAACTTTGATCAATTTACGGGTCGGAGTGACTAATGAGAAATGATGACCTTCCATGGCACTTTGGATTTCTAAAATCTTCGTTCTCTCCTCTTGTTCTTTCATAGCTGTTTCTAATTTTCTAGCCACAAAGCTTAATGTTTCACTTGAGGAGATTAAATGAGGATAATCTGAGTCAAATCGTTTAGATGAATTCTTAATTAGATCTTTAATGATCAATTCATACCTCGGAACACGTTGTATGATTTCTAAAAGCATATGAGATAGACCTAATCCTTTATCAATCCCACGTTGAGTACAATCTGATAGAAGTTTAAAAAATTCAGGATTTGGACTTGATTTTTTTGAATGAAGATGTAATCTTGATTGTGAAACTGAAAAGTTAGCTGTAAAGACTGTATACAGTTTAAAAAACTCCCAGAGTGGTGATAGAGTCTTTCCAACCATAAGCTCATCAGCTGTAGCTAAAATCTTCACGTCTTGTTCAGCCATCTTTTTCCGATGCTCATCTTCTTTTCCAGGTATGAGAGGGGGTATGAAATCTAGTTCTGTATCGAATAGATTTGCCTTGATGGCAATCGCTTCAAGGATTGATAAGAATTCTCGAGCCAAAATGAAGATTGCACCAAAGTTGGAGAAAATCTCTGCAGTTGTAGAGACTGGCAAAATCTCTTTGAGTGTTCCAGAGTGACTCGGTCCAGAAGGTGCTGCTACAATCGCAGGAGTCAGACTTGGTATCCGACTGTAAGCTATGCTGTATCGAGAACTATGTGAGCTAAGAGCTGAGTCCTCTCTTCCTTGAGATTGTTGTATTGGTTTAAGGTAATTATCATTAATCTTCTGAAGAACTGAGACGTAGCGCCTCTCAGTCTCAATAAGCTCTCGTACGATCAGTCGTTTCTTTCGTACCCGTCGTATGGTGTCTTTGTAACTTTCTTGAACACATCTTGGACTTCCTATCGCTCTGATAAAGTCTTCTTCATTCCTTGGATCAATCGTTAACGATTCGTCAGTTGTAGGGGATGATGCGATACATGTTCGGGCGTCTTCTTCCTTTTTCAATCGAAAATGCGACTTAAGGTTGACATGCGCTCCTCTCGCATTAGATGGTCTCTGACGACGTGCGTTCCCACTGAATCCAATCGTCTGACTTCTCAATAGTGTCGGAGGTCTAGGACTGGGTGTTATATCCGGTTGAGTTGGATGGGAAAGAGGAAAGATTACTTCATCTTGGTCATTCCGCATAGAGGAGCTTCTGGTCTTTGGCTTGAGGGTATGAGTCGAAACAGATTTAGCGAAAGGGATCCCACCTTCCACTTCTTCTGATGTCGGATTGAAGTCAGAATTCAGATGCGATGAGTTGAACACAGTAGATTGGTACTCGGATATCGTATGGTCCATACCAAGTGGAGATTTTCCAGAGCTTGTTCGAGAACCTCGTGCCGGTCACTGAAGCCTCTGTGCTTGTAGAAAATAATTCTGTTGCTAAGCCATAGAGTGCAACGGTACTTCGTTTTAAAGTATGTCCGTAAGAAGGCTCTGATCTACCAGGGTCGATGCCGAATGCAGGAAGTGAGGTACGACGATCGAGTCCAGATCTGGACAATATCTTAGTGATAGGTTCAACGTTTTCTTTCGAATTTGAAGAACTAGTAGCAAGAGAAGTATGTCGATTAGATATTGAAGGATCAGCTTGAGTGAGTGAAGAATCATAAGGCTCTTGGCTTGTTGGAAATTCGACCAAATATTTTACGGATGATCGAGGTGATTGTACGGATTCGATAGAATTTTCGTTTCTATGATGGTAAATGTGATTTAGAAAAATGATAAGGTCAATTCTAACTTGATAAGAGAAACCCTTTAGGAGAGTTCGTACACATTGGTGATATTACTGAATTGCCTTCCACGAGTTTGTCTGCGAGGCTTTCTATCCATAATTAGTCACTTTGTGAATGCTAAGTGATCCTTTTCTTATTTTGCTTGGTTCTTGAGTGAGATGAGACAGAGAGCGAGTTAATCCTAGTCTCAATGTTTTCTGAAAGCTAGCAAAACCAAAGAAAGCTTGTCTGGAATTAGTACATAAAGACTCAGGAGTGTATGGAGAAAGTACTCGGAGTTGAAAAAGGGGAACTGAGGAGATCAAGTTGCCAAAGCTGACCGTGTCAAAGCGAGAGAAGTCGAGAGATTCTCGATGAGGTCGGATAAGCAGATCAACGTGAGGATTGTGAGATTTTGATAGAAATCCTTAAAGGCTGATGACCGGTGATTAGACAAGCAACGGTAGCCACAGATTTAATGAAAAGGAAGTAATTGACCAAGAGAAAGTCTCTTGTTGATTAAATGATGGATGGAGCAGTTTACAAAAAGCGCGTTCAACACTGAAAAGGTCTCATCATAATTCAAGGGCGACTGCTTTTGAACCAATACTCTCATCGTTCACTTTGGTCTGAACAAAGTTAAACACTTTGAGACAAAATTCTAACGCGATTTCAGTTGAGAGATAAGTGCTGCATTGATCGACGGACGACGCCCAGGTCAGGTCAATGAAAGGTACAAGCTGACTTGGCCTGCACCTGACAGTTATTTCAATATCTTCTTCGATCTCCGATGAAAACTTTCGTCCATGGACAAACATCATCGTCTTCTTCATAACAAGAAACAGATGGGATGGGTACACTCGCAATTTTCGATGATCTTGAGGCTGGTTGCAAGAATTTATTGATTCAAAGGAAACGAAGTTGAAGCTGAGAAAGTCTGATAGTGACACTCAACTAACAAAACAGTCCAATACAATTCACTTAAGTACCTAAGCGTCTTTCACGTATGTATATGGTATGAAACTTGATGGCGAGGGATGTGAAAGGTTGACCCGCATACATACAGCTTGTAAAGTTGAGATTGATGAGATCGGAGAAAATCATTCTCATCTCAACCAATCTTCATAACCAAGCCTTCGATGTCAATGATAGCTGCCAGTCTCCCTTTTGAGATACTTGATCTGATCGTCGACTTTTTAATTCGCTCTTTGCCAGAGGATGAAGAGCCCAAGAAAGCTATCAAACTTGTTATCGGTCAACTCAGGCTAGTTTGTAAGACCTGGTCCTCAGACCTCTTACATCGCCTTTATCATTCATTGTGTATCGAGGATGACCAACATTCGAATGAGATCCTATCTCATTGGAGAAAAATCAAAGCACCCTCAGACAACTTACGAAATTCCCTCGTACGCAGAAACTGTCAATTAAGCAGTTATGGGTCGGGTCACCTTCATGCACTGGCAGAGATGAGAGCTTCAGTAGCTTCGGCAACCTTGATCAATTATTACTTCTCTTTGCTAAGAGCCTTACTGAGATCGACTTGGAATTCATCGACTGCTTCGATTTTCCATCAACGACCGTCCATATTCTTGGGAAGTTGAAGTACTTCTCAAGCTTACGTATCAGTATCATCGCCGAGAGAATCATCCCTCCCGATCAGCAGCAACCCATTTGGCTAGGCTCAAAAGGCTCCAACCAACCGCAGAGCTTATTACCGGTGATGATCGCATCTCAAAACCTCAAAACCTTGGATTTTTGTCGCCTACCAGCTCTGCCCTTACCACGCGGTCCTCTGCCCGCATGTTTACCTCTCATCAGTCACTTGGAATTTGATTACATGGGTGATCAGTCTTCAGAAGCGCTAGTCAATCTGTGTTTGGCCCTCAAACCTAGTCTACGGATACTTTCTGTGCGGGGTTTTCGACAAGATATTCTTCAGCTCAAGCCAGTTTTCGAGACCGTACGAGATAATCTGGAAGGTTTGTTTATTAGTAATGAGACATTGTTGGCCGATGCCTTGGATCTCTCCTTTCCTTGTTTAAAAGTACTTAGAATCAATTATTGGGCGGAATGTATTGGTCGGTTTCTGGATCGACCAATGTTCGAGAATGTGACAACGATTGCATTATATTCTCATACAATTTGTCGTCGACGAAGGCAATTCAGGACCGATCCGTTTAGTCATATGCCCAATTTAAGGCAAATGATATTCACTCATGCGCGAGTTGGTGATGAAGCGCCATACAATTACTCGCAAGCATGTTATCGTCGTGGAATTCAAATCATACATATAAACCACGGCTCTGTTCATGAAATCATGGTAAGCTCATGAGCTTCAGTCATCCTTGTCACTCATATATTATGGCCGTGTACTGATATGATCTGATTTCTGGGGTCACCATCTAATATTCCTAGAAACTAGACGCCAGGATTGCTAACCGAGTTTGACATGATTGCTTGATCAAGGCAAGCTCCTTCGATACATAAATGTATAAAACCATTCTTTTTTTGCTTCTGGTCAACTTCTTCTGTATGGTGTTGCACTGTACCATCATATACACACTTTATCTTCAGTACAATCTATTGGGATGTTGTTTTGACACGCATTCTCTGAGTTACATACTTTTACAAGCACACAAAGCTCAAGAAAACATCTACCTATTTGACAAATACTTTTTCCATGGATTCAAAGAGGTCTCATTTTCAAGTCTGGTATGTTCAATCTTCTTCTTCTGAGATCTACCCATAGTCAAAGTATGTACTCCTACAGCCCAAGCTACAAATTCCAACTAAATGTCCCCAAGAAGTACTCGTGTTTCTCCATCAAGCCTAAATTCTTAGGAAACATCATGTCAATCTATGTACTAACATCCATTACACTCAAATTGCAATACTAAGGTCCAATAGGTAGAGTGTTTTACTACCCTCAGAATGTGGATTATCCTACACTCAATTTTAAATGTGAAATTGTTATTAAGCAATCATGTGTTTGTGAACTTTTGTTGGGTATCATTTAATCCATTTGTTCAAAATTGTACCAAACTACTGATACAATTCCAAGGCACTTATACTATGAAATATTGTGTGTTTGAGAGACTGATCTTTCATTGTGAGTCACTTTTACCTGGTGTTGAAGTTCTGAAAAGATTCTTCATTATCTTGAACCACACTCATTAATACACACCGTCCCTAATGAAGATGACATAATCACCACCATCAGCTACTGGTCACTGGTAGGTTAGAGACTACTGCCGACTTCAAGAGGTTTTCAAGGAAATTTCAAAATGTTTTCAATACAGATTTAACCCAGCTTTAGCTGAACATCACACACACCAGAAACTCACACAGTCAAGCCCTTGGGAACTGTCTGTGCTAATCTACCTGAATACTGTTATATGTTTGGATTTTTTGCGTCCTGTTATTGATTTTGCAGCTCGAAATAAGTTTTCTGTCCTCCAATAATAAATTTGGAACTCAAAATATGTTTTCTGTCCTCCAATATTGAATTCACAACTCCAAATATGTTTTCCATCCTCCAATATTCTTTTTGCAACTCAAGATATGTTTTCTGTCCTTCAATACTGGGTTTGCAACTCAAAATATGTATTCCCTCCTCCAATAGTCAATTTGAAACTTGGATTGCTTTCTGCCCTCCAAGATGGTTTGTGCAATTCAAAATATGCTCACGCAAGGCACATACATGAATTTTCACTCACCAAGCGGCCCAAAGGACAGAACAGCTCTGTGGGCATGGTCAACTTCACCTTAATACAGGTGAAGGAGCCCCTCATTGACCACAAAGTGGCCTCAAGGCAGAAAAGCCTTGCCGCCTTGGTCATCTTCCCTTTGACACACTTGAAGGACCCCCTTGTTGGACAGCAAGAGGCCCCAAGGGCACAAAAGCCCCACAGTCACAGTCCTCTTCACTTTGATACAGTTTAAGGACTCCTTGTTGGCCAGCAAGGGGCCCTGAGGAACAATAAGCCCCAGCTTCCAATTATCTTCTCACCTAACCAGCTAGCAGTATCGGCTGGTGGCCCAGGACATGTTGAGATTTGGCCTAAAATTTGCCTTATACAAGAGTAATTCAATGAAGATCCAAATTCAAATCCTTGAAGGTGGTTGCCTGTTTTGTTTTGGTCAGGAGAACTGTCCAGATTGTTGCAGGTACCATCTGAAGCTCTTTGAAATTTATCTGCAATTGCTTTGAATTTTCTCTGAATCTCCTCTGAGTTTTGGTTGAAATCTCTCTCAAATTGCTTCGAAAACTCCTTGGAATCAGAGTAGTCTCTGGCCTTCCAGTGACTAGTAGCTGGTGGTGGTGAACCACAAGATTATTGTTGAAGGAACTGGCTATATTCTTATTATGATGTTTTTGGTTTCCTATACTCTTAAGTTACTCTACTTTCTAGCCAAAACTCAAATAACAAAAAAACAAGCTGATCTTATAACATAGTGAATCCTGTATCTCCTTCTGAAGAAACATACCATATTGCACTTCCACATAACTCTTTCAGACAAAAAAATATTGCAGTTTTCAGATTGGTTATCTTAAGAATGTAAGAAGTCAAGCCAAATATCTTCACACTTTACGAAAATTATCTTATACTTGAACTAGGTCATTGGCACCCAGCTTCCACCCAGGCTAAGGCATAAAATTGTCAAGGAGAGGATTTATTACAAGGTTCAAAATCATCATTTTGAGATAAGGACTCTGGATAACTGTGAAAATTAAACCAATCAAAAACACATAAAATGATCAAGACGGGGCAATTTTTGATACAACAGAAGAAATCAATGATGAAACTGGATTGAGATGAGGGCTTAAATTGATATTTGGAACAAAGAATTGAAACGATATGAATTATTTAATTACAAATACATATTCTAGAACAAGGTATGACCAACTTTTCAAAAAAGTGTGCAATCAGGTGTGGGGTCTCACCTCAAATGGGAATGGCTTTGTTGCAATAAGATTGAAGGCATAATGGTTTATGAGTGGTAAAGTTTTTTTTATTAAACCACTTTCCTCTATCACACAAGCTGATCAACCTATCCAATTAGTCTCCTCTCTGAATTTCAATTTTGTTTGCACAATAGTAATAGCTTTATATAGGCCTATTTCATGACAATGGCAATTGGTATTCCAGAAATGATCAAAGGTATGACTACCTAGATATCTCACAAAGAACACAATACTCATACTTTGTGATAGGATAACATCTACTCCAGAAGTGTTTTATCCAGAGACTATGTGTTTTTGATATCCATGTGCTACAGCCACTGAGTGTGTTACATGCTATGGTCTATTGTGAATTCTTGAGTGTTTTTGAACAGTACCTGATAAGTGCTCAATGCACGTAAGATCACTGTCACCAACAACAACTAGTCTTGATAAAAAGACTCCTAAACTAAACATGTAGATAAGTTAGA
The DNA here is from genome assembly GCA_022264835.1 of Melampsora americana. Taxonomy (NCBI): domain Eukaryota; kingdom Fungi; phylum Basidiomycota; class Pucciniomycetes; order Pucciniales; family Melampsoraceae; genus Melampsora; species Melampsora americana. Next base: position 294,975 of record JAIFHY010000012.1, on the reverse strand, counting down.
AAATAAGATAAGTGGATCAAAAAGTAATGATGAATTTAATACCTTTAATGAGGTATAGGATCACAAGCAAGACAAGTTGAACTGGGAAGTCAGCAATCTTGATCTTGGGATAGAGGGCTTTCCTAAGATCATTTTGAGAGAAAAGGATAAAAGAAAAAAGAATTGAAATGATTTGTTAAATATAATGATAGTGAGATAGAATGAGTTAAGTAAAATATATGTACTTCTCTTTCCAAAGATGGGGAAAGAGAAGTACTTTGAGTAAAGGAGATTAATATATATATTAGCATTATTTCAATCTTGTATTTGTTTTTGATATGAGTATCTTAACAAAAATCTTCTGGTAAGTAATTCTCATTTTTGTTCTTCATTTTTCTTTTCATCTCATAGTCGATTGCACATATCTATAAATCCATCTCATAGTTGATCACACATATCAACATCTATACTGTGGGATGGTTTGTCCATAGGAATAAAGAACAGTGGTCCCACACAACCTTGAGTTGATTGCACAAAGATTGCTTGATGATGAATAACATTAAAATGCAATACATGTATATAGACCATGGGGTAATCAAGAAAAACTTTTTCCAAGTGGAGATAACCGCTGTATGGCAAGATTTGCTTGGTGGTGGATGGCCATCTTGGAATGGTCACAAGCACGGCAATCAAATGGCAAGATTGACTGGTAGCCATCAGATGAGCCATTTGATTGCCTTGGGACAATCTACACACAAGGTCCATACACTGCCAATCATGAAGGAGTTGATTGAGAGTACCTCTTTGTTCCTCCCCATAGCCACACCATCCAACCCAGTGGCTTGAGTCATAGAGGTGGAAGGGGTTTTGAAGGGCTCCCAGACCAAATAATGGATTTTAGGAGCTCTCCAGTTGTCAGCATAGGGAATTGTGGTGAGAATCACTTCTACAGAGGTAAATGCAAAGATCAAAATTTAATTTCATAGCCTGCAATTTGGCAGGTTAAGCAGACAGTCCCTTTGACTGTCTTTTGCTTGCACAAGGCGGATTGATCACTTGTCAGATTGATCAGCCACATGACCAGTTGTATTCTGGCCAAAAGTTCAGATTTTGGCCAGCTTATTACAAATTTACCCAATCATCCAAAATCCGGTCAAAAATTGAACTTTTGGCCAGCATCTGGTCAGATTGAGACACAACCTCATTTGTTGTTGTATTTTGACAGAGAATTACCTCCTGGTGTAGCTAACTCTGACCTGTGACATGTCGTGTATCTTTCACAACAGGTTACATTTCGGCCCCGTTCAGTAGCGTTTATTTTACAACAGAAAAATGTAGTATTGAAAAAAAATGCAGTATCCCAATACATTGTTTGGCACTTTTCTTGCCCATAGTATCATACTGCATTATGTCTTTCAATACCATGTAAGACCATTCTCAAAAATGATAAGATACTTCATTTTCATCCCTCACAGCAAAGTTGAACTTGTCCATTTCAAAAGTCCAACCCTACCAGTCCTAACCACAACCACCCATCTCTGTCAATTGCTCTGTTGACCACCTCCTTATCATATCAACTACTCACCTAACAACACACATTCACTGAAATTGAGTTCTTCTCTTAATTCAATCATCATTCAATACGGGCAAATCAGAAAAAGATCCCTTGACCCCACCAGATTGGACAGATGCAAAAGTCCAGTATTTCCTCAATTCACTCATTGTACAAAAACTTGAGGGAAAGAAAGCAAACTCAGGCTTCAAATGTGAGGCTTGGAACACAGTCACCAGAGATTACAACCATAAGTTCAAAACCACACTGACCAAGGACCAATTAAAGAACCATTATAATGAGGTAAGTTGATCTTTTCACCTTTCTTTGCGCATACTGATCTTGCCTGTTCACATGAGTTCAGGCCAACAGGCAATACACAATTGTCAATAATCTCCAATTGACTTCAGGTGTTGGATGGAATGAGGAAACTAGCATGATTGAGGTTGAGCCAGGGTTCAGCTGGCCAAGTTATGCTGAAGTAAGTCTCTTTCTAGTATATTTTACTGTCTGATCTCCCTTCCAATTGAACTAATATATCTTGTACAATTGGGCAAACTCAATCATTACCAGTGTATCAATGGTGCATTAGTTTACAGAGACAAATTGTTCCCCTTATATGAAACCATGAAGGAGTTAGTGGGGGATCCAAACGTGGCTGTTACTGGAATTTGCACCACTGGACCAAGTTCAAAGAAAGTTTGAGCAAAGAATGATCAACTCACTGCGGAGGAGTTGGCACTTGGCAATTCTGATGAAGAGGAACTTCAAGGAAAAGTAGATCATGTCAGAGGAGCAGAGTTGACAATTGGTGATTCCAATGAGGCAGGTCTTCCTTTATTTGACCCTCACAGCACCACACCTATTGGTAAGTAGTATAAATTTCCTCTCTGTTCATTCCCTTTCACTTATGATTTCTCACTGAAACCTTTCCAAAATATTGTTCCAATCCAGATAAAAATGAACCTTCTAGTCCTGATCCGACCTCAAATATCAAGGGTACAGCTCCCCAGCAATCAGTATTTACTCACCTCACCGCCAATGATCCACCTAGCCAAGCCAAGCCCAAGACCCACACTCATCCAGCCAGCAAAGCTATTATAGCAACCACCCTCAATAACGCCCCTGGTCCTTCCCAAAACAAGACCAACAGTGCATTGGAACGTGAGAAGGTTCACACCAAATCATCTGCTGCACACAATGCTTGTAAGGCATCCTGTGCTGAAGAGGCAGCCCAACTCAGACAAAAATGTTTAGCTTTCAAGAAATCAGCCGCTCCATCATTAAAAGAATCCAAGAAAATCTTCAATGAAGACACCACAATTCAATCTCAAGATGCCAAGAGTTGACTTACGGGCTCAAAAGTCTTGCACACTGAAGATAACTGTGCATTCTTTATCCAATTAGCAAAAGATCTATGTTCGCCTTGGATCTTAGAAGAGATTGAACTTTTGGCTCAGAATTGATTCATCAAATATGCCATCACATGTAAGAACAAGAAATAAGACATTTAAACTCTCTTCTCTCTTCTCTTTTCTCTTCTTTTTTATCCTATCCTTTCATTCTTAATCATTCATATGGTTTTGGTCAATTGGATCCATTATAAATCATTGGATTTATTAATTCATCATACTATTCACTTTACTTAACTCAACATCCTCATTCAAGTCTTTACTATTATCATCAATGATCAAATTTGTACTAAACAATCAGGTTTAACTATCTTATCAGCAATGAGTTTATTAGGATAATTTGATTTAGCAAAGATCATCAATACCTCAACTCATTCACAACAACAAGTACATCAACTCAATCTCGTCCGAAACTCATTCAACATTTGAAATTCAAATTGATCTTACTCTTTCATCAGACCTTTGAATTCTCACTTCACAAGAACCAAAACCAATGTGAACAAAACTTTTAAACACTTTTGATTCATATCTTATTCAATCTTCATCACCTCCAATATTTTAACCTACAATTCTTTCAAATCAAACTACATCCAATTCAAACTTACCTATCTACACTAATAACATCTTACTCTTCTCATCTTCATCTTATACTGCTAAAGAATATAATTCATATTGGTCTTAATAAATCAACCATTGAGTGATCTCCGAGAATCTGAAAAAATCAGAAGATTGTTAGCTATTGCTGCCAGATCAATTAAAGAACATGCTACTGTAGTTTTGAGAACCAATAGATGAAGATGAAGATCAAAGCACAGGAAACATTGTAGAATTCCTACGCTGTGGAGCGTAGGCAGAGCCATGTGACTCACAATCCTGAGGTATCCACTCATCTCATCAGAAACCTGGTGATTGTGTTGTTGAAACAGATGGATCAAGGCAGTAATAGTATTACAGGTTTTTGTACCCCTATCAGTCCAGTTAAGATTGTGTAATAAATCTCAAAAAGGGAATGATATATTGAATGTGGGATACAAAGTAGAATCCAGACACATGTCCAGACTTTTGCCCAAAGTTCTTCTGGCTGTAAGTTTGAATTCCATGCCAGGGCTTATCCAAATTTAAACTTACAAAAATCTGGGCACATGCCTGGATTCTACTTTGTATCCCATAAAAACACTACTGGGAAGTTGAAGAGCTCACAATGGCAGTAGTGTTACCAAGAGCTTGCACAATATCACATGAGGTGATAAGTAGCAGTTGCTATCACAGATGAAGGAGAAAGCTGGTTACCATCTCTAGGAAGTATCAAGAATGGAAGATGGCAAGAATTGTATGGGGTTAGTTTGAGAGGAAAGTCTACTCAGAATGACAATAAGATAACAGACAAAGAGGTAGAAGGAGTAGCAGGTATTAAAACAGAATATAGAAAGAAGATAGAATATATAATTGCAAGTATCAAGTAGTAGAAGGAAGTCCTTAACTTTTGAGTAAAATAATGATGATGTAAGATGGCAAAGGGGGGATTTTGTCAATAATGAGATTTGGGATTGTGGACTCAGATGTTACAGCAAGATATACTCTAATTGCAGATCATGTCAGGATACAACATTGGCATCACCCATGATGATCTAAGATCATCCCATCCAAACAACATATCAGAAGTCACAGAACTCTTTGCTCAGTTCACTCAATGTGACTGTGACTCACTCAGAGCAACTATTGGTATTGAATGCTCAAGATGATCTAACTCTAGTAAAGTCAATCTCAGACTCACATTTCTCTGCTGTCCAAGCTCAGAAAATACCATTTACTTGTACATTATTTTCAAAGCAACCCATGATCTCAAGAGACTTTTTCAACCGTAAAAAAATGGGAAATAATCAGCTTTCTCTCTTTTGTCAACACAAATTCCAGATTTCACAATGACTTCTTTGAGAATGAAAAGATCCAAGACCTTAGTGACACAAAGGTTCAATTTGTTTTCATTTTGATTCCAGACTTTCTCAGGATTTGACAAAGTGGGATCAGTTGGGATGATGATGCAAAGGATCTTTGTCAATGATTGCCATCTGGAATTAGTCAAGTAAGTAGCTGTGTTTTGAAATGAAGGACAGAATTCTTGAACACACTAGGAGTCAAGAACACTTAAAAGACTTTATTATTGACTGCTCACTCCTAGGTCCGATCACATCATGACAAGACTTCTATTGCCACTTTGTTCGAGTCTATCTTCCTTTCACATCATTTGACAAAAAAATGCTCTCAGTCTCGCCTTTCAATCCACATCAACAACCGTCCCGCAAGAGAATCGAGTTTGAAATTACAATAGAGTAAAAATCAATCTGCGATCAATCCATGCCCATTCATGCTCTATCCATAACTCAAACCGTCACTTAGTGATGATCATTTTGAGAAAGGAGGAGCGAGAAAGACGGAGAAAGAATGCGCTACGAGTAGGCTGCTTTGCTATCCGTGGGGTTGTTTTCATTCTTTGAACGGACTACCAATTTAACATCATCGAGCGATTGATCGGAATTCAATGAAAGATGATCTCACAAAGCAAAAAGAAATGAAGATTAAGACCACGCGAAAGTTAAAGACGTGAATCAGATCAAAATCCAAAAGGAAATGCATTCCAAAAGCCAAAAAGAGAAAAACGAAGCACAAAGAACGAAAACAAAAGAAGTTGAAATGAGTGATCAAAAAGTGAATAGATGTTAGATCCATCAGGTCATCACCACGAGCATTCGCCAAAATTAAACAAGTTCCTTCCTACGGGAAACAAGGGCGCCTCAGAGCGATGGTTTAAATACGGAGCGTTTTGAAAATCAAATTCGATTAAATCGAATTTGAAAACAAAATTCTTATAACGTCAACTTATTAGATCTCCCTCAGCGTGTGCAAGGAAAAGTGTGATAAGAAGATTGAAACCCTTCGGGTATCAAGATCTTTATCCACTTTCATCTTGAGAAGACTTTCGTCCATCAAGTTTCGCAGGTTGATGCCAAGAGGGTGAAGTTATTGCGTATGATGAATTATGACCCAAGCGAAGCGAAATCCAAAGTGGCTTTTTAAATTGATCGAGACGCTGCGCCGTAGTCACCGCTTCGACTTGCTCAAGTTGTGGTTTAGTATCTTAAGGGCTCGTTTGGTATGGCTTTTTTTAAGCTATTATTTCGAAATTTGACTTTGAAAAGCCAAATTTCGAAAAGGCTGTTTGGCAGCCGATTTTCCGCTCCTTTCATAAGCTATTATGGGTACCATAATAGCTTATTTTGTCTATTATAATAATTGACCATCTAGTCAATTATTTTCCCAATAATAGCTTTTTTCATCTTTTTTTTTCGAAAGAAATGATCGAATAAAAAGAAGTTGAATTTCGATCGGTCAACAAGCCATTTGTTTTTCATCTTCCAAACGAATTACGCCTTTTCGTCACTTTTAAGTCAACTTCTCATCAAAAGTCGACTTAACCCGAAAGTTGACTTTCCGAGCTCGGAAAGTTCGTACCTTTCAAAAGGTACGAACTTTCATAACTCGTACCAAACGAGCCCTAAGTCTCTTCACAGATTGGAGACTTAAACCCATATCAACATGAATTCTGATTAGCTCATCACCATCCCACCTCAATATCAGTCGAGCCACATTGTACAATTAATCCAAGAGGAAAGGATGTCTGCCTCCACCAGTCGTCGAGTTCAAGTACCTGGTGCAACGTAAATCATTTATCTTCTCGTTTCATCATTCAAACCAATGATCTCATAACTCATCCGAGCAGCATATACTGAGGATTCATCTCATCAAAACGATCTAATTGATCAATACTCGATAGGGTAATTTCTTATTACGTCGATGCTGATGGTCAATTTGGAAATATCAAAGTCGGATATGACGTGACTAGATTCGATGAAGCGGTTCGAGAATATCTTGTGACGAATGAATTTCGTGCCAAGAAACTTACAACTACCACACCAGTAGCTGAACTAGAAGAAAAGATGAACTCCCTTACGACTGACAATGTATCCAATGGCACCAATGGGGTTATTCAAGAACCAATCCAAATCAAGAAAGAAGACACTCAATTGATTGTAGGTTCTAGAGATAACTCTCAAGTTTTATATTTTGGTTTTAAGGATTGATTGAATTGATCACCGATTAAGATTTCGAACTGCGAAGAACTTGTTGACTCACTGGATTTCCTTTTCTCAGTGTTCTCAACTCGAAGTCACCCCCAAAGTAGCCGAAAGGGCCTTGAAAGCTTCACATGGCAATTTGGCTGAAGCTCTTCTGTACTTAATCCGCAAATGAAACTCAAACATCGATGCTTCCGTTGAAGTAAAATATAGTCGTTATCAACCCAGCAAAACTATTGAGCCACTCAACAAACATCAATGGACCATACCCAATCACGCCTTGATCATCATCATCTTGGCTTGAAGCAGCGATCTCTGTGGTATATAGTGGCTGGGCAATTGAGACACTTTGCAGGCTCAACCTCATGTTGAAGGTTAGATTCTCACCTACACAATGAGTGCTGAGTGTAAATCCCCATAACATGCTCATAAGATGATGTAACACTTTTCCTCATCTCTGTTATATAAAAACATACACATTGAAGTGTTAAAGTAAAGTCATGCAATAGTACATGAAAAATCAATAACAATTGCTCGAGTAAAAAAGATTGACAAGTTTAAAGAATGAAATCCGCACAGTAGGATGAGAGAGTGAAATTCTAGTCTTTGAGTTTTCATCTCAAATCCTCACTCTTTACCTTCTGTCTTCATAAGTCTAACATAAATTTACACAATCTCTCAACCTGTTCTAAGGTGACTGCATTATAAAGTGAAGTTCGAATTCCTCCAATCGATCTATGGTCAACTCCCCAAGAAGTGAATGAGTTTCTCAGCAATTGAACAAAAGAAGATGTATGTAGGTGAAGAGACTGACCGATGCCCTTTGATCTGTTTGATACCTTCTTGATGTGCTGCAGCGATAAACCGATCCTCGACTGAAGTGCCACCAGAACATGTGAAGACGACATTCATACGACTCCGTGCACCTGGCTCGATAGGGTTCACATAGAATCCATGACTTTCATCTATGATCTTATAGACCGCACTAGCTTTCTGGAAATTGACCTGCTCGATCATCTTCACACCCCCACGTGAGATGAGATCTTCAAACACCAAATTACAAACGTAAATTGAGAACATCGGAGGAGTGTTATAAAGCGATTGATGATCTGCGATATTTTTGTAACTTAACATAGCTGGAACTCTAAAGCCACCGAATGGGATAGCTTCATCTAAGTTGATCAATAGATCTTTTCGTACAATCACAGTGGTTAAACCAGATGGACCCATATTTTTCTGAGCACCTGCGAATACTACACCGAGTCGATCCCAAAGGGCTGGAGAGATCCGACGAGAGAGTATGTTGGAAGACATGTCGGCTACTAGTGGGACAGAGTCGTAGGAAGGAGGAAGACATGCAACATCAAAGCCTTGATTTCCAAATTCGACTCCATTGACTGTCTCATTATCACAGTAATAAACGAATGCAGGTACACGTTGAAGAGAGTTGGTCGGAAGATCAAAAGACCATTGATCAGAATTAGGAATCGATTTGAATGACTTTCCATCTGAACTAAATTTACGTGAATCGATCAGGGTATGAACCGGACAACCAAGTCGAATGGATTCTTCAGCAGCTTTTTGACTCCAATTACCTGTGATCAGATAAGCTGAAGTGATGATTTGATTTGGTAAAGTACGATGTTGAAGTCTGAATTGATTGATTAAATTTAAAACTACGCATGAGAATTGTTGTAAACCACCACCTTGCATGAATAAGATTTCGAATTGATCAGGTACTTCTAAGAGCGTACGAAGTCGATCTAAGGCAGCTTGATTGATAGCCTGAAAGTCTTTAGATCGATGTGAGAGTTCTACGAGTCCTATACCAGTTTGATTATAATCCAAAAGACCACGAGCGGCAGTTTCGAGTACGTTGGTAGGTAGTGTACATGGACCAGCTCCAAGATTGATTGTTTGAGATCGATTTGATTGACTAGTCATTTTGAATTTTAATTTGAGGGGTTTCTTTGATAAGAAGATTTGAGAAAAAGGGTGATAAAGTATCAGATCCTTCACTGGGTCTGACAAGAATCAGGATTGAGATTGTTTAAAAGAAAGTTTGAGTAAGAAAGACAGTTTCTGACTAGATTACAGTTTCTGCCTTGATCATGAATGTTTAGAAAGAAATTGTGTACAAGTTCAAAAAATGTACAATTCACAAAGACGATGAAGTGAGAGAAAAGCAAATGAGAAATAAAGACTTGAAACATTCATGATTCTCAACATCTCAGCTAAGAATTGAACAATTGAGGCTTTTCTCAAATACAAGTGCATTTGAATAGCAATCAAACTATCAATGAAGGTTAAGTCGAAATGATAGAGCAGATAATAATCTCATGAGTCATTATATCCAAGAGGATGTGGATCAGCTATTTCCTTGAAGGTAAAGCTTTTGAGATGATCAAGAAAGCATTTTGATTTGATTATTATCAATATAACAACACTCTTCCTCTCTCTCTCTCTCTGGTCTTAAGAAATCACATCCATCTTCATCCATCAACACCATCAAACAACATAATCAACTCTTTTCCACTTAGCTCAACCATCAAACAATAAAACTTTGAAGATTTGAATATTCGAAAGTTTCAATCAATGGATCACCTAACTTCTTCCGTTTCTGTTTATTCAAAGTGAGTCACTTTTTTTTTGTAACAAAACAAAATCATTTATAGATTTTCTGATTGAATCTTCATCAATTGATAGCGTTGGATCAGATAATAAAAAAAGTAATTCTACTAAACCTTTAAAATCGTATAATAAAAAATTCAAAAAATTAATCATGAATTCATTCAATTTCATTCAACTTAAAATCAATCAACAGGAAAGAGTTAAGAAGAGTGATCTTGAAGGTTTTGGAGAAAGATTTAATGAAAATCTTCAACAAATTCAATCAGAAAAAGAATCAGAGACTTACGAAGATCGAATTCGAATAAATTCAGAGGGATTCGATTCTCATTCATCTGTAAGTGAAGATTGACTATTGAAAGAGTTTCACTGAATTCAGGAAACCGAAATTCTGACCAAATGTTGAAAATTTTGTTTTTTCGAATCATGAAAATTTGTTTTGATGTAAGTAACAGTTCAGAAGATCACCCAATTATTCAATGGTTCATAATTTAATCATATCACAAAGTCAAAAAGTATTTCATTCAAATTCCAATTTAATCAAAGATCCTGAGTTATCTATCTTGGAGCTTAGAGATCATTCTATACTAAACTTCGAAATTTTGTCTTCATCTTCATCTTTGATTTCTAATTCTAGATCAAAAGTTTTGATGAATCCATTTGATAAAGATTCATCAGAGCTCGAAAACCCAATTCAAAACCTCTTAAGAAAAGATGATGATCAATTAGAGATGGTTGATCAAGATGAAAAGGATCAAAACTCAGGTTTGTTGAAAAGGAAATCAAGATCAAGTCTTCAAAATGATAAGGAAAGAATTGAAAGTGAAATCAAAGAAAGTGATTTGAATTCAAGAGAAGATCTAAGTAAGTCAAATGAAATCAAATTTAAATGTTCTAAAGATTCATCAGAAAGTTATCAAGAACCGATTTATGAAGATAAAAGTACTTGGATCTCATCTAATGTTTTGAAAGCTTTATGGAATTTATTAGAAGGTGATGAAACTTAGATAAGTAATTATCTTTTAGTTTTAACTTTCTTCAATTTTTCAATTTTCCTTTTTATTTCAATTTGTAAATAAGATACTAGATACATCAATCCATAGACAAAAAAAATAATTATATCTAACATCAATCAAACATAAAAATCACACATAGTTACTTTGGAGTCACACTTGGATTTCTGAACCTGTCATTCTTGGGTTATGATGAAATTATGATGATGTCATTCTTATGGCACATATGTTCAAGAGACCAATTTGGTATATCACCATTGATTAAAGCATGTTCAGTTGGGATTATTTTGTGCCATCATTTTTCATAATCACAGTCAAGATTTCAAAATAATCTTTGTTGAAAAAATCTTGTTTGCCAGCAATCTTGATACCAAAAAAATAATCTTGATCCCTCTCCCAAAAGGAGATTGAAAGATCCATTTGGATAATCTCAAAAAAGGAGATCATTTCTCAATAATCTTCTTTTTTCAAACTTAGCCAAAAAGGACTGTTTGAAATTCTTTGGTTGTCATAAGAACCTATCTACTACTCTTCAACATCATCTTCAACTTAAATTGTTTTCAAAAGAGTGTCTATCATAAAAGAAAAATTCTTGATTCATTTCTCTTTTCTCCATCATGGATCATTTTTTTCATCATTTTTTTCTTGTTTGACACCTTCTCTTCTTTTGCCTGCTTCTTCATTTCTTGTATCTATCAAAATGTCTTGAGTTTAAAAAGATTCAATCAAACCACAGATCAATACAGCCAAGTGGGTGTAGATTCCAAGGTTTGGTTCTGTGCTCAATGAGTTTTATAGCTAAAAAAAGACAACAGAAATGACATCACCAGTGCTCATCCTGACAAAACAGTGTGAAAGATGTGATGGATGTTAAAGAAGGTTGAGGTGAGAAAGATCAGAGGAAGGTTTACATTGAACTTTTTACCCAAATTATATTTCTCAAATGTGACCCAAAATGAGATTATTTAAAGACCTTCAACCATACCCAACATAGAGAGTAGTGAAGTTCATGTGATTTCAAAAAAATCACTTTTCTGTAATTAATGAATCTCAAGGCAAAACATAAACATCCCATGAGGAGTTTCATATGTATCACTGAATGATAGCTGTTTGGGAAACTTTTCCTGTTGATCATCAACATTGAGAAATGTGATGGTGCTTGACAGAGTGCCCTGTTTATGTATTTAAGATAGTAAAAGTCTGTATTCACCACTCATCACATCTTCCATCTGGCATAGATTGCATGTACCAAATTTCTCAGGTCAACAGAAAGTTCATTGGTCAAAATCTTATCTCCTGTATCTGGAGTCTGTAATGTTGAAGATCTTTCCATTACAATTCTGTTGGCCAGATAAATTGTATAAGTCCACTTGGATGGATAGTTACGGTCTGGTAGTTCATGAGGTGGGTGAGTGAGATGATGTTGATCTAGCAAATTTTTGTGAAGATCACATAGATTAGGAAACATCTTGGTGCTTGAAAATCACCCTCTCTAAAACTCTTAGCTTCTTTAGATTGAGATATTTCTCATGGTGTTCAGAACATCGTTTTTGAGTTCTTTATTCTAAATTTGTCTACCTTCTTTTTATGAAAAGAGTGTGTTGATGTGTGTAAAAGGAAACACACATCCTCTTTTTTTCATGAATGTTTTTCCAAAGAAAGAAAATGTATGATACAATAGAAAAGGGTGAAAACTCAATGTTTTCTTTGTTTTCATATCAAGTTGGATTTTTGAAAATTCTGACTTGATTGAATTGAGTTAAAAAAAATTCTTCAAATTTCTATATATTTGAAACCAACCTGATTTTTGTCACATTGTGAATTTCATTTTTCTTTTTTTTGGCAAGATTTCATGAAACAACAGTAAGTACCATCAAATTTTGATCTCTGTTCCTGTTGACAAATTCTTCCATCAAGTCACATATCATGGTTTTTTCTCATTGTGTGCTTATGAAGTATATCCTTCTCTGTAAAATAAGTTCATTGTGGTCTTTGGCATGTAGGACAGGGCAATTCCCCTGTGTATCAGTCATCTACATATGACTACTCTCAAATGGAAAATGCAATGAGTGAGTGAAATTGGGTTGCTTATATGATGGACCAAGGAGCTGTTGAGAACATGACAGGTGTGACCAGATTGATTGTGTGAGAAGGCCCTTTGTATAGATGAAAACCTACCTGTGATTGCCACAGTGAATTATATGCACTACGGCATTCCTGTATGTCCTTCTTGGGAGATTGACAAGTGTAATTGATTAAAATCATACCCCTCTTAATGTAGATAGTTTATTTCTTGGTGCACAGTACATCTTATCCCCTCAATCAAGAATATCAAGAAAATATAGGGATTATGTGTTCTTGATGAAGAGGCTCAAATCAGCACAGTCACCCATACAGTTTTTTGTACTGATCAGGAAGATATGAAATCTGAGCTATGTACTGATGCAACAAAGACTTCAAAGATTGGATTTCATGTGTCATTTCTAATATTCTCTTGATGATCATCATCAATTTTACTGTAGAGACAGGTTCTGGTATGAAGGATGATCAGCAAAAGAAAAAATCATTTGTCAGATATTTATCAAGGATTTCAAAGACTTTTCCCCTTTACAAACTTATACTCTTGGGTCTATCAAGTTTTTTCTTTCACAAAGTGGAGCAAAATGAGAGGACAAGGAGGCTACTTATGAGAAGGATTTGTCTTTGTTTTTGTTTGTTAAGATGGCTAACAGTGAGAGAATTTTTTTTATTGGTGAGTATGGTTTGAGAAATTGTGGCTGAGGCACAGATGAAGTTCAGTTGAATTACTTTTATAGAAAACTGGCAAAAGTGGTAAGCAACATCATCTCCCTTGTACTTATCAATATCTTACAGATCTCCACTTCAGTAAGTAGTATTCATGGGATGCTCTCAGATCTGAGACAATATGTTTGTGTTGTGTATGGATTGTAGGTTTCTTGGTGTGAGTTTAAGATCTTAAATTAAATCTTGTAGAGTATTCTTCTTTTTTTGATCTTACAACTTGATTCATTGAGTCTTTTGGCAAAAAGGAAAAAGGAAAGTTTGATGAAGTGTTTTTGGGTTAATTCATTCAAAAAAAAAGTATACCAATAGACCAAGAATCATATTTAGATTTAATGAAGTGAGATCAATTTTTTTTTTAGAAAATTTGAATCCAAAAGAGATAGTATTGTTTATTGAAGAGGCAAGATATGTTGAATGATGTAGATAGATTTAAATTGAGATTGATGTCAATTGAAAGATGTAGATCAGATGAGATCATCATCTTCATAAACTGTTCTTTCTTGACTTTGACTCCACTTCACTTCACTTGATATTGTTGCCCTCACATGATTCACTCAGACCACTACAGCCCAGCCATATCTGATGCTGTACAGTAGTTGAAGTCTACTCTGTGCTACCCCTGCGCACAGTTGGCTCCTGGCCCAATTGTGGGTGTTTTTAGAGGCTGTAGTTATACCCCGTACCTGTTCCAGTCTCTGGAGTGTCTTCTGATTTGGGAGAGTGGTTGACTGCTTTTGGGCTCCATGTGACTATGGGAAAGGGAAGGTAGCCTGGTTTTGGAGCCCGCCTCTATTTTGCCCAATTTGTACACCACGGGGCGGCTGGCAGGTGAGCATCAGGTGAAATGGTCCTCTGCCAAAAAATCCCGGGCTCTCCACCTGAGGCCACACTGATTTGATTTCAGGTGAAACTCAGGGTGGCCAACACCTGATGTGATCACGTGTCCACAAGGTGATGGCTAACCTGGTCATTAGGTGAGTAAATCAAATACAGGCAAAAAAATGTAGACCCAGTGAGACTTGAACACATGGCCTGCTGGTATGGAGCAGGGATGCAGGCAGCCACTCTAAACCACTGAGCTATATAGACCTGTACTGTGCTGGCGCTTTGACAACTATATTTTGCATCAAGCTACTTTGCACTACATCAGGCTATGCAATATGTACTCAGACACATGAAGTTGAATGAGACCTGGATGACACTACACCGATGTGCTCAGTTTTTTCATGTTGTGGCTAGGTGACCGCCTGGGTGAGGACCACGTGGCATCCCCCACGTTCCTGTCACCTAGAAATGCCCTTTTTTTCCCGGGCTCTCCACCTGAGGCCACACTGCTTTGATTTCAGGTGGGCTCAGTTCAAAGTCGCCCCGTGGTGTAGCCCGAAGCTTAAATGTTGAAGCCGGCTACAAAAAAAATTGGCGACGGGGACCGGTATTGGAGCCAAAGCCGGGGCTCAGTCATCAAACTTGGCGATAGGCCCGATTTTGGAGCGCACCACTGTGGATGGTCTTAGTGAAGTGATTGAGATCAGTTGTGGAATCTTAGCTGATGAAGAGAATGATATGGGTAGAGGAAAAAGCTTGCCATGTTTTCCCCGCCTGATTTGCACACGTTTGACAGGCAAGATTAGTGAAGCTTTTCTAGATTGCATCATGGGATATACAGTCATACCTCGGAAATCCGGTACGCTTGGTGGACGGCTTTCGTACCGGCAATCCCCGACTCCCAGCGCAGTTCACTGCGCAAAAACTGTGGCTGTGCTGGTCGCCAGCGCACTGGGAATTGGGGAAAGGTCCACTGCGCCAGCGCGCACCGCATGGGCTGGCGGATTATTTGGCCACTGGGTGAAATCGCAGTGCAGCCCTGCACAGTGTGCGCAGGCTGCGCGGCCCTGCGCCAAAAAAAAGCCCTGCGTTGAAGCCCGGCCGGGAATCGGATCTCTACACAAGCAAAGGGGGCCTTCACCTTGGATTCAGATGTGACATCACCCAACCGTATGACCACGATGCCGAAGAAACCCCTCGAAATTAACATCACCATCTCCCAACCGTATGACCTCGATTCCGAACGAACCCCTCGATCTCGAACCAACATGGACTTACGGATTCAACTTCAGGTTTCCTCGAATTTAACTCGCCAACTATTTATTTGTTTGCTTCACAAATTCTTCCATAATTTTTTCTTCAATCGATCAAACTGTTTTTTCTTTAATCGATCAAAGTATCAATCAAAGTATCACGTAATCTATTCCATCAAGGACACTACAATGAAAAAAACAACCAAATCCAACCGAAACTCCCGGTCTTCGGCTTTTCAAAAAAAAACTCAGTCATCTACATCAAATAACGAAGCTTTGGTACCACCTCAAGTCACTCCTCCCACAATCAACTTAGAAGATGATGAAGATGCCGGCAAAGCAGATGATCCAAACTTTGTCACCGACAATGAAGGAAGCAATGAAGAAAATGATAAGACAAACGATGTCTCATTCAAAAGCAAAGCCTCCCCTACCAATGGTAAGCGGAATCGAAAAACACCGGCGAAGAAATCCAAGGCGAAGCGCAAGAAACAGGTACGTGTCTCTCCCTACAAAATTCACAATGTTTTTTTTTCTCATTCTGAATTTCTTCTCTATTCCTGTATTGGTCGTATCGGTCTAATAAGTCAAAGAAGTACAAACTTCCTGCAAACATCAATCCCGATGAAGATTCCGATATTGAAGAAGTACCCCGACCTGTATCCGATGCCCAAACTGAGGCAGAAACACTGGATCCCGTGCCAGACTACTTTTCGGCGGATGTAGTCTTAGGGAGCAGTCAGGTAAGTTTATTTGTCTGATTCATCACTACCTCTTCTAGAATCGAGCTGATTCAATATTGCTAATACACAGAAAGAAAACGAAAAGCCCATGTATCGCAAGTGTAAATGGTGCCCGAAGGAATACAAGATTGGTATAAAGGGCAACTGGAATCTCAAAGGTCACCGAGATGGCGATGTTGGTCGGTCCGAATGCGAAAATCGTCACGAGGCTATCGCTGCCGGAGCCAAACTTCCTCCAACTTGGAAGACGAAGCAAGCCACAAAAGATGCCGAGCAAGAAGCCAAGAAATATCAACATGAGAAAGCTTCTCTCGAAGCTTTCTTGAACGTGCCCAAATTTTCGGTAGGACTTTTCAACATGATTTTAGTGCTATGGCTCTTACGGAACAGTATTCCATGGCTACGTATGGAGGACCCTTATCTACAAGCAGCTTTCGCTCTTTGTAATTCCAACGCGACTCTATGGTCGGCATCTTGGTCGGCTCGGCGGGCAATGCAGTATTTTGAAGAGTTCCGAACCAAGCTGGTTCGGACTCTCAAGGTAAGTTTTTCCTTGTTGATCATTATTTACATAAACAATGTACTAAATATAAATTATTCCTTCTGCATTGATAGGTTCTCAATTCAAAGGTTTGTGTCATACACGATGTATGGACCACAAAAGGAGGCAAACGAGCCTTCATCGGAGTGGCGGTATCTTATATCGACGACGGCTGGCAGTTTCATGTCACCCATCTGACATTGAAGCTGATTGCATGGAATCATTACGGTGCATTGCTGGCTCGGCCTGTGGGAAAATTCCTCATTCGACATGGTCTCCATAAAAAGATAGGTCCCTTCTTACCGACTCTTTTTTTTCTCTTGGTTGCATATAATTATTATACTAATATATACTAATATCCATTTCATCCTCATGATACATGGTAGCGCAGACAACAGACTCAGGCTCCAGCAACCCAATCTTGGCAAAGGAGCTTGAGATTATGTTCATGAGATGCGACGACCCCATCTTCTGGGACTCATCACGCAATCAAATTCGATGCTACTGTCACAAGCTAGCTTTGACAGTCAAAGCCGGCCTTGAGGTGATTGGATTAGGTGATAATGGCCGAACAAAACCAACCATACCTTCCGGAAAAAGGCTACGACTTCTCCTTCCTGATGATCATCTCCCTGCACCAAGAATTGTAATGGCTGATGGTACCATTGTTGATGAAGATGGTGACTTAGCAGCTGATCAAGATAGTGATGACGAAGAGGATGCCCGTACAGATTCAGGTAAGGATGTAGAGGCCAGTGACGACTCCGAGGATGAAGATGAAGCACCCGACTACCGGGAACAGCAGCCAGATGCCGCTCTCTTACCCCGAGCAGTTACTAAGGTGAGCAATTGTGCTTCCATCACTTAGTTGAAATAAATACATTAACTATTTTGTTTTAAAGGTACGAAGAATCAACAAATTGATCACTTCTAGTGCAGGACGACTCAATCACTTCAAGATGTGTGCTTCTCAGCTTGGATTTGTGGGTGGAGGACTAATTGGAGCGCATGGTCAGAGATGGAATATATGGTTTGATGCGCAAACACGCTTGTGCAAAGCTAAATCAGTAAGTGATCAAGTCTCTTGCTTTTTCATGGCACATATTTATAATCTTTCATTGCGTAGGTAATCAATTTCATGATTAACGACGACCAAGAAGGTTTCTACGAAGGTATAACAATAAGTCCTGAGGAATGGAAAGCTATTGAAGCTTTGAACGACGTTTTGGGTGTAAGTGTCTTTCAATTTTACTCTCACAATCTCCTTTTTTGACTATATATATATGTTCTTTATTGAATTTTAATTTATTTCACAGTATTTTCTGCAATCCTCAAAGAAGATGGAGTGTGATGGCCCCACGGGAGCTTCCATTCTGTTCCAGTATTCGGGATTGATATCAGTACTTGTCAACATCAAAAAGAAGACACCTCATCAAGGATTATCGGACATGCTCAACGGCATGATCAACCAGCTCCGCGATTATCAGACAGAGGCCCTTCACTGTGATCCACTTGTGATGGCCACCGTTCTCAATCCGAGACTTCGACTCGAGTACTTCAAGAGCAAGTATCCTGATTATGCTGTTCGCACCGAGGAACTCTTTCGCGAAACTTTTTGCCAGTATGAGCAAAATGATGCTCACTTTGCAAAGAACCCTACACCTGAGGGCAATAATGAAGACAATCACCCATTCGATCCACTGGATGAAACCAATATTTTCGCCTCTTCTGCTACTCATGTTCTGACAAGTGACGAAGAAATTGATCAGTACTTTTCAGGAATGCATCCATGCGAACGTGACACTGATATATTGAAATGGTGGAAGGTACGTACAATCATTTCTTCTATTGAATATATTCTCTTTAGTTTTCATTAGTTGCTTTTCTGAGCTTGCTTTATTCTTTATCTATGCAGCTCAATCAAAAGCGATTTCCAAAGATCGCCAAATTGGCTCGCGACTTCTTGGCTTGCGTGGGCTCTTCTTGCGCAGTTGAAAGGACTTTTTCAACTGCAGCAATTGTGTGTTCAAATCGACGAGGTGGTCTGAAATCAAGATCAATTGAACGCGCAGTTGGTGTCTGTCAATGGCTCAAGCAAAAGTTTGTACCAGATGGAGATCTTGGAAAGGCGGTGGCTGCTGTAGACCAGCTTGTTGCTGGTTTGGCCAAGAAGAAAAAAGTGGCGGACGTGTAGTTACAAGTATTCTCTCTCAGATTTTTTTTCTTTTTTTGTCTGTTTGATCTCATTCTCTTTCTTGTAATCACTTTTTGTTTTTTTTTTCTTTTTTTTCTGTTTGATCTCATTCTCTTTCTTTCTTGTAATCACTTCTCATTTATATTTCTCCATCTTTGTGTGCTCTCTCTCGTGTGGCTCAGGCTAGTTTTTGCCAACTTTTTGAAATATTGTTTTTGCGCAGTTTTTGAGCCCCTGCACTGCGCTGCACGGCGCTTGTGTCAGCGCATGGGTTTTCCCAAAGTTTGCCCACTGCGCTGTGTAACCAGCGCTGCACAGTGCTCACTGTGCCTTGTGCCCGCACAGTGCAGACTGCACCTAAAATGCGCTGCACTGTACTGGGGTCAGACATTGGTACCGGGTAGCAGAGGTGACCGGATTCTAGAAAATAAAAAAATAAAAATAAAAAATAAAAAAAATGCTGAGCCAGAAATTAGGAGGGGAGAACGGACTATGTCACTCAATTCTCAGGTCTGTCTGAGCATGAAGGCCAATTGGACAATCAAAGACCCATTGTCAAAGATGTCCTATTGGCTTGTTTTAGATATGACTACACTCACAATCAAACAAAGTCGTTTGATATTGTATTTTCCAATCCGAACACTTTTTTCTCACCTCACAATCAAAAATAAAGGTGATCGAGTGACGAAAATCAAATTGAGCGCGAGGAAAACACTGTTCAAACAGCTTTGAGCTTATTTTTGCTCCAAAATCTTAGGGCTCGTTCGGCTGTGGTTTAATGCATTAAGGTACATTAATCCGTCGTACATTATATCGTTGTAAAATGCGTTAAACGCATTATTCGCTCGTTTTCACATTTTCGTATTTAATGTACCTGAAAATGTGAAAAGTGTTTGGCGATGAATTCGATTAAAATTCATCGAATGCAATTGATTTTGACCCAAAGAGATCGTTCACAAAAAAGGTGGTTTATCAACTTCTACCATGAGAGTTTTAAAAAACATTGCATCATCAGATTGTACTTGGACTGCACTTGAGACAGATGAATATTTACAAATTGATGAATGTCTCTCTAGACTTTCTGATTTGTTTGGAGAAGTGAAGAAATCAATTACAGAGGCCATCTCTTCAATTCATTCTAAACCTGAGACAATGATGGCCTTGGGAGGATTATTGTGGTATCTTGGGCAACTTAACTTGGATAGAGAGTTGCTCAGTTGTGATGATGTGTTGGTGATCAGCGCACAGTGATCTCCATTACAAAGTGCTAGTATTGAAATGCAATTAGACTCTGTGACCTAAAAAAAAGACAAGTCCGATGAAATCGGAAGGACCGATGAAGGATGGAAAGGGATTTAATGGGTTAATGCACCATTTCAGCAAAATAATCGACTGTAGAGTCGATTATTTTTAAGTACCTTTTTGGTGCATTTTCGGCAGTTTAAGCCGATTAAAATTTTGCATTAAAACTCCGCCGAACACCTTTTTTTTTAATGCACATTAAATTAAAAATTTAATCCAAATTTCGGATTAAGGTACATTATAATGCACCAGCCGAACGAGGCCTTAGCCTTGTAGCTAAACCCACCTATAAAATCCACCTCTGAAATTCGATTTCTTTGTTTTTGAGCACCGGATACCAGAATATGGAGGTTACCGGATATCTGGCTGGGAACCACCTCGGTGGATCAAGATCCAACCAGATTTTGGAGGGTACCGGATATCCGAGGACCGGATTTCCGAGGTACGACTGTACTCTCATTGGGGTTCAGTTGACCAAATCAAAGTTTGGATTGGATGGGGTTGAATAAGACAAGCACCGCCAGAACAATCAACCAACACTTTAAGGAGAAGAGATTGATTGATTGAGCATTCTTAAAATAAAATGAATTATTTAAATAAATTGCATCAAGCACTTTTATCGATTCATTCAAACCAACCCATCCTGATCAGTGATAGGATTCATGAAGACTATCAAAAAACAAAAAACCAATCTATCCACACTTCAACTTCATCCATCAATCCAACTACCAAACGATCCATCAAAACTAAAAGAGCAAGTGTAGCTATCAGTTTAGTCTTTCATCATCATCATTCCAATTCGATTCAATTCAATCATTCTCTAATACAACTCTTTAATTTTTAGTTATTCGATTAAAACCATCTCACTTCACTTCGACTACTACTACTACTTTATCATCATCTTCAACTTCTTCTTCTTCTTCTTCTTCTTCAATCAATTCAGATTCAAATTCAAATTCAAATTCAAATTTAACCAATCCAATTCATCCATCCAATTCAAAATCAAAATCAACTTCAACTTCAAAATCAAAATCAACTTTCAAGTCAACTTTAAATGAATTCTTTTCAAACCCATCCCTTCAATCTTCCAGCATTGAAATCTTATTTATCAAACGTTCCAACCGATCAAACGATAGATGGTCATCACACTTAGCTTTTCCAGGTGGACGAATGGAACCGGAAGATGAAGATGGTGAATTTTGTGCATTGAGAGAAACGTTTGAAGAGATTGGAATCGATTTGGCGGAAGAGGAGTATCTTTTGATCGGTCAATTAGATGATCGGGAGATCACCACCGCTTTAGGTAAACGATTATTAATGATCTTAAGTAGTTTTGTTTATCTTTATTTAAAACCAAGTGATGAAACGGATCAAGTACCTAAATTAGAAATCGATTCAAACGAAGTCGCAGCTGCTTATTGGATCTCGATTGATCAATTATTAGGTCCTCAAGTTCGTTGGGGTGAAGTGAAGATTGAGATCTCATCTAGAATCTTACCCACTCAACATTCCATGATGATGAAAAACCTATTAAGTTTCTTATTAGGTCATATGAAATTTCCTTCAATCTTACTAAAAGATAATCCTTCGGTACTAGCTCCTTCAAGCTCAACTTTTAAACGTGAGGATGAAAATTTAAAAAAATCAAACCAAGATCTTGACCTTTGGGGTATCACCCTTGGTATCACCTTGTAATGTTCAATTTGATACTTTTTCAAAACAAAAAAAACAAGAAATTTGTCTATCATCACTGATCATAGAATGAGGTTTGATTTTGATTTTCAATAGGGATTTGATGACCTTCATTGCTGATCCTCAGTTTGCATCAACTGGACGACATCTTCAAAGACCTGCTCTAGATCATAGATCACCTCTCCTTTCATCCACTCCAATCTTAACTCCAACTCAATCACCACTCTTCAGATCACCTTCAATCCCTCGTCTTGATCATCTCAACGCACCACCCGATGAAATCACCCTCACTACACCTAGTCTCACTAGTATCTTTCCTAAATTCAATCACCCAGATGTGAATGGATTGATTTGGATCTTGGGTGGAAGATATCGTAGTGTACTTCGTAGATGGCAACCCACTCATCAACGTTACCATTCACGTTCACGTTCTACCCTTGCACTCACTACGTTTTATACAGCTGTACGTAAAGCCTTGATGATGGCAGTGATCTTAAGATTGATCAGTTTGATTGGATTCTTGGTCTTCTTATTTCATCGATTTTCAAAATCACGTGATCGGATTTGGATTTTATTTTTACGTTTGGTTAAGTTGGTTAAACGAATCATTTGATGAATTAAGTTTGGAGTTGATTGTATTGAGATTGAAGTTCAAAAGTTTGATAAGAATGAGTTTGTATATTTGATTAGTTTCTTTAAGTTCTTCAAAATCAAGATCCTGGATTCATAATATAAATCACAAACCAATCTTGTTTGAATTGAAGATATTTTGATTAAGAATTTACAACTTACCATTGAAAGTTTAGGTTTTGATCATCTTACATCAAAAAGATCAAAAGATATTGATTCATAAATGTTTACGTGCACTTGCTTTAAGTTTGGTATCAAATTGATTTGAATGAATTCTTGAATTTGGTTTATAAAAAGGAGATAAACGAATCTGAGAAGAAAGAAACAGAAGAAAAGAATGAGGATCAGAGAGAAGATTTGAATGAGAATGATGAAAAGATGAATGGAACTTGAAATTAGAAAAAATCAAGCTTAACATTAACGATCAATTCCCAAACTTCTAAAAAGAAATGACGAATCCCATCCTCATTTTTGATTTCATGTAATAAGATTAATCTAATTCCTGTAGAAAGATAAATACAAAAAATTAATTTGAATCTAACTCAAATTTGAGTGTGTGTGTGTGTTTTATTTTTTGTTATTTTCTTTTTCATATGAAATGATTTAAAGTTAACTTACCACCTGCTGGAACTAAAGCAGAAATAGACCATTGATGAAATTGATCTAAATTCTTGAAATACCTATTTTAGAAAAAAAAAAAATTTAAACCGAACCCATCATCAAAATCAATCAAACTCAATTAAATTTAAACCAATCTGAAATTTTTTTGGAAAAATGAAGAGAAGAGAAGTGAGAGTTTGAAAAAAAAAGAGATGATCACATGGATTTAGAATTCCAAATTAAATGATTTAAATCATCTAAAGATGCATTGACGATTAATTCTAAAACATCACGAGATTGATTTGAATTTTTGGTGGGATAAGTTAATGGATCGGATTCGATTGAAGTGGAAGTGGAAGTGTTGGTGTTGGTGTTCGTGTTGGTGGATGTAGAATTGAAAGTTTCAAAGAGTGAAAAGATTAAATGGTTTTTTAATTTAGAGGGTGGTACTGAAGATGAAATTGAAGTTTTACTGGTGATTAAATCGATTTGATAAATTGGCTTTTATATCAATTTAAAAATCATCAAAAGTAGAATTGTTTCGATTTGTTTTGGGGCGGGAGGAGAATTAGTTTTTCGGTCTTGATTTTCTTGGTTTTTCTTTTTTTTTGGTGGGAAGTTGATTAGAAAGAGAAAGTGGTTTGGTTTACTTTATCATTTGATCCTACAATCACCTATACAATAGTATTTTAAAGTATTAAAGTATTAGTATGATTGATTGATTGTTTTTTGGTTAGGTGATGAACAATGAAATCTAAAGAAAGAAACTTAACGAAATAGTATGACATCTTTCATCCAAGATCGATCGAATCAGCTGCTTGTCAAGTTGAATGCTTTGCTTCTTTTGGATTTGATTAAATTCAATTCAAATTCAAAACCATCTCGGATTCGGTCTGAGTCCGAGTCAGAGTACCGCGACGGTTGAGAATCTATGAGTGATCAAATCGAGAATGATTAAAACCAATCTATTCTCATTTGGAAACTCTGATCAAACCATTCTCCAAAACAATATATAATCGCCATCAACACAAAATAACTATTGAGATACAAGCCACGGACTCAACAGGCCATCTTTCAAATCCATCAATCTTCTTTCGTGATTCATGATATCTAAAGGTTAAAATTGGGCACCTTTCGATGGTGATCAACACCTTTCGATGGGAAGGCGTCTCTTTCGAAGGTATTCGGGAAGAGGACTTGCCAGGCAAATGAGAGACTCATAGCGAGAGTCAGTTTCGATCCGACGACCTCTGGGTACAGCTCTCCTTCAACCAACACATGTTTGA
The DNA here is from genome assembly GCA_022264835.1 of Melampsora americana. Classification (NCBI taxonomy): domain Eukaryota; kingdom Fungi; phylum Basidiomycota; class Pucciniomycetes; order Pucciniales; family Melampsoraceae; genus Melampsora; species Melampsora americana. The sequence goes on along the minus strand of JAIFHY010000012.1, from coordinate 270,387 downwards.
TTCAATGATATATGAGCCCAGCGCGCTACCAGCTGCGCCATCTCGCTGATGAATTGAATGATTCAAATCTGAATGGGATTTGAAATGAGTTTAATCTTAAAAAATCTTTCTTGTTAAGTTAAAGTTCGTTTGATTTGATGAAGAGAATAAAATCATTTTATAAAGAACTTTAGTAGATAGATACTGATCTTTGGATGAGAATTAAATTCTTATAGTTTTTGAAAGATTGATTCTTTGAAAAAGGATAAAAGAAAAGCCGAATTTTATTTTTTAATCAAATTGAAAAAAAGTTAAGTTGTAATTACAGCAAATTGGGGGAAACGCTTGAGATAAAATTCCCGGTTGATTTGATCAAGTATTGTGAGTAGAATTGGTTAAGCTCTCTCAAGCTTTTCTGGATTAGATATCATTTTTGAATTTTATCTCAGTTTAATGGTGTATGATCTTTTGAATTTAAACTTTTCTTCACAATGATCAAAGATCAATGAGAATTTATTTATTTTATTTGAAATGGAGGTCAAAGGGAATGATGGAGATGAGATGAATGACAATGAAATACAAAACTTAGTTCAATCAAAGAAGATAAATATTTTAAAGATTGAAAGTTTGGTATTTGTTTCTTTTTGCTTACAAGAAAAAGAAAATGAATAAAGTTTTGGATGAAAGAAGAATACAATTGATGTTTTTCAAGATATGAAATGATAGAAGTGTAATTGTAGATACAAACAAAAATTGTATGATCAAGGACTATCAACGTTTTCTTTATCAAAACTTTCCAAAGCGCAATATTCCACAGAAGATTGATCAATGATTGAATGTTTTGAATCAAACAGACTTATAAGGAAGTTAACAAAAAAGTAAATGATAGCTGAAATCGAAATTTGAATTAAAGCATAAGTAGGATGATCGATCTGTTTAACTAAGATTACTCTAAGTTGTTGATCAGTAGCAGATAAAAACATGACACCTGAAACCGTTAAAAGGAATGGAGTCAAATGAATCCTAGAAGAAATCTTATGATGATGATCAGAAAGATAAACATCAGATAATTTACTAAGTCCAGCTGCCATGAGTGTATAACCAAAGACATTATGAACCAGATCGGAATAAGGTGATGATTGTTCATGTGAACTTAGTGTCCAACCTGTGACAATGATAATAAATGCTGGGATGATTGAACGTCGTTTACCTCTCGAAAGGTAAATTCCAAGAGATCCTGTGATGACCCAAAAGATACCAAGAACTGTATTCTGAGTATCCCGATGTGACCAAATCGATCCACCTGAGAAAAATACACCATGTTCACTTTTGATTTTTTGTTTTTCAAAAATTCAAACCTTCAGTTAATGATTAATATGATAAAAGAGGATGATTAGGAAAGAGCACATACGTGAAAGTTTTAATAAAACCCCAAGATGTGAATACACATGAATCCAAGAATTCTTGACTGAATCCACGATGTGAGAGCCATGGTTGACCAAAATGAATCATTAAAAGTAAAAAGATTCCATGAAAGATAAATGCAGATCCAACCTAATCATATAATGTTTTATCAAGTAAAAGAAACTTATGAGTATGTATGACCAAAAACCTTTTTTGAAAAAAAAAATCAGGTAAAGAAACTTGAAACTTACAATCATATGAGATAGACATTGACCAGTATGACTACCAAAGCAAATTCGAAGTCCAGTGATCTGTTATCACATCAAAATTTATGTCAGACTGATAGAACCCGTTTTGATGAGCATTGAAGAGGAAAAAAAATCAATAAAAAAGAATAACTTACTCCACCTAGTACAAGTTGAGTCCAACTGATGATTGGAAAAGAACAACCAAGATAAAAATGAAATCTTTGAAGAAGATCACGAAATTTAGAATTTTGAAAGATATGTAATTTGAGAAAGATCCCAAGACCGAATTGAAAGAAAAAGTAACAGATGAGAATAAATCCAAAAACAGAATGAGCATGAGAAGGATGAGGTGGTTTTCCAAGATGAGAATATGAAGGTAAAAGGAAACCGGGTATGGTGAAAAGTGTACCGAGAATTTGACAAGGAACATGATAACGAGATTTTTTCAATCCTAAGACTAATCCAAGTGGAAAGATGAAGGCCCAAGTGATGGATTGAAGGACTACGTGCATTCGAAGACTGAGAGACATTGACTGAAGAGATACGTCAGATTAGTAAACCCATATACTAGTCGCAGAGGTGAGCTTAAAGCTTGCTTCGTAAGTCAAAAAGTAAGACTAACCTTGTCATTTACAACGTTCATTGGGTCTTCATAGGTGAAATCATCGTCATGGTCAGACCCATGGGCAACAGTGAAGGAAAGCCAGCTTGCAATGAAAAGTAATTGCCATCTGAAGACATGACCCCACGGGATTGATTTTGAGACCATTGAGTGAATCGATAGGTTTTTTGATGATGAATTTGGAGATACTGGCTCGCTTGAGATGAACTGGGAGTGATCAGAGGAAGTATAGGCAGCGGGGTCAAAAGAAATCTAACTCGAAGCACTTTTATACATTTGATCATATTGCAAATTATAGCGCGTGAGAACTCTCATTCAATTGAGCAGTGCATTGATGTCATCTGCGTATCCTGAGCTAAGCGTATCCTGGACCGCAGTGAGCCATTAGGAGCCATCTACCTCTAGCATTGCACATCCTCTTAGCCTCACATCCGGTGTGTTGAAGTTGACTTAGGTGTGTTGAGGTTGTGGACTACTGAGTTTCGCTGTGGTAGCGATCAAGTCAAGCTGATATCACTAAGTAGGACAATTTGCTTTACAGTGAGTCTATAAAGATCTATAACTCAGCTGGGTCTCGAGTCGCTGGAGGTTTTCATTGGTGTCAGAGGACGCTTTCTGAGCTGGTCAGTATATATTTGATTGGAGCTAGCGTCGCAGGTAGGGCACAACTCCACTAGCACAAGCAGAGGCTCAAAAGTGTTTACTTATTTTGCTTTGATAGCTGATCTACGTTGGATCCAAAGTTTGAAAACATCTCCAAGCTTTACAAAAATACACTTGCTATGACTGATAAGCAAAAGAAAGAAATGTTACCAACACAAACGAACCGTTACCTTCTCGCGAGTAACTCGATGAAGAGGATACCCATCAAGAACGGCAGATACGGTGGTATGAAATTCAATCTGAACCCTCTTGCTTCAGTTGATAATGAAACTACTGATGATCCCAAGTTGACGTGACTTTTGAATTTTGAGAATCAAGTACGATTTCTAACAAAGCGACGATCTTGGTTCAAGAGGGTTGTGATTGAGAGTCTATTCAAAGTTGAGGCGAAAAGATGAAGCTTTTATAGGCAATAGCTTTTGGTCAGAAACTATATTATCACTACCAGAACCCTAACCCAACCAAGTACGTCACGATGTGAAAGTTCAGAGCATTTTGGGAAACGCAAAATTCATACCAAATCCTGGGAGCATCGGACTTTCGTATGTCTTGTGATAATTATCACATGATAATTATCACAAACTCTTACAGGTTTTACTATAGACATACCACGCTATATGCATTAGCCGTGTATTCCGTGATACCCGTCGGGCCTTGCTGCGCACAGGGCTTGTCGGTTCTTTTTTTATTCGACATCAAGACCTCCGCCAAACCATACTCCTCCTTTCTCCTCAATCCTCATCCACGCGTCTTTTTTTTTACCCTCATTCCTTCGCACGACCACCACCTTTGGATGAAACACGAGCAAATTTTTTCATCAGATTTTTTTTTTCATTACTTACCTTCAACAAAATCCACGATCATGTCCGCTTTCGCAACTTCCACCATCCCAATCGCAACATGGCCGGCGAACCTTACATCGGTCGCAAATACCGACGCATCCCCCACCACCCCACCTTACCAATGCCGTACCCAGGTGCCAAGGTTGGTCTGGCCTGTCCAAACTGTCCCAGGAACGACCGGTCTCTAGTCTATGTTCACGGTGGCCTGGATACCATCAAAGTGAAGGTACGTGCAGTTTGCCTTTCACCTCATTTCATTCTCCACTGAACTGACATGTCTCACCGTTTACGGCCGAACCCAGTGCGACACGATTGATAAGCATTACTACCAAACCTTCAAACTCAATCAATTGAGGCACGAGATTGCCATGATCAACGCCGGCGCCATTTATCCCATCGCCTTTGATGCTTCTGCGCATGGACCTCCGGTCAACATTCACGGGGAAGTACTACCCCCTCAACCCACGCCAGACAACACTACCACCAAAGCCAAACGCCCCCCGCCTTCTATCCAGTGTGCTCGGCCAACTCACGGCCCAACTGCAGCCAAGCATAGAGTTCATGGTAATCTTGGTTGTACCTCCCATTATTGCAAAGCCGTAAGTCCCTTTGTTTTATGAGATCCTTGCACTCAACTGACATAGTGCCTTCAGTGTTGCGCTGCGTTTGGATTACCAGGTGGTTGCTACAAACATCGGCCTAAGGGACCAAACCGGCCTCAGCCTCCTGCCGCATCAAACACATCAAGCACACCGCCGGTCGCTCACCTGCAACCTCCTGGCGCATCAAATATCCCGGCAGTCGCTCCTCAACCTCCTGCCGCAACAAGCACGCCCACGTTTGCTCCCCCTCGACCTCCTGTCACCTTGCCCCAGCCAAAACGAGCACGAGGAATCCCCCCACCTCAATGCTCACAGAGTGTCCGCCGTGTCGGACGCATTCTTCCCGAAGAGAGCCTCGCCGTGTTGGAAAGGGCTAGGGACATACACTCAGATGCAACCCGAAGGGCTTCAAAGCCCTCTTTTGACGAAGGGAAGGTGGTAAGTTTGCACTTCGTAAACAAAGTACGTTCCCTTTGCCACTCTCAAACTTTAAATTTTTTTCTTGTCCTACTCACAGTCGCTTTCCTCATAGGACGACCGCAATCCTATCATTTCACATCTTTTCGAAACATGGCCGTTAGCCAGTTTGGACAAGTGTCCATCGCTGGCGCGTCAGGTCAAAGATGCTGCTGGGGCCACCTGGGATGGGAATGTGCTAGTGTGGGATGAACAGGTTCGAAATTGGGTAAGTAATTTGGGTAATAATCAAATATCCCCATCTCCCTTAGTCTGCTGACATGTCAATTCAGCATGAAATTCCCTTGAACCTTCCCCACCGATACATCCAGAGCGCGCAAAACTTGGTAATTTGTATCCCAGCCGATCGTTCACTCCTGACCCACCAACTTCAGGAAGTCCTGGAAGGATTGGGACTGGGTAAACCAAACATACACCATGGAATCACCCAAGCATCAAGCCCATCCGGCAAAGAAACGGGAACAGCACTCGATCATTCAAATGCCACTAACAGACACGGGAAAACAAGCAACTGGTTTGGGGCGAAAATCATTTCTCTGGATGATTATGAAGACGGTGCCAATGACCTAATTCCTCAACAAACCACAAACCGTCCCACATCTCCTTTGGCCATTCGACAACACCCCACAACCGGCATTGCAGGTTCATCTTCCCAGCCGATTTGTATCGATTTGACCTCCGCCTCAGATGACGACCAACCAGAAATGAACGCAACCGCCTCGTCTGCGGCTCAATTGAATCAACTCGATCCGGCGTTGTTGACACAGGTGGATGCTATTAAAGACCAGGTATGTCTTCTAGTGTTATAAAACATATGTTTATCTTTTTCCAACAAGCGTCTTCCCGCTTTTTGGCGTGTTCTCAGGTCAATCAGAAGCCCTCCCAGGAGGACTTGCGGAACTGGACCGCCCCACCACAGATCCACAGCGACTTGCTCCAAGATTGGCCGGGCAACACTCTACCGGTCTCAAAGCTTCTCGAATGGTACAACTCATCTAGTGCTTGGGGCACCCGTATACCTCAATGGTTTCTTTGTTTTGGGAACCAATACAAATTCCATGAACCAACAGCGTATTGCTATTGGAAATGGGTGTCAAAGGTTGACTACGACCGGTTGATCAAATGGCTTGAGGAGTGGCCAGAAGAAGGTGAGGTCAATCGTCACAATCTGACTGTCGATCGTGCGCGGCGGTATTTTCAGAGCGAGTTCAACGCCGTCAGCTCATTGAAGAATTCGGTTGCCCGCGAGCGTGGCCTTGGCGTCGGGAAGGGTCCTCGTGCAGTTGTCCTGCGCAACAGGAAGTCTAAATCATACCCGCCTGACCCGAATTGATTTGGAATCCAGGGAATTGATGTTGTTTTTCAGGTGTTTCCTCTTTTTTCTTCTCTTCCATTGTCTTTCCTTGTCTTTCATGTGGGTAATCACGACTTTTTTTTGTTGGCTGTGCACAATTTTAATTGCTTTCCAGACCATGAAATGACAATGTGCCATGTTAATGCCTGGTCAGACCCTGGCACCCATTTTGAACATCATCCGAAAATGACCGTTGAGTGTAACATCCGTTCTAAGGAATAGAAGGATGCCATTGATAAGGTATGAATTTTTTTTTCCGCTCTTCCTCACTCACTTCCTTCCAACTTTCCCCTTTACATTTCTATTTTTTTTAGAGAACTCACATCTCTTACAATTTGTTTGTTTCTTCGCCAATCCCCCCCCACCAATAACTACTTCAAAGTCTTTGATCCCGGATGGAATTGATTGACTTATATGCGTCCTTAGGTTTTGGTGAGTATCACGCGGCCTCTTTGCGTTTTCCCTCAACTAACTGATGCGTTCCATTTCACGGCACAGCTTCCGATGCTATTGAACTTGATGCATCTGAACATCTTGGATGGCGAGCACTCCCGTTTGATGAACCCGAAGATGTGCACGCAGATGTGGTTTTCAGTCTAGTTCGATCACACGACGAAGAGATAACGCCACCAATTGTCCTCGATTTTAAATGGGCATGCAAGATTGTCCACGTCAATGTAGATCAAACCCAATACAACTACTATTGGGATGGTAGAACGACACACAACGCCGTCATGGAATCTGGTACTTTCAATCTCCCTTTGAATGCGGTCGCCCTCGATTTACGACACGACACTCTTGGACACCATCTTCGCTTTGCCCAGATGTACGCGCATGCAGCATGCCTCCTCAAGAAATTCAAGAAAGTTTTTGAAGGACAAGTTTGTTTAACGTCCGCGCAAGAAGAACGCCTTAATAACTTGCGGGTCAGTATTTTCACACCCATCTTGCGTGTCAATGCAGTGGGTCAAACGCTAACTTAGTCATTTTCTTTTAGTTTGTTCAGAACGTAGTCTTATGCAAGGCAGATGGTGGCAATCCAAAAGGCCATGATAATTCACACCGTTGCTTCCTACGTGAACCGATCAAAGGTAGACCAATGTACATTACCTCGGATTGTGAGTTTGGCCCTGCGCATCGGGCCAAAGGTTTCATTGGCAATGTTCTCGCCTGCTTTACCCACTGGACCTACGATTATCATGGAAAGAAAGCTCTCATCTGTGGCTTCCGTGGAGTGGGCGAGGTCATCACTGACCTAACCATAATGGATGCTGCGTAAGTTCTTGCCTAGCAAACACCTATCTCATATTCTTGATAGACTCACTACACCTCTACACAGTCATCCGTGGTTTCTGAACAACACATTTACGGGTGGATTGCAAAGCTTTGCATCCAAGCATGTGTGTTCGAGCATGTGTGAGGACATTGGTTTAACAGCACCTCCGCCTTTCTATCCAGTTGAATAAGCCAAAAGGGTCTCCTTAGGACTAGGAGAGTGATCAAACGTGGTGATCCCGCCACTGCGTAAAATCCAATTTTTTTACCTTGTACGCTTGCTGCATGTATGAGATTTTTTTTGGATTTGTCTGTAGTTTTATGAGGTGTACACTGACATCATAGAACAAAAGCTTCTCCACATTGGTATGCTTCAATCATCTCGAACTGTGAGATAATTGAAGCATAGTGCGTGCATAGCATAGTGCGTGCATAGCATACTGCATAAGGGGATACCTCAGATATTCCAGAATGCCTCACACTATGCAGAAGAAAGTAGGGCAAGCCCCTACAATGTCTGCAGCCCTAAGGTAAGCACTTATGTAGTCACAACATGCCCATTAACTGTGGATATCACTACATCCTTTAGGGAGTGGTGGAGGTATGGATCAAACTTAGGGTGGACTCACTCCTACAATTGTTTGTTGTTCACAAAACAAATAAAACACCCCAACAATACAGATCAAGTTGACAAACAAAATGAGAAACATACTTAACCCTCTGGAATGAGGGAATAATTTCATAGTGGACCACATGGAAGGAAGCTTGAAGGAAGGCTTGCAAGTCAGTGGGTTGCAATCATGTATGCTTGAACATGATTGCAACCCACTGACTTTGTTTCAACTATGTAGTTCCTGAGAGAGATACATATACAAGTTATACTGGTTCAACACCAAACTACACCCCCACCCCAAAGGTTTCCATGTTTGACTATTTTCCTCTTGGATATATTCTGATGAGCCTTTTTTGGGGGTATAGTTATTTTAATTTTTTTGGATTTATTGATGAGTGTTACACAATGTCTAGCTTGGACAAGCACAATGGGAACAACAATCCAATGTCTTCATCACCATAGTTGAGGAGGGGGCTTACCATGATTGCCCACATCCCTATCCTATCAAACAACCCCCCTGTCCCAATGACACAACAACAACACAGTCTAGTTCTGTGATCCCCATCAAACATGCCAGCACATACAACACTATAAGTAGATTAAAAAGATTCATGTCATCAGTCACCATCAAAGCATCAGTTGCCTTCTAAGCATAGTAAAACTTAAAAATAACCTAAAAGGAGAGTACAAATCTTTGTGACAACTCCCCTTCTTCACAGCAACATTGACCTGACCTATACACAGACTCTGATAGTATGATGGATACTATCAGTGTGTATAGTCATTGAGGAGGGGGCCATTGTGTGGTGGTGTGGTGTAGCTCTCAAGGGCTTTGTCAACACCTGCGCAGATGCACAGATTGAGTTGCAGTTATCCAGCCACTATACTTAGACTATACCAGTATACTACACTGTAGAGTATTTAGACTCATACTATGCTGAAAATTTGTTTGGATTGATCATATATACCTGGAAGATATATTTCAAGTATACTATACTATACTATACTATACCATGTTTGGAAATATACTATACCAAGTATATTACAGGTCCAGCATAGTATGGTGGAGTATAGTAGAGTATAGTACAGTTGCAGCTTTGTTCTCCTTGTACTGATAGCAAATTGATTAGAGGGGTATTTAGCAAGACCATGATGGCCCCAATGAAGAGAATTGCCAAAACCGGAGTGTTGGAGTCAATAGAAAGTGAATAGTATTCGGATTCTTTAATTTACTGTTAAATATTAAAGTACAGGTTGCAGTGTTTCCATTACAAACCAGCTCAACGCATGAGATCTAAAGAACTTTTCAGAAAGGTGATGTGGAAACCACAGCAGCCACAAGCCATTCCATGGGGCTGCTACAGAGAAGTTGGGAAGGTGAACAAACCACGTGATTGAGGAAGTTGCCTTTCTTTGCTGCAGTGTATCACAAACACCCTCACCGACTGATGATATGTATATGTACACTAAATATGCTGCACTTGGTCCCTGTCCGCCCTGAGCCCTATTACTAGTACCAAAGGAGAGACATACATGACAATAAAATAATCAAAGTAACGCGCTATTCTGACCCCCCGCTAGTCAGACCCCCCCTCCACCCTAAGCCGGCTTATAAGCCAGCTTACGTACACTACAGCCTCAAGTGATCCGTTCTACAAATCTCATCCTCAAGATGATGGCTTTGAACGTAGAACAAGTGTAGAATTTGTGATGGACACCTTGAGTTATCAAACCTGATGCCCACAGATGTCATCATGGACATCTTCTTCTCAGTCTTTTAATCTCACTTTGTGAACTGACCTGAAAGAGTTTCTGCGAGCTCTGTGAAAGTTATTGTTATGTTTTTTCATATCTTAGAAAAAACATGATTTTGTGTAGAAGATCAGCAATATGGAAGAGGATTGAGCGAGTAATGTAAGTTTCAAAGGTGAGAATTTTGACTGAACAAAGGTAACAAAAAGACAAAAAGACTGTATGTAGTGAAAAAAGTGAAAGTGTGATTTGGAGTGACAAACAAACAATTGGGACAAAACTGGATCTTGGTGGGTTGGCTGTGCTGTGAGGTAGCATCTGCCAAGGATGGGTCAATGACCATGGCGATGTAAATTATATTGGTGCACATCGATGATTGATTTGCATCAGGAGGAAAAGACAACTTCTCAACTGCAGGCACGCGGTTGAGGTTGTACTGTACGTATGGTGCTCTAAGCCGGCTTAGGGTGGAGGGAGGGTCTGACTAGCAAACAGGGGGGGGAGCATGATCCTAATAAAATTAATAAACAATACTTACAACTCATGGCTCAGTTTCAAGAGTCAAGTAAACTTGTAATTACATATAGTTACATATGTAATTATATATGTACATACATGTAAATTCAAATTAAGACATTATACTTTGTGATATAAGCTTTCACAAGTACACATCACATGAGTCACAAGAGTTACACATGTGCGTAATTAAAATCATGATTACATACAACATTTGCGTATGGAATCAACATGGGGTATTTTTAGGGTTCTGTGTATATAAAGCCAGGAAGATCCTTAATCATCAATATTACATTCCAACAAATTAGTACTGCTCAAGTTATTACAGGGATTCAATAACTTGAGAAACTTTATAACAACTCTACAGTAGAGTGTAGTGGTCATGGGCACATCACTAAAGATAGTCACCCATTATCAGGCTAGAAGACTCCCCGTCTGGCCTTATCCTCAGCGTGGATTTGATCCCACTGCACTTCATTGTTTAAGAAGTTCAAACATGGTTCTCACGCTCATAATAAACTTAGTTTATTATCTAAACTTAGTTTATTATCTCAAACTATTGCTTTAGTGATTTAAGTAGCTCACAGTCCCATCCCTCTCAACAAATTATACACTCAATAACTTTGGGTCTCTTGTCAAAATATGCTTTGGTGAAATCATACTTTGTAGCTCACTCAAAACCAACTTGTGTTATGTGTATGCAGATATTGCTAGAGCTGGTCAAACATTATGATTTTGCAAGATCAATTCTTTTATTGATGGCCTTCAAGATCAACATGGGTGGATAGTGTATGTGAACTTATTAACTCCCACCCAATATTATTTCTCAATAAAAGGATCTTTGTAATGTGGAGTAGTCACAGTTGTCCTAACACCTCCACAAACACACCTTTTATGTTCAGACCAAGGGCCATCCTTGGTACTCATTTGGTTTGATACTGAGGAAAATCACAAGTGACTTCAAGAAAAACTAAAGTACTTGTATCTAACCTAGCACCAATATCATTGTTCTAAATGACCATGAACATTTTTAACTATTTTTAAGAACTCTATGTTAAGCATTCTGATGGTTCAACTGAGAGAAAAGACTCGAATAGAACCCATCACTCATTGCCGTCATTCGTATGTGTTGTCAAAGCGCCAATTTTTCGCCGACCCTGAGTGTCAGTGTAAACAAGAGAACAACAGGATGTCATGATGAGTCCAACACTCAGACATCCATTCTAGAGTGTTGGAAAAACACCTCCAAGACTACGGTTCCTTCCCTCCTTAGGAAACTGGATCCAGTTATCTTGGATGGTGTTTATCCAATACTCCATTAAGTTATATTGTTCACGATGTTAGAGAAAACAAGCAAGACTGATCAAACATACCTGATTAAAATACATTATCATAACTTCCCAATGCCGATAAACTCCAAAGATTTCCGACAGGTCAAAGCCGCTGTCAACCAAATGTTTCGCCATTCAACCATTTCCTCCAAAAAAAAGTCATACCGTGTCGCTTCCATGTTGCGACACATGGAGGCAAATCCCCCATACCAGATGTTGCTCAACTCACCGGCAGACGCATTAAAAATCCAAGACCCATTCTCTTGCAAATCCGGGAATTTCTTGGGGTCAGTATACAATTGACAAAATTCGTCACTCTCTTTATGAGAGCGGTGATGGAATGGGTCCACAGGGATGACTGTATTTGCGAAGGGAGCCGCAGACTTATCGCCATTGTAGATTACCCGCACAAGATTGCAGGCATTGTCGTAGAAGATCACCTCTGGCATACCATCCGGGAATGCTTCAACCAGGAAGTCCTGAAATAGGGAACAGAATGTGTTAGTAGAAGAAAAGAGAGTTGTAAGAAAGAACTAAAGAGAAATGATATAAACCCTCAGAGCACTTGGGGCTTCGGCGTTGTAGAAAGTCCTTCTGCACAATACAATACTGCAGGAAGCTACAATGACTTGGTCATTATGAGTGCGTGATCGACTCAAGGTTGACCAGTTTTTGGGCTTAGCTTCGCCCCCATCACGGGCAGCCTTGTGTGCACGGTCGGCCTCGTCAGCTTGGTGGATTGCGTTGACATCCACTAGTTCGGCAGTGTCGGGGTGGAGATGGACGGAAGGATCAGAAGGGAGATTGGACCCCGGCCGGTTGAGCATCGACTTCAGCGAGAAGTTCTTCTTCTTGTTTGCTTGAAAAGAATCCCACGCTGCCCGATGAGATTCTTTTCGACATGTTTGCGATCCAGGCTCGGCGAGGGCGGTGCATGGTTGGGCAACACACCAACCCTTCAGACTGACCTCATGCTCGGCACAGAATCGAGCGGTGACTTTGGGCAAGGGGTTCAGGCAGGGGCCGTCAGGAGGAGGTGCTCCGGCGCGACGAGCGAGTTCCTGCATCTGTGCAGATGAGGCCGTGCAGCGCCAGTGACCTATGGTCAATCCATCCGTGACAACTGCTCGGATGACTGACATTGAAAACCAAGGATTTCAATAGTATAATATCAATCGGCAACTTGATAATTAAACACTCACTTTTAACTCCAAGCTTTCCTTCTTCATCTTCTACGGGATCCGCGCGGACACAAAACGAGCAAAAATGATCCCGAAAAAAAGATCCATTGTTAGCGATGTAATGGAGCTCTCGGGCCATTGCAGGTAACAAGCGATCGGCGTTCTTGCCGCTCGCGTTGACGTGAAGTACATAGCCTCGGCGCTCACAACGTCGTAGAAGGCTGAATATGTCGACACCGTCGCGAGCGACTTCCTGCGAGAGCTTCGGAGTGATGTCGCCAGGGTGGGTGGGCACTTGTTTGCCCTGGTAATAGGTGAGATTGTATAAGTTGACTAGATTAAAATTCAATATGCTTCAAAGAAAAAGAAAAAAAAAAGATGAGTGAATTGTTTGTGCGAGAGGCAAACAGACAGGACTCACTGTGCAAGCATCTGAGCTTGACGGAAAGATGTTGCAAGGCCGTAGGTCATGGCAAAGTGGCAATGAACCTGAAAGTGATCAAGGTGAGCGCCCTGCGCCTTCGTATAGTAGACTCTGGAACCATTGGTGGTGTAATACGAAGGCCGATAGTAGGCGCCACAATCTGCAAGCATGTAGGTTTTCAGCAGATCGCCAAAGATTAGGCCGGCGAAGGAACGTACCTAAACAGCTCCACGTATAAAACTCGGCGGAGTGGACACCGTCGAGGTCGTACATGTAGCCATCTGTTCGAGGGCGTGTCTGGAGTGGTCGTCCGCTCGGTTGATCACAGACTAGGCAGGCGGACGTGGGTGGAGTGAGGTACACTTCGTGGACCTTGGTTGGGAGGTTAACGTCGAGGCCGTGGGTGCGTATTAGGTCGGCTGCTTTGATGTGCGCAAAAGGGACGGAAGGAAATGTTAGTTTCCAAAGAGCCTTGTAGTCACCTGTATCAAGTCCAAGCTGCAAGGCCATCGATAGGAAAGGGATGACCCGAGTGTTGGTTGAGGTGAAATGTAACGCCTCGTCAGCTCGGTTGAACACCTCGCTTGCGAGATTGACGAATTTGACGAGGTTTGCAAGGGTCAGTTGCTTTGCGAGTTGTGGATGTTCTGCATTGAGGCGAGTGGCAAAGTCGGTGACGAGCATCCTGAAGACACAACGGCAGAAGACTGCTCAGAAATCAGGAGAGGAAAAGTCATGTCAGTATATACTTTCTGTGCTGTGAGAGGGAAAAAAGGAAAGTGGGTTACGTCGTGACTTACCGAATCAATGAGGTGGGAAACAGTTGACGAGTGGAGGAAAAGGTGAAGAGTAGAGGAAAAGGTGACGTCGATTATGGGGAATAGCACAACGCGTGCAGAGGGAACCGTGATCTTGCGGTACGTAGATCGACACGGTACAGCATGAGAGAGGTGCCTTGAGGTCGGTGTAGAGCCATGAATTAGGGAAAAGTGGGCGAGGCGGTCAGGTCACGTTCGCCGCAGTCGATCACGTGGGAGGGTGCTGGACGAAGATGTGGTTAACATTCTTTTTTGCATACAAGCATCATACTAAGGCTGTACGATGCTTTTACCAAGGGTTATCAGACTGGCTCTGATAATTATCACAAGACATACGAAAGTTCGATCTACCCCAAATCCTTATAGATCACACTTCTCAACAGTTTTCAATCATAAAGATATTTTCCTCAACGCACATATGTATGTACCTTGATGCTCTTCCAAACAGGCACTCAAGAAGTATGTGGCTGTCCAATGCACCAGGCCCGAATATGTCACTAGGGTTGATAAGTGCAAAAACATAATGATATAGATTAGTAGGAGGTCGCGAGGAAGAAACAATTGAAAGCAATAAACGTATAATGCTAAGATAGGGAAAGTGAGGATTAAAAAGTGATTATCTGGTTTCAAGTGAAGCTCAATGGCAAATGTGATCTGTAAAATGTGAGAATCTTTTTTTTCCAAGTCTGAGCTCCGAAAAACTTGAGGAACAATTTGAAATAGTGGTTCAAACAGCATGGTGAGTGAATCTTTAGGAAATCTTCTCAAAGCGCAAGGTTAAAGATATGCAAGTGGTTTTTGAACTTCATCACTTCGTTCGATTCCAAGGAGGTGGATACATCACATTGAAATATTTCAAGAAGCGACATCCATGAAAGATACCCATTTCTGGGTCAGGAATGCAACTTGAACTTATGATATGGGCTCCATAAAGCCATTCTCATCACTGAACCCAAGATCAAATCATCGTAAGTAAACTAAGGATGATAATCCCGCGAGATGATCTGATCATATTCAACTCTGACTTCTCATGGCAAATGCGGATTGTAAGGAGCTCAAAGATATGTTTGAAACTTTAATGATACACATCATCTGATGTGATAATAGGGGATTGGAACCAGTTTACTTGCTATAAAGTAGCAATCTCAAAGGGAAAGATAAAGACATGATGGCAGAGAGAGCAAAAGAGGGATGAAAGACCGCTCTGAAATTGAAATGCTCTTCAACGGTCGTAGGTTGAGCGCAATGGGTTGATCATTTACTTCTTTTGCTTTTTTCTTGGGGTCAACGAAAGACAGTCTGATTGAGGTGGTCACTAAATACAGAGCTTCAAATTCATGATGTCCTCTTTCTAAATAGGCTTTCGTCAATGAAGTGATGGTATTCTTTGGATTGTCAAATTTCATGGGATGACTTCAAACTTTCAGGGATCTGAGGTAGAGTGGGAGAAGATGAGGTTCAGACACACTCGAACATAATTTATCATCGAAGGGTATTTTGCGTAAGTCTTGAAGAATTTTTTTCTTTGTCAAAACGAAGAGATCAAAAAATATGGGAGTGTGAGATCAACGACTTAGAATGATTTCAAAGAAGATGATATGTATATCCACATCACATTGAAATATTTGAAAAAAGCAAATCTACGAAAGAATCTCACTTATAGAGTCAGGCTGATAACTCGTACCAATCATATAGACTGAACGGATAGAAGATTTAATTTTCGATTGAAATTCGAAGAAATATTGATCGTTCTGGCATCAAAGATTGAAACTAGGCAGATTTAAGAACGATTGATGCATGGTGACTTGTTATACAAAAATGAAGATCTGGTGAATTGATGGAATACATTTTGAACGAGAGACGAAGAGGTCAAGCGACAGGTCACAGATTGGAAATCTTGTCAAAGGTATCGTCTCTTCAGCGCAGATAGTCAATTATTTACTTCTGTTAGTTATAGAGTGTTTTTCTTCAAATCGATAAATGCAAGCTTCATTGCTGATTTGATTACTTACCACACCACTTCATGAATTCATTAGGCAGGATGATTTGGTGGAAAAGGCAATATGGCAGAGTGGGACAGTCATAAAAGTAATTGGTGGACACTGGAAGATATTTCATTGAAACAAAAAGAAAATCAAAAATTTGTATTACGTTAGATCTTGAATTCAAAGTAGTGTTAAGTAGATACATAAGTTAATAAGTATTCAACAATGATTGTGTCGTATGATAATTCCACAGATAATATGGGAAGAGAAATATGAATGATTGAGTAGCCATTCATTTAAATTTTTAGTAGGGATCATCACATTGAAAGAATTGTAGTGAATTTAGATCGGTCAAAGACTTGACTCTTGAGGTTACATCTTTGTCTAAAATCCGTACTAATACTTCATCACATAAGTAAGAAACAGATAGAGGCATATAGGGGTCCGAATGAGTGATATTATACTCCAAAGTTTTATCATCTCTATTATCTGAGTCAAAGAAATCAGAACAATACAAAAGAAGATTCAAGTTAGTAAGCAATACAAAGGATAAGAAGAATATTTCAGGATAATGAACTACATACCTGAGTCAAAAGGGTGATCTATTTTAATCATTTCGCTGAACAAGATACCAAGCGCCCACCAATCAACATGCCTTGGTGTACAATTGACGATTGAGGATTTCGGGAGCTTTGATATGTCGGGTTCCAAAGTTACCAGAAGCTAATCCATCAGAAGTTCTTATAGCGATGCCAAAGTCAGCTAGCTTGATCTGGTTGTTGGAAGTAAGGAGTATATTCTCGGCTTTGATGTCACGATGAATGATCTTCTTATTGTGAATGTAATCAAGAGCACTACCTAGATCTAATATAATGCGTCTTGTTTCCTTCATGGTGATGGTTGTTCGATCAATCAATCTATCAAGAGATCCTCGAGAAGCGAATTCAAGAACAATGTAAAGATTTTGAGAATTGTACCAGTGATGGAAAGATTGAGTGATAAAGGGATGCTCCTAAGTCATATAAGATGTTAACTTCATTTTGAATTGAGGCGGTTCTATCATTTCCTTCTGTATCAAATCTTCGGATGACTTTAATGGCGCGTACTAATCCTTTATATTTAGCTTTGAAAACTGAACCGAAAGCACCCCGACCAATCTTCTTCAAGTCTTTGACCTCTGGAGGAAATTCAAATTGTTCTTGTGAAGTAATCGAGTTCGCAGATATAGTATTGAATTCAGCACTTGATTTGGAAGGCGGGGTATGATTTGTAGTAATTAAAGGAAGAGGAGGATTTGGTGAATCTTCGTCGGAGTAATCACTGTACACGATTGAAGGACAATCTTCTTTAGTAATTAAAGGAAGAGTAGGATTTGGTGAATCTTCGTCGGAGTAATCGGGGAGCACGACTGAAGGACGATCTTTTTCAGAAACTGAGGGGAAAGGAGAATTTGGTAAATCATCGGAGTAATCGGGGAGCATGATATCAACTTCAGAACTTGGGTTGGAAGGTGGAGTATCAATTTTAGTAATCAACGTACGAGGAGGATTCGGTAAAGCGTCATCGGAGTAATCGCTGAGTACGAATGAGACACGATCACTGAGTTCAGCGATAGGGCTGGGGGGTGGAGTATCTTCTTCAGTGATAGTAGTAAGAGGAGGATTTGGTAAATAGTCTTCTGAGTAATATCTAGGCATGATTGAATGATAAGAGGTTGTTGTATAGACTCTAATAGGTTGTATAGGATGTGATATGATTGTTGAAGATAGAAGACGATGATAAAGTGAGCAGGTGTGAGTGAAGTGTTGTTGAAACAATATGGAAGTTGAAGAGAAATTTTGGAACCGGTCAAGGGTCAGCGCGAGGTTTATAAACCCAATACAGTGCTGAGGTAAAGCTGATCGGAAAGCTGATCGGAAAGCTGATCAGCATTCTTCGAAAACCCATAACCCGTGCTGAGTATGTGTTTTCGAAATTCAAACAAAGGAAAAGCTGACCATGATTCATACATGGAAGCTGATGGCGATATTGGTTGAACATGATTAGAAATGTGAATTGAGCATCTTTAAAAGGCCAACAAAGGCCAAAGTTGTTTAAAATGTTTTGATGTCATAATTTAGGTCCAACTTCTCAAATTCGATTCGGAAACTTGAGAATTGAGGGCATAGTAAGACGTTGTCTTTCTTAAACGATGAGGTTGATCTGTATTTCCGCGTTGTTCAGAGCTGAAAGGCATCATGAGCATACATCCCTGGTCTTATTGAGTGATTGATGATCTTATCAATAGTGAATCCCCAGAATGCTCCATCAAAACAGCACATTGTGTTTTGGGGGCAAGGCAGTCAAGCATCGAGAAAGTAAGCCTTGATTGTCATTCTTGGGCTCGTTTGGAAACTACGGTGCTAGACTCAGAAGTTCCCTGAAAGCTTCGAATGATGAAGTCGATCGCATCAGGTGCTCTGATGGTGGGAAAATTACATGATTCTAAGGCACCAGCTCAATCGATTAACATTTTGAAAAATGTAGTAGAGATCCACTGCTTGCTTTCTTTTGGTTAAGCCAAAGGACAACTTGATCCGAAGTTATTCCTCTGATCTCATCAGGCCACTTACAATACGAACCATGAAGAATCCTATAAGAGTAGTCTCATAGGCTCGAGTGATGAAGTCATCTACATCAATTCGTCTCATTTGTTGTAAAATTGCATGATTGTGTAGCAAAAGCCCACCGTGACACATCCTGGAAAGTAGAGTACATCCCCTCAAGCATAAAGAGACTTGTCACATGTTCTCTCTAAGGAAACAAATATGAATGTAAATGAAGAAACTACCAAGGGGCTGTTCGGCTAAACCGACAAAAGTACCGGAGCTACAGATACAAGTGAATCAGGAGTAGTTAAGGCAGCGAAGAAGGCTATTTATCTTGCTGATAATTGCGGGAGCGGGTCTTGGTAGGATTGATATTAAGTCAGTTGATAGACAACATGAACACAATTAATTCTGAGTCCATATTGACCACTTGAGTGTAAAAACCGGTCATCAAGAGATCTGCCGGTTTCCTTTATTGACTGTTCGGTGGTTCGATTTCCAAGTTACCTTCTGCCGCCAGACTACATTTCCCGCCAGACTACAATTAGGCTTTCAGATGATATATTCGGGCTAAAGTAGCCAAACGGGCCCTACAGTATCATATATATGCATGTGCAGCGTGAAGAGTGTTGATTGGATTCAAGTTACTCTGACATGTCACGATTAATAAAGGAGTACCTTATCATCACAATGATAAGTTTAGAGAAAATAACATATATTTCTTCCTCCACTTGCTCAGTTATTCAAAGAAATCTTCCTGTCAAAGAGTTGATTGTGTGTTGAACCAAAATTGCTCGTAAGAATGTATTTGAACAGAAAAGATATAATTAGATAAATGATCTTGCCTGCAAACCGAGTATCTAGAAATCCCTTTGTCTTTTCCTAAAGCAGGCAACACAAGACTTGATTTTCGTCTTTTTTCTGTTCAGAGAGACAAATACAAAATTACCAAGCTCCACCGGTGTCCATTCTTGAACCGTTATTGAACAATGTGTTCACTGCGCCCCGCGCTGATCATTGAAATTACACATAAGATATCATTAAATCTTATAAATGTGATTTCGAAGGTGAATGTCAGTTTGAGGGCATTTTCGTGAGGAATATGCATCCATTGAGTGAAGACATGCGTGCACCTTTATGTTTCTGTGATACAGAGCGCGAATGAGTGCGCCAGGTTGCTCAGCGCAGTGCGGCACTATTCATCTGTAACGTGGCAGTCCTTAGTGATCGGACGATTGATATGATGTCAAAGTGTGAGTTCATCCACTTCATCACCATTCTAGTGACCGTCCATTTTTTGGGTAGTCTAGAAGGGAGCAGCTCGAACTTTGAAGGAGACCATCGCATCAGGAATGAAGTCCCAATAATTGAAGATGACCAGCTATGAATAGCCATTTGGACAGAATCCTCGGATAGAAGCCCTGAGGGACACATCTGAGGCATTCAAATACCCTGGAGCCGTCTCAATGCCCCGGATGATCGATGAGACGGGGGCGGTATTTGATGAAGTGTGGAAAGAATTGAATGTGCGCATCAATATGCCCACAAGTATATTTAAGGCATGAGAGATGGCTGTGAGTGATTGCATGGAGAGATGCAAAAAGCAAGTTGATTGTCTTATTGTGAGTATGATATGCACAATGCTTGTTCGATGTTTGTTCTGAAGCCACTTTTGAAGTAATTGGAGAATGGGATGCATTGACAATTTGTTTTGATGGATACAATTTGTTTCGATTAAAAGCTTTTCTCTCATGAACAGGTTTCCGGAATAGGAAAGTGAAGTTTTGAATCCGATACTTTAAAAATTTTCAACTCACTTGTTTTCAAAACTGGTCAACAAGAACTTAACTTTTTCAAAATCTTGATTCCAAAGTTCAATCCATCATGGTTCGACCTTCGCGTTTCAAAACCAATAACTCATCAACTCCAGTGAATAACTCAAACAACACACCGGTAACAAACGAGGAAGTAATCGAGCAGGCCACCGATCCTCCCGCTCCTCCGCCTCAGCTTCCTCAACAGAACGCTCGTAGCACGGTCAATGGCCCCACGTCTGCGTTGACCTCCTTTTTGAAGGTAAGTGCTTAGACAAAATCCTCCACGTCCTCCGGATCGTCGCTTACATCAGAAAGTAATTCGTTTTTTTGAAAACAGGAACAAGGTATTCGTCCTAGACACGTGAATCGATTTGCACGCCGAGATGATCAGCCACAAGCTTCGACCTCAGCTATTCCAGAAGAACCAGATGAAACTTTAGCACCAGAAGCAGAACCAGAAGAACTTGAAGAAGATGTCGATTCAGACGATCTAGATGCAGATCATTCGAATGCGAACGGTTCTTCTCGAGCTCAATCGAAGCCCATCAAATCAGGCGAGCTATCTAACAGGCCTTCTCAAACTACTGCAGGCAACTACAGCTACACGTAACAAAGCAACCACCAGCACTTCACAAAAGCGAGACAGAGACTCTCCAGAACCGGAAATGAGACCAAAACCCGGCAAATATGCTGACAGAAAACCGGGCATGATCGCCATCTGTGCAGAATGTGCTAAAAAATTCACCGTCACACGTTACACTCCTTCAGAGCAAGGCCGAGGTCAACTTTGTGATACATGTTCAAAAGAAGGTGCTACTCAACGAGTGAAAGGAAGGTCGTGCTCCCGCCAAGAAACGAAAGACAAAGAAAAACCAACCTTTCAAAGCTACTTGGTCAGAAGATTTGAAGACATTACAGATGTCTTGCATCTCTGTGGTCGCAGATAACATTGAATTGATCGATGCTGCTAAGTGGATTCTGTCAGTAGCGTAAAGTAAGTGAAAAAATATGTAGTCTGTGTTATCATCAGCTCCCTTCACAGAATGTTGGCTTATTGTCACTTTGTACTCAAAACCACTCCATGAATCCATGATGCTTGGGTCAGCATGGAGAAAATTTGCAAGATTGTCTGTAAACATCGAGAGCTCACTCCAAACAACTTACCATTGTTTCTCGACGTGTCACATACTCAATTGAAGCTGTTTGACTGCATAAGTTAGTCATTTAAACTTCACTTACTCTTATACCTCTTTTAACCTATCTCTGACTCTCCTTATCGGTTTATCTAGACTTACGCAAGGATAGCCTTATCACTCTTCCTAACTTTTGTCCACGCCTTCAACATCTTACTCTCAACTTCTGTGGTCATCTAGATGGAGAAGTTTTAGCAACCTATGCCCGTGGTTTTAGTAAATTAAGGGAATTGGATCTGTTTGGAGCTTATCTTGTTAGGCGAGAAGCTTGGCTCGAATTATTTTCAATATGGAGTCAACCAACCCAAAGATCATCTTTACCCGATCCAGATTCACAAGAGACACAATCCGAATCTGATTCAACTTTATCCCCTAGAGGTCCTGAAATCACTGTTTTTAGATTAAAACAATCTCCTCGTTTTAGTTTAGAATGCGTTCAAGCTTTGACTGCTACTTGTAAAAATTTGATTGATTTGAGACTTGATGATCTTGGTCTTTTCAATGATTCATGTCTAAAAATTCTTAGCGAGGCTAACTTTTCAAATCTGAAGAAACTGTCGATATCTAATGCAGGGATTTTCAATGGTACCACTGGCTGGATCCTTACAGATGACGGAATTCTTCAGTTCGTATACTTACTTTACCATATTCTCACCAGGTCTTAAATTTGCTATCTTACTTCTCTGTGAGACTAATTTTCTTATATTTTTGTAGACTATTGAAATCACTCGGCTCGAATTTGGAAGAACTTGATATCAGTCACAATAAGTCTTTAACCGATAAAATCTTATCCGATGGTTTAGGAACTTATTGTCGAAAGATCCGTAAACTTAATCTGGGCGAACTTCACGAATTAACACCAAAAGGTGTGAAAGACTTATTTGATATGTGGAATGAGGTGAATGCTAGTAAATTAGAAACTTTAAATTTATCACGTTGTATAAGAGTTAGTACTTTTCCTTGTTTATGTTTTCTTTCTTTGACCAAGAGTCAATTGTTACAAAGGGACTGATTTGTATTTCATCTTTTCTTCTTAGCTCGATAATGATGCTTTATTATCGATCTTAAAACATACTGGAAAACACCTTAGATACCTCAACCTCAACAGTGTAGACGACTTAAGGTCTGATGCTCTGCAAATCCTACCCGAAGCAGCTACCAATCTAATCGAATTGGATGTCAGTTTTGTACGAGACGTGGATGATTTTCTGATCAAGTTAAATCAATCTTTTTTCTTCATGATCAGTATTTTTCCTCTTTTTATTGACTTATACTTTTCCTTTTGTCTGCTTGATTAATAGACAATGTCTGGACAGGATGCCGAACTTGAAATCGTTATTTGTTTATGGTAATAATCGGGTTTCCGATATGTGTCCTAGTCGAGCTGGTGTAACTATTCGAGGACAAGAACGTGCGATTGTAATTGTGTCATAACAAAGTTTCCTTTATCCTCTAAGTCTTATCTATGTATCTCCTCTTTCAAATGTGTATGATCTTTGTAATTTTTGTTTTGATATATTATAATTGCCCTTTCGAAAAAAACATATTCCTTGAAACTGTTTTTGAGAGCTTGAAACATGACTGAATTATAATGTGAAACAATGACTGATCATTAAGGTGAGATTCTGATCGAAGTTCATCAGCTTCGACTAAATCTTTGATATTATCTGAATGAGTCCGCATATCTAGACCCAACTTATATTTATAGCATGCCCTCATCCCATTTGGCAAAGCTTGAAAAACCCAAGTCTTGGAAAAATTTATAAGAAGATTTTTCATGTTTCTTAAAGCTGAGTCATTCAATCACCATCTATCTATATCATTGAGAAAAGATTCATTAGCGAAAAAGATTGCATTTCATCCCTCTCTCAAAAAGTTTGAAAAACTCCAATTCTTGAACTGGGTCCCCAACTCACTTCACCTACATTATCTAAAGCACAATATACCCATGTAGTTTTCATGAAATTTAAGATTTTTAAGGTTTCTTAATCCTGATCAAATGCAAAAAAGTCCTTGTTTAAGATCACACTCAATAAATCAAAGGTATCAAAGGTTACAATTGAGCATTACATAAATCAGACAAGTAAATTTAAAAAAACCATACCCAAACTCAATTTATTTTAAATATTAATCACATTTCTACAGAAAGAAAACAAAAAGATCGGATGAGTTATGAATAGTATGGTAAACGATCAAAAAAAATAGACAAACGAGAATGTTCCAGGATGTTTTTCACTTGTCATTCCTCTCATCTTTAAAGAGATCTGCGCTCCACTTATTCCAATCTGTTGATAGATGTTTTGGCAAGGATACTTTAATCTACCTTCCTTAACATTACTGAGCATTTGTGTACGCAGAATCAAAATCAGGTTAAGGAACGTTTCAGTTTTTTCGATTCACTTCATCTTCCAAAAACACCATTCCATCATTTAAAAGAAAAAGATAAACTCAACTCAGTCACACCTCCTTGACACAGCTTCCATCCATCTTCTGCACCACCACATGTCTATAAGATGGATAAAGATCAGTTATCAAGACCTAGAAGAACGTCAAACACTGATCCCATAAACTCAAAGGAGAAGCTAAAAAAATCGCACATTACACCAAACTTCATAATGATCAGCCCAAGCAGTTCCTCTCCAAGTGAAGCTTTGCCCATCATCAACCAAAAAGACGTAAGGTGAATCCAATTCAATATTAGGTACCTTATCATTAGTCAATTTGAAGGCTGCTTTCCTGATTGATGCAATGACTACAAGAATGAAAGAAAGACATGTACGGAAGAATCGGGTTCAATCCTCGATTATTTCACTTATCTTGATCATTGGTTGAAAAGAAACCTGTTGGAGGAATGCTTCTGCTTACCGTCTTTTTCACGATAATCCCATTCTGGATCGTCATCACCAATTTGATAAGGCTTCCAACCTGGAGCATGGTAAGACCAAATCCCATTGCCTTCACCGTGTGTCTTGAAGCCTCCTTTGACGGAGTGCGGCCTTAAGGACCATGCCAAGGTACCGGCAACTGTAACACAAAGAAGATAATGATATGAGTATAAAATAATCAAGATCAGTCTGAGCTTTAAATATATATAGGGCATCATAGAAGACTGTGTGGTAAGATGAGTATGTCAGTATCTGAGCTTGTCTTACCACCATGGTCAGAGCAATGCTTCAGGAATTTCTCAAACTCATGCCCATGAGCAAAAAATCCATATTCTCCACAGATAAACCTGAACAATAAACCGAACGATCTCAGATTCAAACACCAAAAGAAGAGAAATGAATAATAAGAAGATTTAGAGAACAGACGCTTTTTTATGCGTCCGTGCTGCTGCAACATCATCTTGAATTCTACGTTTTTCACCATAGCCTAAATTTACGAAGCGTATGTGTACGAAAGTGATTGTTAAATAAGTTTTATGAAAAATTGAAGAAAGGAATGACATATCAAAGTAGATGAGGAAAGATGCATGTACCATAATAATGCCAACTGATGATATCTACCAGATCACTCTCTAAGACTTTTTTTTCATAACTATGTTGAATCGCATCAGTCCTTGCAAATGATCCGTCCATTACTAAAGTTTTGGGAGCAAGACTCTTGATGCTAAAGGTTTTTACACAAGATTTCAACACATGAAACTATGTGAGTTTGAAAAGGAATGTTTTGAAAGATCAAGAGACTCAACTGTGCTGCAATTTCTAATGTCCAGGAGGCGGGAGCAGGTCTCAGTCCACCGCAATTCATCTCATTTCCGGTCTATTTGTAAGACCAATGAGAGAAGTGAGCAATTGAGCACCAACGCTTGTAAAGAAACGAGACAACCAACCTCAAAAGCCAGGATTGTAGAATCATCCCCTATTCGGATCCCGGTGACATGATTGACCCTCTGGAGAAATGAGAAGTTCAGTGACGCTCAGTTAAAACTCATTTTGGTCATGGGTGATCTTCTGGGTTACCATCTATCTGATGGTCGGTGTGTAAGATGACTCACATTCAAAAGAAATGTAACGATCTTCTTCATCCTGAGATGAAAATTGGATATGAGTATACGAGCTTCAGAGAGAAGAATAAAGAAGAGAAAAATCAAGACATACGAATCAATACAATCTGGATGTTCCCACCAATTCATCTGTTTGGCTTCATTCCAGTCTTTCAAACCATGACGATGTCTGATTAGATCACTAAAGTTTCCGACCCAATTGGTCTCTTCTGATCCAAAGTCTTGATTGATGATCGGAATGATTAATCGAACGTTATCTGAGATCAAAATCCATTAGATTCATCTACCTTTACATTACTAGACGCGGCAAACGTTTTGACATACGTTTGGCGGCCATTGCGATGGTATAGTCAATAGACTTGAACATATCCTCATCATATATAAAATCATTCTGCTCAAAGCCAATGTGTAGAAATCAGTATGTTTGTAATCTTCCGCGTAATGCCATGTCGGTTGAGTGAGTGATTTGAAATTCAAGATTTCTTACTCGATCACAATCCCATCCATTGATATGACCACGATTGATCCTACAAGATTTGACCTTGAGAGTATAAGTTCTAGTGACTGGCCAAATCCCAAATTGTGAGATTGTACGCATGGTATCCTCTTTCTCGAATCCTTCATTATCGAATAACTATATCATCAAACAATGATCAGTTTCATATTCTCTTAAAAAGGATCAAATCCAATAAAATGATGAACTTACTTCTGGTGCACAGAGGCTTGCAAATTTCACTACCTCGCCTGTACCTTCGACTTCCAAATTACCAGTATTCGGATTCCTAACGATAAATTTACCTTGATTATTTTTTGAACCAGTACTATTAGGATCACGACGATGAGGAGGACGAGGTGGAATGGGTGGTGGTCCGTTAGAAGAGCATATGTTGTTATTTGATGAATGAGATGATTTAAGTTGATTGAATTTATCGACGGCTTCCGATTGTGCGTCTTTGAGTTTTTCGGTAGCTTTCTTGAAGAATGACATCTTCTGGCTGAGTGATTATATTCAGTTCTTTTTTGATTTGAATAGATAACCGATAATGAATTCGATTTGGGTATACATAGAACAGTAGGGGTTTTTGGTTTGGAAGATTAGGGAATTGTAAGCTTAACTTTAAGCTTGAAAGAGAATTGACACTTCAAACTCAATTCACTCAGTATATGTTATGTCCCCAACCAGTGATACTTTCTTGAGTGACAAAGACTTTACTCGGACTCGTTATCGGTTTAGCTTGAATATTGAGATTCACTGGTTGGAGACTGTTGAATCTGATTTCGCTTGGATTTGAAACTTTTTGGATGTCATCGTCACTGTATTTCAATTCTAGACAAATCTGATTTATGCAAATTCAAGTTTTTGGTCACTTTGACACTCATACTTGGCGTACAAACAGGTGCAAACCTCGAGGTAGAATTGCTGTATCCCGGTTGAAGAAACCCAAGTGTTCAACCGAGTGACTATGATATAGGGTATCGCAGACCCCCGTCCTCTGTTGAGTCGTGAATAGGCCATATGGGATACCTATTGATTACATTGGAGGAGATTGTGGAGTTCAGTCAGCTGAAGGTCAGTAGTGTCTTGATGATGAAGTGGTAAGATCAGAAGATAAGTGAGATTCTAAACGTGAATATCACGATTCTAAGAGTCAACCGATATTGATATGCCCATGTAGCAGCTGCGTCTCACCGGTGAGCGTACAATCGAAGCTTTATGGCTCCTATACTACAGCCCACGGGCAAGATTAGGTTAACAAAATTGCTCACCCTCACAAGAAGTCAGTAGGGAAGCACTTGACCACTGCTCATGTAGTCTTTTCGAAGGCTGAAGGTTTATACCACAAAATTTGTACTGATACTAATCAAGATCCTCGACTAAAATCATCTGTTCAATTGATGATATGGGTGATGTAACAGTGTTTATCATGCAGGCAATTAGGATGAAATAAACAACTCATAAAAACAAGCTTGCGAGTCTTTTGTTTCTGAGGGCAGAAACCGGATATGCTATCCGCATTTGCTTCAAGCTTATTTCAGTTGAAGATGCTGACAGTGATGAAATGGAAGGGGTCATGAAGGTTATAGGGATGCGGTTGACCCGGAAGTAAGACAATGATTTGATTCTCGCAATTTTCGATCTCCCTGTCATTTTCTTAATCCTTTGGCGATCACAGCTAATTGAATATTCAGGAAAGGTCCGCGCAAGATATCAAACACTAGTTACCCTCTCTTTGGGATGGTATGAATTCATTTGGAGTTCACAATCATGCTTTCCAACTAATTATAAACCTCAAGGATGTAAGGAAAAAGATACAAATGGATACATGTATGTGTGATAATACCTATAGGCCTGTCGGGCAACAAAGCCCTTTACTTGAGAAACACGTCACGGGAAGAACAGCGCAGTAAAGGGGAAAAAGGGAAAAAAGACAAATTTAGTTTCATATTACATCAAAATCATTCGAGTTCATGACATGAGATTCTGAAACACGAAGCAATCATAGGAAAAGGTAAAGTCAGCATGAGCACAAAGTACAAAATGATCAATATTCGAGGACAAACCATTGTAAAGTCCAAGCCTAGGCATCAAGCCATGCAATCTGACCGCTCAAACCGCTGTTTTTATCCTGTTGGGCAAAAGAAGAAGACATTAAGACGGAATTTGAAAAGGCTAGGTATAAGAACAAACAAAACTCACTGATTTCATATCTTTGTCGTTGAGACCAAAGATGGAATTCCCCCACCCCAATCTACCACCAAAACCTAAGCCTGAAAGTCCAGGTACGAAGACGTTCTGGAATGTATTGAAGGCAGCTGGGCATGCGGAAATGAAATTACATGAACCCCATCCGAAACCAGCACCCATGAAAGGAGAGCAAACACCGCCTAAGCCGTATTGACCCATAAGGCCGCCGAACAGCGATTGAGTGAAGGGGAATCCGCCTCCCCAGATGTTTCCACCAAAGCCGCCAAACCCTAATCCAAAGCATTTTTCTCGAACCTTGTCGTTAGACGCAGTGCCAACGATCTGATCATTTGATCGATGACTCAAACCAGCGGGAGTATCAAGGACAGCAGTAGGTAAAGCTACAACAGCCTGAAGGACGCATAATAAAGCTAAGAGTGGGAGTGTGAACTGCATGATGAAATTTGTTTGTGAAAGATTGGGTAGTAAAAGGTCGTAAATCTATGTAGCAAGGTTCCAAGGAGACTTTTGTAGTGATGAATGTATTGGATGGGGAGTAAGGAGGAATGGAAACGGGCCTTAAGGTCTTGTTTTTATAGCCGAGTCCTCTCGTCACGGTGAGTGGTACGGCATCATATCTGCCAGAGTGCTCTATCACTGTAGTTCTCATTGTTGGCCTCACCGCTACCTGAGTAGGCTACATAGAGCTCAATGATCAAGCGACATGTCCACAACCCACCGGTGCTACCAAGATTTAACCGACCTTTGAAATTTTTGAAATATAGGGACATCGCCCGGTATGTAGATTCTCTCGGCGAATTTTCTCTTTGAGTCCCGGTCTCTTGATGTTTTGATCTAGCTCAAGTCTCATATGTATCCAAAATCTACCAATGAAGACATTTTACATAACAAGGGAATTGTCCAACTCTCATGTTGACTACATATACCTTTGCAACATCTCAGCTCTTGCACACGGGGATTGTTGTCTCTCTTGACGATACCTCACAGTTCATAACTCTCACATGTGTGACTCCACACCGTTTCTCATTCTCATGCATTTGTTATTCCAAAATCTCACTCTACATGCTGTGCCCCTTGAATCACAAAGAGAATGAAATCGATGGTTGTTGTACCTTTAGATCATACCGCTGATTAAGATCCATTGGTGATGACGCTGATTATAAGCAACTCATGATTATGGGCAGTCAGAGGAGAGCAAGTACACATGGTCTGAAACCCAGAGCTGTTTCCACATCTAAAACTTGTTTTTATCAACAGAACATAGGCCATATTCATAAGGTGTTGTAGATAATCGAGCAGATGTTACAAAGCTGCATCTCTCTTTGAGTTTCACTGCACATTTACCTCTATGCGATCCTAATGCGAGTTTCCTATCTTGGATGATGTTCCGGTTCGGCTTTCCGGGCTGGGAGATTAAATGATGAGATGGAGCCTAATATTGAATTCAAAAGCTCAGTCAAAGGTGTTAATGATCGGAGTGTATAAATTGATTTACCCCAACCAAAGACATTGAAGACTATCCAACGTAATCGTTTTATGGTTGTGAAATGGAAGTTGATCATGTACCCAAGCAACTCACAGTATCTAACCAATTGAAGATGATGTCAATGAACCTGATCCAAGAACCTGTGTTTCTCGACTTTGTAGATGATCATATCTGATCCAGGGCTTTGAAACTAACGTTAAGAACCGAAGATTGGGATGGTCCTTTAGCCAGATGCCCACCTCCGAGGCTACAGAGTCGAGTATTCAGCTTCTTTGTTCTGAAGATGAATGAGATAAAAAGGGACTCAATAATCACATTGAGGGGCTGTCTCTGGCTGCACAAGGAACATCATCAGCATTCTAGTTAGCATGCCTATTGTAAAAGGTAGGGTGTCTAGTCAGTAGGCTTTCAATTCACTGTTGAATCATAAACCAAAATCACACTGACCAATGTGAAAATTTCCAATTGTTACAGAACCTTTAACATAAGCTGCATTGGCCATCAAAAAGGTTGGATCAACTGCTGAAAAGTTGATCAAATACAGGTTGGGCGGTGAACACTCCTTTTTTGGAAATAATTCATTTGTTGGTAGAAACTTGTCCCAAGCAGGCCTGTTGAAACCTGTAGCCTGAACCAACCTCAACAAAATATGATGAAAACAAACGGGTTTGACCTTGTAATCTGGTAGAAAGAAGGAAGTGATACAAAGCTCATCGACCCACGTTGATCAGTACGTCTACTTTTAATCTTATATCTCCTTGTAGGCCATTGTTTTGGACATCTAATTTCACTTCTCTTGGTAGGATCTCGATGAGCTAAATTATAATCAAATTAGCCAAAATCTCCAATGAAGATCGCTACACAAACAACGCGTAGTGATCTCAAAGAACGAGGTTTGTTAACTTGCCTTTCCCTGGTAGTATTTCAACCTGCCGGATCGAACATGATCCCAAACGTGATTGTTGATAACAGGGTTGTCATAGTACAAAGGCTTTGCGGTAGGTAGAAGCTGTTCGACTCCATCATAGTAGAATACAGCCAAAGCCTTTTCGAATGACGCTTCAACAAATCTAGGAAAGATTCTTGGTAACACTAGTATGCATTTTGCTACCCAATTACAAGGAACAATCCACTATCACCGAAAGAAAAATGTTAGCTTTGAAGTAAGTTTGACAAAAATTTGCACACCTGTGGATTTCTAGCCAAAAGTACTACGTCTGATGCTTTAGATTCGAGAGCCAGCTCGCAAGCCTCCACTCCACTTGCGCCACCACCAACCACCACGACTCGTTTCTGATTAAGCTCCACTCCATCAAGCTCAGATGAATGAACGATCTTTCCCTTGAATATATCACTTCCTGGGGTTTTAAATTTTTTAGGAGCACCGCAGGTTCCAGTGGCTACAATCAATCCATCAAATATACCATCCTTTCCATCATCGACTATCCATTCTGTTTTTCTATCCGGACGTGAGCTCCTCTGAATATTGGAGACCGTATACTATGAAAGATGATATTGGAAAGCTGTATGCAAGTTTCACAGTAAATGGAAATCCCTTGAAATCCTAACTCACGTTAAATCTTGTGCGGGATGGTAGATGATACATTTTCCAGATACGTGTAATCTCAGAGCAGATTTCAGACTATATGAAGCAATGGAGGAAGAATATCAAATCAGATCCTAAATCAAAATCAGCTCCGGATCTATGCATTGTCGAAGTAAAACAGGCATGAACCTTGCCCACAAAACCTTCGGACCAGAAAACAGCAGGATGAAATCGATAAAGAAACGAATGTACTTGTAGTTTCGAAGTTCTGTATCCAAAAATGTTAAAAACGCAGCAGTTACAGGCTTCCCCAATAAAGACTCAATAGAGACTATCATCTAGAAGAAAATGGTACCATACCGATTAGAAGCAGCCCAGATACCCCCTAAAGATGACTTTTTCTCGTAGATCATGACTTCAAATCCATGGGAGATCAGATGTGCAGCGCTAGAGATACCAGTCACACCTCCACCAATGATAGCAACTCGTCCCAGTGGATTCTTCAACCTTGAATGAATCAATGGTGGGTTCTTCGTAAATATTAATGAAATTATGAATTGAAATAGAATATAAATGTAATCAAGAAATTTCTTCCAAATTTCTCTAGGAAAGCTTCGTGATGTATAGAGTTTGGCTAGGCATCAGAAAAATTAGAGGAAAACATATAGATTAGCTAGTGTGTTCTTGGGGATATAGAAATCCTGGAAGAAATCAATGACACACAATCAAATCGAGAATTCATTGTGAAGAAAATAGTTGAGCTCTAACAGATAAATTCGAAATTCGAAATGATGCAAGATGGATGCCTTGATTTGTTCCATTATATGATAGGGATGTATAGATAACCTCATCAATATTTGGAAAACCTTCATGCAAACTTTGAAGTTTTTGCTCGGGACCAGTGTTACTTGGATACCCCAAGGTACATTGGCGAAAAGTAGCAATAAAATCTAAAGCATATTCAAGTATAATTCAATCTCACCCAGACTCAGAGCTTCATAGCTTGTTTGATGAAAGTGCGAAATTTGAGATCGAGTCACGCAAGGCAAAGCACCATCTGGAAATATGATTCCAAAGGCGAAGATTTGGCAAGATATCATTATAAGCTCTTGCCATTCCTTAATATGAAGTTTGATCGTTTCTCAAGAGCGTAAGCTACCATCACTTTAACGAGGAACGATGGAAAATCTCTCTATGGGATATCCAGAGAGAACACTCTTGGCACATTTCACTCTATTGCGATGCGTATCTTACCTTGAGCGACGTCAACATCCAAACTTGATGATCCAAGTCCGCATCGCATCGAGATCCAAGTCCGGACACTTACAAGGTTGTTGTAGCGCACGCAGGGGGCAGAGGCCTTTTTATCTTCCGGCGAATACCACAGTGGATGCTAAACTTCACGAAGGGGTCTTGAGGGATACCGAAGACCATAAACCAAGTAGCTGCTCTTGAGCAAGCGTTAGCGAGTAGAAACAAGAGGGGGAATTAGCAAAGCCCTATCCGCGCACGCGTTGTAGCAGAAGGGCTTGCATGTCAGCTTGATACCAATTTTGATTTGGCTGTAGCTATCTCCAGCCTGCACTCTTTGACAAAACAATCTCTCAATACTCCCTCATGACAGTCGTGGAGCTATATTCCCCTGAAATTCAGTATCTGCTCAGAAGCTCTATAGCTCTCCCATAGATATAAGGCAACATATCATGCAATGCAAAATTTTGAAGTTGAACTTTCGTTCCTCATTTTGATTGCAATGAGCCAAAATCTCCTCGCCGGGTTTGATGAAAGATAAAAATATCAATATCATGGAGCTCAATGGCCAGCTCGTCAAGGACCGGTCCGGCAATTGAGGGTAAGAACTCAACTTCTCCACAAAGGCAAATGGTGATTGCTTCATAACTCAATAGAACATGAACATAATATCACATTTCGCAATACAAATTTTTTCTTCTCCTGATGTTATAATGCTAAGCTGATCATGTAGCTGACACAGTAAATATAAATTCTGCTTAGGTAAACAATATTGTCTTTCCCTTTATTCTGCTCTTGATATCTCAGAGCTCCTAAGCTATAGTAATTCATGAAAAGTTTGAGACCAAATTTTATTTTGTTTCAAAGACCATTGAAATCAAGGATCTTGAACTTGTAATCTGATTGTGCAATAAAAGATTACGTAGTGTATGATAATTATTGAGAAAACATATAATCAAAGAAATGTCAACTACCTTCAAACACACAAGCACAATCCAGTGTTTCTGGATTCATGGATTTTCAGTGATCAAGCATCAACCTCCCTTCAGATGGGAAAGTTTTCTTGGTAAGAATTCTGGTGATGCATAATGATAATATCTTACTCGAGGTCATTGAGTATCTTTGAAGTCATATCTCTTAAGAGCCTGGTATAAACTACTCAACTCACATGTTTGTACTAATTTGCTCACTTTATGATAGTTGACTCACACAGAGACTGTTGAAACTCATGTTGCCATCTATAGACCACTAGTGGTAGAAGACCACCCTTAGCTCTAGCTTGCATCTCAGTCCCCTCCAGTCTAATGTGTGGATGGATTTACATCCATGTCCTACTCCTTTGGGAAAGGCCGTGTACTCAGAGGAAGCTCATACCACTGACAAAATGGGAAAAAACTTGTTGCAACCCACTTTCAAAA
The DNA here is from genome assembly GCA_022264835.1 of Melampsora americana. NCBI lineage: Eukaryota > Fungi > Basidiomycota > Pucciniomycetes > Pucciniales > Melampsoraceae > Melampsora > Melampsora americana. The sequence continues at coordinate 236,289 of JAIFHY010000012.1, read as the reverse complement.
CAATATGTCACTTGCCACAGTGAGTGTGTGTGAGTACACAAATGCAAAACTTTGGTGAAGATATTGTTGCAAAACTGCCCACAGTATGAGATAAGTGTGCATGCGTTGAAATCAACCTATTTTTGGGATTGTACTATCCCCATAAAACAACTCACAAGCATGGCTGCCCATTGGATGCCTAACCCTTCAAACATTTGCTGTCTATGGGGAGTTCAAATCACTGCAGATCAGTCTAATCACTAGCAAGATATTTCATAAGAAGCTGTACTGGTTCACATCTTGAAAAAGGATAACTACAGAAATATCTATCCAGAGTCTCTTGAGAGAAAATCAAAAAAACTTGACACTTTTGGTTGGTGTAACTGTGCATCAATCCAGTCCTTTCACCACTTGTTTTCAAATACTTATATTGTCAAGGGATAAACACATGGATTTTGAAAAGGATATAGAGAGTTTTGAAAATACCTGATTCATTTTGATCCATCTTTCACTGTGATTTTTGAGCTGGGTGGTCTAAATATCTCACGTCAATAGTGATAGTGAAGTTTGTGGACTCACCTAGTCTGAGTTGAAGAAATGTGAAGCAGCAGTTATGTAAAAAAAGGAAGTCACGTGCTATAGTTATCTTTATATCGCGTGATCGCGTGATCCGGTCGTTGCGTAACGCGTGTGACTGAGACCCGAAGAGGAAATTGAACTTCGATCGGAAACTCAACTTCAACAGTCAACAAACCAATCGAACTCTTCATCCAACTTCATTTATCATCATCACTATTATCATCATCATTAATCTAGAATGAGTGAATTACCATTCAAGACCGAAGATTTGAATTTATACGAAATTTTGAATTTAGATAAATCAGCCACCAAATCCGAAATCAAGACCTCTTATAAAAAATTAGCACTAAGATTTCATCCAGATAAACTTTCCATCAACGCAACCGAAACAGAAAAAAGAGAATCAAATGAAAGATTTCAACAGATCGGATTAGCATATCAAATCTTAAATGATTCAAATAGTCGAAAATCATATGATTTAACTGGAAGTCTTCATTTTAATTCTACCCATGATGGAAATTGGAATGATTATTTTAAAGAACTTTGGAGTGGTGAAGTTAATAGTAAATCGATTGAAGAATTTACTAAATCTTATCAAGGTCAGATTTCATCTTTTTTTTCTCATCAATTCAATTTTTACACAACTTCCTCACTCACTTACCATTTTTCATATGGGTTTTTTTCTTTTTTCAGGATCAGAAGAAGAAATTAATGATATCAAAGAACATTATACCAGATTCGAAGGTGATTTTGAACAGATTTTATCAAATACACTTTGTTCAACCCAATCAGATGAAAAACGAATCATAAGGCATCATTGACAATCTAATCAAATCTCAAGAATTACCTAAACTAACTCACTGGATCAAAACCAAGTCGGATGAAAAAGCGGCGAAGAAACGAAGATTAATAGCCAATCGTGAATCAAGAGAAGCCGAAATTCTTTCAAAAGAATTAGGCTTGAATGAAAAACTATCAAACAAAGATTCGAAAGATTCAGAAGAAGCTTTGAAAGCTTTAATCTTATCTAATAGTAAAAATCGACATCAAATGATGATTCAAAAATTAGAATCAAAAGCAAGACAGGATGATCTCGAATCTCAATCCAAACGTAAAAAATCAAAACGTAAAGAGATGATTGAAGATGATCAGAATCAAGATGAAATCAAATTACCAGATGAAGATGAATTTTTGAAATTACAAGCTGAGATCGAATCTCGTAAACATGCGAAAAAAGGTTCTGAACCATCTACTTCAAAGCAAACTTCAAATCAAGGAAGAAGTCTAAATCTTCAAAGTCTTGACTCTCTCTCTCTCACACCTTCTTTTTTGTTTTTTTTGTAAATGGATGTATTTTTTCTATTCTCTCAATCTATGACACCAATTTGATGTTCAACCTGCCAAATTATTCTTGTTCCGTACGATCGCTTGTACAACTATGCTGCTTGAGTCGATAACAGATTGAAACCCAGTCAAAAATAACCTTGGTCTCTTCTTATACAGTTGTTCCTTTGTAGGATGAGCATTTGAGTGTAATATAAATGATCTTATTACTCTAATTTGTTCATCTCGCACTCAAATAAAATCTAAGACAAGATCAACAGGGTCCTAGAACGGGATTTCTTCCCCCGACTTTTTCTTACATACATCAGTACAATTCACTTTTGATTATACTTCGTTTTCCCTTTCCGTTGTTCTCTTGTGGATCTGCTTCCTTGAGATTCAAAGCATCATCTACGGTAGAGATTTAAAGGATTGTTCCCAACCTATGAAACCAAACAGGAAAAAAACGAGTTGAATAAGAAACAGGAAGATAAGTTAGAACCATACAAAACAAGTTGTTTTTTCAAGATACATTTAGGAAAGAAAAGAACGACAACGAAGCAAGAAAAGATCACTAGGGTCGATATAAATATATATATGTTCTTTTTAGAAAGTTTAATTTGATGATTTCCTCCATGGATCACCAGTTGGACCAAGCCAAATTGCGGTAAATAATCCCAAAATCATACCCAGTGAAATCGTAATAGGTATAGCAGATGTAAGAATTAAAGACCAGAGTGGAGGTTTGCACCACTGGTGTAGGAAAATCAGGTGGAGAAGGAGAACGTCTGCGATGAGAATTAAGAGAAAGAGCTGACCCGATTTGTTTTAATGAACGTAGGTAAACTGTAGTATAAATCATGACAAAAATAGTGTCTTAGTGATTAATGTTTGCAAAAAAATGTTTGATACATGTGAGTAGAAACTTACAGATGTCTAAATTTCTTTCAGTTTCTTCTTCTGTTCCAACCGGTACACCTGTGAGGTATAATTCGAGTTTAGTTGAATCTGAACCTTCGGTGAGAGTAGTTTTGAAGTTGACCAAAATGTTCTAGGAGCGAAAGGAGATTGACAGATGGATCCAGTTGATCAACATTGGATATGCGATGTTAAGAATGAAGAGGTGAAGCTTACCAGATGGCCAAGTTGGAGCCCTCCAAGTCGTGATGAATTCCTTTGGTCGATCAACACTGATGACTTTTCCAGTAATGTTACCACCGAATAATGACATCTCTGCGCCTGCTTCTGGTTTCATCTAATAATAATGATGTGGGAATAGAAGGAATGATTCGAGATTTAGAAAGAGTTAGATATCAAAGGAGATTAAAGAGGAAAGCTAGAATGATCTATACCTTTGCAGGATTTCGACTCCACATTGGGATTTTGGACTCATTAGTTAGAACATCAAATAGATCTGAAGCACTTGACATGAATTGACCATCGAGTCGAACCGAAGTTGTATTGATGGTTTTAGCTTGTTTTGATTTCAAGGATGGATCATCATTCGGCACAGGTGCAGCCGTTGGAGCGGACTTGGTTTGTAATATAGGTCCTGATGAGGCAGTATTATTGGTTGTAGGAAGAGGAGTACCCGAGGGAGATACACCGTTTTGTTTATAAAAATCTGAACCATGTTCTTGTACCATTGCCTATATAAGATAAGAAAAGAATGATTTTGAGTAAGTAAAACGTTAAAATCAGCTATAGAAATCAAGCGATAGATTCACCTTGGGAAACGCTTGAAACACATTTCTCATTCGATCACATAGTTCCTTTTTGGCCTTTTGTTCGATTTCAACCTTTCCACCTGAATCTAATTTACTTTCAAAGATATAATCATTTAATTCCATATCATGAGAAACTTCTGGAATTGTAAAAGTTCCTTTGGTTTCTTCTTCACTTGACCAACGAACAGTTAATCTCAAATCATAAATCGTGATCAACCTTGATACCAGATAAAAAAAACCATCACGTTAGAGATCTACCAGTGAGTTTGGTTGGTTGTTTTGGGGTGGTGAGTTTGATGAGATGGAAAACTAACTTTGCTTTTCTCATTCCTAATTCACAATCACCTTCAACAGTGATTGGTGCATTGATCTTCAAACCTGGTACATCAGACACAGATACGAGTTGCTCTTCAAACTAAAGTGAAAAAAGGTGATCGATTAATAGACATGAGTTTGGAAATTGATAAAAATGAATGATTTAGTAAACTTCATTTACCCAATCTTTGGCCCATTTTGACAGATCCTTGGTTCTGATTTAATTTTCGATCAAAACATAAAAGGTGATAAGTGATAGGAAGTTTTCTTGAGTTGAAAGAGATGAGATTAGTTTACCTCCAATGATAATTGGTGATGAAGTTAGACATGAAGTTAAAGTTGAAGTTGATCGATGGTTGAGGATGGTACTTTCTTGAATGTTTTACCAAATGAGATTGATGAATTTGAAAAGTGTTGAATCGAAGGTTATAATCCAATTTACAAACACTTTTTAAAGAACACTCTAGCAAATTCTAGAATGCTACTTTGACTGTCTTCAATTCTCAATCTCAACTCTCATCTCACATCATTCTCATCTCAAACAGTTGACGATGAGTCGCTTCATATCATAACAACAATGAAACTTAAGTTGTACCTTATCAACCATCTTCTCAGCACTTGTCTACACTCTTTTCTCATTAGTAAAAATAATGAACTACAACTTGGCTCACACATAGATTGTATCAACCACAGTCATGTACTCTAGTTTGATAACTTCATAGTCTTGACTTGATCAAATGGCTTGGATAGACTTGATCCAAAAAGATGATCTTTGTTAAAGGAACTCAAATAGGCCCCGAAATCGTCTAAGATCATTTGTAATCAAACCCTTCTCTCCTCTACACTGTGGTAAATTGGGAATCAATCTTGTAATCAACTGTATAACACATTCGATCACATCTCTATCTTCATCATAGAGAGAGGAAGACACATCAGAGATATTTGGTGATCGAGCTTTCAATCATTTTTTACTTTTTTGGAAGGTGGATGCCTAGACTGTAGTAGCTGGCAAACACGTTTACCTGTTGCTGAGAGTTTGATGATGGGCGCATCAGGAAGTGTACATACATAATTCGCTGACACATTTTTAGGCCTGGTCATTGTGGCAGGTACGATAGGGTCAAGACTTTACTGTGCCATGGTGTACACGACAATGCTGACATCGTATCTGAACGATGTGAGCAATTATGATGATCGCAAGCTGAGGCTGTTACCCTGAATTGCGGAGCACCGGTTACCTTGTGAGGTGAAAGTAGCTGATCATCGCACCCCAAACAGAGCATCAGGAAGCAAGCGTCAACCGTCGTATTAAGAAATGGCTACAGCTTAAGGATATTTCACAACACCTTTAGCTTCGAATATATGTGATACTACATTGAACTCGATCACGGGTTCATGACTTTAGCTTCGTATGATCCTCCACCTTTGCATCACTTGATCGTAAATCAGCGCTCTCTCAATATTAAGCTCCAAGTAGCCGCGAATATGGCTTGGCTGTCTTTGATTCTAAGAGGGAGATTCATCTTTTATCGGTATTCCTCGTCAATGCAAGGGCATCCAACGATCACTGGTCACGCCTAGATACCTTCAAAATGTCGAAACGATACTTTTTGAGAGTTGGGCAAGCTTTGAGTTGGATGATCATGATATAAGGGCATGGATCAAGAGAGCCTTTTAGGAATTCTTCTTCAATTCCCCGTATCACACGTTTATCCAGCAATCCAGCAAAGATCAAAGATTATCTTCAAGATGAATTCTCGACTTGATTGTGTGTCGATATTCTCTTCTAAGATATATGGATACCCCAAGAACACTTGAACTAATCCATTTGATCATCCCATTCTTTATCATAACGTCCTAGCTAAACTCTTCGCATCACCAAACCTTCTCAAAGGAATTTGGGACAAGGGTCTTACTTACATCTATGCTCTATTTCAATTCATGAGCTCATTATTATTCACGAGTGGACCACCATTGAATCATTCAGAATTGAAGAATCCACTTGGGCGGGATTGCTATCATTGGCGGGGGTGTGACCGGTGTATCTAGCGCAGCGCATCTAATCTCTCATGGATTCGAAGTCATGATTTACGAGCAAAAGTCATCTTTAGGCGGTATTTGGGATGCTTCTAATCAGTATAGGTACCACTTCTCTCGGGGTGGAAGTAGCGAGTCGAATCATCCTTGGGGAAGACTGAGTGTATCACATCTATACCATCTTTGAATACAGAACTTCTAAGCTGCAAATACATTCGATCTTTTATCGATTCCATCCTGCCGTTGTTTGGTCTGAAGGTTTTGTGAGCAAGGTTCGTGGGTATTTTGCTTCTAGAATAGACGAACAGCGACTGATTTTGATTAAGGATCCGATTAATATCCTCTCTGCCCATTACTTTGTATAGTCTGAAATCTGCTCTGAGGTTACACGTATCTGGAAAATGTATCATCTTCAATCCCGCACAAGATTCAATGTAAGAAAGAAGTCTGATCTATATTTCACTGTGAAACTTACATACCATTCTCCAACATCATCGTTGATAGTATACAGTCTCCAAAATTGAAAGGTCCTCGAGGTCAGATGGAAGAACAGAATGGATTGTTGATGATGGAAAAGATGGTATATTTGATGGATTAATCGTAGCCACGGGAACCTGCGGTACTCCTCGAACATTTGAGACTCCAGGGATGGATATATTTGAGGGAACAATGATTCATTCATCTGAGCTTGATGGGGTAGATTTCAATGGTAAACGAGTTTTCGTGGTTGGTGGTGGGGCAAGTGGAGTAGAGGCTTGTGAGCTGGCTCTAAGATCTAAAGCCTCAGACGTGACACTTTTGGCTCGAAATCCCCAGGTATGTAACTCGTCTCTTCGTCCTTACTTCGAAGCTGACCTTTCTCTTTTGATGATAGTGGATCATACCTTGTAATTGGGTAGCAGGGGTCATCCTGATGTTCCCAAGAATCTTTCCTAGATTTGTTGAGGCATCATTTGAAAAGGCTTTAGCTGTCTTCTACTATCGTGGAGCGGAACAGCTTCTACCTACCTCAAAGCCTTTGTACTTTGACACCCCTATTTTTAACAATAATCTTTGGGAACACGTTCGCTCTAAAAGGTTGACATATTTCACAGGGCAGGTAAGTGGCCAAACATTGACAAACATTGATACTTGGGAATTAAAGCGCATCGCCTTTGCAATTTTGGTGATCTCTTCACGTATGACCCTGTATGACCCCGCTCTATGGCCCAGCTACTTGAGATCCTGCCAAAAGAAGTGCATTTTTATGTTCAGAATGATGGTATGAAAGAGAAGAGGAATTTCGAAGCTGACGTACTGATTAACGTAAGTCCATGAATATTCTTCCGTGACCTTTACCGATTAATGACGTTTGAGGCACATTATATCTCATCCTCTTTGACAATTATTCAGGCTACGGGCTTCAAGGAGCCAGCTTGGAATAAATTCCTACCAACAGATCAACTATTTCCAAGAAAGGAGTGTTCACCACCAAACCTATATTTGATTAATTTCTCAGCAGTTGATCCAACCCTCTTAATGACCAATGCAGCTTATGACCAGGGATTGGCATCCGCTGGAAGTGTTCATATTGGTTAGTGGGATAGTTGTTTTTGACTCCATAGTAATTTGAGAAGTTACTGATTAGTTGCTTCACGTCCAGGAATGCTAACTAGGATGTTGATGATGTTCATTGTGCAGCCAGAGACGGCCCCCAAAAGTAATTGTAAAATTTCCTTTTTATCACGTTCATCTTCAAAACGAGTACTAAAGTTGAAGCTTCGAATCTGTAGCCTCGGAGATGGAAATTTGGCTGAAGAAACATCCCAATCTTCGGTTCTTCACGTTAGTCCAAAATCCTCAAATTAGCCATGAACCTCTTGAACGTTCGGAAAGACAAGTTTTCGAAACAAAGTGATTGACTTGACGTTGAACTCATTAGATACCCCGAGCTAATTGCTTACTTGATCAACTTTAACTTCACATCCATCACACGATTACGTTGGGCAATCTTCAATATCTGTGGATGGGGTGAATCAGTTTTACACTTTGGGGATTTGATACCTTTCACTGACCTTGCAAATTCAATACCAGGCTCCATTTCCTCATTTGATTTCGCAGGCCCTGATAGACTTTCCGGATCATTGTCCAAGATAAAAAAGTCTCATTAGGATGGCATGTGCGTAAGTGTGCAGTGACACTCAGAGAGTTGAAGCTTTTGATCATCTGCTGATCAACTACCTACAAAACCTTGTAGGTATGGACTACATGCTTTCTGTTGAGAAAACGGAATCCGGACCTGAAAATAGGTCTTAGTTTCATAAACATCTGTACTCCTTCTTGTCAAGCACAATGATGGCTTACTTAGATCTTTAACCCGTGGTATAACTGAATGCACAAGTCTTCATCAACTCTTTCTCTTTGTATTTATACTGGGTAGAGTTGCTTTGCTACGTATAAATTACATCAAAAACTCTCAAAAGCAAACCGTTGGAACAACAATCGTATCACAAAAATATAGAAAATGAATGAGGAGATTGGATAGAGCAAACAACGGCAGAGCCCATTTTGCATAGGTTTGATATGACTATCAACGAATATTGCAGTCGATTTCTGGTGCATCGACAGAGCGAAGGGTGGTCTTTGAATGCGCTCTACATTCTCATCTTTCAAAGTCTTGCATTGATGAGTTGTTCTTCAAAGCTTGGCCTTTCCGCCCGGTTTCGCAGACATCAAAGAGGCCTTATACTTATCCCTCAACACTCTTCGCAAAATTTTTCCGGACGGGTTCTTCGGGATCGATTCCCTGCAAGCGCATAAAATTATGAGCATCCTCCAGAAAGTTTGATAATAGATCAAGAATAAGAGAGAAAAAGAATGGCTCACAGAAACTCAACCCCGCCATCAAGCCACTTGTAGCGCACCTTTTGTGAGCTAACAAACTGTGAGATATCTTTTGCAAGTTGTGCTCGATCTAAGCTTTGAGCTTCGTTTGAGACTACGATATAAGCTCTGGCCACTTCTCCTGCATATGTATCAGGGATGCCGATCACGCATACATCGGCTATTGCAGGATGGTCAAGGAGGAGGCCTTCTAGCTCAGCAGGTGCCAGTTGATTCCCCTTGACTTTAATCAATTCCTTCAGTCGATCGACTACGTATACCCTGATGAAAAAACAGGGATACATGAAGTCAATACTCGACATGACAATATTTACTAGAATGCCATGGGAAAGGCAATCATAAATCTGACCAGCCATGCGAGTCCACGTAGCCCTCGTCACCCGTATGGACGAATCCCTCTTGATCAAATGTCTCAGCAGTCGCTTTGGGGTTGGCCAGATAATCAATCTACAGAGGTAAAAAGGGTCAATATTTCATAGACTTGACTCTCTGAACAGGTATGTGTAAACGATGGCGAAAAAGGCTTAACTGCATTCGAAGGGCTCCTGATCAAAACCTCGCCTCTCTGGCCAAATCCTACAGGCTTACCTGTTTGATCGACAATCTTGAGCTGGATGTTTGGACCTATCACACCGACTGATGAGCCAGGAGCTGGCTCGGTGATCCGCGGTAAACCAGTGACCCAGGTTGCAGTTTCAGTCATCCCATCTATAAGATGGATTTGGAGAGATCAAATACAGTCAGAAGGGACCAATCACATCAAGAGATCCAAGTAAGCTCTAAGAAGATTTCGTAAGCGAAAACAGAGACATGATAGTAGCACACATCCTTGACCAATCCGGACATTCGGATACATCTTGCGGAATTGATCGATCAACTCTTGTGTTAAGCTTTCCTCGTGTTAATGTGAAGGACGAAACCATGGTATCAAGATGAGAGCCTGATGAGCAATTCATTTTTCAAGCGTGAAGAGCATCTACTCACGGAGCTGCCCCACAAATGATTAATTTTAGAGATTTTTGAATCTCTTTTGCCAATCGAGATCCGGAAGGGTGCTTGACCATCAAGACTACCACTTTTTACGCGCGTGGCGGTCAAAATGACGGAAAAGGATCCAAGTTAGATTTTTGGTGATACAGTCACAGCAGGTTGAAAGATGTTAAGAAGGGAGGACTATGATATTGGTCATAGATCTTGACCGAAAAAGAAGTTGAAGATTTTATAAGGGAAGTTACTAAACTTGGTGGCACAAGGCAGAGTCTAGATACCTGGTAACGGATGATGTTCTCCAGAAAGGGCTCAAACGAAAATTTGGGTACGACCACATTGGCCATTGCCCGATACAGAGACGAATGTAAGACTACCACTAAACCGACTGGCAGAAAAGAACCACAGAGAAGCCAAGAACAAAGGGCAAAGAAATCCAATCTGATATGAGCCAGGTGATGTGGATGAGACAAAGGTGTGCAAGAATGTTCTCAATGGAAGGAGATGAGAGAAAGGAAATGGCTAAACAGATATGATAATACGGTAATACCGCCATAATTCTTTCCCCCGATACATCTTCGTCCATATGGCGTAAGATGAGTATCATATTCGCGATCACCGCTCGATGCGAAATCCGGACTGCCTTCGGTAACCCTGTCGTGCCACTTGAGAAGCACAAAAACGCGACTTTGTCCTTGGCCCCGTCAGGTCTAAGCTTGACCGTCGGTAAAGGCTTTTGAAGCCCTTGGGCGCATTTTTGTATCATTCCATCTAGAGTGAGAATCCCATTTGGAGTTTGAGCCGGCGCAAACTGGTCTAATTCACTTGACATTAATACTATCCGTTCGTTTGGGATTCCAACCAGTTGAGCGGCCTTAAGTGAAGTTTGGAGGCTATTAGGGTGTGTGATGAGTCCTTTAAGTTTATAATGCTTCGATAAGACTTTAAGTTGATAAGCCAACTCATCCGCCGTATACGATGGGTTTGCACCTGAAACCATGGCGCCAGTTCGAAAAGCTCCCCATATGACTAGTGGGTAATCAATGTCATTTGGAGCATATATGACCAAAACATCGTCAGGCTCGGATAGACCAAGATGAGCACGAAAAGCGCAAGCAAGATCTTCGGTTCGCTGACGGCAGTCTTCGAAGGTATATTGCTTGTTAGTGACAGAATCAATAAGCCATGTGCGACCACTTGGATCTGGTCGAATATGACCTTTGCCTTGAGATTCAGAAGTGAGTGCTTGGGTAGGTGTATACGAAAAAAGGAATTGATCGATTGTCAGATGGGAGGGAATGTGTAAGTTAGGATAGTGAGCTGATGAATATAGACCAGTGTTAGGGTCATATTTTGCATGATGAGTCGATGAGATCAAAGACGTCATGATGATGAGATATTTGTGATCTGATGGATGAACTGTTGTAGACTGGGAGTCTACTGACGTGGCACGACTGCGGCGCGCAGCCAGTCACCCTATATAGGAAGACTCGCACTCGCACCCGGCTCCATCCGCATCATTTCTTGGATGCTGAGCCGGTGCTCATCGAGCGAATCTTCCATTATAGGTATGCAATTTATATATCATTTCTTGGATGCTGAGCCGGTGCTCATCGAGCGAATCTTCCATTATAGGTTATGATCCCTTAGCTCACTGCAAATCTCGCTGCTGAGTTTTGGCAACACTTTGAAGTTGAACTTGAATATCGAATTTGAACTTTGGACTTTGAAATTGAAATTGAATTTTGAACTTGAACTTGAACTTGAACTTGAATCCTTTTGAACCTTGGATTTTGAAATTGAATTTGAACTTGAATCCTTTCGAACTTTGGATTTTGAATATTTGAACTTGAAATTGAACCTGGACTTGAAGTTGAACCAGGACTTGCACTCGAAATCACATTCAAAACCCACCTGATTTATCAAGCATGGCAGTTCGACGAACCCCTCCTGTCACTCGCAACCGTGGAAGCCAACATGGCTCCCCATCTCAAAGAGGAACTCCTCCAACTCGCGGAGCTCGTGGTCGTGGTAGCACTAGACTTGGGACCGAATCTGCACCACCACATCTTCCACCACCTCTAAACCCACCACCAGTCAACCCCCGAGAAGAACAACACCGCTCTCCAACGCTGTCATCTTCCAACTTACATGAGCAAAGCCCCCCATTTGCATCCAATGAACAAACTCTCCGACAAGTTTCAGACGATCAGTTTACCTCCACGCCTATGGATCACCGAAATCCTCCTCCTCATCCTCACTTGACTCAAACTTACCACCCGCAGCCAAGACGAGTTCATCCATTATCTTTTGATGATTTTATTGGCCAACCAGCAATTTCTCAACCTCATTCAGACACTGCTAAAATTATTGCTCGACTGGATAAACTTGAAAAACTTGCACCACATGTAGATCGATACACATCTAAGGTTCCCATATTAAAAAGTGATGGTGCAAACATCAATACTTGGCTTAACCACGTAAACGATGCCATTTATTTTATGATAGATAAAACGGACTACTTAATCAATCCTTCCAACCCGAACTTATCTGTTGATCCTGATGTAGACCTGGCTGAAAACAAGATAGCTTATCGTGCATTATTCTACACCATTGATGAAATGTTACAGTCGGTGGTGCGTAGAGATCGTACTGGGTATCAAGCTTACGAGGCGTACTGCATCATCCGTGACCAATTCAAAAACGGCGGACGATCATCTCAATTGGCTCTATGGAGAGAAATGACCGGTACTATCTTCGACTCATCTAATGACGACCTAAATCACCACTTCGAATCAATTGAACGACTTGCGGATGCCCTTGAACGAGACGGTTTTGTGTGGACTCGGGACTCTGTTATCAGTATCATCTGTCAAGCTACTATGCCCAAATCCGACTTTGATGCTGCTAACGTAAAGCTGGACATCCGATGGAATACAGATCAAACACCTTACAGTACAAGCGAAGTTCGGAATGCGTTACAGACCGTTCATCTCAACTTACGCCGTGAATCGAATCAAAATGAATTATCCTCGTCTTTATCAATGATGAGCGTATCATCGGCACGCGAAAAGTGGCCTTGCAACTACTGTAAACAAAAGGGCCACTGGATAGAGAATTGCCCGAAGCTACATAACGAATCTAAAAGATCCAGCTCGCCTCACAACTGCAAACAATACACTAAGGAAAATGAAAAAGGAAAAAGTCAAGACACCAAATCTGTACGATTCTCCGATGCCTCACAAAGCCCAAAGGTCACTGCCTTATCAATCGAAGATTTTGCCAACGGTGATGGAACTTTCTCACTCGACCGTGAAATTCCATTTGACCCGCCATCTGTCATGTCATACCGAATCGATCCAGAAGATATCCGTGCCGCTGAGGCTGCTGCTGAAGCTCGAGCCGAAGAAACAGATATTCCTAAGGAATACTTCATGTGACTCGCTACAATCTATCTCCACTCGGAGAACTCACATCTCATGCTTTTTTTTGTTTCCGTTATGAAATGATTGGAAATTGTTATCTCATTTTTGTTTTCCAATGCTTTATTTTTTCTCGTTCTATGTTGGATTGCATTCTGCCTCATCGTTCACGCAATCTCTTTTGTTATCTCTTTTTCTCTGTCTTTTGACATGCGTTGGGGGGGTCTCGTTGTTCTTTCTATCTTTTGTACGCGTCTTGTCGTGGGGGGGGTGTTGTAGACTGGGAGTCTACTGACGTGGCACGACTGCGGCGCGCAGCCAGTCACCCTATATAGGAAGACTCGCACTCGCACCCGGCTCCATCCGCATCATTTCTTGGATGCTGAGCCGGTGCTCATCGAGCGAATCTTCCATTATAGGTATGCAATTTATATATCATTTCTTGGATGCTGAGCCGGTGCTCATCGAGCGAATCTTCCATTATATGAACAGCCTGAGATCGATTGAGGATGATGACGATTAACAAAAGACTAGGACGAAGAAAGCTTCAAAGGATGTGCTATAGTTTTCAGTAAATTGATTACAAACTTAAAAATCCATAAACGATTATCCAAAGCCATGACTGATCGGAGAGTTTGAATACACCGCGGGGTGAATTCTGAGATGACCACCGTAGGAGGTGGGATCTCCAGGGGTCGGTGGTGTTCCGTGGTTCCAAACCACGGGGAACAGCCAGAAGCAGTTCACCGTGGTTTCCACTGACCTTTCACGGTGAAATCACGGAAAGGCTCAGTGAAAACCCCTTGTGATTCACCCACGTCGAAATCTCGGAGAATCTCCTTGATTTCAAGGGCGGTCATGACACCAGATCAGCCATGGGAGCCAGCCGGAATTGTCGCGTAGAACGATCATTGGGGTGGATCATCGTATTTTTTACGATGCTCACTCGTGGAATCAGTGTTAATAAAGTCATCAATCCCTTTAGAAAATTGATAAGTTGAAGAAAAAAATATATACTTCCCACGTTCGATTTTGACTTCAACAATTATATTTCTAAAATACCTCACACCGCTTCTTTATCTTCTCAAATTGTACAAACAAAAAAAAGTAACCTTGTAAGGAAGAAAAAAGGGAAAAAAGGTTGTAGTCCTATGAGGACTGTGCGATGAAAGTCAAAAGAAAAGACCAACATTGGAAAACCAACCCGCATACTGTACCAGAATCATTGTGAGATATGATGTGCAAGTTAGTCATGGGTGTAGGTGATGGTTTTTTTGAAGGGTTCGAGCAAACGATCGTTGTCTTGAACTATCACCTCACTCTGCCTTCTCTTCTCACTCTAACCTCACACACTCGCTCAAGTAACCGCTTTACAAGTCAATCGAGAATGAGCCTTGAGAATGCTCCACTTGGAACAGTCTGTGAGGACTGTAAGTCGATTGTTGCGCTGACTTGGGGATATGAACACCCAGCCTTCAATTCGAGTACTCACACTGGACCGAACGACCAGACTTTGCAGTGGTTTCATCCGATTCCGATGGTCTTCATTACCAATGTACTGCGTGTGGCGGACGATCGATGAAGGACTATCGGCGACATAGAAAGTCTCAGACTCATAAAGACAAAGTCGAGCACCTCGAGCAAATCAAAGCCGATGACGAAGCGGCGAGATCGTCCTTGGTAGATGTTGAAAATCAGATGATGCGACATGAGGACCAGGAGATTGTCGAAACCGGAGAATTGCACGGTTCCGATACGTCTGACAACACCACCAGGACGGAAGGCAGCTCTGCAAACCCTCCACCCGACCCTTGGACCAACGAATATCGAGATTACTTCGCTGCGAGGAAGTTCGAGTGGGTTGATTCGGGAGGGCAGCGACCGGACATCGAGGATCTTCTTGTAGCCGGAATCCGCCAGTTTGATGAGGCAGATGAAAATGACCGGGAGATGATTGAGGGTCTCGAGCAGAAAGATGAGGAAGAACTTAAAATGATTGAGGAGGGAAAATTCTTAGCGGTAGCTATGAATGAAGAATGGTACCCATTCAAAAAGAAAGAGGTACGTACATTCTCTGTTACCTTGACCTTCATGAGCACAATCCTGAAAAACTATTATTTTATTTCTATCTTGACAAACAGCATCTGGTGGCGTTGCTTTTGTTGGGCTCGACACGGAACTTGCTTTCCCGCTTGCAATATGACATTCTGCGAGGAATTTTAGAAGTGACCTCAGTTAAGCTTCCCGCATGGAGTGTGTTGCGAGGGGTCCGTCAAGAACTGAAGCAGCTCTTGAAGATCAATGTGATTGAGAAGACAAGTGCCTTAGGAAGTCCGTGTTTTGGTCTCTCAATCCAAGAGACTATCTCACAGGTATGTCTTCTCACAAAACCATCACAAATGAGAATTGATCTGATTTATTTTCCTCTGCGGATGCTCTGATAGGAATTAGCAAATCCACATGTCTGTCCTCATATTCAATTCATACCTGAATATGAACCCGGAGCAATCATCAACCGGCTATCACAGGCTAGAAAGTGGCGTGACGGATTCTCAAGAGACCTTCGAGTTCCAATGGTACAGTCCTCCTTTGGTCATTTCTATGTCTACGAACCAGTACAGCTGGAATCAAGAAATATCTTGGTTCCAATTTACTTTTATAAGACAACAACCAGCACATTTGCGAAGTGTTTAAGATTGGAGGTTAGACCTATCAATCATAGCACATTGTTTCGGCTTGAGATTGCAGCTGAACCGGATTTCGACTCCGAAACTCTTGAGGACATCAACGTAAATCAATTCCGAGTCGAATTTCCTAAGCTTGTGATAAACAATGGTCAGTATCTGAAGGACATTTGTGACGGAAAACTGTATCGTAAGTGTGACTTGATACGTATTCCAAATTGTGAATCAATTGTTGACCGCCATGGTTGGATACTCTGTCTTTCAATATTAACAGAACAAGATGGTTTTCTTTCAAGCGCAATCAGCCTTCCTAATCCATGGCGAGAACGGGCAAATGGTTTGATCATCAGACATGTTCCAATCACGCTGTACTCAGACGATACTTCAGGAAACCAATCGAAAAAATGGAACAAGCACGACTCATTCTACTTCACGCTCTCTGGTCTTCCTCCAAGTTTGACAAATCAGGAGTATAATATACACTTTCAGGCAACCACAAACTCTGTGACTGTTCTTGAGCTGGGTGAACACATTGTGGATGAGCTAAAGTAAAGTTTTGACTTAATCTCCTCATTAGAGCACTGGTGCGGCAACATTGAGTCTGACGAATCTCTTTTGATTTTCAAAATCAAACTTGGATCAATCAGTGATCTTGCCGAAATAGGATTCTCAACTTACGACCAGTCAATTGATCAAAAAGTGCATGTGATGGTTGTTGTATTGTGCTATTTAGGCGACTCACCTATGCACGCTGAAATTACGAACACTATGAACCCATCAATGGCGCTTCATCCATGTCGAATGTGTAATCTGGGTGTGTCTGCACAACATGAGAAACTGTTGGAGAAGTATATCAAGAATTTTGTTGGATTGAGCCTGATTGATGGAATTGATGTATCTTCCTCTATTCTTCTAAAAAATCGTTACCCTGTACCGTTTTTTTGGAGAGAGCTGACGATGTGTATAATATTGTTCAATTTACAGGATGTCCAATGTCGTGATTGGTCCACTACAATTGGTATGACCAAAAAGATGTGGTCAATGGCCGCAACGAGTGGTCAGAAGGCAAGGATTGACGATCTTTCAAAAGAAAGTGGAGTACGTGATAAGCTCAATCAACTTTTTCTCAACCCAATTCATGAGCTTCGACATCGGAACAAAACGAAAGAAGCTGAGAATGAGTGGATCAAGATAAATGAAGAACATCATGAACGGGTATTCAATCCGTTTATACGTCTGAGAGGTAAGTAAATTTAACTATTCTATTGATAGGATTTAACTGATAATGTCTGACACTCAGGCTTAGATGGTCACAAGGATACACCAGTCGAGATTCTTCACGTCGTACTATTGGGGATTGTTAAGTACATGACGAATGATGCAGTTGTGAAAACCCCAGCTGGTCGGATCTCAGAAATGAAAGGACGGTGGGCTTCGTTCAACACCTCTGGATTAAACATTCCACCAATCCAGGCAAATCAAATGGTACAGTTTGTTGGTAGTCTTGCGGGTTCTGGTTTTCGGACAGCATTACAAGCAGCTCCATTCGTTTTCTTTCCCTACCTCACACCATCAAGACGACGGATGTGGATTTCACTTTGTCATCTCTCCGCATACATCTTTCAGACTAGCTACACTGACGAGAAGACTCATTTGAACCGAATTCGCATACTAATCAACAATTTTCTCTGTGATACAATTCGAGACAATGCACAGTGGGTCAACAAACCGAAATTTCATATGCTAATTCATCTCACCGACTCTATGGAGCGCTTTGGTCCAGCATGCTTGTTTGCAACCGAAAAGTTTGAACAATTCAATGGTGTACTTCGTGGATGTTCAATTCATTCTAACCGACAGAGTCCTGGACGCGATGTTGCAACAACTTTCACAACTTACCGTCTACTTCGTGTCCTCTTATCTGGTGGTATCTTTCACGATGAAAACCTAGGGTGTCATTTTCACGCAGGACCAGCCGTACTCAACTTGTTTAAGACTAACTCTACATTACGACAAACAATGGGGTTGAAGCTTCCAGTCCCAAAGGAAACTAAATATGACTTCAAGTGTATGTCTATTCTTTCCTTAGCAGATCAAAATCATTTTGTCAGAAATGTTTTTTAACCTGATTGCTTTATATCAATTGAAGTTTCAGAGACTTCAGTTGAACAGCATGTACCGAGACATCTTACACAACTCAGCCCTGGTGGAGAGTGGAGAACGGTTGTCAAGGTGAGGACTCCAAGTAATCAAAATTTAATCAAGGGTTCATTTGTTTGGGTGCGTGTTTCATTTTTTTCCCTCAACATTTTCGAGCAAGTAATGACTCTATTTTTTTGTGAAAAGATGTTGCAAAAGGAGAAGGAGAATCTAAAATCAGTTGGTTGTATTGAATCAATGTGGAGCACATTAGATGGTAACTGTGTGGTTGAGCTGACTTTGTGTGAAAGTGTTCCTGAAATCCACCCATTCTACATGATGCGTGAGATCCGTAAGAGTGGTATCAAGATTTGGATAAAATTGAAGGTATGTTCAATCTCTCAATTTTTGAACCAGACCTTGATCATTGATTTTGGTTCCAGGCTGTGGAGTGTCTTCTCAATGTTCAGCACAATTGCTATGACTCTGCATGCACAGTCAAGCAAACCAAACAAAGGACAGTCGAACGACGGCTGACCATCAAATTAACTGAGGAGATTGGACATAACAAAAGCAATTCCTACATCATCAACTCAGCATCTTTATACTCATCTGCTTCTCACCTTTGTGCAGCAAATATCTCAACATCTGATGTGACAGCTGCAGAATGGGAATCCGCAATGGAGCTGGGAATGAATGAATGGGTTTCAAATAGAGACAGAAGAGCAAATGAAGCAGATGAAAAAGAGAAAATCAAGGCCAGGAAAGAGGAAGAGAAGGCTAGAAAGAAGGAGGATAAAAGAAGGAAACAGGAGGAAAAGGCTATGAAGAAGGCTGCAGAGGATACACAAAGACTTGAGGGATTGAACAGTCTATTTGCAACAAATTGATTATGTTGAAAAACTCAACATAATTCAACCTTGGTCTTTGTTTGGTTGATCTTATTTTGAGCATTTTATCCTACTATCACTTGTCACACCTCTCTTCATGCTTGAACTTCATCCCATCAGATCCGTATTCTGAGTATTACAGTGTAAATTCACACATGTGAAGGCTGAGTGTCACATGCGGCTGTCACAAATCCCAGTTTATGCGCATACAAAAGCTGAGATTGTGGATCAGCGCACCACTTCATCACTTCTCACTCCGACGGTCACCACTTCAACATCTCTCACTCCGACGGTCACCACTTCAACATCTCTCACTCCCATCTTCAGTTCTCCTCTCTCTCATCTCACCATGCCAGATTCAACCGATGGTCAAATAGACCCTAATGCTTTGAATCAACTCCCCCCTTTCGATGCCTCACTTCTTTTCGGCGATCGCTCCCAGTCCAGTCGGCTTCCAAGGCCCCCAAGTCCTACTCACAGTGAACAGCGCCTCTCTCTTACCTCGGCCTCCTTTGATGAGACAGCAGAACTTTTAGGCTTGAATCAAGAATATCGAGATTTGGCATCAAAAGTCATCAACGTCAGTATATTCTTCCCCTTCTCACCCTCAAACACATTCAAACCAGGTTTCCATCTAGAATTCGACTCCAGAAAACCAGCTCGAAAACTACATATGTGTTTCAAGTGCAATACTTCAAGCCGTACGATCAAGACCTTCGCCTTCCGAACTTTCACCGTTGAACAAACAACAACGCTTGTCATGGGACCCAGATGCCACATACGTCGTTCGTAATGTATAATGTTTCAATTTTTTTTCTTTTCTCATCATAATCTTCCCTAAATTGATCATCTTTAGGATTGGCTGAACGCTACCACTCGAGACACTCTTCTTAATGACACAGTACAATCGTACAGTGACCCTTCTAGTTCCGACCCTGTGGCAGGCTCCATCGATCGACTTGTCTGGGTACGTTCAGTCTACTAAAACCTTTGTCTATTAACTCAATGATTTATCATCATGATCAAATCTGATCATGATGTATTTATATTATAGGACAAAATCTTGAATCAAGGTACGCTATTCAAGAAAGCCCACTTTCCAGAGGGATTTGATACCCCAAGTGGTGGAGCTGTGACTCGGCAAGTCAAGAGCCACATGCGATTGCACCCTGTCAAGAACGCCAAGGCGGAATTGCGTACCAAAGTAAGTCGTGTCTTCCCTTATTAATCTAGACAACTACATATAACTGTTTCTTTACTTCCTTCTTTCTGCGTCTTCTTAGCTCCTCTTTGGTGTGCTCGCAAAGAATCAGGTTCGACCAAACTGTCCAGTTCCTGTGATCGATCTCATTTACCACAAGGTATGTTACTATTCCATTTTTAAAACCACATCATCTTGTACTGATCTCAATAGTGCAACAGGTGCATAACTACTGTGTCGATAAATCAAAAGTGTTGACACAAGAAGAGATTAGCCAGACTCTTGAGGCTAACATCAAGCTTCGGATCATCTTACTTGTAAGTTTCTTTTGATCAACATGTGTTGTTTTTGTCAAATCTCTGGTTCAAAGAGCTGATTGAGTGCTTTGTCTCAGCGAATGCAATGTGTACATTCATTAAAGATGTCTCATCCTTCCAACCAATCACAATGGTTCCATGTCGATCGTATCTTGAAGGAAATCCGAGATGAGAACCAAGCCCGCCATAATATTGAATACGAGAATGCGTAAGTCTTTTTTATGTTATTCCTTTGACTCCAACATCATTCACATATTGAACAATGTATTCCATGCAGTTTTTACAGAGAGTTGGTTCGCCGTGATGCACTTCTCTTCACCGGTAACATCAAGTATGAAGACTATCCCATTGGAACGACCTTTGCACCTCCCACTCGTTCGGAAATCCTCGAGCTCATGGCCGAATGACTGTTGCACACAACGAACGGTCCACTCTATCACGATTCCGCTTTACTCACATGCAAGCTACAATTGAACAGTAGCTATTGTTATTTTTTTTCTTCTTTCATTTTTTTCTCATCACCTTCATCTCTTTTGTATCTCTCATATTATTATAAGATAAACAGAATGTATTATTTCATTTAATATTGATAATATAATAAATTTAATATTAATAATATAATACATTTTTAATATCCATAAAAGCCACAATGAAAACTGAGATTTATGATCAACATGAAAAATACGGTGATTATTTGGAAAAACACCGTAGTTTTTCATGAGCGTTTGCCGTGCACGTTGCACGGTGAACAGCCATGAAACATTCACGGTGAACAGCCGTGAATGTTTCATGACGAGCAACCATAGGAGTTTGCAGATGCTCACCGCGAAAGATCCACGACGAGCATCCGTGAACCTGTCAGTGAGGATACGGAGATGATTCACGGATGCTTGGCGTGAACCACTCACGTCTGTTGACCGTGAATCATCTCCGTGATTCCCACTGGCCACCTACCGTCAATTCATCGCAACATACAGCCACGGTGAACCACCAGCTTTGCTGGACCCGAGTTATCACCGTGGCCCGCCCACTTTTTTTTTTTCACCGTGAATCCTCCGGGGAAAGCACTCTCTGGTGTATCTCAGGGTGTTGGTTACTTTTATTAACTCAAAATCACTTCACCTTCTCATATCTCAATTTGTGTTTTGCATTCTTCTATCAAGGTGTCAAGGAACAAGCGAGACTGCATTGCGATCAAATATCAACGACCTGATCATACAATTCGTGTTTCGAGGTTTCTCTCACAGGATTATGAAGTCATCATCTCATATGTAGTAAGTTGAAAAAATTAACCAGATTAGATTATACCGCCTACCCGACGGATAGGATGACTCTATGTAGTTTCAGGTGTAACCTTACCCAACAAATCTCCAAGTCCATTAAAAGGACTTTTATACGTCAATCCATCTTCAAGAATTGCAAGACTCTTTGTTTACAAGCCGTTCTCAAAAAGCTTGCTTTTTTTGATTTTATTTTTTTGGCAGTTGACGGCCGTTAACCGTTTGGGCCTCTTGAAACCCATGATTGTATGTAACGTATTGTGATGACGCAATGAGTAAAAACTGTTGTTCATACAGCTCAAAGGGTATTGTAGATGTTGTCTGGGCTTGGATATGAGATCAAAATAGATTTGACATGACAAAAGCTGTTGCCATCATGCCCATGTTGATTCCAATCATGAAATGTTACAGTGATCTAACCATGTGGCAGTTTGATTCTGTGATTGCACAGAAGCACTCCCTAGAGACAAGCTGGCAAGATTTGGGAGTTACAATCATCCAGTACTCAATCCTTGGGATCTTCTACTTTTCATTATTGCCTATGAATACAATACTGATTTGATTTGATAGATGTGGAATATTTTTCTCACATGAATACCTGTCACACAAACAAACATCACAACTAGGTTCTTGCCACCGTCAGTAGCAGTGATGAATTCAATTGCAAAGAGAGTCACCATAAATCTTGAGGCAAAGGCTATTACTTTGTAGCTCTTGATCTGAACAACACAAGCTAAATAGTCAATATCACTGATGACCTACACAATTTGGAAGCATTGCTTCCAAGATTCACAGGCAGTCCAAGTAGATATTTTCACAAAAGCAAAAGATTGTGAATGCCAAGCAAGCCTTTAAAGGGTAGAATATAAGGAGAGATTGCTTTGCAATTAACTTCTGAGCAATGATATGCCACTGCCAGCATAGAGTTTTCTCCCCATGCATGGAATTATTGAACGTGCAGAGTTACTGCAGAAATACTACAATCCTCAATCATCTTTGGGACAAAAATTTGATCTTGTTATACCATGGACTTACGGTTTCAGCTGTAAGTATTATTGACAATACCTCTCTTGTGCTAGGTACCCTCCCATTGTGACCTCTCAACTTTCTAAACAGACCAAGATAATAACTACTAGTCAATTATTCCCTCAAGGGCGTAGGTAATAAAACAAGATCAACAAATCCCATCAATATGTGGAACAAGAGGGTATACAGGAAGGATCAAGTATTTATCACACACAGTTGCAGCAAGTGAGGCACCACCTTTGAGCTCACCAGAATTGAAACTCCATAGTATGGTAAGACCACTTGGACTACAATTGGGTGCAATACTGTAAGCCACAATTGTGGGACAACCCTTTGACTGAAGAGCCAGGACAAGACAGCAGTTTCCAGAAATAAAGGAAGGCATTGTATTTCATCAATCTGCTTGAAGAAGAGTGGGTTGCCAATGGCAACAATGGCAAAGCAAATCATTGAATACAATCACATTTCCATTTCTTGAAGTAGCATTTCTTCCTTTGTTTTTAACTGCAGAAGTTTTGAATTGTTGAACACCCGAGGCTGGAACTGTTATACTTGTCAGTAATGTTCAAAAAGGGCTCATTGCGGAATCAATCAATGTGCACAGTGACCCACTTATTCCCACTTGTGGTCATTTCCATTTCTCATGAAATGACCAACCTCAAAGAACTTGCACATGTTTTCAATTTCCAAATCTTTGTCACTGCTGTCAACAGACTGCATATTGAAGGATTTTTCAGTGCTGGGAGTGCATATACTCAATCATGGGATACAAAGTAGACTCTGGGCATGTGCACAGATCATTGTTCAGTTTTTTTGGCTGTAAATTCAGGTCCTCTTCCTAAGATTTTGGCCAGAAAATCCAGATTTACACCCAAAAACAATCTGGGCACCAGTCTGGGCATGTGCCTAGATTCTACTTTGTATCCCATAAATATTTTACATATTACAGCTGTTCCAATTCATGTTGCAACAAAGGATGGAAGAAGCAGAGCACAAATTGAGCCAATCTTGCTCCCTGGCATTCCATCTTGCATTGGAATTCTGAGGGAAGATATTTGATTACAAACAAAGTCAACTGAATACCTTGACAAACTAAGGATACAAGAGAAGGATGCGACTGGGTACAAAATATAAGATGAATCAAGTTGTGAAAAAGAGACCCATGGTGTCCAATACCCAGCTTGCATCTAGATCAAAGAAGACATGGATCTTGACAACTTGTGAGGTAAGAGCCAGGCTATCCTGTTCATAACCAGGAGAAGTTAAATAAATTATCTTCTATGAATATATATTGACAAGAGTTGGTCAGACAGAATTGGATCAAACAAACCCCGGCAAAAGGTATGCAGGCTCAAACACCAAATCATATGGATAACTTATAGGTCCCTCTCTCAACCCTTATTTGGCCAAGAGGGAATAATTAGTGGGTTTAGGTTGTAATCCAAAACTGGCCTGTCTGGCCAACAAAGTCCCCAGTGAGTTGTACTGGCTATCTGAAACAAGGGACTTGTAATGATCCCAATACTGAGTCATGCTTATAATGTAGCTCATTAGAGTAGATAGTATTGTGTGCTCAGATTTTATACACCACAAAGACACTTTTGAGCAAATGGGTATCCGGATTGTCCAAGATCCAATGATCTGACTGACACCCCGGATTGGGATGTGGTGTTCACATCCAAGGGCATTTTACATTGGCACAGCACCTAGTCAATGTGGTGATGGTGTCTTGCCAGGTCTTACCTTGCTGGTATGTCCAAGATTGAAGGCCTGAGCTAGTGTTCTGCTATAGTTGCCCACAGGACAACTACTCCTCTGCCAAAATTATCAGACATCCCTTTGATGTCCAAGTGTCCTTATAGTTCAGTGGTTCTACGTTGAAATCTTGACATCAACTGAACCTATCATAGCCTAATCCCCTCAGCGCTCATAACATGATTTACATGTAAAGTGATTGGCCTGAGATCTGACAGGGCTTTTTTGAAAAAACTTGTGTCCTTATGAAACTTTTCTCTACAACCTTGATTTGCCTGCACTTTGATAGCAAAAGTTGTGCAGATTGTTTCCCTCTGAAACCTAACACTCTTGGTTTCTCATAAATCTTGTGTGGTTTTGTAGATACATTCAAATTTTGTTCAGGGCTTGAAGCCAAAAATTACCCTATCTGGAGTGCTCTGGGTCCAAAATTTGGGTTTTATTGTGAAATCACAATACCAACTTTTCTATATATCTTCAAAGTCACTGCAGGTATCAACAAACTGAGAGTGGAAGGCTATAGTGAGCACAAATTTGCCAATTTTCATCATCAATGTAGAGGCAAGTTGAAGTTGTGACAAAATGGTCTGTAAGGACACCAATCTTTGGCAAACAGACCTGACAGATTTCAGACCATCTTTCTACTTTACATGGCAGTCCATTGTTTGAGCTAATTAGTAAAACTTATCAGGGACTTTGTTAATTTTGGCCAGACAGGCCATCTTCATACTGGGCACACTTTAGACGTGTATAGAGACAAATCAGTTGTGACATGTGGTACATCAAGAAAGAGTATATGTAATTCATAGTGCTGATTGAGACAGATTGTCTGTGCACTGTGGCAACAGACCATCTCATCATACCTTTACTCAAGGGAATTCCACAAAGGACTGGAGCTGGTATGACCAAGATCTCCTATGAATATCTTTCAGCATCAGATTGAACTGGTACTTGGTTAAGCATTGATTGAGGTGTCCAGCAACTAATCTATAGAGGTTAGGTTTGTTCATCACCAACGCCAATAAACCACTTTGCTTCTTCCATAGCAAAGGTTATCTTGGATTCAAAAGTTATTGGAGTTAATGTCAAGGCAATCAAGGTCCGTTTGATGAAATCTTACACAATCAAGACTTTTGTACACACCCACATAAACACTATTATTTGTATATATGCCTGTACAACTCACATGAAAGACATCAACACAACACTGACAATGTAGATGCCTTGGCTGGGGAATCTGAGGCATCATTGGATGCAAACCCATGTACAGATATTTTCCAAGGTTCCTATAGGCAAATATGCTGACAGTGGACACCTGGCGCAATGTCACATTGCAATTATGGGCAGCAACATCCTGTCACTTGCCATAGTGACTGTGAATCATTGCAAAAAGACAGGATGTTGCAACCATGAGATGTGATGTCACATTGTGCCAAGTGAAAGCCTCATTGCTTGAAGAAACTCCTAATGTCTTCCCTCAACAATTTGCCTGTCTAGAAAAATGCCCTCAACTTCTCTGGAATTTTTTTTGGTGGTATACCACTTGCTGTGGTGGCTGGAAGCTTTTACAAATATTGCAGTATATGGCATCTAGGCTCATGATCCCTCAGACCAACTTAATCACAAGGTATACAGGGTAGCTCTCAAGTTGAAGGTGGCAAAAAATCATGAACCCAGGACATGTATTTCTTTTGGACTCCTCTACTCTGCCTCTTCACAAAAACCTATATGCTTCATGAGGCAAATTCTTTGATTCTTTGCACATATTCTGGTACAATGATCTTGAATATCAGATAGCTCTACTTGGCTTGATGATGCAACCAAAAATGCATTTTTTTTCTTCCCCTGAGGCTTGTGAATACTCCCCAAGCAACCTAACATTGCTGTAACTTGCAATTGACAACTTCTATATTGCACTTGTAGGCCTCTTACTTTGAATGTCCCATGAGGTACACCGTACCAGGATGTGTAGCAACACCTCACAATCTACAAACAACTCATCAAAGAAGTTTTTGTTGTGAGGTGCAGAAGAAAAGTAAAAGATTGACATGATGACTCTTGATCTTTGAGGATCCGATGTGCTTTCCTATGAGAGAATCACTTGCTATTCTTATGAGAGCAAGAGGACGGTTGGGGCAAGTGATCAGAGTGACATATGTGCCCGCAAGAGCTCCACCACAGGGTCAATCATTAGAGATTAGAAGACTTTAATGATGATATATGTACCGAAGAGTTTGAGTATAGTTGTGAGTTTGAGAAAGAAAGAAAGAAAGAAGGGATCATACAAAGAAATTGCTATGACATGTACAAAATTTGTAATTTAGCTGATGTTTAGCGATTACTCACAAACTTTACTGAACTTCCAACTTCTCAATTCTTCTCACAATCCATTTCATCATCATCACCATCACCATCACCATCACCATCACTACTACCTCACCATCATCAACTCTCATCATCTTCAATCTATTATCACAATTATCGACTTTTGTTTCAGTATAGATATAAGCCCCTTCCGTCATGGCCTTCTGGCGGTGAGTTTTAAGCGCAAAGCTTGGCTATCCCGCATTTCATCTGCCAACAACTAATCTCACTTCACACGTCATACTTACTGTTCTTTACTCTGCTTTATCATGACCTTAGCTTTGGCTTTCATTCCCAATCAGCTATCGATACCATCCTTTCTTCGTCCGCAGCAAATAATAATGGACATCCGATCGGTGGCTGCTCAACGCCTTCCTCGTCCAATCCTGCTATCCTTCTCGACAAATTACTAGATGAAGATGATTTACTGCAGGAGATCAAGGCACAGCATCCTAAGCTTATCGAATTCCTTGCGACTAAAGAAGTTGTCGTCCGTATACTGGGTTACATATCCGGTGTTATTTTTGAAGATGAGGACGCAGACCGGCTTGAAGAAGAAGGTCGATCAGCAATCAATCATCTCACCATTCAGCCCTCTTCTCCCTTAGATTCGAATTTCACGGCTAGTAGTACTGGTGGTCACCATACTAATACCATGGGAGCTGCTATATTTAATTCCTTTCGGAGCCGTGGGGTATGCGATAAGTTCAGTGCATCATTGCTGGACGCCCTCGATTCGGAAGGTCGCACACCAGAAGATCGCGCCAAAAATGAGCGGCGCAAGGTCCGCTTCCCTTATCTGTGCTCCGAGATCATCGCATCCGACATTTGGAACGTCACTTCTCAAATCTTCGCAGACGCTCCTCATCATGCTATCCTCACCGGTTTTTGGGATGATGTCCTAAACCAACCGCCAAGCGTCACCGCTCACAAGTCTATACAAATCGGACATTGGGCTCGAACTAACATCGTCCTTTTCAACTCTAAGCCTAATGAGATGATTCGCTTTGTTCTCTCCTACCCAGGACTCATTCCTAAGTTATTATCGCACTTTAACTCATCGCCAGTGGTGGACGTCCTCTTGAAGATCATTCAATGTGAAGCTATTCACGAAGGCATCATCGATTGGCTGATCGATTCCACGGATTTCGTGGAGCTCATCATCAACTTTCTTCACCCTTCTCGTCCAGTCGAACTTCATATCGCTGTTGCCGATTTTCTCAAGAATGTCGTTGGTTTCTGTACAACTAAAGCTACCCCGCCTCAATCGCCAGCAGATCAATCTTCAAAGCCTTCTAACACACATTCTCCCATTCTTCCCCATCAATCTTCGCCATCCAATTCCCCGATCGATAGTTTCAATGCTTTGCATCCCTCTTCAGCTTACACACTTAATGGTTCTGGCGTAGCCGAGGATGGTAAATCTATCACAACTCGACTTATGCGTGAACTTGTTAGCACATCTGTGGTCTCTAAGTTATTGTCTTTTGGCCTCGATGCTGAGATGCCAGAGGAGGAATCCCTAATCACCAAGGAATCTATCACCTCTTCACTGGTTAACTCTCTCTCTATCCTTATTGATCTGATTCGACGCAACAATTCGGATTTCTCGGAAGCTCAGATCCTGATACACCTACGCAAAAACGGTACTGAAACTTCGCAATCTGATCAGGCCAACATATCTTCCCCATCCCCTATCCGGAATCTCGACGCTAAAACTTCACCTTCACCAGCTCCTGCAATTGTGGCTCTCATGGATCTTCTGGACTGTATATCTGATCGCCTTCCAGATCTACAACGGCTAATTCGAACGCCCACCTCTTCAGTCCGGCCGATCCGCACTACTGTCGGCACGATTGTACCTCTCACCCTCGAGCGCTTTCGAATCATTGAGCTCTATGCAGAACTATTACACTGTTCTAACATGAGCATGGTAAATCGGTCCAAGTCAAGTGGACCAGTTTATGACCAGAATGGACACTTGATTAGTGGTCTCGAGGACCTGATCGCCGTTGTTTGCTCTGCTCAGCGTACACCGCCTGAGACTACAGCCGATGAGAGTACTTGCCCTTCACCGGAATTGACTGGCATGGAAAAGAAGAACGAAACAGAGGCTACTGTCGAATCAGCCCTTGATGGAGATCAGGGAAGGGATAACACTTTGTCAGATAAGAACAGCGTGAAAGAAGCATCAACAGATGTGACAATCAACGCAAGCTTACCTGGTAATTCAACCGGTCCTTCTAACGATGATCAAACCCCATCGGGAATGCGACTGAAACGTCGCTTTATCGAGCACAAAGTTCTTGACACATGTCTTGATTTGTTTTTTGACTTCCCTTGGAATAACTTTCTTCACAATGTTGTCTATGACATCATACAACAGATTCTGAATGGGAATTTCTCTGGACCTGGGGGTGAGGCTAGCTTAGAGCTCGCCAAAAGCTTATTCGATTCATCGAGGATTGTCGAGAGAATCCTAGAAGGTATCAGTATCAATCAAACCTATGGGTGAGTTCATCCTTCTCGCCTACGTACTTCCCATAGGAGAGCTACTCATATCACTATGCACCTGATTCTCACATAGTTTGATGTCTAATAATGTTCGGCTTGGGAACATGGCACATCTGATTCTTATCGCCGACGAAATTTCTAAAGCACTGGAATTACAATCTGAAACTTTCATCGACATCAGTCGGAGGATCGAATCTAACTCTGAATGGCAACAGTTCTTAGATACGGCAGTAAAGGAGGCTCGGTTGAACAGTCATACGCCACTCGGGGGCTCAGTACCACAACCTGGTCTGGGTCAACCTGGTCCATCTTCGGACAAGAGTTTGGTCATTGATGGTGAAACTTTTCCAAACAGCGGTGGCAGTGAAGGGCAACGGGGTTCAAAGGCTGGATGGTCAATGAAGTCTCCTACACTTGCTGATCCGACTACTCTCCAGGACCAAGAAACCAAAGGTGATGAATACACTCGTTACTTCATAGAGCACATCCGTGCCAATGTTGCTGATCAGTTTTCGTCGTCCTCAGACGATGATGACGAAAAAGGATTTGAAACTGAAGAACCAAGCCATCGAGATCAAGATGATGATGATCCTTGGTCGACTGGTAGACCATCGAATACGAGAACAAGTTCAAGTGGTTCCGGTGGAAGTGTAATCTCGAATCCGACACCTTTCGGGTTTGATGACCGGTTTGATGCTCCAAGTAGGTCGTTCCCGACTCGCTTCGGAGCTGGTACCGAGGAGGTTCGTAAGCCACTTCTTGTCATGGATCGACATACCTCATCTTGTTACGCTCGATCTTTGTTCTCTATGTCTACGACCTGCCCCTTCTGATCAATCATACACAAAATGATGAAGCTGGCAAGAGTCGTTGAGAGTTTTCAGATGGGAGTTGTCCTTTCGTGTTTTGGCGTGAATATTGACGAATTTGTGGTGATCGACACAACTCATAGGATGATAATGATGAAATTGGCGGTTTCGGAGACGACTTTGGACCTTTCAGCGACTCGGCTGCCATTCATCAGGCGCCAATCTACGACCCTTTCACGCTCACTTCCTCCTCCTTCGCCACACCGAAGCCCCGCAGAGGGTCTGTACAGAGTAATATAGAAGATGCTTCAGCTGGGCCCTCCTCCATCACCTGGGATACTTCTGCTCATAGTGTGCAGAAGACACGAACTCACGACTTGGCGGGGGAAGGAGACGGCGGCGGGTTTGATGACAACGACGACGACTGGGGGGAGTTCTCGGGTGCGGCCTCTGAGACGAGATTGACACCGACAGAGCAAGATGCATGGACAGACTTTGACTTAGGAGTTGGTGAGACAGTCGAATGGCCAAAAGCAGAACAAAAAGTTCCGGTTGTCGGAAATCGATCGAGAGCTGGTTCGGCTTCTTCGCCACAAGAACCATTTGGTCCGGGTGTAGACGCTCTGTCTGTTCAGGCGATTAGGGATGATGGGAAGGTGGAAGTGAAAGTCGGAGATGGTTCGGTAGTGACTGTACCTAAGGATGAGGTGATGAATGCCGTAATGACAAATTCAGACATGGGATAAGGTGTACGTAGTTTGTCTACTTTTTTGTTTGACGGACAACAAATGCAAAAGCCTAGATAGCTGATTGAATGTGATGTGGTCTGTCATAGAGTCTTTCACATTTCTCTTCCCACATATTTATTGTATCATGTTTTGAATAGACTATCCAATTTATTCGCATTCCACTTGATAAGATCCACTTTCACAACTTTTCTTATGCAGTGTCAGTTTAATAGACACAAGTTTCAAATTGTTCTTCTTTTTCTTCATATGCCTTAGATTGTTGTTGTTTGTGCGTTCTAGATTTGATAACTTCATCATCATCATATAATCGGTATTTCTTCCTCAAGTTTCTCTTTTGTAGTACGTAATCATATGCAAGCCTTTGGCATACAATATAGAGCTTTGTTTAATTTGTGTGCGTACGAGCGTGTTTTGTGTTTTTTCTTATTGAGCATTTGGCACATTTTACTAAACTTAAGCTAGATCAACTTCATCTTTACAATAGATTGTAATCAAAAACAAAATTGCATCACCCATGATCCCATGAATTTAACAACGGGGTATAGTATTTTGTGAGATGCTAGACAACTTCCATTAATAGGGGATAGCGCATGTTGTTTTGAAGGCACAAGGAATACTGATCTGACTTGTAAATAAGAAAAGCAAGCCTATGTAAATATGTACCATAGCCAGATTTGAAATGACAAAAGTCACAACTATTTTGTTGACAAGACTCTTGGCCGCGTTCGCGTCCTCGCAGAGGCTCTTCATGCCACTCGGCATACAGCTTTGCGATTTCTTTACAATTTTCCTATGAACACTCGTGATACTGGTACGGAAATCGGCTCAAGTCGATATGTGACCGGTCTCCTTAGATCTGAAATGGCGACGAACATTGTACATCCCTGGCCGTCTTCTCATCATAAAGCATAGTGCACTTTCGTGATTACCAATGTGCGGGGAGTATTTGATGATGGATCTCGATTAGAAAGACTTGTAGAAATTCAATTTGAAAAGCTGGATGGTGAACATTGCAAACGTATAAGGCTGGAACTGGCCGGACTGCCTCCTCTTTATAGCTTATGGCTGGCTACCCTTCTACTCGGAGTCCTTTGCTGATGTATCTTTACTATTCTCCCGTAACCATGAAGGTGCATCGAGCGGTAAATCATCACCACATAGTGAAGCTGACCGCTCCAATACACGCTGCCTGTTTTGAGGGCGATAGGTCATGATGATAGGCAAAATCTAAATCGTACGTTTGAACACTTTGATTACCGGACACGCTGGACCAGAGTGACTACTTTTGGGGCCAGGCTTGTCAACAGAACACACCTACATTTTTAAAAGAACTTTATTGTTCAAGAATTTCCACAAGGGGAATTTCATTGATCGACCAAACCACATTACATGCATTCAATTCTGTAGTGCATTGTGAATGCGAGACACATTGTTTTTTTTGATGAACCATTGGAAAAAAAGTGCTGATATCACCATCAGCTTACAATGCTCTCGCGGATTAAGCCTTTTGATCACATCATCAAATCAATCACGACTGACACCCCTACGATATTTTCATCCTGAAAGATGAAAAGCTCCACGGGATAGATGTTGGCTACCAATACGATGACCAAAACTTGAAATGTCACCTTCTAATACTTTTCATCAGCACACATCTTTAATGTTCACTAGCCGAGCTTTCTCCTGTTCGCAGGGAGAAGGATCAGCTTTATCATCATCCTTATATAGCATCCTTTTTTCATGTTATCCTTCCAGTCACTATCCATCTTATACAATTTATCTAATCATTCTCTATATCTTTATCTTAATCCAAAGGAAGAGCTGGTATCACACTTTGATCAATCTTCAACTGAATGAAATGTTGTTCTCTTCACAACTCAATTTATCTCAAAAACTTGAAGACTACTTGAGCTCGGTCTGGTTACTGAGCAAATCTAAAATCTCTCAAGTTTGTAACGGCTTCACTCAGTCACAGACTTCAAGTAGAACCCAAACTCCAGAAACCCATTCGGAAAGTGAATCAAGTCTAGATCAATCATCAATCTCAAACTTTTGTTCAAGGTCAGATCTTGATCCAACTTTGAAGCGAATTGGAGATGCACTTCAACAATCGATTTTTTATTCCTCTGAGTTCCTCAGATTACCTTTGGATCACCAAGCCTTGTGCACTCGGATCGAAAGACAGGCAGACTCTCTAGATTTGATCAATCAACATTCGGCCATCTTTCCCAAGAAAGCCCGAAATCAGCTTACAATCATGGTCACAGATCTCTTGAACCTTGTTTGCGAAATGGTTGACGAATTGTATTGGGACACGAAGAGTTTAGAGATGAAAGTCAAAGCTCCTTTTTATGGATTGAAATTCTCTCAACCTGATTTTGATTTGTTAGAAGAACTTTCATATGCTGATTATGTTGCATATCAATCAGACTCAGTCGGGAAAACATCAGACTTCATTCGAATGTTTGGAAACGTTGATTTGAGTTCTACCCAATTACCTCTTTTACGATCTGCTGCCGATGCTTCTTCACTCATGGCTCATCAATCTCTACGAGCCATCTTCGCTATCAACGCCGAGGGACCACATCACCTACGAATCATTTGCTTCCATGCAGCAGGCGCTATCTGCACGGAAAGAATCGATCTTCGAACTTCGACCAATAGATTTATTGAGGCTATGGTATGCGTACTAATCAAAGATCCTTTGCAGGCTGGGATTGACTTGAAGATGAGTCGTGAAGGGGTTGTGACACCATTTGGTTCCTATCGAGTTGTAAAAGACTTTCTTAACAGTCCAGCCTACCTTGGAAAATCACTTCGAGTATGCCTGTTAGAGTCTCAATCAGAATTATCTACAAAGCCTTCTTCAGGTGAAGTACCTCAAAGAATGGTCATGAAACAAATCTGGAACCCACGTTACTCTTTGGAAACAGAAGCCATTCGCTCGGTTCTCAAACAAACAAAAAAGCTTCCCGTCTTTGGTTTAGCAACTTGGTTAAAGGTCGAAAATTTGAGATTACCCGTTTCTGTCTATACCTCGAAGAAAACAAAGCCTTCCAAACTCACTGAGGATGATACTGAATTCTTTATGAGCGGACTTGACACCAAGGAACTTATTCAAATCCCAATCTATAATACTTCAGAAACATCAATTTCCTCTCATCCTGTTAAACTTCCTTATCTGTGTAACGTAAGATATTTTAGTCGTACAGTTGGAATTCCTTTATATCACGCCGCAGGCTTTCAACAATTAGTCACTGCCATCCTTCATGCTGCAATTGGACATCATAACTTGTATAAATTAGGTTGGGTTCATCGAGATATCTCAGAGGGAAATGTGTTATTAGTGTCAGATCAAAGTCCCGTACAAGAACCAATGAGACCATTGACCAATTTAGACTTATCAGAGATTTCAGAATTATTTATCGAAACTGAATGTACAGCATTCTTACATGATCTTGATTTAGCTTATTCGTATCAAAAAGAAAAAAAGATGTATCAAACTGAAGTTAAAGGAACTAGAGGTTACTTATCCATCAGATTACTTGAAGAAAGAGCCAACCATGATCATCATTCAAAAAAGTTTTTCATTCAAAACCCAATTGATGATTTAGAATCTTTTTTATGGTTATTAATCAAAACCGTTTATCAAATTCAAAAACCTAAACCAACTTTTACCCAATCAGATTTAGAAATGTTAAAGAAATTAGATCATGATTGTTCAGATCGATTAATGTTAAAAAATAAATTAGATTTCATTCAATCTTTTCTAAATTCAAAAGATCAAACTCAATCTCAAACTCAACTTTCAAGTATTTCACCTATCAAACCTTTAATCATTAACTTATTCAATTTCTTTTCAATTCAAAACTCTAAGCTTCAAAAACTTTCTAAATCTAAAAATTCTTTAAATCAACTTGATGTTTTAGTGATCGAATCTTATAAATCGTTTTTCAATGAATTGATTTCTATACTTCCTAATTTACCTAAGACTTGGGATTTTTGAAAAAAAAACTTTGTCTTGACCTTTGCTTTATTATTCATTTCTTGTTTATATCATTTATATATTTGTTTAATCTTACTTAATTATATGAATTTGCAATACATAACTAATTCACAAGCAGATCAACCTGTGCCCTGTTGTGCCAAAGCATCCCTTTGGAGATAGTGAAGGTCTCCACATATCAAGTTTAACAAAGAGGAGTTAACTTGTCAACCAGGGGCTTTCTTGAGCAGCTCAAGTCAAGGTATAAAAAAGGACACAAATGTCTAAATCCAATATTTGTCCAAAGTGACGAAGAACCCAAGACGTGTGTTTTGCTTTGAAAAGGCTTCTAGAGGTGATTGTCAACTTGATTAGTAATAGCAGAGATACTTGGTTCTTAAGTTTGCGAAACCTTTGAGATTGAATTTCCTTCACTTTGGTTTGAAGATTCACATAAACCAAGTACGATCGTCAACTTCAACTTCAAGGGAGCAGGATACCCTCTAATTGACTTCTTTGTCTTTCAGATACCCAAAACTTCTACATAATAAGAATGAATTTGTGCATCATCATACATAAGATCTACATACCTCCCAAAATGATACTTTGCATTATCTGAAATGATCCAGATCAAGATCTCTGAAAATACAAAAAAACCCGTAAGAAAAAAAAACGACAAAAACGATAAATATTTCCATGCTTAAGAAAGATTTCTAATTAAAGAATGATGATCAAAGAAACTCTTTAGGTTTCTCTCCTTTTCCAGAAAAATCAAATACCAATCCAGCCACTTTAAAAGCCAATTCTGAAAAAAAGAACCAAAATTTCACACACAAAAAAAAACACAGCAATCAATTAATCTAATCTTTTGACGATCTAGAATCCTTCATTTTTCTTTAATAAACGACGAAAAAAAAAGTAACAAAAACAATCCTACCATCTGTCATCTCACGAGTTTCAGCTTCAGCATAAACTCTTACACAATCCTCAGTACCACTAGGTCTAATAAACGATCTACCAAACCTAAACTGTTTCACAATCGAATTCAATTTGTCTTGCATCCCATCAGGTTCTAATAATCTTCTTTCCGCATCAGTCGTTTTAAACGCATTTCGATCAGTCACCAAAACCTTGACTAATCTGTTCGGTAACTCTTCGTATCCTTCATCCCATTCTTTCATACCCCATTCTTTTTGTAATAAGATCGTCTCGACTAATAACATATCACTGATTGAATCTCCAACAGTTTGATTGATTAGATTTGCTAACTTTGAAAGATGTGAAGTGGATGGTAATGAGTTTAGGAAATCGGGTTTGAACACTACTGTTCCATGTCCATTGGCTTCAAAGTAAATCCCAATATCGTATTCCTGAGCTGCATGATGAAGGTATTTGACTCCGGTAGGTGTACACGTCACAGGAAATCCCTTTATGAATTCATGAAAAAGTTAGATCAAGTGTTTTTGTAAACTTCAAACTGATCCAAATCACATTCAGTCAGTCAGATCATCTCAAGAGACCTACCAATCTTTCAGTGATATAACGCGTCGAATTCCCATTGGCATAAGCCGTTTGAACCACCCCGATCCGAGCCTTAGATTGGATTTCTTCACCTTCCAAACCGATCAAATCTTTCACATATCCAGCCACAAGTGTAGCAATCTTATCACCATCCATTAATCTAAACCGATCCCCATCCGAATAATAATATACAATCCGATCCGCATCTCCATCAAAACTACAGACACGTTGGAATGGTTCTAGTTTGATCACAGGAGGTGCAGATTGGGTGGTCTTTACATAATCTGCTCCACATGATTTGTTTAATTTTCCCAAGGTATAGATCTCTGTGTTGATGAGTTGGAATGAGAGAGGCGAGGTAGAAAGATAAGGTTGAAGCGCTTCAAGTTTAGGTGCTCCTACTCCATTTGCGCAATCGACAGTGAGAGTAGGTAAAGTAGACTTTCGTGCCTGGTGTTTGAAAAGAGAGAGAGAGGATCAGATTGAGTTTAATTGACGAGATCATCTTTTCCAATGAATTTGATGCATGTTCAAAGAAATCAAAAAACAAACTGACGTTGATCTCATTGAAGGCAGTTGATAATTTTTGATAATAACCTTCTTCAGATGGATGACCATATAGCCCACCATCATTTAAACACTTTACCAAATAATGTAACTGAGGCGTAGTCTTCAAACCACCTTCGATCATCTCAAACTGACCTGTCTTTGCCAAACAATCGATTCCATCCTTGAAGGCTTTAATCAATGAAGCACAAGAAGGTCTAGTATCATGACCGTAAATGATTTTGGTAGGTTTTTTGATATCGATCGATTCAGATTGAATGATGTATTCTAAAGTTTTAAAATGATCTAATGAATTAGCTAAAGAAGTAGCATATGATTCCCAAGATGAATGTAACATTTCTCCTTGAGGATCGATTAATTTCACACCATTATCCTAAAAAAATCAAAAAAAAAAGAAATGAAGTTTAAGTTTTTGGAATGTTCAAGATGAGATGAATGATTTGAAAAAAAAACACAGATCAATCAATCTTACTTCTTCTGGATTATGACTAGCTGTAATCATCACTCCAATCGTCTTTCCATTTAACTTTTTACTTCTCAAAACAGCTAAAAGTCCAACACTAAAGAATACACTATCTAAAACCTTTGCACTGTTATAAACAAATCAAATTGATTAAAACACATGAGTGATTTTGGTTTGATTGATGAAAGTATATGGTCCATAGTTGGATGACTTACTTATCTCTAAATCCTGCTGTACCATATGAGTATTTATGATGAGGTGTTAATGGATGATTTTTGGCTGATTGGATGATAATCTTTGAATCCATATTTTCTTTGGTTTGTGATTGAGAACTTTAGTTAAGATAAATTTGAGAAAACTGATTGAAGTTGAAGATTGAGTTTTGAATGATGATGATGATGTAATCGTTTGTTTACATACAAACCCATCTCCAACTCAACATGTAATCAGACAACCAAACCCATTCAGAGAAGCTGATTAACTGGGGGGAATTCTGACTTCGTACCACCACAGTTAACTTTTGCGCAGTGACTGCGCAACCGCGATTCCTCTTTTTCGTCTAAACATCATCAAATCACCTCCTTATTCACTCTTCAACAATCATATCTCCCTTCACAGCTCTCAGAATCCCTTCATGCCACCTGCTTCTCCGTCTCTTACCCGAGATAATCGATACGACCCAAAACGAGTTCGATCGGACGCGTTAAACACGCGAAAGAAGACGATGGATACCGCCGACCTGGACATGGACGAGACCCCAAGTACCTCCCCAGAATCGAGCATCCGACCGGAGAACCTGTCGGTGAACGAACTCTGGAAGTATCTAACCGCGAACAACCAACTCGAAAACGGAGATGTTGTGGTTCCGGCCAATTTGGTGCGAATCATGTCGGCCCTCATGATCACGATGCAAGAAACCGCGCTGAGACTCAACGCGCTCGAAGCTCGACTCCAAGCCCCAAACGAATCCTCATCACGCCTAGAAAAGCTAGAACAACAGCTTAAGATCTTATTGGACACACAGCAAAAAGACTCAACTCCCCGACCGAACCCAAATGGTCTACCGGCGAAACCAAAATCGTGGGCAGCTACAGCGGCCGAAAGTCTGAGGATCACGTCGAATAAGACCCCACTTCCACCACCACCGAACCAGATGATCAACGAGTTCCGACCCAGCCAAGTGATTATCCGAAGTGTAGAAGGGAAAAAGCCCTTCGAAGGAGTTAAGGCCACGGAAATTGTAAAACGAGTTAATTTGGCATTAGCTCAGCTGGAAGTCAAATTAGCGGGCAAGAACATCGAGGTGAAGGGGGCAGCAAGTCTTCCGTCAGGAAGCATAAAGCTCTTCACAACGACACGCGCCGAGGCTGAATGGTTACTTGAAAACAGAACCATGTGGTCCACCTTAGCCAATCCGGAAATGATCACATCCCCAGCGGTATTCCCAGTAGTAATCGACTCAGTTCCGATGGAATACTACACAGAAACCGAAGAGATCAAGAACCGACTAGCCGAACAAAATCCGATTCCGATTGAAATGATCCACTCCATCAGATGGCTGAGCAAACCTTACCAGAATCAGAGAAGTGGTTCCATTCTGATTAACTTGTTAAATAAAGAACTGACAAACAAAATGGTCCGGGGATCAGTGTATTTTGAGGGAAACAGCCTAAGGGTCAGAGCATGTAAGAGAAGCAGGGTGCAGTGCTACCGTTGTCAGGAGCCAGGCCACATTAGCATGCAATGTAAAAATGAATTTTTTTGCAGAAATTGCGGTGCCAACCATGACTCTAGAACTTGCCAGATTCCCCAAACTGCCCGCCCTCAATGCGTTAGATGCATACATCAAGATACAACTAGCAATCCTGAAGCTCAAATCGACAAGACCAGTGAGAAATACGCTCACTCAGCATCAAGTGCAAATTGCCCCATTAGATCCAGAAGCCTACAACCACCACCATCGAAATCATGTTAAGATACACCAATATGCCAGATTCAAGAAGTTCCTTTTCCTTTCCTAACTCCCCCCAACTACCTTCAGTAGTAGCACCTGAGCACATAAATACTAATGATTTTATTGACTTTACAGAAAATTCGAATTTAACCATAGCACAACTCAACTGTTTCAATGGTAAGATTATCACAATGAACCTACTAGCTAACGAAACATATTCTATACTTATCTTACAGGAACCGTGGATAGATCCGCATACACTACGACTACCACCACACCCGGCCTGGCACGAATTCACGCCTTACGACTATAATGCAAAGAACTATAATGAAAAACCAAGGACAGGTATTTACATCACTAAAAGGATACCATCATGGCAAATCACCTTATTGCCCAGTAAGACAGCACTGATCACAGCCCTTGAGGTGAAGCTTCCCATAGGCCGTCTACCAAAACTGAGGGTGATTTCAGCTTACAACCCGCCGACACACAACACTGGACTACCAGTCCTACAAGAATGGCTCAAAAGCCACAACGATAGACGAACGGCGTCAATCATAGGCATAGATGGGAACTTACATCACCCGGCCTGGAACCCATCAAATTATCGACACACCCACCCACGAGCAAAAGAACTGATAAAGATCTGTGGAAGCTCTGGCTTCAAGATAATATCACAGAAACACATACCAACTTTCTATCCACGAGCACCAAACGCAAGACCTACGACACTCGATCTCACATGGGCCAACTTTGAACTCACCAAACAATCACTAATCAGCAAAACGAGCAATGAAAATTACGGCTCGGATCACCAACTTCTATTCACAACAATCCAACTTGAAGAAAGAATACCAGAAAAAACTCACAATACGGCAAGATTCGAGACAATGGCAAAAAACAGTTTTTGCGATGACTTAGAAAACCAGCTGAGTTCTTTCCCAGCCATTATCCAGACTAAAGAGGAAATTGACACGGGAATTAAATTTATCACAGAAGCAATCACAGGAGCCTTCCGACGTCAAGGAAAAACAGTCAAGACGAGAAATCATCGCCATAAAGCCTGGTGGGACGACGAGAAGCTGCGACCCATCATAAAGGAGAGGAACAGAGCACGTAGGTGGATGATCCTGAGTGGAAGTCAGAGCGCTAAACAATGCTACAGGTCTTGGGACGAATATGTCAAAGGGACCATCAACGAGTTAAAGCGTAACCATTGGAGGGCCTTCCTAGCAAAGGCCAGCAACAATCTTTCTTTCAAGGCGTTCAAATACACCACCACCCAAGTAACAAACACAGTAGCTCCTCTTTATAGAGCGGACAGAACGCTGGCAACGGACAAGAATGAACAAGCTGAGTTGCTCTTTAAAGGCACATCAGTAGTTCAAAATACTTGTGATGAATCTGACATCACGGAAGAATTATCTCCTGTCTCCCAGCAGGAATACCCGGTCATCACCGAACATGAAGTTGATGTGACAATACAGAAAATCCCCTTGAAAAGAGCGACCGGAGGAGATGAAATATCGAATGAAATTCTAAAATTAGCTAAGTCCCTCCTATTACCCCATCTGATTAATATATTTAACATGTGCCTAAAATTGGGTTATTTCCCCACAGCCTGGAGAAGTGCTACCACAGCAATACTCCGGAAAAATGATAAAGATGATTATTCAGAAGCAGGAGCGTATAGGCCTATAGCACTTTTAAGTTGCTTAGGGAAAATACTAGAAACCGTCATAACCAGGAGGATAGCACACTGGGCTGAGACTAACCGGGTCCTAGCGCAAGGCCATATGGGAGGAAGGAGACAACACAGTACCGATGACGCGTTTGTCATCCTCACCTCATGGATCCACCAAAAGTGGAGGGAAGGTAAAGTAGTATCAGGCCTTTTTCTAGATGTAAAATCAGCGTATCCATCTGTCCATAGAAAAAGATTACTGAACACACTTAGATTGAAAAAATGCCCAGATTACATTGTACAACAGATAGATTCATTTCTCGACAACAGGACAACGAACCTACGATTACAGGACTTTTTATCGGACAAATTCAACGTGGAAGACGGCTTACCACAAGGGTCACCGCTTTCGGTGATACTATACATATTATACAACTCATCATTACTCATCGACACTGACATTTCTCTACAAGCAGACAAAATCTCTTTAGCATTTATAGACGACGTAACACACCTTGTAGCGAACAAGGATGTAGACTTGAACATTCTAGACCTGGAGGAAGAAGGCGACAGATCCTTGGAATGGGGCAGAAGACATGGGGCTATCTTCGACAAGAAGAAAGCACAGGTCATGCATTTCACACATAAGAGACACTTAAATCCGCATTTAATGTTTGGAAACCAGAGACTGACTCCACTAACAACTGAACTTCGGTGGTTAGGACTGTGGCTTGACCCAAAACTCACGTTCGGAGCACATATACGTAGGATGCACCAACGGGGAAAGGCGACAATAGCCCAGTTGAGCCGGATCAGTAGATGCTACCATGGGCTGAACCCAAAAGAAACAAAAAATCTCGTAACGGCCATACTCAAACCAAGAATTCTATTCGGAAGTGTAGTCTGGTTCAATACCCGGACAGAAGGAAAAGTATTGAAAATCTTTAATCTAATACAAAATGCAGCAAATAGACTGATTCTGGGAGCCTTCAAAAGCTCACCAGCAGACCTGATGTACCACGACGCTGACATGATCACTTTTAAGGACTTAGCAATTAGGTACAATCATAATTATACGTATAAACGACTTACAGCACCAGCAACCCACCCGTCAAGACGAATTCTTCAACAAGAACTACTAACAATCCCAGCTACGCACAAAAGCTCTATTCATAGATTACTGAGAAAAGCTGACATAATTCTACCCGATAGACACATAATAGAGACAATTTATCCTTACCCCGAGCCACCTTGGGTAGAACCACGTTGGATAGTTGAGAACGTAGGACAAAAACGAGAAGAAGTAAAGGACAGAATCCCAACCCAAATTGAAGAAGAAAGGAATAGAGGGGCCTGTGTGATGTTTACAGACGGGTCCTTCATACCAGAAGTCGGCGGCGGAGCGGCCATTGCAATGGAGGGGAAGACTGCAAGCCACGCATATGGACCACTAAATGGAATCTCCAATTATGAGATGGAGACAATGGCTCTCATGATTGCATTAGTCCAATTTAAACAGTTAACTGACGCATCTCCCAATCTTTTCACAGCTCTAGCGATATTCAGCGATAGCCAGGCGGCGTTAGATCTACTCGCAAAACCGCTTCAACCCAAATCACTCCAATATCTAACCCGATTCCTATTACGATCCTACAAGACCATACCGACACATTTCCAGATCCGACTTTATTGGACACCAGGCCACGAGGGCATCACTTTGAATGAAGAAGCGGATCAAGCGGCAAAATCAGCAGCAGAAGACGATCCGTCACCAATGCTACTACCTATGGGACTAGGTAGTCTGCTACGACATACGAAACAATTATTTAATAAGAGGGGAGCTGTTTCTATTAAACCTTACAAGACAAAAGCAAGATGGATAGCTGACGCGCTGAACCATTTAGAAAAAGGAGATGCGGCAATTATTTTTCAACTGAGATGTGGACATTGTCCATTGAAAAAGTTCCTACACCGAATAGGGGTAGAAAAAGACAACAAATGTGGAGAGTGTTTTGCAACGGAAACAACAACACATTTTCTGATATACTGCAGAAAATACACCACACAAAGAAGAAACTTCAGGAGACAACTCAAAGAAGAAAAAATAAAAGTTAACTTCAACTCAGCGACAACACTACTAGACACGCCGAAGACTTATCCCTACTTAGCACAATTCATCCACTCGACTGGAAGATTTTCTCATTTGAAATCATACTTAGACAGTATATAACTTAGATTCTGGAACTATTATGCCCACTTTTTCTTTCTTATGATCTTGAATTTCTATGTACATTTTTCTTTTCCTTTTTTCTTATTTTCTTCATTTTATGTGACAAGATGAGTCTACAGTACAGGCTTGGTAGTCCAGTTCAGTAGAAAACCCACAAGAAGTTGTAATAGTCTTTACTTTACAGTACATTTATATAGTTAATTAGTGCGACATGTGAAATCAAAAGCACTTAAAATCAAAAAAAAAAAAAAAAAAAAAAAAAAGCTGATTAACTGACAAGATTGACATTCGATTTGGCTTGAGTCACAATCCTTACTTTCATTGGAAAAAAGAAAACCAATGATCCTTTTCTTGAGGAAACTTCAGATCTAGAACCTACTAGATCTCGATTAGAATTCATTCAGCTCTTGAAAGAAAAAGTGAATGAAATTGAATGGATTGAAATGATAATCAATTATTCAATTCCTATCATCTCAATTCGTCTTTCTGCT
This sequence comes from Melampsora americana, assembly GCA_022264835.1. Taxonomy (NCBI): domain Eukaryota; kingdom Fungi; phylum Basidiomycota; class Pucciniomycetes; order Pucciniales; family Melampsoraceae; genus Melampsora; species Melampsora americana. The sequence continues at coordinate 192,414 of JAIFHY010000012.1, read as the reverse complement.
TTGGTTTGTTTCAGAGAAATAAATAAACCTTATTTTTACATTTCTTTTTTCTTGGTTTTTTATTTCATTGTCAATTGATCAATAACCTGATGGATATAGATGGATCTATCTACCTCTTACTACATAATCACCTTTGTGAAGATCCTTTGAGGATCAAGTGCATTTACTAAGGTATCTTTGATTTAGGATTCTTTGCTGGAGAGAATGTGATGAAGTTCATACGAGTCATCTTAGGCCCATATGACAATCCTAATGTTCTCAGCATTCATGACTCGAGTGAAAGAGTAAACGCAAAGCAAGAAGTCAAACTCTTTTGAACAAAACAGAGTTATTCATTCAAACATCACTATTCAACTCAAACCACATCAACATTAAAAACCCACACATCACAAGATCTAGTCATCACAACAAGATAAACGTACCAGAAACATTTTACCAAATTCTAACCTAAAATTTAACTGATCACCTTGACATAAGAAACTGCATTTGACACCTCGTGTTGAACACTAAAACTCTCCAAAGGCCGATACACATTTTGTTCACTCTCCTAGATGAGAAAGAAGATCATTACAGCCCCAAAGCAAGATAACGCTACAAATCAAGATCACTTAAAAAAACAACACTTTCAAAATATGAACATCAGGTCTGTTGAATGGTTTGCAAGCCTTACTTACGGACTAAAAGAAATGTAAAGGTTTATAAGATTGATGGAAAAGACGAATCTAATGAACTGAGAATTTTGAAATTTTGAGTGACTGATGGTTTCAAAAGTTGAGCAGGTTCAAAATTATTCTTGATCTTCGTATCATGAGATGATTTTTGTGGATCTGAAGATCTGATATAAATCAAAGTCTAACTCACGGATTCTATTGCAGAGATAGTGGACCAAAGCAACGATGATCTTGAACTAAATTTTTATCCATCATTGCTTCTGATTCAGAGAACCGGATATCATTTCTAACTTTACACGTTTCCGATCACTTTTTTCAACTTTTACCTCAGTCGTGCCTCGTTTCTTTTCCTTAGGACATCCTTCATCAGCTGTTTCGGTCTCAATCTTCACTGGTTTGATATCGGCTTGTCGGGATGAACTACTACTGGCGTGATTAAGGTTTCCGGATGATTGAACGATCATCTCGTCGTTGTCTTCGTCATCGAGAAGAATCGGATTATCCAAAGTACTGGAAAAGAATGAAGTTGTGTTAACCTCATCGCAAAGATCGATCACCACTGGCTGGCTCCCGCTTGTCTTTGGTTTGCTACCACTGGTCTTTGGCTTGATGTCAGGTTTGGTTTCCTGGGCCGCCTTAACACGTGGTGTCGATCCTTGGGCTGGTCCTGGTTCATTGTTATGACAGGTTAACGGAGGTAAAATGGGTAGTTGTATCTCAGGGAGTGGGTTGGCGGGTCGAGGGATGAGGCCGGCAATGGTTAACAAGTCTTATGAATGAAAGTAAGACCATCAGCTAAAAAGTTTAGTCAAGCAAGATGGATGAATAAAAAAAGAGGCATTGAGTTGGTCAAACTCACCGCGAGACCTGTAGTGCCATACGAATCGAAGATAAGGTGATAAATCCATCTGTTGACGGGGACGGCTGGTAGAAGATTGTGATTTATTGGTAGTGATTGCTTGACCAAGACTGATAGTATGTGGAATCATACTAGCTTTTTTATGTCTTTCAGAAAATTTAGCTGTAGATGCAAGTGATGGCATACTTTTCGTCTTCTTGATCTTTTCCAATGGACCGAATTTACAATGAAAGAATTCTAAAGAGACGGTACCAAGGTTTTTGATGATTTGTTCTGAATGACTATCATCTTCTTCACAAAGTTCGATTGTTGAGAATTTAAATGGCATCATCTTCGTATCATCATCTGTAACACGAATCCCTTGAAACGTGATCGATAAACATTCGCGTCGAGGATATGAACAACTCTTCATGTGAACTCCATCACAGTATAATCTTATAAAACAATCTGAAGGAGCTTTTGGTCCTGATAAACGAACTTGAAATGTTTGGTCGGGTATTGATTCACAAAAGACTATGTTGGGCGTGGATGAAGGTTTGGGATACTCGGTTAAAGGAATTCCATTGCAAATAAGATTAGCTTGAATGCCGTTGACTTGTGGCATGATGAGAGTGACTTAAAATTGAAGTTATTTTCGTTTGTGAGAATCGATTGGATGATAACTTGGTTTGAGAGAATTCGTTGTGAAGATTGACAAAGGGTGAAACAAATCAGTTGATGGTCATGGTTAAATTTAAATCGATGGTCAACAAGGAAACACTTGAAAGGGGAGTTCCATGATTAATTTTTGAACATCTCCTCATCAGGTGACCTCAGACATCCACTTGACCTTTTCGAGCCGTGTCAAGTTTCGACGGTGAGGCTTCAGCAGGTTACCTTGTGTTGCAACTCACCTCTCATGATTTGACGTTCTTTGATGAACAACAATCAACAATCTTTCTTTTTTGGATATCTACTATACACGTTCAAAATGGTAAGAAAGGATATCATTCACCAACAATGACTCATCATCTTTGATAAATCCAAGGTGAATAAAAAGCTTCGACTAGATAGATAAGTGATACGCTTTGCATTGTTGTACATATGTATATACAACGGTTCTATACAAGATGATATCAAGATCACCTCAAAGATCACTTCTTTGGTTCAAGTTTTGCTAATTTGTGTGCTTAGTTCATTTCACCCTGATGCTTAGTTGAACCGTCACAAGATCTCTAAAATGCTTTATGAGTGAGATAAGTGCAATTGAAGTTTTGCAAAGAAAAGTCGGGTCATTCTCATATGAGACACTCCGTGAGGGTATGATCATTGGCGAGCACTGATGGCTGAGTCCGATGGAGCTTGTGGGCAGAATGGTGAACGTGGATGAACGCGGATGAACGTCAATCGTCGCAATCCGTTTGTACTATTCGGCGAATAAGCGGAGGTCTCTCCAGATCCGAAGAAAGAAAGCTGCAGGCCGACTCTCAAGTGTTCCTGCAGTTGTATAATTCACCTGAGGTGAGCCCTGGTGAGCCTGTGTGAGGTCAAGAATCTTTGCTTTTGCTCTTCTGGTGATTTGATACTTTGCCCTTGTGCTATGCTGATAATGATATATAGCAATCTTTTTCCTTTGAACTCAATTGGTTTTTGTACTCCAATTTGATTTGAGACTTGATTATAACCGGTTTTGGTACACTTTCTTGGTTTTTTTAAATTGAATTGAAATTTTAATTTTACCCCATTCTTCTTCTTTACCTTTACACACTTTACCGTCACCTTGACATTTCTCTTCCTTTGTCTGTTTCCTTCTTTCTTTCTTTCTTTCTTTCATCATCATCATCATCAACAACAACAACAACCACACTTTAACCCACATCGTCATTCTCTTCACTCGATCTTCTGGTGTGGAACTCAATCATTGTCATCTGTTCTTTGTTTTCAATCTGTCTTCGATTTGGTTCTTATATCTATTCACACACTCATTTTAATTCAAGTTTGACTTTTTACATAATAATCCCTCAAGCTTGATAAACTCAATACTCACTTTTGCACTCTCAAACTGAGACATGCTTCATCAACATCAACATTCTCAACATCAACATCAACAAGTTAAAAAACGTGAACCTACTCCCACTCGGACCACTGTTTTCATCGATAATCACCAGTTGAGTTTCAAGTTCTGATTCCATCTGGTATCAGTCAATCAGTCTAATCTTCCCTTTTTCGTCTAACCCAAACACAGTCTGTTACTTCATTCGCTTGAAGTTCGATCCCATCGACTCTTGAAACCAGCTCGTGTTCGAAAATTAGATTCTGTAGCTGGTGCAACTGGTACATCTATCTCTTCCTTACCTGGACGTCATATCTTGGTCCCACCTTGGGCTAGTATTGTCGTCTATTCAGTAATTTTATCATTTTTAATCGTTGAGTTTCCTTGACTTTCACTTGTTCTGATTATCTGCTCACCTTTATGATGACTGATCCACTTTTTCGCCTCTCTTTAGCTCACCGGAGCTGGTTTTGTTTTATCTTGGAATGCTCGCCGTGAATTCAGACGTAGAGTAGCTGATCAAAAAGCTGCTGATGCACTCAATCAACCTGCTGCTCCCATCTCTCGAAAGGATATCAAATCTTTCACCCGTCAATCTATCATCCAACTTAACTCAAGTCGAAATCCCTCTACTTATGCTCCACCATTCCGAATCTCTCGGGCTGGTGACCTTTTACCCATCAATGTCTTTGATCGTCCGACCAGATACTCTATGGTAGTGGCTGAAGTCGACCCTAGTCTTGCAAAAACCGAGACTGATGACTTTTATCGATTCAGGTTTGTCTTTGATAATCTTAACCGCACCTTGAATACCTTCACATTTGCTTTGAGTAAGTTCCCCTCTTCATCTCAACTGACACAAGATTAATCTTCTCAGTCAAACTGCGCAGCGTACTAGTTTCTGGGAATCACGAAAATCGCGTGCTATCTCACTGAGTCACCTAGCTGTCCCTCAACTTGAAATTACACCTCATGATCATGATCAATCAACCGAGCTAGCCGAAGTACTCGATGGTGTCAGCTGGGATCGCAATCGTCACTCGACCTTCACTCGCACTCCCGTTCGACGTGACCCTTCTACATCTTCCTCTGCGCCTACCAATCACATTCCCCATAATCCACCCCCATTAGTACCGGTCGTATTGGAAGACACGCCTTATAATCCCCCTCAACGCTCCACTTCTCTCACTAAGCATCCCTCTCCGTCCTCCGCTGGCCGACAAACTCAAAATCCTAGAAATTTGTCTGGCCAACCCTTTCAAATGTCAGTATTACCCTCACTTACATTGTACTTACGATATCTAATTTCGTCCTTTGTTTTTTACTTTCTTGATTTCCAGGTCACGTGGTGATTCAGAAGGGTCGTCACACACCCACACACCTACATATGGACTTTCACCCACTCCTAGCTACGTGATGAGAGTGCCAGAGTCCAATTCTGATCCAGATCAAGCTATGGCGGAGTATGCAACCAACTTGCAACGTCCCTCATCACCTTGGACGTCAAACTCATCTATGGGACATTCTTCAAATGCCGCAACTGCTTCACCTCGCTCTGCATCTCCCCTCAATATCTCCAAGAAATTGTCTAAGAGACTTTTGCAAAGACCATCCAACACGTCAGTAATTTTGCTTCTTTGCGAATTTTCAGCTATCTGATTTCACAAATTTTTTATCCAACTATCTCTTGACTTATCAGGTTGCGAAGTGATTCAGGTGACGGGTCTACTAGATCTCAAACCCCTTCCTCTATCAACAAGCCTCACCTACCCAGCATCAATACTTTGGAGATGAGAGTACCAGAGCCCAATTCAACGCCAGCTGATCCCGACAAAGCGATGGCTGAGTATGCAATCAACCGGAAGACCAGTGCCTCAACCACTCCTAATCCCAACAAGGGCCTCCGTATGCTTGCCAAACTAGATGAAGTCGGATTTACAATGATAGGACTTGACGACTTCCCCATGGTCACCTCACCCATCTCTCACTCGTCTTCTTCGGGTTCATTACCATTTCAATCTGGCTTGAACCCTTCAACGTCAATGACTCGGAAACTCTCAGTGAAAAACTTACCCCTGATACCCGAACAATCATTATCGAAACCTCGACCGACGTTAGACCGATCAGGATCGAGTCGTCGAAAACCGAGCCTTCCTACGTCAGGATCTTCAACACTGCCACCTGCACAATCATTGATACAAAGATCAGCTTCTGCAAGGGTTGTACATCTTCATCAACGGAGACCTATGCTACTTGAATCAATTGAGGAAACACACGCGAAGAGTAATCATCGCAGATCAGTCTCTTTGAATGGCCTTCCACCAAGAATGATTCCGATTAACAATACGAGGGTCAGAAGATCTCCGTCTTCATCTAATACGCCGGTGATGGTGGAGAAGGTAACTGGAAATAGTGGAGTGAGAAGGCCTCCGCCTAGAATCCCACTTTCTGGTAAGCTCATCCCTGTTCAATCTTATTTGCATGATCACCAGACTAGTCTCTAATATGATCGTTCTTTTTAGGTACAATGTCGTCTGGAGGAGTCAGAAATTCATCATTTGTTCCTTGATCACTACTTTCCGGACTTGCAGTGATGACGTTTTTCAGAGGAAGCAACAAAATAATTTTGTGTTGTATAACTTGACAAAGAAGAGAAATCCGATCTTTTTGTTAGAATTATTATTATTATTATTATGGAATACCTTGAAAGGTCCATTTTGCTCATGTTATTTTTTTCTGGACGATTACATTGTTTTATTTTTTTATTATCAATTGCTCTATTATATTCTCTTTGGATATGTTGTTCATCTTCTTCTTTATAGCTCTTTTCTATTATCATCATCTTCATTGAAATTTGTGTTGCATATTGTGTGTTTTTCTCACTGGATTTGATTATCTGATTTCTTTGGGGAGGGTGGGAAGATGATTGGTTTTTTTGCTTTCACCGAGTTTCAAGAATGAGGTCGAAGGAGAGATGTGATTCTTTGCAATAAAGATACGCCTATGAAAGGTTTCTTGAACATCAAGATTGTGAACTCTCAAGCTGATATTGTCAAGGAAGCTTATGTTGATGGATAGCATTTTTGGCTGAAGTAAGAGGTATGTATGGATGAGACCTCATGAAAGAATGTCATTTTGGAAAGAAACCGAATTCAGCATGGAATTGTTGATTTAGATATTTTTAAGTTTCAAGTGATTGACCATTCTGTAATCAAAAACTCGAAGGTGATTGATTTCTTTTGTCTGTAGCACGCACTTAATTGACAATAAAGATACAAATCCCAAGACTGTCACTACTGCTCTATATGTATGTACATATTACCTCAAAGGTCATTAATTCACCAAGGATCGGTTTGTCAATCTGGAGTTCAGCTCTGTGGGCGGAAAGAACAAGCTTTTTGAGATCCATGGCAAACCCCATAAAGCATTCTCATGTAAATGAGCCCTTGAATCCTTAAATTGATCTTTCCCATCTCATTCTTGTGGTCGTGCTCGTCATCCAATATGGCATATGTGGTACGGGCGCAATCAGAAACGCAAGTTACGTCCTCTCGCTGCGAACGTGGGCCGCTCCAGACTTGACACTCAATTATCTTACATACATAGTACAACATACAGGGTACCCTCAACAAAGTCCCATGCAGTCTCCGTTCTGTCCGGAGCCACTGGAAGGAGACTTCTGTCACTCGAGCCGTTCGCGGCATGTTTTGTTCCCAGAGTCACGGACTTCTCCTCCCAGTGAGTCGACCGCAGGCTGTGCTTACATAAGTGGACGAATCCATGTCAAATTTTCTATTTTCTTTTATTATAACCATACAAAGGGGGAAACAAAACAGAAAACACAAGAAGACAAAAGGTTGTTTAAAAGTTGATGTTATATATCAAACGTATCAAGAAAAACGAGAAAAAGATTGTATTTACCTTTTATTGTGTAATGTCATAACAATCGCACTCAAAAAAAAATGTCAAGTCCAGTGTCACTTGCTTTTCGGAGGGTGACAGGGACTTGTTTACATGGTTCAAATGTCAGTCCTGTCTGTCCAGTCTCCCACTCCATACACTGCAGTTTTTTTTCAAGTTCAGTTTAAAATTATGTCAATGTTGAGTTTGAGTCCTCGAAGGCGCAAGCAGCGGAGGGCTCGGCAAGCGGACCGAGACCTCCGACCGGCGAAGATTGAATTCCAGTTACAAACCTTCGGGGTCGGTTTGGTAACATCCACCACTCGATTGACACATTTCGACATCGAACACTGTCAGGGATTCCGTTGGGTTACATAAGTATCTATGAATTGCAGTCTTGAATCACACAAATCCACCAGAGGTTCGACCTCTTGGCACATTTGGGGTGATGGTATATTTTTGTTGCGTGGTTCGTATGGCGCCTGTCCATCGTCCTCGAGGGATGTATTTGACAATATTTTTCAAAATCAATACATACCCAGTCCAGTCTCGCAGTCTCGATCAATGGTCGATAAGGCAGCAGTGTGACATGGGCTGCTCCCAACACATCTTCTTGGCAGAAGCACCTCGTCTCTTAAAGAGGGACTCTGGTTGACAGCCTTGCCAAACCTGCAGTTCACCAATTTTGAAGTTGATTTCAACGCATCTTATTTCTTGATCAACAATTTCTTCTTCAGACTATATTTCAATCATTCATGCGTTTCACAAGACTAATTCGAAATGCATCAAGAACGGTCAGAAAATTTGGCTTTCTTCATCTAGCACCTGTCAAATATTGATCCTGTTTGGCAATACGCCATCTTTTTTCATTGGGATTTCTAGTTCATAAAAGAACATGGAAGACAGATTGCCATTCATTATATCCAAGTTCCATTGGGACTTATTGTTCTGTTGTTCCTTGCTTACCTCGTGGACCTGGTGATTGACTTACTCCCATTCACCTTTCCAGCTTCGGTGAGTGACATTCATAATCTATCTCTCTGATCTTTGGTCTATCGCGGTACCCGGTCATGAGAGGCGAGAAGTCGCCGTGTAAATATGTCAAGTCCGATTTTGTTACAAGGAACTGATCATTATGACAACACCGTAAAACGTCTTGACACCCACGCAGGCAGTGTTCATGATCATCACATTCTTTTACATGATTTTGATTGACCGATTGTCGCCCGATAAGTTATCAAAATGGCATCATGCCTTTTTTGGTCCTGCTGCAGACTGGGTGTTGGGAAACATGGGTTTGTTTTTCACAACCTCTTTTATCCTGTACGTAACGCTCGTCTACATTAGCATTTCTTTTCATATGAGACTCTCATTGTAGAAAAGCTTATGAACGGATTCTCAATGCCTGTTCTGACTGAAACCATCGCATCAGGCTTCCGAGACGAGATGCAATGCAAGCAAAAGAGATTGGCTTGATATGTGCACTCTTTGTCCCCGCCTTCTTGGCGACATGGGTAGGAACAGTCGGCATCTGTAAATCTTTGGAGTTCTTTTGGCCTACCGATGGACCAAATCATCAGTCTCAATTCGGCGAACAGAAGGTGAAAGATGCGGAGGACAGCAGTGGACGAAAAGTTGAAATTTCGGCGATGACGCACCCGGTTCCTTCCAGCGAAGAAAACGAGCATAACACCATGCTTCAAGCCAGAGGTCAGAGCTTAGAACTTACTATGACTATAACTATGACTGGGGATGTGACCAGAGTGGATCATGAGCACGATCTCGAGAAAGGCAAGGTACGTTACACAATTCGCCTTCCTTTTTGAATTAAAGCCCATTTTTGAAGATCTCACCGACCGAAATTTTCGCATTACAGTCTACTACCTCGAAAAGTCCCAGCGATTTAGAAAGTGCAGAGGATGTAATGGTCCAAAGAATGGCGGCTTGGTTCGACCCATTTGTTTATTTCATCATCTTCCTTATTGGAATCCCTCTCTTCTTCACACCTGGAGGTGAAAACCGTAGTCAACCGTTATTTCTCGGTACGGTTGTCTTGTCCTGGATCTTCAGTCGAAGAGTAATACCTCGACCATGGCAAAAGGTCTTACATCCGATCTTGGTCACGAGTGGGATCACCATCTTTTTAATCTTCGTCTTTGGTAGCATCAAAGGCTTATCGCTCCCTTCTAGTAAGCTGTCTCACCAACCGATCAAATTAATGTCTTTTAACACTTTGACTCAAACATGTCCTCTGGTTATAGCTTTGAAGGACTACTCGACTGGTAGTACGTATTTTGTCCTGTTCAGGAAATCAAGAGGTTACAATGGAAGTCCACCTGGTGCTGGAGATATCATGTCCACTATCCTTATCTCCGGAATTGTGAGTTCATCCTGCCTCAAGTCCAGATAATGATCTAAAATTGACAGTCACCCTCAACATCTCCGAATTCCCATTGCTTTGAAAGGTTTGCTTAGCCTTTCCACTCTTCAAATATCGCAACGATTTATTTTCCAATTTTCTCAGGATTTTAATCGTCATCACTCCCAATTGTGTGGTTTCGTTATTGTTATGGGGTTACTTGGCTCGTCTTATGGGAATTGATGGAGAGCGGGCTATCACTTTTGCTGCTCGATTTATGTCAACACCATTCGGAATAGATTTCATAAACGCTACAGGTGGTGATACAAAACTAGTCGTAGTCTTGATTTGTGTCACTGGGATCTTAGTGAGTTGGAATACGCTTTCGAATTTCAATCTAGATATCATGTTTACTGAAGATAACCTTGATTTGCTGTTTTTCACTCAGGCGGTGCTCATTCGTGATCACCTATTTAAGCTTCTAAGAGTTCGTACGACGGTTGGGTCCGAAGATTATTTTACCATGGGAATGACGATTGGAGTCATAGCAGGTGCCATTGGTACCTCTAGCTTAATCGACACTCATCCTCGGGCAGCAGCAACTGCTTCAGTTTCATTTGTCCTCTATGGCATCATCTTACTTTCACTAGTAGCTGTACCAACAATTGCCGAGTATTCTGCCAAACTAGCTGGCTTGTAGATTCTCCATCTTTCATTTAACAGAGTAATATAGTTCTTAAATGCTTTGTCTTATTTTCAACTTTGTAAGTTCAAGTATAATTTCAATCTGTGTTATAGAGATTCTCTGATGGACTTGTATGTTCTGTAATCAAGAACATTTGTAAAATTAATCGTTTTGCATCAACTTGTCGTTCACTTCATACTTTGAAAAGCTTCTTTGAAGTTTGTTTATTTATTCACAAGTCAATTCACATCTCATATTACCTGCGGTATCTAGTCATCTTCTGAAACTAGTTCGAAGTGAAAGCGTTGTTCTTTAAATTTATGAGCTTTTGATATTTTTTTCCATGCCTGTTCATTCATTCAGAGTTAGATTGGTATCAAATTGATCCCACGCTTGAGATGTTTATTTATTTCTCAATGTCAGATCAAGAAAATTGACCTGTAAGATCAGTAAGAAAAATGGTTTCTTGAAATTCATTTTTTTCCTCAGTTACACTCGAAACATTGTATACTGTTAAAGTGCAAAATTCAAGTAAAAGTATCATTTCCACAACTTTTGTTACCCAATTTTAATTATCTTTTGACATTGAAACAAGTGTTCAAAGTGAACCAAATTACCACCAAACACACCCAGGGAAGCTCTTTTGTATTGAGGTACAGTCAATCCCAGAAATGTTGGAAAAATTCCAACTTTCCAGTCGAGGTCGGATCCCGTGGGCCCCGCAGCTGGACAGAGATAAGGTATGTCCATCTCGAACCATATCACCGATCTTATCGCAGTTTCGGACGAGGTTTGAGAAGGACCCCAGAGCCACCCCCAATCAGGACGTCCCTCTTTCACTTTTTCACCTACCCTCCATCAGTTTTTCCTGATTTGAGGAGGATAATATGGATTCCAGTCGAATTGAGCTGAGAATTTGAGGATGGATCGTCGGGGAAAGAGAAAGGGGGGGACAAACGAAAACGATGGGGGTGTCCCTTCCCTCCATCTCAAAATTTCGTCAAACATCATCCCAGATTGCGATAAGATGTTTGATATGGTTCGAGATGGACTGACCTTATCTCTGTCCAGCTGCGGGGCCCACGGGAGCCGACCTCGACTCAAAATTTGGAATGTTTCCAACATTTCTGGGATTGACTGTATGTGATGCAAAACGTTAGAATTGGACTTCGAATTCTGCGGTTCTCATCCTTTGTCCGCCGAATCTCGCGAAATCCAAGGTTTTTGGGCCAAAAACTTTGGGTTTAGGGTCTTTTTTTGGTTAATATGTATGGCCCATGGAACGTCACACGTGGACGACGGAATCTGGTTTTTTTGTGTCAATCAATCTAGTTATTTACTAACTTTTGTACGTCTTTCAAGGTTAGAATTCGCCTTGAGATATGAGGCTTCCTAGATCCTCAAACGATCAAATGTAAAAGAAGTCCAAATTGACAGCGCCAAATTAACTAGTCTCTCATACATAAAAGAGTGGGAGTCTGATTCCTGAACGAGTGTGGCAGTGCTGGATTGTTGAACATGGAAGATAAATGGATACTTAAAAAGTCAAAAAAATGGGCCATGGGCTGTGTTAAATTCGAAATCTTGTGCAACGTGGGGTCCAATAAAACAACGTGGACTTTCCTTTTGCACCCACACCTGCGCCCCGGACACTCATCCGAAAGCGGCTGAGCTTTTCTGCGATACACAGGCTTCTCGCGATGTCCATATGGATATCAGCTTCGCCGCGCTTGTGAGGGGCTTAGCTTAAATTTAATCTAGATGTATATATATATGTATCTTAACTTCTGCAACTTCCAAGAGCGCGCGCGGCGGCTCGGTTAACTCCAAACCCTTTCCCCAGTTGCTTGGAATTCTAGACGGATCATTGAGCTCTTTTGGAGCTTCATCAGGTTTCATTGGAAGAGAACTTGGATTTTGGTTTTGATTTTCGCTTCCAATCATTGGCACTCACTCAACATTTGGTCTACCTAATAATAATGAGGCAAAATGTGTTATCTCGAAAAAATGCCACACCAACCCTACAGCTACCCTTCAATATAGGTTCAAGTTGTGTTAAGTGGACATTTCACCTTCAATCGACGTTCATCATGTGTGACAACAATCAATATCATCTGTGTACTAAGTGACTCACTGGAATACACTGACTGTACTTTATGGTATTCTCCTACTTTCACTTGCTGCTGGTTCGGAAATGTCACCTTTACCGCACAATCAGCTGGTCTTTGATACCTTTTTTAACTTTTCTTTTTGATCGAGTCGTATATTTCTCTGGTAGGCTTTGTCTTGCCCACACTTTGTAAGAGCAACTATAAAAGCGGCTACATAGAAATCCTCTTGTAGACCTTGATGATTCTTGATATACTCAAAATTATTTGTAAATTAGTGATATGTTTCATCTCATCAGGATTGTGTCCATAACATTTGTTCCATTCAAACACATCTCAAAATCAGACCACAGAATTAAAATATTTAGTGAGACTCGCTTCAGTCTTTCTATGCTCCCATGTGGCATTTACAAAAAGTCAATGGAGGTGCTTCAAAATTCGAGCAAGTGATCATGCATTACAGAGCTCAGAAACGCATCAAAATGGTTTGGATTCTGAATAACAAACTGAAAATGAAGAGTGCATCTGTATCATTTTCACTTTTGATGACTGATAAATGCAGGGATATATATCCTTTGGGAGAGTTCAGCTTGGAGCCTTTAACATTGGGAGTCGTTGCGGAAATCCATCTGAGGTTCGGAGCAGATACGGAACGGTACATTCCGGGGTCAATCTTGTGCTTAATCATCCATTCATCTCAGAGTCCAGACGCGATGATCGTCATAATGATCAGGAGCTACTGCCAAGATACAGATGATAGATCCGAGATGCCAACCAGTGATGCCATTGTAAACTTGGCAAAGTCCTCTCTCGGTATAAGTAAATCGAGCGAGTTCGCGAGAGAGCTTTGTTAAGTTTACTGATGCCATCACTTCTTCATCTTTCTCATTTGTCATCATTATATGGAGATCATTGTACTGTCTTCAGGATCAGTCGCTAGATAACAAATGGCTGTCATCCTTGGCTTCTTCCCCGCGCCGTTCATTTCCACCCGTTCGCCCCACTCCAGCCACACGCATCCTTGTACTGAGCTGATCCATCTTTCAAGCTTTCATCTATGACCATAAAAATAACTTTAGGTTTGTTTGATTCTTCGTCTAAAAGACAATAAGATCAGAGATCAGTCTTCTGTAAGACTGATAGATGATCGAAAAGAATCACAATACCTAAAAGACAATAAGATCAGAGATCAGTCTTCTGTAAGACTGATAGATGATCGAAAAGAATCACAATCTAAAGAAAAGAAGATTGTAAGGATTCTTGATAATGAGTTCGATGCTTTGCAAAAGAGAAAGAACTAAATATAAATATAACTAACACCTAAAAGACAATAAGATCAGAGATCAGTCTTCTGTAAGACTGATAGATGATCGAAAAGAATCACAATCTAAAGAAAAGAAGATTGTAAGGATTCTTGATAATGAGTTCGATAGGAAAAGAACAACAGAATGAAAGGAGAGTTGTTCTAATATAAGAAAACATATCGAGCTCATTATGATGATGTAATGGTGTCTTAGAAAGAGTAAAAAGATGCTATTACGCGCATAATAAACTACGCGTCCTGCTTGTCAGCATGACGTCGCTACGCGACGTTCAATTCCCCCCCATCTTTCTAACATCATGTAATCCTAAAGTCTTGCAAAAGTTGAGATGTTTTCCTGGTGAGAGAGCCTTGGTCATTATGTCTGCTACCATGTCCGCTGTTGGTATGTATTGAATGATGAGCTGTTTGTTACCAACCAATTCACGCAGCCAGTGGTATTTGACGTCAACATGTTTCGTCCTTCTCTTAAATTTCTCATTCTTTGACAATGCAATGGCGCCTTGATTGTCTAATTTGAAAATAGGTGAATTACGCTGCCTATGTACCTTGATTCCTTTTAATAAATTCGTTACCCACACTATGTCTTGTCCTCCCTCATAAGCCGCTCTATATTCTGCCTCTGTTGTTGAAGTAGCTACATTTTCCTGCTTTTTGCTAGCCCAGTTAACCGTACTACCACCCAATCTAGTCACATAACCTCCTGTAGACCTTCTTGTGACTGGACAAGTTGCAAAATCAGCATCAGCAAAAGCATTCAGTTCCAGATCCTCTCCTCCTAATACTAATCCCAAATCCTCAGTACCTTTCAAAAATCGTAACACCCTCTTGAACGCGATCCAGTGTACGATAGACGGCTTGTTTAAGTGTTGTGAAAGCTGTGAGACAATAAAAGAGAGATCTGGCCGCGTTGCATTATTTAGGTACATCAGTTTTCCAACTGCTCGTCGATAGCTTACATTTAAATCAAGAAACTCTTGATTTTCACTTTCAGTACCAGGAATCAAGTAAGTATTTTGAATCATTGGAGAGCCAACGGGTTTGCAATCCGTCATGCCGTAGTCCTCCAGCAAATCTCGAACATACTGTTGTTGAGATAAGGTGATGGTTTTTGCGGTTCGGTTCCTAGTTACCTTCATACCTAAAATGTATTTAAATTCTGTATTCTCATCCATTTGAAATTTCTTTGTGATAGCCGAATAAAAGCGGTCGAAGTTGTCTGTGGCAATAACCATGTCATCCACATGAACATGAACAATGCACTTCCAGCCCGAATCATTCAAAATAAACACACTGGGATCCTGTGCCGATGGAGAGAGAGAGATGGTTTTGAAGAAGGCTTTGAGAGTGTCATACCAGGCTTTAGGCGCCTGCTTCAGACCGTACAGCGCCTGCTTGAGTTCCAAAACGGTGTCAGGTGTTGCGTCTTTGACATTGAGACCTTTGGGGATTTTCATAAAGATACGTTCCTCTGGTGAAGCATTCAGGAATGCGGCTACAGCATCCATCTGGTAAACCTCAAGATCTTCTTTAGCGGCTATTGAACAAATGATACGGAGAGAAATAAGTCTTGCGGTGGGCGCATACGTTTCATTGTAGTCTTCTCCAAATTCCTGAGAGAAGCCTTGCGCGCAAAGACGAGCCTTGTACTTAAGAAGTTCACCATCTCCTCCTAGTTTCTTCTTAAACACCCACGTGGTGCCAATAGCCTTACGGCCAGCAGGTAAAATAACCACATCCCAGACTTTGCGGGAATCCATGTTCTTGAGTTCGGCTTCGATAGCTTTTAGCCAGTCAGTTTTATCAGCACCTGTGAGTGCTTGTCGATAGGTCTTCGGAATTTTATGACTGCTGATGACAACATTTGCTCTTCGAGAGGAGCCTTCTGGCAAGATGTTGAAAGAATCGATATCACCTGAAATGTCCTTTGGTGCTTTCGACCATAACTTATACTCCCACCCGGGTTTAACCTTGCTGGTGAGTTGATTCAAGACATCTTCTCCATCGTCGTCGTCCTCTTCGTCTAGTGGAGGCGTTTCAACGACTGGAGGGACAGGAGCTTCTGCAATGGGTGCGTCAGTGGATGGAGAAGCTGAGGGAGATTGGGAGTTTGGAGGATTGATTTCCGGTGCTTCAAAGGGTGTGGATGATTGAGACGACAAAGATTCGTCTGCGAGGGGACTTTCTAAAGAAAGGTCAGTCTCCTCGCCAAATAACTCGTCTAGCGTCATTTCAGGATGAGTGATAGGGTCTTGAACCCCAGGAAAGTTAGCTGTATCAAAAGTAACGTCATGTGAATAAACAATCCTTCCATCATCTAGACGAATACGATAATTCTTCATTCCCACTTGATAGCCAAGCAAGATACCCTGCATGGAGGTGTTGTCGAATTTTCGACGGAATTGTCTAGGGATTAGAACAAAAGCCCGACATCCGAATGGCTTGAGTCTGGAGTAATCAAAAGGACGACCCCACCACAACTCATAGGCGGACTTATTGTTAGTGATCTTCGCAGGCGTAACATTTTCTAAGAAGACAGCGGTCGTGACAGCTTCTCCCCAGAAATTATACGGTAGTCCTGACTGACGGAGAAGTGTCCTTGTCTTCTCGGTTGTCGTACGATTTCCTCTCTCGGAAACTGGGTTTTGTTGGGGAGTATATGGAGCACCGAGATGGGAGGTTGTACCATTTTGCATCAAGAGCTCTTGAAAGTCTCTCGTCATGTATTCGCCACCCTGATCGTTAACCAAACTCACAATCTTCCTATTATGGAAGGTTTCGACATTGTTCTTAAACTTGAGAAAGCACGGAAAGGTTTCGGATTTTAATTTCATTATGTATACATACTTATAATTGGTACATGCATCGGTCAATTTAAAATAATATTGTCCTCCTCCTATAGATGGTACGGAGATTTTGCCACTCAAGTCGGAGTGGATCATGTCTAGCGGGTACTTAGCTGACGGAAAGTGTCCAGAATAAGGAAGTCGGTGACCCTTGGAAAGAGAGCAGATCGTGCAGCTCCAGTCAGGTGGCTGTCTTTCGTCGTACATCAGTTTAAGACGGTCAGATCCAGGGTGACCTCCCTGTCTATGTAAGACATCGTAATCAGCAACGGAGATGTTGACGACAGGAGGCGCAGGAAGAGATGACGTGCCTAAAGTGAGGTCGAGTTCAATAACTTGATTCACGACGTGTCCAAAGAAGGATCCTGAGCCGGCTTTGGTTAGAATCAAGTCGTCCATATAGTTTCGAATGGCATAGCCGCTCATGATGAGCGTGCCCATACTGACAAGACAACATCCTAAGTCCGGAACGTGAAGAGCTTGAAGTGTAACTTCATCTTCACCAGTGTTGCAAAGGATAGTTCCTTTGCCCGCGATTCGAATGGAAGTACCATTTGCTAAAGCAACAGAGGAATTAACGGTTTCATAGTTTTCAAAAAGATTACGATCAGGGACCATGTGATGTGAGCATCCACTGTCCAGAAGTACGAGATCGTGATCAATAGCTTCAGAGGTATTCGGAGCTCGAAGTACGAAAGCTTGAGATTCAAAGAAGGAATCCGTGACAGCGGCAGCGGCCGTGACTTTCGAACGTGAGTTTGAGGATTTCGCTGGTCGTAATTCAGGATTCACTTGCCAGCATTCGGAGGCCGTATGACCTTTGACGTCGTTGTTGTGACGACCATTCGAACAGTAGGCCATATTTTGGCGATTGAAGCGTAAAGGACGCTGAGTCGAGGATCTTTGTAAAGATCTTGGTTGACGAACCGCTAGTGCGATGGATTTTGCGTGTTGCTCCTCGTCCTTCATTGAGGCGAGTTGCTCTTCTAAATACTTGAGGACTTTTTCGGTCGTCAAAGGACGCTCCTTTCTTAAGAGCGTCTTGGTGATGTCCATGGAGGATGGTAATTTTGTAACGATGGTCTCGCTGATATAGGATTGACTAATATGTTTGAGTCCATCCACAGCTAATAAGCCAGCGAGAGCGTGTTGATTATCAATAATATAAGTCTCGAGATCAGAGGAGAAAGTAAGGTCGACGAATTTAAGATAAGCTCTAGCCTGGTTTTCATCAGAGGTGGATTGAAAATGCTCTTTAAGCACCTTCCACATCTTCATAGGATCCGATGTGGCTTCCTTATTCATAACTCGCATTCGATTATCTTGATCGATGGAACCATAGATAACTCCAGCAGCTCTTCTTTGTCTTGACTGGAAGACAGCGAGAGAATTCGCATTTTCAGGAATCTTAATGGGAGGGATTGGTGGGTTATTAATGTCGATGAAATCCTCTAAGCCCGAGGTCATTAGATGAGAGAAGACATCGCCGGACCATTCGACATAGTTGCTTTTGGCGAGCTTAGGAAAATTTGTTCGACCAGCGTTAGAGTCAGACATGCTGACTTCTCTGAGAGATGAAAGGCTGTAAGCGAAAAGAGTTTTAGATCGAAAATTCGAAAAGATGATTGGCGCTTAGTGAAGGTCTGGGCTCATAACCAAATAACTTTAGGTTTGTTTGATTCTTCGTCTAAAAGACAATAAGATCAGAGATCAGTCTTCTGTAAGACTGATAGATGATCGAAAAGAATCACAATACCTAAAAGACAATAAGATCAGAGATCAGTCTTCTGTAAGACTGATAGATGATCGAAAAGAATCACAATCTAAAGAAAAGAAGATTGTAAGGATTCTTGATAATGAGTTCGATGCTTTGCAAAAGAGAAAGAACTAAATATAAATATAACTAACACCTAAAAGACAATAAGATCAGAGATCAGTCTTCTGTAAGACTGATAGATGATCGAAAAGAATCACAATCTAAAGAAAAGAAGATTGTAAGGATTCTTGATAATGAGTTCGATAGGAAAAGAACAACAGAATGAAAGGAGAGTTGTTCTAATATAAGAAAACATATCGAGCTCATTATGATGATGTAATGGTGTCTTAGAAAGAGTAAAAAGATGCTATTACGCGCATAATAAACTACGCGTCCTGCTTCTCAGCATGACGTCGCTACGCGACGTTCAATTCATAACCCATTTTCATGTCATTGTACAACAAATTCTTGTAGTCACAGTTTCAAGTTCAGAGGAGTCCAACCTATACAGACTATAGAGTCTGAGCCCGCGGCTTTCAGGTAGCAAAAATGAAGGACCGGTCTTCTAAGAATCGTCTTCCATGAATCCGACTCTGAGTGAGATTCAGAAAAATAAGTCAGGAGCTCTGATGTAATTTGTTTTTGTCGAGGTAACAGCACGTTCGTCAACTTGTTTCACAAGGTTTACCATCAGATACCAGAGCGACTGGGTCGGTAGGTTGACCGTTGTGGAAGTGAAGCACAGACTCTGAGACGCAGATTCTCAGCCATTCTTCTATCATCACGAATGAAACACAATCTGGATTTGAGGATGAGAGATCCGATCACAAACTGGTTACGAAAACTTTATCACGGGTGGAAGCTCACTGGCCTGGATGAGAAATACACATGAATTTGTGGGCCGTAGTTTCAACACACGCCCTCACTTGTCATTTGGAACACCCCTTTTGGGACCCTCTCTACTTTAAGCTTATGGTGCTCATCAATCTTCGACAGAGTCATCATGCACTGGGTATCAACTCCTCTTGGCATTCATCTTTCTCCTTGGCAATCTTTTACCGGACGAAGCATTCCGATCATTGATAAGTTGTTCACGGCTACGACCAGGCCGTGAAAGCGAGGCCGTTTAGCTCTTATAAGCAACTTCTATCCAATTCATTGGGATAAAGTTGCTCATCTCTGATTTGTGGCTTCTGAACTTTTGATATTCTCCTATATTTCCTTCCATCCCTCATGAGATTCATAGCACGATTTCGCGTTGCATCACGAAAGGTAAGAAACTCGTCATACCACTTATTGATTGCACGAATGAAGTCGCTCCTGTTTAGTTATGCTTTCTCCCTTGAATTTGGTAATAGTTCATTAAAAAACACGGAAGAGATATTGCAGTGCATTATGTCCAAGTTCCATTGGCGCTTGTTATCCTTTTGTTCTTTGCTTACCTCGTGGACCTTGTGATCGATCTACTCCCATTCACCTTTCCATCTTCAGTGAGTGAGATTATTCTGTATGTCTCTCTGATACTCGAACCTCGTATCTTTATCTCCGAGTCCAGAGACAGGAGATAGCAAAAACCAAGCAATCAACCAACGTCAACTCACAGAGCACTGACTGTCGAACGTAAAAACCCTTCAAAACCACGCAGGCAGTTTTTATGATCATCTTGTTTTTTTTCATGATCATAATTCATCGATTGTCACCCAATAGGTTATCTAAATGGCACCATGCTCTTTTCGGACCGGCTGCAGATTGGGTGTTAGGAAACATGGGTCTTTTCTTTACGACCTCTTTTATTCTGTGAGTAATGACTTTCTAGAAGATCTCTCTTCCTCAGAATCATATATACTCCCCACTGTGGGGAACAGTTTGTGGATGATAATTCTTAATTCTGTTTTATTGAAAAAAAACCATCAGCATCCCACTACGAGATTCAATACCAGCAAAGGAGATAGGCCTGATCTTTGCACTCTTCACCCCTTCCTTCTTGGCAACCTGGGTAGGAACAGTTGTTATCTGCAAAGCCCTGAATTTCTTTTGGTCTACCGATGAACCAGAACGTCAAGCTCAGTCTGACGTTGAGAAGGCGGGTAGTGCGGAGAAAGATGATGAATTCCAAGCTCCTCCTGCTACGACCAATTCTTCGAGCGGAGGGAACGAGCACGATACTGCGCCTGCAACCCGAGGCCCGAACTTAGATCTTACAATGAGTATGACAATGACCATGACAATGACCTTGGACGCGGTCGGAACCAATAATGGGAAGGATCTCGAGACATGCAAGGTTAGTCACACTGCGCGCCTATACATCACAGCATTCCCCGTGCATATCTAGCTGACTGAAACTCTTCACTCCAGTCCAAAGATGAAATAGATGATTCGGAAGGTGCTGAGGATGTCATGGTCCGAAGAATGGCGGCTTGGTTCGATCCATTTGTTTATTTCATCATCCTCCTTATCGGAATTCCTCTCTTCTTCACCCCTGGAGGTGAAAAACGTAGTCTACCTTTATTTCTCGGTACAGTCGTCTTGTCCTGGATCTTCAGTCGAAGAGTGATCCCTCGACCATGGCAAAAGGTCTTACATCCGATCTTGGTCACCAGTGGGATTACTATTTTTTGTATTTTCATCTTCGGTGCCATCAAGGGCTTATCGCTTGCTTCTGGTGAGTCACCTGGATTTTTAATCGTACCGAATCCATGTTGTTCAACCTCATTTAATCAACCGTGCTGTTCGGTTATAGCTTTGGATGATTACGCGACCGGCAGTACGCATATTGTCCTGTTCAGGAAATCAAGAGGTTACGATGGGAGTCCACCTGGCTCCGGAGATGTCTTGTCCACCATCCTTGTCGCTGGAATTGTGAGTCGGGTTTTTCTTCTGATCCAGAAAAGGAACAAAGACTGATGACCATCCTTACACTTCCAAATTCCTGTAACTACAACAGGTCTGCTTAGCATTCCCACTGTTCAAATATCGAACCGACTTATTTTCCAATTTCTCCAAGATCTTAATTGTCCTCATTCCCAACTGTGTGGTCTCATTGTTTTTATGGTGTTACTTGGCTCGTGTCATGGGAATTGATGGAGATCGAGGGATTACATTTGCTGCTCGATTTATGTCAACCCCATTTGGAATCGAATTCATCAATGCGACAGGAGGGGATGATACATTGGTGGTGGTGTTCATTTGTGTCACAGGTATCTTGGTCAGTTTTTTTTCTCTCTGTATCTTTTCTCAATCATTCTTCTCACCATCATCTTAATTCACTTCTCTTAAAATCAGGCGGTGCTTGTCCGTGATCCCCTGTTCAAACTGCTAAGAGTCCGGATCACAGTTGGCTCGGATGATTATTTCACGATCGGGATGACCATTGGAGTCATAGCAGGTGCAATTGGAACCTCTAGTTTGTTCAACACTCATCCTAGAGCAGCTGCAACTGCTACAGTCTCATTCGTACTCTATGGGATTATCTTACTTTCACTCGTAGCTGTACCGACGATTGCTAACTATGATGCCAAACTAGCTGGGATTTAAACATTCTTGTATCTGTTGTTTAGGATGTCGTCCTTACACAATACTGTGAGGGCTTCGGTCTGGAATATGCTGGACCCGTTTAGCTATGACTTATAAGTCCAGTGTCATGAAGATTTACTTGTTGACTCTGGTTAGTCACAGTGGGACAGCTCTTTTTTTTGTAAAGTAGTAATCTGTATGGTTTAATTTGTAAACATTTATATCGTTCCTTTATGTAGAAGATCATCAACTTCATACCATAGTCCAATTATTCAATTGTCGATACACGTATTAGATATGGCTTATCTTAGATCTTTCATCAAGAAATATGTGATTGTGATTGCAAAAAGAAAAATCAAAGTTTATTTGAAAGTTGACAAAATGGAGATGTATAGGAGAGCTTGGTGATTTGTTAAAAAGATTTAGTTTGATAAATAGTAGGTCAACCAATATACGGAAAATGCCCTTGTGAATAACTTTTCGTGGTCAGATAAAGAGTGAACAGGGAAGTTATCTTTTAACACTTATCATTTTATCGGGCATAAAACTCATCTGATACTAATTGTCTCTCTGGAGTCTGAATTCAAGTTGCCCGAAGGATTGTAGCTGATTTTGTGACTCGCCTTTTTCCTCATCACCCGGACCATTGTACTGAACCTCACTAAAGTAGATTATCTTTATTCATATTTGCAAGTGAATATCTTTGAAAAGTATCTCAATCAATGCTTTACTGAAGTGACCATTACACCACCTCATATTTTTGATATCTTTTCAGGCTTTTAATTCAAACTGAGACCTCCACGTTGACGTAGATCCTCCAAGTCATGAATGTATCTAAATTCGATATCTGTGATAGAATCTCTTTGATCCAATGTCAAGAATGCCTTCTAACCTTGACAATCATATGGTTCTATTCTATCTCTGGATTTCACCCTTCCAGAACTTGATCCGAAGGTTAGCCATGTGTACATTTATGTGAAGATTCACCTAGGATTCTCATTTGATTGTATTCAATATGTATGAACTTTTAGTTGTAGGTAACTGGTTATTTACTGATTGGAATGTCATGAATGTTAGGTGTGTAACAAAAATGTTTGTATTGTTGGGTCGAGTAGTGTTTTAGTCTTTTTACCTATTTGGTATTTGACGTCACTTGCTTGTTGACCTCTTTACCATTTTTCTTTACTTTCACCTTTTCCATTCTTCTCATCTTTCGAATAATCACTTAAAACTTCTATTCATCATCATCTAAATTAGTTATCTTCATTATTTAAAAAGGTAGCTGGGGTATGTCTAGTAGTGATGTCTCAAATATTGAAGCTGCTGCGAGGATTACATCCAGGTTGGCTGAGATCAAAAGATCATATCAAGAGGCTGGAGGTTCCACTAACATATCCATGGTGGTAATCCGAAGTCAGTTTGCGGAGGTCTTACCTTTCCACTCGAAGAATTGGTATAGACACTGGTCTAATTTCGCAATTAGACTTGTTAAACTGGACAAGGAGGCCGGGAGACCCATATATAAAAACATTCTCCCTGTTCCAACAACTACTCCTTGGTCTAATGAAGACAAGATTTTCATTTTTAATGTGTCCGAGAATCCGATCTATCCGCCCGATTTATCAAGACCTGTTTCTCCAGTTTTGGGAGGTCAAAACTCAGGTGTTTTGGCTACTCCGGCCATTCCATCCATTGATATTAGCGCTCTCTCCAGCTGTGAGGGTAGAGTATTCTTTTGGAGTGCTCTATGCTCACTAAAATTGGAATAAGGTATATTGATGTAATTTTTATTTAAATATTTATTTCAATTTGATAATAATTACAGTTATAAAATTAAAGATAAGATATAATAGTGAGGAGGGAATGAGACTAACAGTCTGTGTGGACAAATCCAGACAGACTACAGTTAATTGACTCCTGAAAAGGAGATTTTGTAATTATAATATATTAAGTTATAGCTGTTGAAGGTTGGATCCAAGACCTTCCTTTAATCTTTATATTAACAAATTAAAGAGTGAGTAGAGTTCACTAATCTGGTTGTTCTTAAAGTCACCAACTTGGGGTTGTTCTTAAGGTCACCAACCTGAAGTTCTTCTTAAGGTCACTAACCTGAGTTGTTAAGGTCACTAACCTAGATTGTGTTTCTATTTAGGGGAAATAGAGGATCCAGAGGAGTGAAGGGTATATTACTTACTTTTAATCAAGGAACTGATTAGAGTGAGAGAAGTCTATCACTAGTCTTATAATTATAAGGCTCTTGATTTATACTTCAGTTGAACTCTGATTAATTCTTAAAAGTGATGTGTAATAATTGCTTGGGGATCTGTTGAAGGTTGAGAGAAGAGAGGTTTATATACTCTTCTTCTCTAAACCTAATTGTAATGATATTTGTTCATATCACTACATTGGTTCAGGGTTATAATAATAATAATAATTATTTTTATTATTGTTAATACTTAATTACATGTATGTGTTAAGTGTGATATGTAGTACAAGCATATTAACTCTTGAGACTGAGTTATGAGTTGTATTTAATGGTTTTATATGTTTTTTATATATTACATGTGGCTACACGTGGCTATTAAGTTGTGTGTATATGTGATTAGGGTTTAGCAACATTATATTACATATTCCACTTTATTCTCATGTTATATATATATGCAAATAGTGTCTATCTAAGTATACATATATATATATAAGGGTATTTTAATTATTATAAGTTAGTCTTTGGGTACATGTATATGTACCCAGGGCTGACACCAGCGAAGAGAAGATTGCTCTTCTTTCTAAACAAAACAAAGCAAATCAAGCTCAGCTTAACTTGTTACTCGCTTTACATGAATCTGGGGACAAAGATAAAAGGAAGAGACATCATCGTAAAAAGAAAGATGATTCTTCAGACTCTTCATCCGATTCATCAACTAAATCTGAAAAGAATGCGAGAAAATATGCTTTCATTGCAAAGAAGAAATCCAACGTCCCTATTGGTAATTTTACCCCAGGAGCTTTATTATTTGCCGCAGATGTCAAGGGTTATGATTCGAGTATTTCGCAGGCGGTTAAATATTTTAACAACACTGTCAAACCACCTGATTTTCCGGATGTTCTTACAAAGGATTTAATATTGGGTAGGTTTATTGACCTTCGACGTATTAAAGGAGAGCTTCTTAATCCAAAGAAAGGCAAGACTTCATATACTGTTTCAGGAAAGGAATAGGGTTTGGAGATATCGAAGAATCTTACTTTGGAAATTAGCAAGTTGGCAGAATGGTTATACTATTTTGGTATTTATAAGAAAGCTCTTAAGACTGCGTTTCCTGATTATGAATCATTTATCTCAGAGTATGGGAAATATATCAAGTCTCAATTCTGGTCTGGTGGTATCATGGCTCAATGGAGAAATATTGAAGGTTATGATGCAGCTTTTAGATCACAAGTGGCCAACAGGAGATATATTTGTTTGGCTGATTGGGATCATAAGGATTGTGAAGTTCTTAAAACACAGTTTTTTGGTAGTGCTTATAATCAGCAAAACCTTAGTCTCGTTTCTTCTTACAGTTCTGTTGCTGGTGGTTAGTATTTTCTATTTTTTGATTCTGTTTGTTTTTTGTGGTTGTCTAATGGGGATTTTTCTAGCTTCCTCTTCTTGTCAGCCTTATCAAAGTACTTCAAAGCAATGTTCCAGTTTTATTCCGGGGGTTGTTGCACCAAAGCCTTTCAACCCCGACAAATACCATGCTTCTTTTAAGCATCATGGTAAATTTCCGATTGAAGACGCTTCTAAAACTCCTAATATCAAAGAACAATTTTGTTACAGTTGGAATAAGACAGGAGTTTGTGTCATTGGGCCTTCTTGCAAGCGCCTCCACCTTTGTAACGTACGAGGGTGTCATGCAAAACATTTCGGATACGATCACTCCTGAAGAGTACGCATCTGAAAAGTACCTTTGAGGTTATCAATGGGATGGTATTTTGTCTTTGGGTTTCTCAGCGGCAATTGAATCTAGTTTGACGGCTGAGCCTTTTCTGGACGCTCCTTCTCTGGAAGACAACATCGATGCAGCTTTTATTCTGAAGCAATACAATTTTTTATTCAAAATCAAAACTCCTTATAATGTAGACAAAATTGAAGAACTTTTATCTTCTCATCCGAATCAACCTTTTGTTTGTTCTGTTATTAAAGGTCTTAGGGAGGGTTTTTGGCCTTCTTCTTCTATACCTTCTTCCAAAATTTCTAATATCGAAAATCATCAAACATGTTTTGAGAATCAAGACTTATTAGAAGCCCAATGTGAAAAGGAAATTAGTAAAGGTCGCTATTCGGAGGAGTTTTCAATGCTTTTACCGGGTATGAAGGTAATTCCTTTGCTAATGACTTCTAAAAAGGACTCGGTTAAAATGCGGGTTTGTTCAAATATGAGTTTTGGGGACCCTTCTCCGAATGATTTAATCAACAAGAACAAGATTAGGGTTTCGTATGATGCTTTGAAGTCGTTTGCTCCTTATTTGATGGAGGCAAAGAGAACAAAAGGAAAGCTTACTGTGTTTAAATCGGATGTTGAGGGTGCTTTTAGAACTCTTCTGGCTCATCCCCAATATCAGATTTGCCAAGTTCTTAGGATCAAAAAAGGGTGGAAAGTATAGACTTGATCTTAACCTTACGTTTGGTTCTTCCGCTTCTCCACATCTTTGGTGTGGTTTCTTTTCTTTCATCCTTTGGATTCTTCATAATATTTTTCATATTAAGTATTTAAATAGTATGATGGACAATATTTGCTCGGTTGCAGACGCTAAGGATTGGGTTACCTTCAAAGATCATCGAATTCCAGGTCCTCAAGCGAAATTATTGATGGTTTTCGACCATTTGGGTGTTCCTTGGGTTTGGAAAAAACAGGTTTTTGGTTCAGCTTTGGAGGTCATCGGTCATGTAGTTGATTCAGACAGGATGAGTATTTATCTTGAACCTGACAAGAAATTATTAATGATAGAGGCAATGAAGAAATTTGTTGGTACTCCTAATCATTCTCTTTGCGACTGGCAATCTATGCAAGGTTGGATATCATGGGGGTTTAATTCAATGCCAATGGGGCGGTTTGCTTTGCAAAGTCTTTATAAAAAAACGGCGGGTAAAATCAAACGGTTTTCTCATATTCACCTTAATAAGGAAAATCAGGAGGATCTCCGTTGGTTGATTAATTACTTTGAAGGAAGTAACGGTGTCCTGATTTTGAAATTGGCTAAATGGTTTTCATTTCAAGCTGATTCATCTTTTTTCTGTGACACTTGTCAATTTGGTATTGGTGTTTGGGAACCGAGAACTAAACTTGCTTTTCATTTACAACTTCCTGATCCCGTTCGTAATATTTTTTGGGCAGAACTTTTAGCTGTTCTGGCGGCTATTGATGTAGGAATCGATGCTTGTTCAAAGAGGATTTACATTTATACGGACAATAAGCTGGTGTTTCATTCATTTAATTCTCACCGTCCTAACCAGTTGGTTCGACCGTTATTTTGTCACATTATTAAACGGTTGGTTGTGTCTCAGGCAGAAGTTAAGGTTGCTCATATTCCAGGCACTCAAAATTCATGTGCAGATTTGTTGTCAAGGAATCACATCTCTCAAGTTTGATCCGACTATCATCCGGTTGGGATTTGACTTTTCGACATCAATTTGTCTCTTTTGGAAGGTGGAACCAAAGTTAATCTTGACTTTTTTAAGAATTCTTCTTTACACTGGCACCATCAATCATGAAGAAAGTCTTAGATATCACAACTGTAGATCAAATAAAAATTCTTTCTGCTGAAAACAAACAATCTACTGTTAATATTTCAACTATTCAAAAATATGAAGCGGGGTTCAAAAGTTTCTTTTGGTTTTGTTCTCAATTTGGTTATCTTTTTAATCCAGACGCTGAAACTTTATGTGATTATATTTCTTATACTAGTATGAAGATCTCTCCTAGATCTGTTTGAGTTTATTTAGTTGGTATTGCTTTTACATTCAATCTCAAATATCCGAATATCTTTTGTGAATCAAGAGTTAATGTGGTCAGAGCAACAATGAAGAGTTGCATTAAAAAATATTCTAAACCGGTAGTTCGGAAATGTCCTTTAACTCTTTCTCATCTTCATTTTGCGATTTCTCAAACGGGTTCTTCTCACAACGATTGTCTTTTCCTGGATATTCTTTGTGTGGGGTTTGGAGGTTTACATTGTCTTGGTGAATTGACGGTTCCGGACTCTCAAAAACTATTTGATGAAAGGAAAATTATTCTTCATAGTTCATTCAGGTTGTTGAATTGTCAAAAATATATTAAATACTTTCTTCCTTACTCACAAGGAGATACGGGGTTTACTGGAGTTCCAGTAATAATTCAATATTTTAAGAATTCTTCGGCTTGTCCAATCAAGATAATGCTTTCTTATCTTGATTCCAGAGACTTCTGTTTTTTATCTTGTCATCAATTATTTATTACTTCTGAAGGAGTTTCTCCTTCTCGCTCATGGTTTTTACATCGGTTTCACAACTTATTCGACAAACAATTTTCTGGTCATTCTCTCTGTTCTGGTGGTGCAACAACCTTGGCTCAATCTGGAGCTACAATGGATTATATTCAGTCTGCGGGTCGTTGGAGTTCTGAGGCTTTTCGAATTTATGTCAGAGGTCATGTTGCATTACGGCTTCCTGAATCAAAAAATCATGTGATTGGTGATTCCTCTCATGTTGGGGCTTCTGTTAGTTTTTTGTAATGTAAGAGTGTTCTTCAGTTCTATTCCTTTTTCTTTATATTTTGAAAATAAAGGAGGAATAGTTTTCTCCTATGACTATGATGTCTTTCTTTGGTTTTACTTATTTTGGGAATCCTGATGCTGACTCTATTGTTCTATTGGGCTCATTATTTCATTAATATTATTTCTTTCCTCCCTTCTTCACCACTCTTCAGTCTACGCTCTTTTTCATAGGCGGGTTGGAGAGGGTGTTGATTTGTTGGTTATGATGTATTATTACCCTTTGTGGGAATTTGGCCTAGAACTTCTGAGTTATTCTTTTGTGATTTTCGTAAGTGCCATGGTTGACATTTCTAGTTGTAGGTAACTGGTTATTTACTGGTTGGAATGTCATGAATGTTAGGTGTGTAACAAAAACCAAAATCAATTTCTCGACCTCATAGCTTGGCCCACCTTCTGACTGATGATGAAGATATTGGATCTGGTAATCAATACTTCCTCCTGTTTAATTTAATTTCTTCCTTTTTAATTCATATTTTTTTTCCTATGGATGTAGACCTCGAAAGCCTCAACGGGGTCAATAGCATTTTTCAGCCGCTCAGCTCCACATTGGAGAATCTTGAACCCTTCCGTCAAACTCGGCCCAACGTACCTAGTCCAGGTCAATCAAAGAACAAGCCTCCCAGTCAAGCTCAATCAAAAAATAAGCCTCCGACTCAAGCTCATTCGAAGAAGAAGCCTCCCACTCAATCGGACAAAAAGAAATTGAAACGCAAGCTCAACAACAAAGAGTCGACTGAAGAAACATCCTCAGCAACCCCTCTACCTCCCATTGCGCAGTCGTCTTCGAAAACCAAAGACAACAAGAACTCATTGGCTCAAGCATTTGCATTAGCAAGTAGTGATAAATTGCGGGCATTTGAAAAAGCAAATGAATGGGAGTGAAAACATGAGTCAAAGAAGTTGAAATCCGAGGCCTATCGGGCTTCTCAAGAATTGCTTTGGGCTCAAGAAAAGTTCGCTTTGGAACGTCAGAACCGCAGCGAAGCAAGAAGGCTTGAACTAATGGAGAAGTGGTCAAGTCAAGGAAAGACTGTAGCTGAGATGGAGATGCTTTTTCGACTCATGACTGCCCCAGCTACTCCCTTGGCAAAGGAATGAAATGAATGTTTTTTTTGTATGTCTTAACTTGTTTCTCTTCTCTCTTACTGATGTTTTTGTCTGTATCTCTTTTCACTCGTTTCTCTTCCCTCTATCCACTTCTCCATCCTTATGTATCCACTTCTCTATCATTATGTACTTCTATCTATATTATGTATTCTATTCACTTGTTAATGATGTTTCTCTTCTCTATCTATATTCACTTTCTCTATCTATATTCACTCATTTACAATTTCACTTCATTGAGTCTGTAAATATTCTGTGTCTGTAAATATCATTTCTGTAAATATTATGTGTCTGTAAATATCTGTTTGTCTGTATATATTTTGTGCCTGTAAATATTTCCCTGTATATATTTCGTGTCTGTAAATAAAATATTGTATTTCTTTTGCTTTCCAAGGGCTACAAGGGCTACAATTGGAGTGAAGCAATCAGAGAATACAAATTGGAGAATACAAATCGGAGAATACAAGTAAAACAAAATATGACCAAACAAAATATGAAAATGAAAAAGTTGAACAAAATATGATCACAAAAAGTCATAAGTGGAAAACAATCACGAAAAGTCATAACCATATAACACATAAACATTACACATCACTTTCAAAAGAAAAAAAATGTAAAGTTCTTATGAGATTCATGTAAGTATTGGGTGAATTGATCTGAGGTTTTGGCCAAGAAGTTTGAAATTGACTGATTGACTGAAATGAAAAGAAGCTTATGAATTGATTGGATGAGTTCAGTTGAAATGGTTTTTTGGTTGGAAATGATATTCGGTTGAAGTCATGGGTGATGGAGGTGATTGATGAGTCAGTAGGATTGATGGTGATGGTCTTTGGACTGACTGATTGAGTACTTCCTTTAATTCATTTTTGATTATCCTTCTTTAAAGCACACTGATCAGTTGAGTGTTCATCGGATTGAGTTTAAGAAAAAAAAAGAGGATGATAAAAAAAAGACAATACAACAATAGAGAAAACTGAAAGGAAAAACTTCAATAAAGAAAAAGAAAAATAACTTACCAAACAAAAGTGAAAAAACCCAGAAAAGATAGGTTTGGGTTAATGAGAGAGAGAGTTCAATTTGGGATATAGGATTTATGAACTCACCAAAAAAAAGGGAAACTACCCTCAACAATGCTAAAAGGGAAGTGTACCATTCGCGTAATTGAAGGCAACCGCATGATCTCGTACAGCCTCACGTTTCTGGATACCAATTGAACCAGGTGGAAGTAAGGCTTGATCAGCAATTCGTGGAATAACAAAGTTGTCCTCAATATCATCAGCAATTTCCTCCCACACATTTCCTAAATCAGCAAGCATATTGTGTAAGATAATGCACGCTCGAATCCATTTCATATAATACTCCATATGATCACTTTCATTGAGCATCATTTGTAGACCCTGTAATGAAGCCCAGCGAGTCTTGAGGATACCGATTGAATGTTCGTTTCAAACTCGTGCTTTGGCCACACAATAGTTGAAATCGGCATTAATTTGTTGAAGTGCTGCTTGTCCCTTATATGAAGAGACGGTGTTTTTGTTGCATACATAGGCCGAGTCAGCAATGAGATATTCACCTGTTCACAATAATGCATATGTCAGTAATAAAAGGATCTAATATTAATTCAATGGACAAACTCACCTTCAGAAAAATATACCTGAGGATTCTTGACCAGATCGGACTTTCCGAAAACTGTAACATCACTGCAAGACCCAGGCCAACCCGTGGAAATGGCCGTTATCCTTTGGTCACAGTCGCAGACGATTTGAGCATTGATGGAATAACACTTCTTCCGATCGAAGAACACTTCCCCATCTTTTCCAGGACACTGAAAGATAGGGAATGTTGTTCCATCTACAAAACCGACACAGCCGGGGAACCCTTCCTTTGCCATCACGGCTGAAATGCCTTGTCGACGTTCTTGATTTGGCCATTTGAGATATTGTTTGCCGGAAGCAATGATTGCACATATTGTTCGGCGTGTACAAGTAACCACAGTACCTTTGCCGATCTTGTAGTTACGGGCCAATCTGCCAAGTGATGCACCGTTTCCGTAGGTACCAAGACGCTCGAGTGTTAAAGCTAACTGTAAATCTATGGGAGGTGGGGGATTGTTACTACTTGAATTGAAAATTGAATGTCCGCTGATGAGTTCGAGAAGAGCCTGGAAACCTTCGTGGCTAGTCCGCATTGCTTGGTTGAATTTGGTTCCCCGGGATCGGAGCATATCATTGATAGCAAACGGATTGCCATAAGGCTCCTTCCAACGAGGTATGGTGTACCTGTGGCTAGTGACATGAGCCAAAGCATCCAAGATCTCTGCCTCTTCACCCATGAGCATGTCATACCACCTTGCTAGTCGTGGGTTCCGAGGGTAGAATTTGGATCCAAGGGTGAGGTTCTGTTCCCTTTGGCGTCAAGGTTGAATCAGAGCATTGTTGGCGTTTTCATTAGCAAGCGTTCCCAATAAAGCCAAGTCACGTATGATATTCTGTCGTTCAGAGATCCAAGGCATTTCATATGCAATCGTTATGAGATGGGTATTTGATGTGATGGAAGTCGATTCGATGTTAAACGGAAGAGTCTTGGTGTCTGTGTCTTGAGGCGTGGTTGGTAATAAAGTGAGGATGAGGAACCGGTATTCAAACAAGAGAGATCTGAATGGAAGGATAAGGAAGGTGATTATGAAGATGACGGAATGTGATTCGGAGAATGAAAGTAATAGTTTGGAAACAGAGTTTCTTAAAAAATAATGCAGTTCATCAAAACAGATATTTTCAACAACTGTTCTTATGTCCTGCACTGTCCCCCTTACCGTTCTCACGTTGACTTGGGAAACTCGATTCGAGCAGACCCCACGGGTCCTCGCGCATGGTTATCGAGCAGGACTCTTGTTCGTGCACGAGGTCAGATAGCTGCTCGATTCCACGCTGCCCGTGCCCAAAAAAGTTGAACTTGACCTGCCCTATTGAAAATTAGAACATTAGGTATCACTTTGAAGTTTATATGGAATCCAGTGTGAATTTTTTCCTCAAGAACCAACTTAACCCGCTTCTCTTTCTCTGTAAGCAACTTTATTCCTACAAGCAAATAAGGTGATCTGAACCATTCCATGGTAAGCTTGAGTTATCTGTTATAAAAATAAGTAAGTTGGATTCATCCCAGAAGACAGATCAAACTGGATATTCCTACTTGAAAGCCAGTACGTAAGGTGCTTAAGGGTACCTAAGCGAACTAAGCGAACTTAGGATTGGGGGGGGGTCTGAATAGCAAACAGGGTGGGGGGTCGGGATAGCAGGGCGATGCTAATAAAAGAATTGAAGTTTTGAATATTAAAGATTGAGATGGCCAGGAATGATTACCTAATCAGTCGATTCAAACCATTCCAAGTTAAATTCAATTCAAAGAACTTTCAAATCAAAAGAACTTTTCATTCTTCTCATTTCCAATCTCGGTCATTCATTCAAACTGATTCTCATCAAAACCCATCGAAATCATCATCATCATCATCATCATCATTCATAATACCATCAACTTATCATCATCATCATCATCATCATCATCATCAAATTAAATCATTCACTACCACTTTAACTTCAAATCATCAAATGCCATCAATACCAACAACAACAACAAACTCATCTACATCTTTCGATTCAAATCTAGGTTTTGAAACAACTCATGATCAATCTACTTCTTATCAAACCTTTACTTCTCCAATCATCAAATCTGATAATGATCAAAGAGATTATCGTATCATCAAACTGAACAATCAGCTACAAGTGATCTTGGTACATGATCCCAAAGCCGATAAAGCTGCAGCTGCTCTATCTGTCAATGTCGGTCATCTCTCCGATCCACCTCAATTGCCTGGCCTAGCTCACTTTTGTGAACATTTACTCTTTATGGGAAACAAAAAAGTGAGTTAGTTTCTCATCAACTTTCACTTCATCATCATATGACTCACTTTCAATCCTTGACCTCGATCTAGTATCCCAGTGAAAATGAATATTCTGAATATTTAGCAAAACACTCTGGATATTCTAATGCGTTCACAGGAATGGATGATACAGTTTATTATTTTGAAGTACATCCATCAGCATTGGATGGAGCATTAGATCGATTTGCTCAATTCTTCATCTCACCCCTCTTTACAGACTCATGTACAGAAAGAGAAATCAGAGCAGTTGATTCAGAAAATAGTAAAAATTTACAATCAGATCATTGGAAATTATTTCAATTAGATAAACATACCTCATCACATGAACATCATTCATTTTGGAAATTCGGAACTGGTAACCTACAAACCCTTTGGGATCATCCTAAATCCATCGGATTAAACATTCGTCAAGAATTAATCGATTTTCATTCAAAACATTATTCTTCAAATCTAATGACTTTAGCCGTTTCAGGTACTAATTCAATCGAAGAATTAACTCAAATGGTCTTACAACATTTCTCTGAAATTCCTAATAAACAAATCTTACCTGATCAATTTCATAGTTCTCCTTATACTTCTAAAGAGTTAGGTAAATTGATCTTTACTCAATTAGTTAAAGATAATAATCTTTTAGAAATCACTTTTCCTTTACCTGATCAAGATCCATTTTATGATACTCAACCTACTAGTTTCTTATCTCATTATATTGGTCATGAAGGGATTGGGTCGGCTACTAGTTATTTGAAGAAAAAAGGTTGGGTTCGTACTTTTCAGTGTGGTCCTGGGGGTGGCGCTACTGGATTTGATTTATTTAAAATCACTCTTGATCTCACTGCTGAAGGTCTAAGTAGGTGATTTTTTGCTAACTTCGTTCTTTGGAGTTTACTAAACTGATGATCTCTTTCTACGTAGCTCATTACAAGGAAGTAGTCCAGGTGATCTTTGCATACCTTGATCTCTTACGATCAACTCCCCCACAAGAATGGTCATTCCGAGAACAAGCTCAATTAGCTGAAATTCGATTCCGATTTAAATCTCAATCTGCTCCTGGTCAATATGCTACTTCGTTGGCTACTTCACTACGAAAACCATGTCCTCGTCAATCGATTCTATCAAGTTCATACTTAACCAATACATTTGATCCAAAATTAATTCAAGAAACCATGAGTTTATTAAAACCAGAACTTTGTAGGATCGTGATCGGTTCACAATCCGGTAAATTTGAAGATGACATACAACTTGATTTAACTGAACCTTGGTATGCTACACCTTATGCGATTCGTGAATTCCCCAAAGATCTTTTCGATCTAGAGGCTATCAATTCGATTCGTCAATCTGGTACTCTTAGTCTTCCTCCACCGAATTCATTCATCTCGACTGATTTCAGTGTAGATAAAGTAGATGTTCCTGTACCTAGTCGTAGACCTCATTGTATAAGGGATGATGCTTATGGAAGACTTTGGCATAAGAAAGATGATCGATGGTGGGTTCCTAGAGCATCGATTGTAGTGATGATCCGAAAGTGAGTTTGGTTTTTCAAATCTTTTTTCATTGTTTCGAATAAAACTTTGTGTCTTAAATTGAATTTCATTTTACATAGTCCGATCATAGATCAAACATGTCATAACATCATCAAATCTCAATACGTGACTAAACTACTTAAAGAATCATTAAATGAACAATTATATGAATCAGAAATCGCCGGATTGTCTTACAATATCTCATATGATTCAGATTCATTAGTATTCAATTTAGATGGTTATAATCAAAAACTTTCGGTCTTATTCGAACATGTTTTAAACGGATTGAAAAATTTAAAGGTTGATAGACAAAAGTTTGAATTGGTGAAAGATTTTCAAATTCGAAGGTATCAAAACTTTATGTTGGAAGGTCCGGTTCGGATTGCTGCTTATTGGATCGAAGCTGCTTTGAATGATTTACATTATGGGTATGAAGAGAAATTAAAGGCTTTAGAGGGTTTGTCTTGTCTTGATGTGTTCTTCTTTGAAAGCATTTGAGACTTGTGATTTATCAACATTTGGTTTTTTTTCTTTTCAATCAGTGATCACACCGGAAGATGTTGAAGCGTTTATTCCGGAACTTTTGAAGGAAGGATTTGTTGAAAGTCTTGTACATGGTAACTTGACTGAAAAGGTAAAGTTTGTTTTTCTTGATTGTTTTGAATGAAATTTTTGATTGTCCTTGTATTGTGCTTTGAAACTTTGTAGGAAGCAATTGAGATCTTGGAATTACCTACGCGGATTTTGGATCTCAAACCGGTTAAAAGTAGTGCATTGAGGAAGTCACATTCCTTGAGTATTCCAAAAGGTAAGCCACCATAGAAAAACATAATCTATTTCCATAAGAGGGCGTCCAAAATACCGAAAGAGCTTTTTGTCTTATAGGTACCAATCTGATCTATGAGCGAGACTTGATCAACCCATCAAACCTGAACAGTGCAGTAAACGATTTTATAGATCTGGGAGACATAACCTGCCACTCGACCCGAACCAAATTAACTCTCTTATCCCAACTCATCAATGAACCAGCTTTTAATCAATTACGAACCATTGAACAATTAGGGTATATGGTTTATACGTATCTAAGAAGAGCCACAGGACAAATCGGATTAAATATTACGATTCAATCTGAACGAGATCCGAAATTTATCGAAAGTCGAATCGAACATTTCTTGAAATGGTTTGGGGATGTGAAATTAAAGGAGATGAGTGAAGAAGAATTTGAGGATCAAAAATTGAGTTTGATTAATAAATTATTAGAAGATTTCAAAAATCTTTGGGAAGAGTTGAGTAATCTTTTTGAAATTTAAGATTAAGAATTTAAGATTAAGAAAGTTGATTTTCGATTTTCTTCTTTTTTTAGGGCCACACATTATTGGATTCATATTCTTTCAGGTTATTATGCGTTCGAACAAAGGTTTAAAGATGCAAAAATGATTAAACAAATCACTAAATCTGAAATAGAAGAGTTTTATCAAACATATATAAACCCAAGTTCATCCACTAGATCAAAACTATCGATCCAAATCAAATCACAAAAAGTGCCAGTACCTAATGAAACGATTGAAGGATTAGGATTAAAAGAACAAGTGGGACAAAAGAAGATTGATTTTAATGAATTAGAAGGGTTACTTAAAGAATTAGGAATGGATGAAGTGAAAGGTAAGGTGGATGAAGAAGAAGTAAGTGAAGTTAAGGGATTGATTGTAAAGGATGGGATTGATGGGTTGAGAAAGAGGTTGGAGAAAACGAGTTGTGCTATACCTCATCCAGATTGGAAAGCTTGAACCCCAAAAAGAAAAAAAGAAATTTAGTTGACTGTTTTTTTTTCTTCAGTAAGATTTGTTTTAAAGATATCCTTCATTTAAGATCACCACTCTTGTACCTTTTTTTTATTTTTGATAAAGAAAAAAATTAGAATATATATATTGAAAAATTAAAATTGAAAATGGATATAAGTTTTTTTTAGAATTTGATTTGATTTGATTTACTTAGAATTCTTTGTGACATGATTTATTTTTTAAAAATAAAATTGATTGAAAGTGTTTTTTTTGGTTTTTTTTGTAATTAATTAAATTAAGTTTTTTATTTTGTGTTTGGAAAGAAAAAGAAAAGAAAAAGAAAAAAAGTGGTACATACAATTGAAAAATTTAAATGTGTTTCTTGTTTATTTTAGTTAGATTTATTTATTCATTTTCATCAATCCTTAAATTGAATTTTTTGGACCCAAAGGATTTTTCATGAAGGTGTGAATTGATTCGATCAAGTTTTGAAAATCTCTATGTAGGACAAAAGTTGATAACTGATATTCATTAAAACATTTCTGGTCTCGGAGACCAAAAAAATAAGATGTGTTGTATAGAAGAAAGCTCTTGCTTGCAACTGAATGTGTGATCGGATAAAGATGCTCCATGCCTGGAATTGAGCCTTCAGTCAGTGCGCTTCGAGTTCGACTCGATGGTCCGAAATTCAACTTTATATGTACGGGTGCTTCGTGAATACCGGAATCCGATTCTGATTCTCAAGGGCCAAACAGACATGGGATGTGAACGGCAAAAGGGCTTGAAAGTTAAAGCGGTTCTAAGGATCTGTTCAGCTTAATTAATCTACAATTTTTCTTGAATGGTTTCCTAAATCACTGAAGTCTATAAATCTTCTTCCAGGATATGATCTGATGGAGGAAGGGAAGTCTTACCCTGATTCCCATCTATATCTCAAACTATTATTTCAACCCGCAAGATAACTCATCATCAATCGGACTGTGAAGTTCAATCCTATAAGAAGCTGGATTGTGCAACGAGGCTCAGGCTCACAGTGACTGATCGGGTTGCTTCGGATTTGGAAGAGAATGAACAATCCGAGAGAAACGTATCAAGTCCCACGCTGCAGCTTGAGGCTCCGAACAACAGAGCGTAAGCAGTGTGGGACTTTGATAAGTTTAAATTTGAGAAAGAAATTGTTGAAACAAAATCAGTTTGAGTTCAATAAAAGAAGGATTTTACTAAAATCAGCCCCCCCTTGTGAAGTTTGACCGCCCCCTTTTGTACTGTATTCCAATTCAAACTTCCACCTATCTCACGTAGGGGGCGGTCTGGAGAAGTGATTGAGAGACAAAGGGGGCGGTCTCAAATATGAATCCTGTATTCACCAAAATGACTGGGAAAAAAAGATCCGGAGGTAAACCCAGGTGAGAGAAAACAAACTTGCTACAAACTTGCTCAGTTGCTGTTGGGCAACCGCACAACGCATAGCACTGTTTTCAACTTCATTAGATGAGTTTGAAAGTCATTCGGACCCTAGCTGGCTGAGTTTAGCTTCATCACAATCACTTGATGTTTCAGCAGTCCAGCCATCCCTGCCAATGATATACCTCAGCTTCGAGTAAGAGAAAGCAACAGAAAAGGAATCCTATCCACCATCTCGTTCCTTCACAATATACTCATAGGCTCCTTTCTTGGATCAGTTCATGATACCTGTGGCTATAAACAGCGGCATCGTGAACTAGATTGAAATACATACGTATGTATGTAGGTTACGTATGTAGATTTTGTTTCAATTCATCAGAATTGGAGACTGTTCCAGACCGCCCCCTTCCCATCTCATGTTTGTATTGTACATTCATTGTTTTCGTTTCCCCGGCTAAAAGGGGGCGGTCAAACTTCACAAGGGGGGGCTGATTTTAGTAAAATCCTAAAAGAAAACAAATATAGTGGGTAAACCCGAGTCCGTGTTCCAAGCCCAGCCCGCATAGAGGTTCAGGTCTGAAATTTTTGAGAAATTTTCCTAATTTTTTTTCACTTTTTTTGGTGGGCAAGTCAGGTTTATGGGTGGTGCTAAGGTGTAAAATTTTGTATTTTTTTACTCTTGTTCATCACAATACCCAACACAAGATATGCTGAGCACAAAGCTCAGCCTTCAGTACTTGAGTATCAGGCCGTAGTGCTTGGCTACCCCCTAGCATAGGCCTAAGCACCTAGTTATGTGCCTAGTAATAAGCTAAGTACCTAGCTAAGTACTTAAGTAGGTACTTAGCTTGGTACTTAAGGCCTAGGTCCAAAAATCTGGGACCCCAAAAAAACAAAAATATATTTCTCGACTCCAGGACCGTATTCCCAGATTTGTCTGAATATCATCTTTTCACTGGTCTGGGTGCCAGTCCCCAACATTTAAATGGAGTGCCCTGTCTTTGACCCAAAAGGTGAAATTTCGATTTTGCGGGGCAGGTCAGAACACGTACTTGGGTTTACCCACTATAAGTAACAAGTCCGTGCTGTAGCGTTGGAAGGTGTTTCTATCATGGTGATCACGTATGTGGTGCGATATTCATCAATTGTACGTGATACTCTTGATTCACTTCCATGCCAAGTTCCATGAGCCTTCCGAGAAAATTGGACAAGCTTTTCAAATAGGTTTTTGATTCAAGGTTCATCAACTTTGTCTCAGCAATCAAACTTTGGGCTTTGTTGTTCTACCTTTTATATACATACCAAGTCCTAGAGACTCGTCTCCCAAATTGACGTTGTGGAAATCAGAATGGTCTGATTTTAATTTTAATTTTATTTCTTTAATTATTTAATATTTTATTTCAAATAATCATTTTATTTATTCAGTTATCATTATTTTATTTATTTTGTAATTCATTTATTAATCTATCAGTTTTTTATTTTATATTTACTTTACACTATATTTTTTTATATATAACATTACTATTTTTAATCATATTTATAACTTAGTTCATTTTTTTATTTTTTTTTTATTATTTTATCATATTTTATTAAATTAGAATTTATTATCAATATATTTTTATTTTATATATATTATTATTTAATCTAACCATTTATTTTTGTTAATTCAATTTTTCAATTGTTTATTTTATTAATTTAATTTTTTTATTTTATTTATTTATTTTTATATTTATATTTATTTTTATTTTTATTTTTATTTTTTATTTTTTATTTTATGGGTTATCTGTTATGTGGTAGTGATGAATTTAAAGTGGAAAAATCGAATTTTATGGGTTTTGGAGGTATGTGTAAATGGAAGTTATGTGTTAGTGGAGGAATACAGGCTCAAAAGCAAATTATGGGTTTAATTGTTATGGGTTTAAAAGGGACCAAAAAGTCGAAATTTGGGGATATTGAGGAATGGAGGAGTGGTAAACTGAAATTAAGTTTAGGGACTGGATCAAAGATAAGGGAAATCCTCAAGGCAATTTATTAAATTATGATTGTCACATTAAAGGACATTAGAAGATTGAAATTGACAGAAGGAGAATTTTTGAAAATTCAAAAATGACATTCGACAGCTGAGATATTTGAAGTTTTGATTAAGGAACTTTGAATAAAGGGTACCACAGCAGTTTGCAGGGAAGAAATGGTTGGGGTATTTTCTATTGGGGTAGATCATCATTCAATTTAATTTTATTTATCATATTAGTGGTAAACCAAGGTGGTAAACTGGGTATATCACAATTTCGAAATTTTCCTTTGATTTTCATTTGCTGTTTAAGGGTAGATCCATTAGAGTTAGAGTTTAGCTTTGCTGAGCAAAGTTGTAGAGCAGAAAATTGTCTTTCTTTCTGTCTCTTCACAATTTTCATATGGTCCCTCAATCTTATTTTATTTCACATTAAGGGTAAATTGGCGGATTTTCTGGTTTTTGTGATTAACAACTGAGTTTTAGGGTGATTTGTGTGCTTGAAAGTTTGTCAATGGTTAATTTGTGTGCACCAATTATGTTTCTGAATTTTATTTTGAGTTTGATAAGGAGGATTTTGGTGAATTTGTGTTTGAAGTTGGAATTTCGAGTTTGGGGGTCCATTTTGTCACATTTCATTTTTGTGTGCTCTTATTTTTTCTTATATACATTGGTATCTTTTGTAGGGACTTTTGTCCCCTTTTTAATCAGCAAAAATTATTATTAGAATATAGAAATAAGCTTGTATCTTTTGATTATTATTATTCAGGTTAAACAACTAGTGAAAGTTGGAATTTTATAATACTAGACCCTTATTTCTCTTTTAATAATTTCCTGTTGAGTTTGGTACTCATTTGCTCATTGGTATTGGTGCCTGAGTGCGCCTAGAAAGTGTTATTAGTGAAATTATTGTCCTCTTTTAGCCTGGTTTTTATTAATCCAAAGACTTGTAGGTCTTAAATTTAATTCATAGTAATCAAAGTCCCTTATTGAGAAGGGCATTTCTCTGTTTGAAGTCTTTCATTCACCACTCAAGACTTATTATTGTTCTTTTTGTGGTTGTTTGTCTTTTGTTGTCTTCTTACTTCCCCTCCTCAGCTCTGCTTTCAGCCAGTTCTGAAAGAGTTCTACATCTGGTCCCTCAACTCTTGATCTTACCTCTTCCCTTTTTGGTGTTTGCTCTTCCAACTGAGTCATCTAGGGGTTCTGTTGGTTATCAAGGTTGATTGTAGGATATTAATTTCGTGGTAGAACCAGGATATTGGTCTACTTTGATATTGGTAATTGGTTTTATTGGATAGAAGCACCAGGATATTGGTCTTCTCAGAATTGGATTTATTGGTCTTCAAGATTCAAGAATTCAAATTCAAGTTCATATATTATTATTCTTAGTGATTATTACTTAATTTATCATCAAGAATTTCGTGGTTATTGATTCAATTATTCATTAACTTAATTTAAAGGTTTTATTTGATAGGAGCACCTGGATATAGGTCTTCTAGAATTGATTTGGGTTTTTCAAGTTCAAGATTTATTCACTTCAAGATTTATTATTATTTGAAATTTAATTTACTTA
This sequence comes from Melampsora americana, assembly GCA_022264835.1. Classification (NCBI taxonomy): domain Eukaryota; kingdom Fungi; phylum Basidiomycota; class Pucciniomycetes; order Pucciniales; family Melampsoraceae; genus Melampsora; species Melampsora americana. The sequence goes on along the minus strand of JAIFHY010000012.1, from coordinate 150,239 downwards.
TTCAGAAGTTGTTAATTTCGTGTAGAGCACCAGGATATTGGTCTCTTAGTTGGTATTCAATTTTATTTGGTATCATTTGATAAAAGAACCAGGATATTGGTCTTTTAGAATTTATTGATTATTGGTTCAGGTATTCAAGAATTATTGGTTCAGGTATTCAAGAATTATTATTATTTTAGATTGATTTTTATTCAGCAAGTCATCAAGACATTTGTGGTTATTGATTCAATTATTCATTAACCCATTCACTTATCATTTAGTGGTTTTTATTTGATAGAAGTACTTGGATATAAGTCTTCTAGAATTGATTTGGGTATTTAAGTTCATTTATATTCACTTCAAGATTTATTATTAATTCAAGTTGATTGTTACTCATTGAGCCAATAAGAATTTCGTGGTTATTGATTGATCTTATTCATTAATTTATTTACTTATCTCATTAGACTCAAAATGGCAAATTTATATGATAATGAATGGAATAAGGAAGATGTCAAGGCTAATTCAAGTGGTTTTGATGTTTTGGATAAAGGAAAAGGCAGGGAATTATCAGAGAATTATGATGTTTCAGAAGAAAATGTTTCAAGTTTGATGGAAGGTTTAACTGAGAAAGAAGTGATTCAAGTTTTACAGAAATTAAAGCAAGACAAGATGAAGGCTTCAAGAGATGAGAAGGTGCGTAGAAGAGAATTAAGGAATGAAGGAGTTTATCATAGTGACAATTCAGAAGAAGATGAAGATGCTCAGCAAGTTCAAGACAATTTATTAGGTAAAGAAGCTGAAAGATCATTTCAAACTGCAGAAGAAGAAGAAGAATAAATTGAAGATGAATTCAAATTGAGAAATGTTAAATTTCAAGACAAGAAAGATCAAATTCAGAATCAATTTAAATCAAAGAAGACAAGAAGAGTTGTTTATGAAGAAGTCAGTAGTGAAGATGAAGATCACAAGAAACCAGTCAAGATTCAACCAGTTGACAAGAATTTATCATTTAAATCAGGTGGTGATATGGAAAGATTTTTAAGAGATTTTGAAGATGCAGCTTTAATTGATAATGCAAGTGACAGAGATAAGTGTCTTCAAGTCAAGTTTTTTATCAAAGATGACGAAATGAAGACTGTTATTGAAGCTATGGCAGGTTACAGAACTCAAAGATGGAGATTATTGAAGAATGAAATGAATGAATTATGGGGTGCGGGTACTCAACCTTTGTATACGGATGAAGACTTGTATAAATTATGTGATGATTTATCAAAAGCAGGTGGAATTTCAACAAATGATGCTTATGTCAAGTTTGAAAACAAATTCAAGACAATGTTAATTTATTTGAAGAGTTCAGGTCAAATTGATTCAAGTGATTCAAGATCAATGGCAAGATATTACTTCAAGGCTTTTTCATCTCATATTCAACATCAAATTAAGATCTTAATGGATAGTGAAGGACAATTGAAGAAGGTTGGTCATCATTATAGAATGGTTCCATTGAGTATGTTGGAAAATTATGTTAGCAGAGTAATGAGAATGAATATGGCTTTTGGAGATTTAACTCAAAATGATGAAGAAGTTACTACATCAAAGAAAATTAATGTTGCTTCAGTTATGGAAGGATTCAGGACTCAGCGTCAAACTTCATTGGGTATTTCAGGTAATTCAAGTGGTTCAAGTAATTTATTGGATCAGTTGAAGAAGAGGTTGGAAATTGTTGAGAAAGAGAATGAAAATTTGAAGAAAGGTGGTGCTACAGGTGGAAGAACTTATGGTAACAGTGGTAATGGTAATTCTGGTCGTGGTAATTATGGTGGTAATAGAGAAAACAATTATTCAAGAAACAATTATGGTAATAGAAATGAAAATGATGAATTTAAGAGGAATGATGGTAGTAGACCAGCGTATATGTGTTGGTATTGTGATAAAGAAGGACATTCACTTAATGATTGTACATATGTTAAGAAAGATGTTGAAGATAAATTGGTTAAGTTTAATGGTAAAAATTTCTTTCTTCCAAATGGTGACAGAATTCCATGGGATCAGAAGCCTTATAGAAGAGTGGTAATTGATAATTCAACTAAAGTTACTCAGGATAAGGTGAAGATTGAGAAAGAAGAAGATAAAGGCAAGGAAACTGTTAAGGCTAGTTGTGGTTCATTAAGTCAGTGGAATGTTCCTTCAATTTCAAGTCAAAGAAGAGTTATATTTGAATCAGATGCAGCAAGAAGAAAAGCGGATCCTTTGGTCAAGAAAAGGACTTCACCACGTTTTGCTAATTTAGATCAAGACAATGAAGGTGTTAATATTGATTCAAATTCAAGAAATGATAAAGGAAGAGAAGAAGAAATTATTATTACTGAAGAACAAGCTGATCAATTTAGACGTGAGAATTCAGAAAGGTTTTCAACACCTGGTTGGGATGGAGTAGTAGAAAATTCAAGAGACTTACCTGTTACAAGTACGCCTCAAATTACGCCAAAGAAGATTTTGAAGAGAGGTACTCAAATTGAAGATTTAAGTACAGATTCAGAAATTGAGATGTTACCAGGAAGTTATCCAAATACTCCAGATCAAAGACATAAGGTTTTGAGGGACATTTCAATTGAAGATGGAAGAAGTTCAAGAAAACCTACTTATATTTCACCTTTGAAGAATATCAAGAAAGAAGAATCAAGATCAAAGTCACCTGGTATTGTTTCAAGCAAGAAGAATGGCGCTTTAGAAGGTTTAATTGATAAGTGCAAGGAAATGAAGGCTCCTCAACTTACGTTAGAAGAATTGATTAATTTAGTACCAGATTTAGTTGATGGATTGAAAGTTAAAGGTGGTAGTGTTGGAAATGGAATCAGCAGGAAGGTTAATTTAGGTTCAAATGAGAGTGTTAGGCGCACCAATGAGATTATTCAAGAAGAAGATATTGGAAGAATGAATCATGCTGACTTGAATAATTTGGACTTTGGCAAATTAAGATCAATTTTGGGAAGACAGAAGAATTGGTTATATTCATGTCCTTTAGGATTTCTCAATGTTGAACTTGGCGATCATGAAATTACTACAAGATGTTTAATTGACTCAGGTTCTCAGATTAATGTTATGAATGTAGATTTTGCTTATAGCATGGGTTTAGAATCACACGTCAAGATCAAGATGGCATTACGTGGTATTGTTAACAATGAAGCTGAATTAGTTGGTATTGTTGAAAATGTTCAAGTTTTAATTGGTGATCATGTTCAAGGAAAAGTTCACTTCTTTTTAACTACAGGTGATGCACCAGTTATTTTAGGTAGACCTTTCTTAGTTGATTTCAAAGCAAATTGTCAGTTTTCGGAGAAGTACGGTGAAAGGATTTCAATGGTTGATGATAGAGGTATGGTTGCAAGATTTTCAACTTGTGACGGTAAAGCTAGTGAATTTCAAAGAAGTATTCCTGGGATGGATTGGCCTCCTCAAGTTTATCAAAATGAAGAATTAAGGTCAAATCAGTCTTTGAGAAGACATAGATATGCAAATAGCAGGAAGAAAGTATGGAAACTGGTTAAGGAAGATGTTGATGAAAATCAAAGGCATTTAAAAGAGTTGTAGGTGGATCTTTACATGGGGCTATTGTAAGGATGCAGCAAGAAACCCCTGTTCCACCTGATCAACTGCATCAAATTGAATTTGACTTGTCACCTCAAACTTCAACTTTTCATATTGGTAATGATAATCAACCTCACATGTACGATTCTTCTGATTTCTCTCATGAGTTATTCTTTTCTCAATTTAATCTTTTGGCAAATGATGAGGAGTTTGAAAATTTCTATGGTGGTACGTGTGCAAGTAATGGGAAATTCAAGGCAAGAAGTGGGGAAGCAAGTTTGGAAAAGAGGAAATTAAGTAGACTTAAATTATCAGGTGAGAACTCAAAGGATGGAGATAAAATCAATTTGAAAAACGTGGGTGACGGCTTGGAAATGAAGGCAAAGATCATAGGACTTGTTGATTTCAAAAGAGGAGGATATTTTATTGGAGCTTCTGGAAATAATACACGGGGCAAGATTGGTAGGGTTTTACATGATACATCAGGAAGTTTTACAAATTCATTGACTCAAAGACAGAGCATACCAAGAGATCCGTTTCTTGCGCCAGCACTTAAGCCACCTGATTGGACTTTGGATTCCTGTTTTCTTCAAGATTAGTTCTTTCTTAATTACATATTGAGAATATTTAGTTCTGTTTTAGGCACAAGTGGTAGATTTGGTTCATTTGAGTAATTTGATTTAAGTGTTAGTGGTTCAAAGTTATGTTATAGAGGTGGATTTCATTTATCTCAAAGGTTACGGCAGAGTTTGGTTACATTTATCTCTTATCAATTCATGGTCATGTTTCTATTTTTCTTTTTATTTTATATTTCTTTCAATTTATTTCATGGTGTGGGGCTTCAAATCAACTATCAAAATTCGATCACTCAAGAGGGTACAACAACAACTTACAACTTATTACAACAAAACAGCGGCAGAGATATTTTATCAGACAGGGTATACATTTATTTAATCACATAGACTTGGTTATGTTTCTTTTCATTTTATTCATTATCTTAATTTCTTTTTTTCTTTTTATACTTACTCATTCAATTTCGTAGAGGTCATGGGTTCATATTATTATTTAAAACAATCATAGAGGCGGGTTTCAATTTTATCTCAAATTAGTTGCGGTCAAAATCTTTATTATAGAGTCTGGTTATGTTTCTTATTTTATCTTTTTTTTTCTTTTTCTTTTTCTTTGGGTGCGGTACTGAAATTTACACATCAATCAAATTTATGGGGTATTTAAATCAAACAAGTGAAGAGGGAACAAAATTATATAGTTGCGGCGGGTTCTTCACTTTTTCATTTCTTTCTTTTTTTTTCTATTTCATTTTCTTAATTTTTTTTATGATGGTTTCTTTCATCTTACACACAATCAATTCATTGGGCAGATTATCAATTTATTCAGGGCAAGATCATTCACAATTATTACAGCAGGCATTGGCGGTTTAACTAAAATTTACATGGGCAGAATTCATATGAGGGTGTTACGGTTAAGGCGATTAGGTTATGGTTTCTTTTCATTTCTGTTCATTTTTTTGGTTATGTTTATTTGGTATTGGGAAAGGTCCTCACTGAAATATGTGAGAGGAGTGGAGGGTAGTTTGGAAGACGGGGAAATGGATGCTTATTCATCTTTTACAATAAGGGGTTAATTACATATTTATATTCATTAGAGTAAAATTTTATAATACAAGTTTAGCTTACGCATCAAATATTAAGATGTACACTCAAGACTCAATAATATATGAATTTAAAAATTTGAAGTTATAATTATCTACTCATAAATATGTTTAACTATTCACAAGTCATAACTGTAAGGGTTTACATGATGGGTTTACATGATGGGATTATAGAGGTTACACGTACAGAGTAGTTTAGTCATCTAGCTCCAGCCCGGGTTCCCTTTCTCCTCACGAACCCTGACTGGAGCTAGGTAAGCACATCCTTTAGTTTCTATCTCTTCAATCTCTCTTCAAGTTGTGTAGTGTTTTCTGATTGTTGGGTTCTCCTCACGAACCCTGACTGGAGCTAGTCTAGTGATACCGGTAATTAACACGAGTTCTAGATAAGCTTTCAGTGGTTGAGTACCACCGTGAGATCCCTGTTGACCCCAGTGAAGGTTCTCATACCGAGAACCTTACACTTTTTTTATCTAGTCTCAAATTTTCTTCTTGAATATCCTGCCAATTGACAACTTGACAATCCGAAGACTTCAATAATCGACTTCTGAACCTTATGCCCTTCAACCTCCCTGAAAATTTCTGTATCAATCCTGACATCTTACTACGCCGAAGACGATACGTCGAACTTGTTGAATCACCTGCTGCTCCACCTCCACCTCGTTACAATTGGAGACTTGAGGAGAGTGAATCCTATACCCCAGACCGTACTATCAAAACAATATATCCTTCATCGTCTCATTCCTTATCAGACAACGACACCACGATTACTCCCGACGTCAAAATAGTGCGTGAATTCTTCGACACCAACCTGTCTGCTACGCCCGTCGTTCCTGGAAGTTTCGTACATACCCCAATGCCGGCTTCACAAGGCGGATTGTCGGGTACTGCGACGGTCAAAGGAAAGGACGGTGAGGAACGGCCTTCTAAAGATGAAATTATCGAAGCTCTTCATGAAAGAATGAGACAATTGGAAAAAGAAAACACGACTTACGGAGCACAGGCTGAGGCTGCTGCAGCGGACAGACGTCGAATCGAAGCATTAGAAGCCACGATCTCCCAAATCATGAATACTCGATCACCAGTCACCGGAGACAGTGGGGGATCTAGCAATCCATTCGTCGCCCATCGCTTGAGAAACAACACTGTCACTCCAACTCCTGCCGGTCCGCGAGCTGGAACGTTTGGAGCTGACGACGTAAATCGACAATCAGAGGCCATACCAATTGCCCAACCCAAACCTCGACCACCACCGCTCATGAAAACTGAAGACAGACTTCCGGTAACACCAGGTGCAGAGTCAAGGCAATCGGAAGGGATTAGACGAGTTTCAATTCAGGATCCAGTCGGAAGAGTTGTTCACGCACTTTCAAATGTAGATTTAGATCAAACGAATCAGCCAACACCTTTACAAACTGTAGAAATTAAATCAGATGAACGTGCGGTAAAAGCGACTCTAGCAAGTGACATCAAGATTTCGGAGGTCCCTAAATTCACGGGTCCAACCGAAAATCCAGCAGCATTGTTCAATTGGCGACGACTCATCGAGCAATATTTTTGTCTCAAGAATGTCATGGATGACGGTCAACGGTTAATCATTCTCGGATCGGTTCTTATCGAACCACGTGCCGGGTCTTGGTTTGTAAACTCATTCACGGAATTGAAAGAATTGAAATGGGATCAAGTTCTGAACGAACTAGCGGTTGAGACGTTACCTACGGGCTGGTTGGAAGATACCGAGAAAGCCATACGCCAACTGAAGATGGGAAGCCACGAGGATTTCAAAACTTACGTCGGACGAGCACGCGATCTATACAACATCGTTCAAGTTCAAACTTCGCTTACTCCTCGCAACCTGGCTGAATACATCGTATGGGGGACACCAGACGTCTTCCAACGGTGGGTCAAGGATCGTGCGTTGATGCAAGTGACACCCTTCAAGATCCTTCCATTCGTATCAGCAGCCAACAACGTGTGGGATATGCTCGTGGCTAGTAATCTGGTGCCACGAGGTCGATTGCGTCCAATGCAAACTGACGACAACCCCCAGCCAGCAACTCGCATGACGCAATCCTCGAACAATCAAGTGACCGACACTCGAACTGCAGATCAGCGTGCCGATGCTGCGTGGCGCTATCATCAATTCATGCGACAAAAGGGACTGTGTGGTTACTGTCGAACACAATGTGGGAACCCAAACTGCCGAGGTCCAGCGAAGGGGGCTTTTGTGAGCGTACCGGAGTCTTTCAACCCAGGACCTCGACCAGTCCGTCGCCAGGACTCAGGCATCAATCCCTGGATCCGACCAACGGGTGCTGCACCAGCTAAGTTACCTGGAGCGCCAGGAGCGGCGACTTCGAAACCAGCAGGAAGACCAACTACCTCATCAACCTTGGTCGCAAGTGTTCAGCATCAAGACAACGACAATCAGCGACCGGACCTTTTTGCTCAAGACATTGCCCGTTATGAAGAGGCGGATCGAATCTTAGTAGCGCATTTGGCTGAAGAGAAAGAAGAAGACGGGTGCGCCGACTTCCCCTCTCAACGGACAAAATCCCTCATCTTAAGATTGAAAATTAACGGTTTAGTTGTTCGTGCTTTGATTGATTCAGCCGCAGAAACCAACTTGATGTCGGATTGGCTGAGCAAACGGGCGCGAATTCCAAGGCGACCGCTCGTGGCACCGATTGAGGCAAGGCTGGCGATTGAGGACGGTGATAGTAAATCGTTTTTCTTCAAAGAATTTTGTTTTGCAAACGTGGCAGCTCATGAGTCGGCACTTCGCTTTGGATCAATGTTCTTCAAGTTGGCACCATTGGGAGAAAAATTCGACGTGATTTTAGGTACTCCGTTCCTGGAGAAGTTTCACCTTGACGTTTCTCTTCACGACCGCACTGTCACACATGTACCATCAAGAACTGTTTTAAGAGAAGCTATTGATGAAAATGAAATGAATAAGATCAAGAAAGAAGTGACTGAATCAATGATTGCATGCGTCCTTGAGAATTTGAACAAAGCAAAAGACTCACGAGAATTGTCAACGAGAGAAGAGAAGGTACTTAAAGAATTCTCAGATCTTTTCCCCGATGAGTTACCGGCGGTAGAAGATGAAGAAGATGATGACTTCATAGCGCCTAAAGGGCAGAATGAATCATCAAAAGTTCGCCATAAGATTGTGTTGACGGATCCTAATGTGGTCATCAACGAGAAACAATATGGTTACCCCGTCAAATATTTAGCATCCTGGGGAAAATTGATGGAACAACATCTTGCTGCTGGGCGGATTCGACGATCCACAAGCCAGTACGCGTCTCCTTTGATGATCATACCAAAGAAAGATCCTACTGCGTTACCGCGTTGGGTGTGTGACTACAGGACATTGAACAAGTTCACTGTCAAAGACAGATCACCGTTGCCAATTGTCGATGAAGCAGTGCGACTGGTAGGAACAGGCAAAGTGTTCTCTATCATTGATCAAACTAATTCGTTTTTTCAGACCAAGATGCGAGAAGACGATATTCCGCTAACAGCCGTCAAGACGCCTTTTGGCTTGTACGAATGGATGGTCATGCCAATGGGACTGACGAACGGACCGGCTACTCATCAGGCGCGTGTGGAAGAGGCGTTAGGGGACCTTGTGGGTAGGATTTGTGTGGTGTACATAGATGATATTGTTGTTTTTTCAAATTCAGTCGAGGAACATGAAGAACATTTACGACAAGTATTAGAGCGGTTAAGATCAGCAAGGCTGTACTGTTCTCCTTCAAAAAGCAAACTCTTTCGACAAAAAATCAATTTCTTGGGTCATGAGATCAGTGGAGACGGTATCTGCCCGGATGAAGCTAAGGTAGAAAAGATAACAAAATGGAAAACTCCTGGATCTCAAAAACAGCTCTTGCGTTTCCTGGGGACGGTTCAATTTCTGAAAAAGTTTGTTGATGGATTATCACATTATGTAGGGACTTTGACGCCGTTGACGAGCACAAAAAGGAAGCAAGATCCTTTCAAATGGGGAAAAGCTGAAGATGATGCATTTGAAAACATCAAACAAATTATGACGACGCTACCAGTGCTGAAGACGCTTGATTACGAATCAGACGATCCAGTATGGTTATTCACGGACGCCAGTGGCCATGGACTGGGAGCGGCGTTATTCCAAGGAGCAGAGTGGGATAAGTCATCTCCCATTGCTTATGAAAGTCATACAATGACTCCTGCTGAACGGAATTATCCAGTTCATGAACAGGAGCTTTTGGCAGTTGTCAACGCCTTGCAAAAATGGAAACTCTTACTTCTAGGCTTAAAAATCAATGTTATGACGGACCACCACTCATTAACTCACCTACTCACTCAGCGGAACATCAGTCGGCGGCAAGCAAGATGGCTGGAAACCTTATCACAGTTTGACTTAGATTTCAAGTACCTAAAAGGTGAAGACAATACTGTAGCTGATGCGTTATCAAGGACGGAGGATGTGGCGTATTGTGAAGTACAAAGCTCTTTCGACGAGAACACCTTGAAGGAAATCAAAGAAGGCTACAATCTCGATAACTTCTGCATAAGACTGTCGAAAACATTACCACTTAGAGAGGGGACAGAATCTAAGGATGGCCTGATGTTCATTGATCACCGACTTGTGATTCCGAATGTAAGCAACCTCCGTCGTCGGCTTATTGAACAAACACATAATTCCCTAGGTCATCTCGGGAGTCTCAAAACCCTGCTTCAACTACGCACCGAATTCGTCTGGCCGGACCTGGCAAAGGATGTCAAGCACTTCGTGAACAACTGTGACAAATGTCAACGCACGAAGGGTCGTACGGCATTGCCATCGGGTCACATGCAAGCAACTGAAGTTCCGCGCATACCTATGAACGATATCGCGCTGGACTTCATCGGACCTTTTCCAAAAATCCGAGGCTATGATATGATACTATCCATCACTTGTCGACTAACCGGTTTCGTACGTGCTATTCCAACTTGTCAAACAGACACGGCAGAGAAAACAGCACAACGAGTTTTCGCGTCATGGCTTTCAATATTCGGAGCGCCAAGAAGCATGATCGGTGACAGAGACAAACTCTGGACTTCGAACTTCTGGCAAGAATTGAATCGACTGCTTGGCATCAAGGTGAATCTTACGACCGCTTATCATCCACAAAGCGACGGCAGAAGTGAGAAATCGAATAAGACAATTGTTCAGATCCTGCGGCCACTTGTAGAACACCGGCATGGCAAATGGTTTGATCAATTACCATCAGTCGAATATGCAATCAATTCGGCGGTCAACGTCTCAACCGGGGTTTCATCTTTTGAATACGTTTACGGCAAAAAACCTCGTCTTTTCCCAACCGCCAACTTCACCAGTTCAATACCAGAAGTCAATGACTGGATCGAAAAGCGGCAGTCAGCGTGGGCGGATTTCAGGGACAAATTATGGTCGAGCCGCATTGATCAAGCTGTTCATTACAACAACCGCCGGAGACCAGGTGACCAATTACGCGAAGGTGACTGGGTGCTGGTAGATAGCAAGGATCGGCAGCAGGTAGTGGGTGGACAAGGAAAACCAACCAGCAAATTAAGGCCTCGGTACGATGGACCTTACAAAGTCATTGAATGCTTAAATGACGGAAGGAATTTCAAGCTTAAACTAGACAGCCGCGACAATTCTCATCCTGTTTTCCATATTTCAAAACTGAAGAAATATCGACGTGAGGATGAAGATGGAGAGGATGAAGGGGTTTTGCGATTAATGGGAGTACAAAAGTAAGTTCCCACCTCTTAGTATGCACCGCCGGAGTACTACGACCCCACCTCCTCTCTCGTATCAAATCAAATCAAACAACACCTTGGCCACATATGTGAGCACTGCATTACGTTCTCTGTTCCATTGCAGTACTTTACGCCGAGGTCACGACAGCAAGCACGACACATCAAATATCGAGAAATTTTATTTACTGCAAGTTCATTCAAAAATCACTTTACATAGTTTTGTGCAGCAAGATCATCTATTCAAAATTAAAATTATATTATTGTTTCAGTTCTTTTTTTTCTTTTTTCGTACGCCGCTTGAATGCAAGATAGTGAGCTGTTTTTTTTTACGGGGCGAGTTATGCCATTAGTTTTCTTCTTTTTTTCTCTTTTTTCCTTTTTTTTCGAAACGAATTTCTCAATTGGGTTTCAACACATCAAGAACAATTATCACGTATTGCTTGGGTATTCATTGGTGGATTTCTTTTTTTTCATTTCATTATATTTTTCTTATAACGGTTTTTTTTTTAGAAGGGGGGGGATGTAAGGGTTTACATGATGGGTTTACATGATGGGATTATAGAGGTTACACGTACAGAGTAGTTTAGTCATCTAGCTCCAGCCCGGGTTCCCTTTCTCCTCACGAACCCTGACTGGAGCTAGGTAAGCACATCCTTTAGTTTCTATCTCTTCAATCTCTCTTCAAGTTGTGTAGTGTTTTCTGATTGTTGGGTTCTCCTCACGAACCCTGACTGGAGCTAGTCTAGTGATACCGGTAATTAACACGAGTTCTAGATAAGCTTTCAGTGGTTGAGTACCACCGTGAGATCCCTGTTGACCCCAGTGAAGGTTCTCATACCGAGAACCTTACAATAACATACTCTCATTTCTCAGTATTACTCAACTCAGCAAATTCTCAAAGTACTTCACGATTTTATTCTTAATTTTGGTTGATGGAATGGTGGAGGCAAACACCATTGTGTTTTGGGGGAGTCAGTATTATCTCTTCAACAAAACAGATTTGACTTAGTTGGCATGATGGGGACATCATGTGGTTTTGGGGGAGGCTGTGGAAATCAGAATGGTCTGATTTTAATTTTAATTTTATTTCTTTAATTATTTAATATTTTATTTCAAATAATCATTTTATTTATTCAGTTATCATTATTTTATTTATTTTGTAATTCATTTATTAATCTATCAGTTTTTTATTTTATATTTACTTTACACTATATTTTTTTATATATAACATTACTATTTTTAATCATATTTATAACTTAGTTCATTTTTTTATTTTTTTTTTTATTATTTTATCATATTTTATTAAATTAGAATTTATTATCAATATATTTTTATTTTATATATATTATTATTTAATCTAACTATTTATTTTTGTTAATTCAATTTTTCAATTGTTTATTTTATTAATTTAATTTTTTTATTTTATTTATTTATTTTTATATTTATATTTATATTTATTTTTATTTTTATTTTTATTTTTTATTTTTTATTTTATGGGTTATCTGTTATGTGGTAGTGATGAATTTAAAGTGGAAAAATCGAATTTTATGGGTTTTGGAGGTATGTGTAAATGGAAGTTATGTGTTAGTGGAGGAATACAGGCTCAAAAGCAAATTATGGGTTTAATTGTTATGGGTTTAAAAGGGACCAAAAAGTCGAAATTTGGGGATATTGAGGAATGGAGGAGTGGTAAACTGAAATTAAGTTTAGGGACTGGATCAAAGATAAGGGAAATCCTCAAGGCAATTTATTAAATTATGATTGTCACATTAAAGGACATTAGAAGATTGAAATTGACAGAAGGAGAATTTTTGAAAATTCAAAAATGACATTCGACAGCTGAGATATTTGAAGTTTTGATTAAGGAACTTTGAATAAAGGGTACCACAGCAGTTTGCAGGGAAGAAATGGTTGGGGTATTTTCTATTGGGGTAGATCATCATTCAATTTAATTTTATTTATCATATTAGTGGTAAACCAAGGTGGTAAACTGGGTATATCACAATTTCGAAATTTTCCTTTGATTTTCATTTGCTGTTTAAGGGTAGATCCATTAGAGTTAGAGTTTAGCTTTGCTGAGCAAAGTTGTAGAGCAGAAAATTGTCTTTCTTTCTGTCTCTTCACAATTTTCATATGGTCCCTCAATCTTATTTTATTTCACATTAAGGGTAAATTGGCGGATTTTCTGGTTTTTGTGATTAACAACTGAGTTTTAGGGTGATTTGTGTGCTTGAAAGTTTGTCAATGGTTAATTTGTGTGCACCAATTATGTTTCTGAATTTTATTTTGAGTTTGATAAGGAGGATTTTGGTGAATTTGTGTTTGAAGTTGGAATTTCGAGTTTGGGGGTCCATTTTGTCACATTTCATTTTTGTGTGCTCTTATTTTTTCTTATATACATTGGTATCTTTTGTAGGGACTTTTGTCCCCTTTTTAATCAGCAAAAATTATTATTAGAATATAGAAATAAGCTTGTATCTTTTGATTATTATTATTCAGGTTAAACAACTAGTGAAAGTTGGAATTTTATAATACTAGACCCTTATTTCTCTTTTAATAATTTCCTGTTGAGTTTGGTACTCATTTGCTCATTGGTATTGGTGCCTGAGTGCGCCTAGAAAGTGTTATTAGTGAAATTATTGTCCTCTTTTAGCCTGGTTTTTATTAATCCAAAGACTTGTAGGTCTTAAATTTAATTCATAGTAATCAAAGTCCCTTATTGAGAAGGGCATTTCTCTGTTTGAAGTCTTTCATTCACCACTCAAGACTTATTATTGTTCTTTTTGTGGTTGTTTGTCTTTTGTTGTCTTCTTACTTCCCCTCCTCAGCTCTGCTTTCAGCCAGTTCTGAAAGAGTTCTACAACGTCAATAACTTGATCACGTCTCAAAACATCAAACAAAAGATCATCCACTTCATCTTGCATTTGAGTCCAGATGTGAACCCATATGAGGCCGCAGCGGATTATCTTGCAGCCTTCCTTGTGGTACGTCCTGATATCTTGAACTGATTTTTTGTCAAGCTGTTGACCATATGCAACTTTACATGTCTATCATTTGTGATTTGGCTATTCTCTGGATCAAAAGCCATGTCCTCTACCCTCTTGGTCGCGTTTTGTTGAACATGTCTTTGCGGTAGCATTTGCAATGTGAGAATCTCTTCCTTTTATCAAAAAGAGTGGAGGAAAAAACAAACCCGTATTGACCATGTATTTCAAATTTGATTGAGTTAGTATCAAGAATGTGTTTTCAATCAACCTACGTCCTGTATGTTCAATCAAAAGGAAGGAAAATATACAATATTGGCCTCAATGCAAGTAAGTACTTGTTGAATTTGAGCATGTTCAATTTGCCCAACTGATAAAATTGCTTATCTTCTCCATCAGTGGGACTGATACACCTTGATCACGCAAACCATTGTGGAATATGTTACTTTCTCTATAGTTTAATTACATTTCCCTCTGTAGACTTCTTTTGGTCTTGGGGGGGATGATCTAACGTATATTTCTGTCAATCAGTTGCAATAGCGGACATAGTTTGTGAAGAATTGGTACAAAGTGGCCAACTGGACCAAGCATGGCCTAATTTCATACTTGGCTGCAAGCTTACGCTTACATTCACATGCGCCAGGTGAGTGGTCATCAAGTTTCATGTACTCCATCCTTTTCAAAAGCTGACTTGATAAGATATCTTGTAGCGGTGAGTGTGTTGTTGTATGCAAATTGTCAACCACACATTGAATAATCATCTTCATATCATATCAACGGACCACGACTCAGTAATACTTTGGCTTTGTATTTGCCATTGCGCATTGGCTTCCCAATGCATGAATCCCAAAGTACAATTGCTCCCAACCCCAGTCAAGTGGGCACTAAACACATTTTCAGTGATAATCGTGTCTCTACCAGCTGGTCAGCTTGTGCATTTCATGATACAATGTGACATGGATGTCTACTGTCTAAAATGTTCTTCACATATCAGTTCCCATCATCCTTGCATTCTTCAAAGTTACGGAAAAATATCAAGTAATCAAGACACTGGTGACAGACATCATTGTTGATTACAAAAAGTCTACCTCTAAGTGCTTCCGGACCAAATGTAGCGTGGCTGAACTTCTACCTCAGATCGCTTCACGCTCAAGGGTTTTGCGTCACGTAGTCAGTTAAACTTTTGATGTCATTGCCACAAGTTCACAGTCAATCAATAATTTATATTTTTGATTAGGATCAGTTGGTTTTCTACACCAAAATGGGACTAGATTCTTATCTATCCACTTGTGGTTCTCTTCTTCTGGTAAGTGCATCAATCAAATCTCAGCCTCCTCAATTGAATTTCTAAAGTTGAATCTTTTTTAGATTCATGTTCCATGCCTTTTCATATTATACAAAGACTTTAACAATCAAAGAGGATCAGATTGTTCATTGAACAGAAAGCAAAAGGGAGTCTTTGCAAACACTTTATTAGAATTTACAATCATACTCTTCATATTGGCTTTGATAGGTGGTGCGGTATGTGGTTTTATTTTGAAAATTGAAGATTTATAATTTCATGATTGATTGACATTCTTTTTTTCATGATTTGATTTCTTTTAGTCAAGTTTAGTTCACAAGGGTGATTGTATCTATAATCCCAGCTTTTGGCTCATCATTCAAATTGTGTGTACTGCAATTCTTTTTACTCTTTCATTTCTATCACTCCTCTGATTTTTCTTTTACAATTTTTCAGGGTGTAAACAGTGTTATTTCAGTCTTAGGAAATGCGTGAGTAGAGTTGGTTTTATGCTCTTTAGATACTGAAAAAACTGAGATTTTCAACTTTCAAAGTGCTTTATTCTTGATTGTATACAGTCTTCTGAGGACTGATAAACCTCATCCTGCAAATTCCAATTCAATTTTGAATGTCTCATCAGGGTTGAGAGATTCTAAAACCAAGAATTATACCACAGCATAATATCTATTTCCGTAAACTCTACCCATGATTTTGGTACCATTAAATCAGTCAGGACTAACCATTTTTCACAGCTCTGACTCTGAAGCGTTTGTACATATTTTCCTCAAACTTTGATCTCCCATCATCTTATCCACACTATATCTCTTGTGAAGGTTTGGTTGAGGTAACCAGCATCACCATTTATCTCTCTTCCTGAATCCCTTACATATCTAGTGCTGTATTTTGGGTTTAATGTAAAATAGTTGTTGTGTGATCATGAAGATTTTTCTGTGTCAGACTTTTTCACATGACTTCATATAAACAAAATCAGATTGTCAACTTCAGTCATCTGAATTGATGTCCTTTTAGACAACCCCGATAGGATGATCTTTACACATTGGTTTGGAAAAATGCTATGTATGTCATGATGTTTGTTCTTTGAGAATCACTGTCAGAGTAATTATAGAGCCTGAATTCAATCCCTCTCTGCCTTCACATCTCAACTTGTTAGGTGATGAACTCAAAAATCTGTCATGAGAACTCATATTGAAAAGAATATTTTTTTTAAATCAGGATCAGTAAGGGTGCTTTTGCTTGAGCAATTTCTGATGAGAAATCACATTCTCCAAAATTTAAAGTGTTTGCTTGGTAGTGCAGGGTTCATTTTGGCATTGAAAATTTTACAGAATCTGATTTCTGGTCAGAATCTGCTTAAGGTTATACTTACTGAAGATTGTATTTTGGTGTCTTGATTTAAATGCAGGGCACTGATGTATTATCACCCCTACGTGTCATTCTTCATGTTCTGCACACTTTTCATGATCGCCAAGTTCACAAGTGTATCATGCACATGGGGTTTGGTAGCCGCAAAAAAAGCACAAATGAAACAGCCAGATCAATTATCAATCAAGAAAGAAGGTTCCAGTGATTTCATGTTAATTTCTACTGTGAGATTAACCATGACTGGGTGTCCTGGGATAACTCCTAGACTGTTTTTGCCTAATCCAAATTGGTGTTTGTATTTGATTACCATTTTGATTAAATTTTCTTTCTGTGTGTGTGTAAGATTAGGCCCAAATGATGCTTTTAATATTTTATCTCGTAGTTTGTTTACATATTCAATGTTGGTTGAATCTTTTGTACTTGTGTCATTTTTGATGGATAAAATTTCTTTGTATTGTAACAGAGCAAATTTCACACTTTTGTTGTTGTTGCCAATAGTAAAGTACCTTTCTTTGCTATGGAATATATCAAATCTGTAGTGACTTAAGTTTTCTGCTCCCAATATGAAATGTTTGTTGTTTGCGTTTTCTGTTACTGCAAATTCACCATTTATTCTGATTGATTGTTTTGCATGTGGAAAAATAACTGGTAAACTGATTACTCCTAAAGCCTGGAGCTTACTGCCTACTCCTGAGAGCTTTACATGGCTACTGGGCATGAGTTTTTCCTGCCAGTGTGGTATTATTTCAGCCAGAGTGTTTTCCCACAATTGAGCAAGATGCACCACTGTCTAGCAAAATTGGTACTTTGCAGTTATTAATTAGTCCCATTGCCAGGTACATGAACACTAGTTAGATATCATCATGAGCTATTTTCCTGGGATTTAAAATGTACTAAGACTGATATGAACTTTGGCATCAAGATGTGAGGATGGGGATGAGTTATAGTAGTGCTCTAGAGACTGCATAGGATTAAGGATAGAGAACTTTAAAGGTCAAGGATATCAGTTTTACAATATATGAACATCATATAATGGGCTTTACTTACATGTTTCCTAAGGTTGCAATCACACTATTTGAAGTAAAATTTGTATAACAGCATCAGAGAGGTCATATTAGAGTGAAGAAAATGGATTGAATGACGATACAAGTGGCTAGAAGCTCTGATCAAAGATAAGATTGCCTTTGTGAATCCAAGAAGACTACAGAAACAAATTGTAAAGATGATGTAAATCAATCATGAGATTTTGAATCTTTGGTTTCAGGAAATTACATACCTCAAAACTAAGGCCTCGTTTGGTTCAATCGATCAAATAGTATTTGACAAAATTTCACACCAAAAGTTTGAAATTTTGTCAAATACTATTTGGGTCCAATCTCGGTCAAATAGGCATTTTCAAAACGCCGTTCGGTATCTCTATTTGATGACTCTATTTGATCCAAGATTTTCAAATAGAGGTCCAAATAGAGATAGAGCCTTTTGGCTCTATTTCAGACCAAATAGTCCTATTTGCCCCTCCTCCATCCTCCTCTTATCAGTAACCACACACCACCTTTCAACTTTTTTATTCCTTTTAATTGCTCATCCTCTTCAACCTCACTAGACTGTCATTCAACCACCCGACCAACTCCTTTCACTTTTTTCCTTCCGCTCCGTTCCGCTTTATTCCATTCTTATTGTTTGATCTACCGGTGATTTGTTCACCGGTTTGTTTATCATCTATTCACACCTCTCGTTGTTGTGTGTGGTTTGACATTGTAGAAGTATGAGAAGAAGATAGTCAAGGAAAATGGACAAAAAGATGAATAAAGAGATGAAATGAAGGTCAACAATGACCGTTACGTATGGATTGGATCAAATCAAAAGAGTAGATACACCTTGAAATAGTCGTTACCGAACATCAATGTGATCCTCACGAGGTCAACAGACGTCTGTTGACCTCTTTTGGTTTGCTGTTTGGTAGGGACCATCTCAGAATTACACGTTATTCAATCCGCCCCTTGAAATAGGGGCAAATCAAAATTGGGTTTTCAAATCGAATAATTACACAAAACAAACCGAACGGGGCCTAAATCAGACTCATGAAGATGATTGTGGATTCTAAGAAAGTGTCATGAAAAGACTCCTTGCTTATTTCTCTTTAATGAAAATTTCAAACCTCCCTGATTACTAAGACTTTGAAAAAATAAAACGAGTGATGGAACATAAATCTAATGAAGCACATACAAGAGTTTCAGATTGGGGACCATTTTATATTGATGAGGAACGTACTAAAAGAAGAAATCCACAAATTTATAGATAAGAATCTGACCCTACTACAGTGTAATGTACCAAGAGATATTTCTATGTGATGTAGGTCACACATACCTGGATCGAGTTGAGATATGTACCAACTTTAAAACACTATAATCGGCCAGGGAGAAAGTAGAGGCCAACTTCTGTAAAGTGTCAATGGTGCCTGTTGTCACTTGCCTCATGTGTTGATATTCCTTGGTGACATGGAAGAATGAGATGATTATGAGAACAAAGAGACTTTTAGAGAGTGTAGATTCATGTGTCATTGTCTTATAAAACACATAAGCTTACTAGCTGGTACAAAGACAATCATCACCAAAAATGCATTTACACTACCAGCCAAAAGTAACTTTCCTGCGAGAAAAGAGAATGAATTTTGAGCAAGAAAGGATTAAAAACAAATTATACCTGCATTAGATCTGCATTCTTCTACATTTTAGGCCCTTTGTTGCTTCAATGCAATTTTTTTTCTTGCAAGGAAATTACTTTTTGCTGGTAGTGTTAGTGACAATGAGAAATGATGATTTTGAAGTCATGCATGGCAAGAGCATTGCATGGTAGATAGAGAGCTATAAGATTACCAAGTTGCCATCCATTGATGTGGTATGAAAATGATTCTTCTGTGCTTGCTACAAACTTGCAGAAAATCAGACACACTGACCACAGCTACCAGATACTTTATCAAGTTAGCTTTCAAAGAACACACCAATATACTCAACAAGGGCCCACCTAGTGCATGTAACCGTAAGGGTCAGCTTACAGCCAAGTAAAAAAATTGGGTCATCCTTGGTAAAGTTGGCTAAACTTTACCAATTCTTCACAATTGATTTCTGCCACTGCAACTGTTTCATAAGGGCATGGTTTATATGTTTTTATCAATGCTAAATAGAAAATAGCATAGTTCACAATAGGGGGGCTCAAGTTAAGATTTTTTGCTACTTTTAGCGTAAAAAAGTTTTCCCAATTCCATAAAATTTACGCAAAATTTTATGGAATTAGGAAAACTTTTACGACTCCCAATTCTTTTTGAGAAGCAAATTTACGCAAATTTGCGTAAATTTGCTTCTCAGCAAGAGATCCGAGCTGGTCCATTGGGTGGTGAAAGGAGATGAAGTTGACTCTCTTTGAAGTAAAGTCTTCATCTTGTCTTGTTCATTGAATAAAAGATCAAATAATTTACGGTCTTTTTTTACAAATTGGGAAAACTTTTTACGGCGCAGTACTGTAAAAAACTCTTCCCAATTGTTTAAGAAAAGACCGTAAAACTTTTGACTTGAGCCCCCCTAATGCTTTTCAAAATCAGGATGGATCAGTCTTACTGATGGAGAAAATAAGTTATTCTTCACATTAGATTACAAAAAGATAATCATATTTAACAGATTCCACTTAATAGAATTCAAACCAATCTGGTCTACTTTCTTTTTTCCTTGAGCAAACCCAAAGAACATAAATCAATTGACAAAATGTTCTTCATATCAAGTCAATCAAATTTTGATACATCCTCACCAGAAGAAAGGTGGCAAGATCATCAGCTGCAACCTGTATGGTTCTTATAAGACCTTAACTAGAGCTTCGGATTCTTTCCAGAGAGGGTGGACTCAAGAAGAGCACTGGGTGGATTAAACTCAGAACTTTGTTATCTTGATTGAGAATTAGGTCCGATCAATCCAAGGAGAGGCTCTCAAAGAGTCAGTCATGCTTTTTGATACAATAAGAATCATCTAAAAGAGAAAGATAATCAAAAGAGACAAAATGCTCACTTGGCTTCACATAATCCAACTGAGGCTCTCAGAGAGTGAGGATGCTCTAGAGCTGAGTTGAGAGCAGAAAGTTATGTGCCCTTTGGCTAACCCCATAAGCTAATCCCATAGTCTATTGTCACCTGTGTAAGCCTTATGCCACCTGGTATGGATTTATATTTTGAGTCAAATGACAAAGTTAAACGCTCTTTGATGATCTAAGACATGATCAGGATCAGGTTTTTGAGGTTTAAACCAAAAAGGTAGATGAGACAACCCAACAAATCTTATTGATCAATACCTTCAAGTCCTTTTGTCATTTGGATAAGGTTTGATCAGACTCAATTGACAACAAGATCAATTTTGATTTCCATCAGATCACAAAGCATATGAAATCTTGAAATGACAAGAACTAACTGATTGGTTTTTCATACTACTTACATACCAGTTTGGATCAATCCAGTCATTTATGATCTTACTTTCTCTTCAATCAAGTTAAGAACCAACATTTGTCTACCTGATCATTTTTCCGTTTCCTCAATCAATACCATCTGGTACACAAATCTGATAGATTTCTCAACTGATCCACACAGTAGAGGAAGCCATCAAAAGATACAAAGCAGTGGGGAAAAAAATTCATGAACGTTGTACTTACTTAAGTTGATGTGAAACTTTTCTGAACGTTCTTATTGGGTAAAACTTCTTCAAACCAACAAAAAGTTCTTTCACATACTTTGATCAATTTACAGTCAGTACTCAAAATGACTATCACTCTGAAAATTTCACATTTTTTCCAGGATGAAAGATGATTGGGTTAGATGTTCAAGTTGATTGAAAATGTAGAATGGATGGAGTCTCAATGAAGTTTCAATACCTTTTTAAATCATGTTGGACATCAAATGTTTCTCACCCTGAAAAAGATACATCATCTTTGCAATGCCCCACTCATACAATTTCAAATGATACCTGACAAGATGATATGCTTAATCACTACAATCACCAGGTGTTGAATAAAGATCATCCAAGTGTATCAATTTCATTATTCTTAACTTGTTTGAATAATGTGATTTGGAAGAAAGAAGTTTCAGATCTGGTTTGAAAAGAAAAGTGATGAAGGATGAGATCAGACCAATTCAGGTTGAGTTTGATTTTGATTTGTTTGAAAATCGAAACCAAAGTGACTTGTGAATCAAAGTTCAACATTCATTAATACACGTGTTTTTGTTTTGTTTTGTTTTGTTTTGTTTTGTTTTGACATGATCATGAGAATCAGGAAAGAAAGAAAGAAGGATCAAGAATTCCGAAAAAAAAGGTCACCGATCAAAACTCAACAAAAAGAGTTGCCCCCCGTGATCATTTATCAAGCTTAGCTCTCTTCTTCTGACTAAGACCAAGACTCAAACCTCGATCGACAAGCCGTTTAGCACTCAACTTCATCTCTCTCAATTTCTCATCTTCTTCTGATCTTAATGGATATTCATAACTCACTCCATCCGTTTGAGCTCCATAAGGTATCAAACGACATTCTAAATCAATCGGTTGAACTCTTTTTTCATTCATCAAAGGTTTGGGTTGAATTGATTCAGGTTTGAGTGATGGATCAGGTTCGAGTTTTCTTCTAAAGAATAAAACTTTGGTGATGGGTTTGGTAACTATTGTTTTGTTTTGTTTTGGATATAAATGATTAAAAGAGATCAAAAACAAGAAGATCAGTTTTATTGAAAAAAAGAATTCATTAAGAAAAGAAAAGGGAAAAAAGAAAAGATCAAACTGACTTTGATATAATTCAGATTGATTAGATTGATCAGTTGGAATTAAAGTTGAAAGTTTAAGAACTTCTTGAGATTCAGGTTCGAGTTTTTTGAAATCTTGATGTTTCAATAAATCTTCATCTTCATCATTTGATTTTCTTTCTTCTTGAATTAAATCTTCAATAAAGATTTCATACTTTAAATTTCCTAAGATGATTTCTTGAGGGTTAATCGATTGATTAGATTTCTTTTTCGAATTGAAATCGTTTAAATTTAATTTTAAATTTTCTAAATGTTTGATTCGTAACTTTAAAATCACCAAACCAAACCAAAAAAATCAAAAATCAAAAAATCAAATCAATTGATGAGTTTGGAAATGTGCAATTTTTTAAGGATAATTTTGAATTAAATTTTTAAAGAAAATTTCAAAGACTTACACCAGTTGGTAATCTAATGATCCATAACTGATCAGTTTCATTCTTAACTTTAGATAAATTCAAACTAGACACTTTGAATTCTGAATTCTCATTCAATCTTTTATATCCAAATGGAGCTTTATATGAATTTTGATCATTTCTCTTTCTATATTTCAAGATTCAAAATTCAAAATTCAAAATTCAAATTCAATTCCATTTTTTTTTTCGTTCAAGTAAGTTAAAATGTGTGATATTTAGGTATTAGTTTTTAACATCTTCGTTTCTTTAAAAAAGAATTTTGGATTTGGATTTGGATTTGGATTTGAAATTGATTAATCACCTTGTGGTTCTAGGTAATGATTTGGGTGAAGTTGATCGATTTGATGAAGTTTCTGAAGATGAACTATCTTGGTTCATGTTGAATTAGTTTAAAGAAGTTGAATTGTTTTTTAAAAAAAAGTATAAATTCAAAAAATCCAAAACCCAAAAATCAAGCTTCAGTATCAAGTTTCACAGTATGGGTTTAAACCGACAATGAATACCCTACAAAACCCATACTCACCTCCAAGATCACACCAGATCTTGAAATTCATCCAATAAACAAACCCCCTTCTCTCTCAATTGATTCTCACTCATTCCTCAATTCAATCACAACTTGAACTAATTTTAGAAAAACAAAGAACTTCATCTGAAGATGAATACAACATATCTGATTCGCCTTCATGATATAATAATGCTAAACAAACATCTCAATGGTCTATTACATTCTACTGGATACAATCTCAAATTGTAAAAAACAACAACACACCATAGAAAAAGATCAAAAGAAAGAGAGAAAGAAAAAAAAGAAAAAAAAAGTACGTTTGAACCTCATCAAGAAAGAAAGAAAGAAAAAATAAACCCGACTCAATTCCAACCTCAAACCCAAAGTTCCAAAACCCCCAAAAAAACCCTTCATTCTCAAATCCTCAAAATCCCTTAAATCCTCAACCTAACCAATCTAATCCGTTCGATTGATTTCCAATTCCAACATTCCAACCACTCAAGAAATTAATCACATTCCAATCATTCAATTGACTCAAATCCACTAATCTCATCCGATCCTTCTCTTCTTCTTCTCTTTCTCTTTCTCTTTCTCTTTCTCTTTCTTCTTCATGTCCAAACCCAAATCGGATCTCATCCTCAAATCGATGATCATCTTTAATCTTCAACAAATCGGTTGCTTCTGCTTGTGATTGTTTATGATTGATCGATTGGGTTGGAATAGGTAATCGACTGGGTTCAGGCCATGGTTCTGAAAAGATATCATGGGTCTTTTTGATCAATTCTAAAATCCCTTCAGGTCTTGATTTGATCGATTGATCGGTTGATTGATTTGCATTGATATTGATGATCTTCATCAATCCTGCTCTTACTAAATGAAGTGGTGGGGTCATCACAGTTGAACTGTCTTTATCATGAATAAAACTATTCAACGCATAATAACTATTGGATCAGTAAAACAAATCCAAAAAAAAA
Organism: Melampsora americana; assembly: GCA_022264835.1. Lineage (NCBI taxonomy): Eukaryota > Fungi > Basidiomycota > Pucciniomycetes > Pucciniales > Melampsoraceae > Melampsora > Melampsora americana. The sequence goes on along the minus strand of JAIFHY010000012.1, from coordinate 125,866 downwards.
GAATCAGCTCAAGTGTTTGAGGTTTTCTTGATTCAAGTCTTCTAAAGCGACTCACGTGTTTAAAGCTTGACACCATTGTTGTGAAATTGACCATGTCTGTTTCAATTCATTCAACATCTTAGTATCCGATGCAAGATACTCTCCCACATTCTTAACATAAGGTGCATGCAAAGGCCAAAACCATCTAATGGGAAAGAAAATGAAGAAAAAAGTGAGGAAATGAAGATTTGAGTAAGAAGACAATCTGATGAGATCCACTTATTCAAAAAATCTCTTTCTAGTGACCTACAGGTGTATATGCATCGTTCCAGCCGTCAAGATTGCATAACCAGCAAATGGATTAGTAAGTCGAGAAGCATGATGACCCAGATTGATCAACATATCTGTCACCGCATTCGCCGACCTAAAACAAGTGTCTGCTGATGTTTTCCACCAATCTGGATTGGGTGGGACGATTTCAATTCCACTCTGATGAGGATGCCATAAGCTTTCGCCATCGATCGGTCCATTTCGTGGCTAATGAACCCTCCCAAAAAAAAGTCAGTCAAGATGGCTGAGTTGGATTGAATGAAGGAAGAGAGAGTGTAAAGAGAAAAAAGGATCTGACTCGTTGGTCTCTCTTTCATCAAATGCTCACATTGTAATCCAGAGGTGGTAGGAAAGGTATATAGTCACGGTGAAGGTATAATAACGAGGTGAAGTATAACAAGTGCATCTACCAAAAGAAACCCCGCAGGATTCAGCCCAAATTTAAAACAATCAATACCAAATTCATAACACATAGAAGTCAAGTCTTCAAGACAGGTATAAGATTAGTCTCCTCACCAATCCATAAGCCTTTCCTTGTCCAATCATACAATGTGCCACTAAATTCGATTCAGAGTAACGTAGATGACTAGGCAAGTGAAGATCCCATTCGGATAATTGTTCATCAAGCCTTCCAAAACTCGATTCAGGTAACCAAGGACATCTTCGATCATGATGTCTACCTCCCTTAGCAACATAACCAATCACTTTACTCCATAATTCAGCTATTCTCATCGTTTGACCAAACAAATCGGCTTCTTCGTTTTCATTTCCAAATTCTAAAACATGGGATTGGTTTTTTTTTAGAAAAAGAAAAAAAGAGAGAAAAGATGATGAGTAGAGAAAAGATGATCATCAAAAGGAAGAAAGAAAAGAAAGATGAAGAATCTAACTCTTGGAGATAGGTGCCCAGATTGGTAAAGGTTTTGTACTAAACCTAGCCGTGTTTACTTGTTTTCCAATAATGAATTCATTATCAGGACAAGGAAATCGAGTACTCAGATCATCCTCTCTTAAACTGATCACAGTCGGTCTATCCTTTCCATCTCCAAACAATCTTTCGATCAAAACACATGCCCAAAACGTTCGACGTTTGATATCCAGATCGATAAGAGTTTGTTCGTGTTGAGTTCTTTGTTGAGTAGTGATGGGTGATCGGATGGTCAGAGGAGTTGAAATCATCGGTTCATCATCATCTAAATGAGCTAGATTCAATAACTGAGCCATCCTGATAGCTATTCCGATATGCATCCAACCAGTGTGTTCTTGATACTGGGTACAATGATGTAAACCTAACATCAAATGGACTTGAACTCTTGAGATTGAGATCAGATCGGGATTAGATCGAATCAAATTCAAGAGTTGAGTAGAATAAGATTGAGAAGATGGTTGAAGATCATCTACATGTAAAGCCTTTAACGGATCACAAAACCTAAATTTCCAAAACAAAATGAAAGAAATCGATTGGAGAGATTTGATGAGCTTGATGGTGAAGAGAATCCTTTGAAGGTGAACATACCTTTGAGCTAGAGTGAGAATACAAAGTAAGATTTCATGATCGATTGTTTGATTTTCCAATTGACGCATCAATGTTGGTCGATGGATAAAGGTAAAGAGACTTTCATCTGAGAAATGAGTGAAGAATGCATTGAAAGCTAGTCTTTGAATCTGATGATCAGGTAAACTGGATGGATGGAAAGATCGCGCGAAAAAGTGAAATTGAGATGAGTAAGAGAGATGGATTGATAGATGAGGATGAGGATGACTGACTCTAGATGATGGAGATTGGAGATTGAAGAGTTGATGGTTGAGGATGTTGAAGTGATCGAAGGAGAAGTTGAAGGTGTGAAAGGATGAGGAGATGAACTGGTGGATGGATTAAGATGATCATCAGATGAGGATTGAGTATTTTGAATATGAATGCTGAGGAGATGAAGATGTGAAGTAGACTGACTTGGATTTGATGAGATCTGGATGACCTGATTGAGGATGAGGGTAAGTTGAAGGGCTTGAAGTGGATAGCAGTGGCAGTGGCAGTGAACTTACCATCATAATCACATTTTAAACTACGAGTGGCACAGAAAGTACAGATTGGATATTGACCTGAACACCTCACCTTACGTCGACTGAGTAGAATAAGTAAAGTCAATCCATCAATCCATCCACTTCAACATAACTCATCACAAATCCAATCCAATCACTCACCGACAAGTTTCACAAGCTATACTGGCTCTTGCACCTACTTTGATTCGTTTGTGAAGTGAATGGGTGGTGGAAGTGGATGGGATGGATGAATGAATTGATTTGGAATGAAGTTTAGCTTTTGATGATCTATGATGAATGCTTGATGGATTGGTTTGGGATGGGGATGGTGATGGTGATTGAAGTGAAGAAGAGGATTGGATTGGATTGGGATGGGTTCCTTGGACAAAGTTCATGGTTGGTCATCTATCTGGATTCTGATGAGTGAGTGGTGATGGGACTAGGAAGATGATGACTGAGGGTTAAAGTGAAGTCATTGTATTCCAACTTGCTGAGTTCTTTCTTCTTCTGTATTCACTTTCCTTTCCTTTCCTTTCATCTGATCATCAATTCGATTCTCAATTCAATTCAATTCAAATTAAACTAACTACAAAACTATCTCTTCACTCACTTTCACCTTCAAACTTGTACCTGTTATAGAGTTATGGGGTTACACGACTGCACCACAGAGTGTCACGTGATTTGTTGTACAGTTCTCTTGTATCTATGTCTCTCCTCCTCGGAGAAAGCTTCCACATCATCAACCACTGTGGAAGCGGACTCCTTGGAGAGAGCACTGACGTGCTGCCGTACTACTTCTTATAGGTAATTAACATCATCAACCACTGTGGAAGCGGACTCCTTGGAGAGAGCACTGACGTGCTGCCGTACTACTTCTTATAGGTAATTAACATCATCAACCACTGTGGAAGCGGACTCCTTGGAGAGAGCACTGACGTGCTGCCGTACTACTTCTTATAGGTTATGAGCTGCGTTACCGCCTAAACTTCATCGTTTTTTTTCGTTTTTTTCGTATCGTTTAAAGCTCGTAGTGTAAGTCTGAACCGCCATTCAGCATCCGGTCATATGCCAGTAGCTCGCTCCCCACCGGGAAATTCGCCATCCGCAGAGGAAACCACGTCTCGATCACGCGCACCGTCTCATACTCGTTCTACTCGTTCTCAAACGCGATCACAATCGATATCTGAAAATCATCCGGAAATATCTACACGAGAAAACACCCCCCTTGCGTCTTCAACTCCTTTCGACAAGAATCCGATTTTTAGTCAAAACGCGCCGACATCTTTCTTGAATCCACAACTACTCCCGAACCCTAAAGTAACCGATAGACGAAGAACTATTTTTCATACAAACGAAGAGGACGATTCGTATCGAGGCCTAGACGAGACAATCATCATGTCACAACACGATGCAGGCGCCGATAGACTCAAAGATCTAAATCGCAAGCACGATGATGTGCACAAGTTCGTCACCGGCATTGAACCGCTAGCCCTGGACGGTTCAAACCTCGCGAGATGGAAACTCCGCACGGCTCGTGCAGTCTACGAGATGACTGATGTCACATCGTATTGGTCTTCGGCCAGACCTGATGAAGAGTCACCAACTCAGATGGCCATAGACCGTTGTGCAGGGAGAGTAATCAACTCAACGATCCATGAAGATCTGAAGGATCTGATTGGTGACAAGCCTCTCGCTCATGACGCGATGTTTACTCTGGAGGAACTTTTCCGCCAGGGTGGCCGTACTGCTCAATATGTCGCTTTCCGTTCCATTTTTCTTCGCCGATACGATCCTGCAACAACCGATCTCATCACTTTTATAAATCAATTGAATAAAGATTTCGAAAAACTCAAATCCGCAGGTTTCACCTGGGACGAAGACGTCGTTAAGGCAATGGTACTTCAATTCTGCTCGCCTACGTCAGGCGAGTACGGGATGGACGTCATCAATACGACTCTCGACGCTCGATATCGCACGGACACGAAGCCATTCTCACTTGCTGAAGTCCGCACGGTTATGCAAAATCTAATCACCACGCGCAGAACGGTGCACGAGGGCGAGAGCATTCACGCTCTTAGCTCCTCTTTTGGACGTATGAATGTGTCAGCGACTAAATACCAAAATTCGAACACGAGCCAGCCAGCACGTGGATTCCAACGTTACGAACCACCGACCAGACCGACGTCCTTACCGTGGACCGGACCGCCAGCTCCTGGACCGATCAGTCCTTTGATAGATGAACGTAACGCATCCGACACCCGTCCCATCAAGCCAGGTCCGAGCGCGGCCCAAGAGGTGCACGATGGGCTCTTTCAATGTTTTCACTGCGCTGCTTTCGGTCACGGCACAACTCGCTGCCCTCAGAATCTGAAGCGGATCAATCGTACAGCCCCACACTTCTGGGATTGGAGAAAGGCAACGAACAATAGATGGTACAGCATCGTCTCACTCGGTCTTCGACCTGCGTCAGTTTCGGCCAGAAGTATTGAGTTCGACAATCAACCGTTCAGCCAAGGCGACACACCTTCTCAAGTTTCGCAAGTATCGGCCTCAACAGTAGCGTGGAGTGCCGAAGGCAACCAGGTTGATCTGGTACCAACGGAATACTTGCTGGACAGCGGGGCTACGCACCATGTGAGCAACGCGCTGACGTCCTTACTGCAATACACTCCTCTCTCTACTCCCATTAAGCTCAAAACAGCTGCTCATGGGGACAAAGCTTTGATCATAGGCAAAGGAAACCTGCGAGTGAAAGACTCCGAAGGATGCGATTACATCATTCCCGACGTGTATTACAGCCCTCAGGCCACCGGTACTCTGATATCGCTGGCGGCTCTGGTGGAAAGTGGTGCGAAACTATGGTTTTGGGGGAATGATGTGGTAATGAGAATGAGGGATGGAAAATCTTTACTCGCTTCGTATTGTAATCGTCGATGGATTCTGAATGCAATGAAATCGCATGTTATCACCGAACGTAACCCCGAGAAAGTAGGCCGTGTGTCAGCCATGAGCAGTGAGAAGGATAATGATGCCGCATACCTATGGCATAGGCGTTTTGGGCATGTCGACATGAAGCGGATTCGAAAGCTTTGCGCGGGACAGATGGGCCTGGGCCTCCCAGCATCGGTCCCACATGCGTCGTTTACGTGTGAGGACTGCCTAATATGCAAAAGCACTCGCCAGAGGAAGCTAGGTCGCTCAGGAAGAGAGCATGGACTTCTCGACGTCATCGTTTCCGATGTAATGGGTCCATTTCCTGAGGATGTCAACGGTAATCGATTCACCGTGACATTCAGAGACGTAGCAACCACGTTTTCTGAGATAGTCATTATCAAAAGCAAATCAGAGGTACCGGACGTCTTTACCCGGGTAATCAACACCTGGGAAAGAGAGACAGGTTTTAAAGTGAAACACGTCCGAACAGACGGCGGAGGTGAATACATCAAAACGACTTTCAACACGTGGCTGAAATCAAAAGGCATCTTTCACGAGCACTCTAACCCGTATGAACCTGAACAGAACGGCGTTGCGGAGAGATTGAACCGCACAATAAGCGATATGGGCAGGACGATGCTGGCGGCTTCGCGCCTGCCCCAATCATTCTGGTCTTTCGCCTACGTTGCGGCTTGCTATCTGCACAACAGATTACCCAACTCGTTGACGGGAGATAAAACTCCATTCGAACTCTTTTACGGTCGAAAACCTCAGCTTGACATTATTAGGACTTTCGGTTCAACGGCTTTTGTCCACAGGCATGACGCTCAACGCAGTGGCAAGCTGGATGAACGCGGTAGGAAATGTGTGATGGTAGGCTACCTAGAGGGTGGGAAAGGCTGGATTTTCTATGATGCCGGCTCGAAAGTTTTGCTGAAGACAGGAATCGCAGTCTTCCCATATGAAGACAAATTCGTATATTCAACTCCGAACAAAGATCCCAACCACCCGACCTCATCCAAGTCTTTGAACAAACTCTTACACACCGAACCGAAGAAAGGTAGTCTTGATTTTATCGTAAATGCACTCCGCTTAGGCGATTTCTCACATGAAATAAAGGCTGACGGTGAGGACAAACAAGTCGACGCCCTGACCAGTGTGGTCAATCTGTCAGCAGGCTGCGATGAACCTTTATCTTACACGGCTGCGATGAAAGATGAATTCGCGAAGGAGTGGAAGATGGCGATTGATGTGGAACTACAAGCAATGGATGAGATGGGGGTATGGAAGGTAGTGGATAAAGTTGACAATGTGAATACGTTGGGTTTGAAGTGGGTTTTTAAGCATAAGCAGCTTGCGGCTGATGGCACTCCAGTAAAATTTAAGGCGAGATTAGTGGCTCAGGGATTCAATCAGGTAGAGGGGATCGATTACGACGAAACCTTCGCCCCGACTGCCTGCATGGCATCCCTACGTTTCTTATTTATCCTTGCGGCGAGAATGGGATGGGTCATACACTCTTTCGACGTCACGGCGGCTTATCTTCACAGCGATATCACCAACAAAGTCTATTTCCGACTACCGCCGGGATGTATGGAGGAAGCGCGCAGAGCAGGAAAGATTTTAGAAGCTGTTAAGGCACTATACGGTACCAAGCAGGGAGCAAGGTGTTGGTGGAAACACTTCGAGAAGATTTTGAAGAAACTTGGCTTTATACCTAGCCAATTCGACCAATCGCTATATGTATGCAGAAGAGGGGAGGATGTGTGTATCATATGGGTACATGTGGATGATGGAGCTGTGACGGGGAACAGTGTGGAAATGTTGAGGGAGGTGTCAAGAGAGTTAACTAAGGTGTTGAAAATTAGATGGGCGGAGAGTTTGGAATGTATCGTGGGAATTGATGTGAAGAGGACAGAGGATGGTAATTTTGAGTTGTCACAAGCTGGGCTGACGAACAAGATCATCAGGAATTTTCTAGAGACCCCAGGAAAGTCGAGCACCCCTTTGAACGCGGCCAACTTACCGACATCAGCAACCGAAGACGAAGAGATGGTCGACAGGACCCGATATCTGTCGGTGATAGGCTGCCTCAACTATCTGGCAGTAGCCACGAGGCCGGATCTTACCTACGCCACCAACTTCTTGGCGAGGTTCTCCGCGAAGCCCACTAAACAGCACTGGGCCGCGGTACAGGGAGTGTTGAGGTACATCAAAACGACGGGGGTTGTCAGCTTAGCATTGGCACCATTGAGGAGCGAAGTGAAAACGGGGTTGCACACGTACGTGGATGCAAATTGGGGCGGGGAATATTCTAGGTCTGTACATGGTTATACGACATTTTTTCTAGGTTGTCCCATAGCATGGACGTCTAAGAGGCAGGGTTGTGTGGCCACCTCGACGTGTCACGCAGAGTATATGGCACTGGGGACGGCGGCGAGGGAGGCAGTATGGCTCAGGAACTTAGTGACGGATGTACTGGGGGCGATGGGACCGGTAAAGCTTTTCTGCGACAATACGGCAGCAATTCACGTCTCGAAAGACAATTCGTCCAACAAGAGAACACGTCATACGGACAGGGAATTCTATTACGTCAATGAACAGCTATTCAGGGGCACGGTGACTTTGCACTGGGTTGAATCTAAACATCAAAAGGCCGACATTTTCACCAAAGCACTAGGACCTTATCTGTTTGAGGCAGGGAAGCGTAACTTGGGTCTGAAATGATTTTTTTCCTCATATTTCCTTATTTGTTTTCTTTGTTTTTTTTCTCTTAATCTTTTTCTGTTTTGTTTCTTTGGGAGAGGAATGCTGTGGCTTGTCGTGGGGGGGGTGTTATAGAGTTATGGGGTTACACGACTGCACCACAGAGTGTCACGTGATTTGTTGTACAGTTCTCTTGTATCTATGTCTCTCCTCCTCGGAGAAAGCTTCCACATCATCAACCACTGTGGAAGCGGACTCCTTGGAGAGAGCACTGACGTGCTGCCGTACTACTTCTTATAGGTAATTAACATCATCAACCACTGTGGAAGCGGACTCCTTGGAGAGAGCACTGACGTGCTGCCGTACTACTTCTTATAGTACCATCCTCTTCTTCTTCTTCTTCAAACATCCTCAAAACACCATCAAGATCATATACATTTCTATTTTAAATCATCTTAAAGTTTTGGAAAGGTCTCACCTTACTACTTTGTATCTGCTCAAACAATTCAATCCGTTTGATCTTAAAGACCTCAGATACCTAAACCCAAACAATTTGAATTTCTTTTATAGAAAAACTTTATCACAAATACCGTATTGATAAAACCAAACAGTTCAAATCTTTCCAATCACAAATCTAGGATGTTCAAGATCACAGAGAAGATCATTGAAAAGACTTGAATCAAAATCAAGAGTGGATCTTATCCAAAAGCAGATCCATAAACCACCCGCGGAGCCACTCCTTCACAAAGTTTTAACCACTCCTTCTTGCCTTGATCAACTTGAACATGAGAAATCACGATCAAATTGATCAAATTGCTTCTAAGATTATCTATATCGATCGACCAAAAAGACTAATCTGGAGTTGATTTCGATCAGGAGAAGGAGTAGATCGAGATTGCAAGCTCGGAGAATCAAATCATGATCGATATCTACAATTCAAGGAATAAGCTCAAAGACATATCAGATGAGAAAAGATGGATGAGGTTAAATAAGAGAAGTTTAGAAATCAATTCGAAACTTCAGAATGCATTCAATTGAAGGTCAGATTCCCAAGATCTTGGAAATCTTGAAAGATGAACAATCATCAATTACTCTACTAGGACATTTCTTTGATTGAACACTTAATTTAGTATTCAAATCCAGTCCAAAGAAGTATAGACTCTTCCACTGAGGGGATGGAATAAAATGATTACACGAATTTTGGTGATTTTACAAAAGTATGATGATAGTCAAATGAAAACAGAAGTGGACTAGATGGAGAAAAATTTAATAGCCTTTCTCATCAATCTTAGACCTGAGTGAATTTGATGAGGTTTCAAGATTTGATTTTAATCACTCATCACCTTTTGCTTTTCATTGACAGTCAAAGGAAGTGGTGATTCGGGATAACTCCGAAACAGATGTTAGACTGGTAGAATTGGACATGGTACAAGGAATAGATCCTTCATCTTAAAAAACAATGGATCATTGTAGTACTAGTTAGAGTCTATCTTTCCCCAGTATCCTTCTTTTCTTTGTTTTTCATGCAGCCAGAAAGACAGTTTCTTTTAATTTTGACAAACTGGGCTTTCTTTTAGCAAATATGCTGATGTCGAATTGAACTAATCTCATCTATGTATCATCATATCTTGTGCGATGTCTGATGAGATCAGACTGGATGGATTGAGAGATGGCTCAGTGTTGATGATATTGTGATGAGAAATGTTTGGATTGGTTGAACTGATGGATGAATGGTGGTCCGAATCAGTAGAGTTGCAGTCATGTATAAGGCTTGTATGTTTATATCGAAATTCAGACTTCTTTGATTTGATTTTTTCACTTTTTCAAATTCAACTTCATCATCATCACCCTTCATCAACATGAATCAACCAACACCATCCACTACAGCCATCACTCATCCTTACACCTGTTTAGCTTGTTCATTAGCTTTCACCACTCCTCATGCTCAACGTACTCATTATACAACCGATTTACATCGTTATAATGCCAAGAGAAGAATCGTTGGATTAGATCCACTTGATTCTACAAGCTTTGATTCTAAATTACTCAACATTCATTCATCATCAGCTTCAACCCATCCGATCAATCAAAGTGGTGACTCTCATAATTTATCACTTCTTTGTGAGACTTGTAATAAGTCTTTTGCCACTCTTGGTGCTCAATCAAGTCATCTAATCAGTAAAAAGCATAAGACCCTTTTGGCCAATTCCAAAACTCAGATCACTCATCCTACCACCAATGAAATCAAACCCATGGAAACTGAACCATTGACGAATCCTACATCAAGTCAAGCAAAACAAAACAATTCACAAGATCAAGATGCTAACATTGAAAGTTTAATTGCCATCAGATTAAACCGAGCACCTAGGATTGCTCAAACCGAATGTCTTTTCTGTCCACGTCGAAGAAGTTTTGAAACTATCGAACACAACTTCGATCACATGCTCAAAGACCATGGTTTCTTCATACCTGAAACTCAGTTCTTGACCAATCGATCCGGTTTGTTTGATGCGATTGCAGAACGGATCAGTGTTTGGAACGTGTGTTTGTATTGTACTGCTGGATTTGGTGGAACGTTGAGTGGTGAAGATCAATCGAGTGATCGTCAAGAAGAATTAGCTAGACTTGGACTTGAACGAGTTCGAAAGCATATGTGTGATAAGGTAAAACCATCTTTCGATTCGGATTCGGATTCGGATTCCATTCATCCTATCCTCTTTTTCTCTTTACTTTCAATCAATCACTCACTCATCATCATCATTTCTCAATTTGACTTCTAGAATCATTGTAAAATGGCTTGGGATAATCAAGAAGATCGATTGGAATATTCTGATTATTATGATTATCGATCAACTCATTCAGATTCAAAGAAGAAAGGAAATGATGGTGAATGGGAAGACATGTCATCATCAAGTGAGAACGGAGATCAAACCGAGATGCAAATCGATTCCACCAGTGATGACGAATTACCACCAGCCATTCACTTTGGTGATTCACCCTTTGAGCTCGTCTTACCTAACGGTACTCGTCTCGGTCATCGTAGCTTACGACAGATTTACAAACAAAACTTATTACCCTATGCGATTGGTGGAAATGATTCGAATTCGAAAGTTAGCCATAATATGAAGATGATCACCCGATTAGCTAGACTTTCACTTATCCCTGCTCATGGTGGAGGTGCTTCTCATGATCATCAACTCATCAAAGCTCGTAATCCGGGTGAAGCACGTGAAGCGGGTCGTCATATTCGAGAATTTAGAGATGCTCAACGTCGTGAACAGTTTAAGACTCGAGTGGGTTGTACGAGTGGGAATAATCAAAAACATTGTCAGTTTGAATGATTCTTTATCTCTGATCTTCCTTCAATCTCTTTGCGCTTTTTTCGTTAGACCCAGAAGAAATTGATCTTTCCTTATCTCTTCTTTTCCTTTTCTACAGATCGAGATCCACTCTTACAATGAGAGAAAGACAGCCATGGACGGAATCCACTATCTTTAACAATCACATCTCTTATCCCTTTTGAGCTCGTTCTTCGGCTTGTATACAGTCTTTGGAATACATCATCTGATTGAGCGTATGAAAGAAACTTCTTATTGCCAGCGTTTGATTGGGTGTTTTCAGATGAGTATGCAATTTGATTCTTAGGAGAGAGGAAGATTTTGTTTCAAGACAGGTGTTCATCTGAGAGATTGAGTGTTTTAGTCAGATGTTGAGAAAAGTAACAGATTGTGATGAGTTAGTGATGTTGAGGGGTAAAGGACGAGGAATGTGATTTCCAAGTCCAATGTAAACTCTCTCAGGAGAGAAGAGTAGCGCGATCGCTAGACTCACTGATCAAACAAAAACCATTGACGGTTGAACTTTTTGATGATGTGCCCCAGCTGGGCTAAAAAAACACCAATGGACTGTTTCTTGCTTGTGAGAAGTGCACTGTGAAAGGATGAGTATGATGAAATCCGAAAAAAGAAATCATCTATGCAGATCAACCATCTGGGTTTCTTTAGCGAACGGTTTGGGTAGGTTTCGAACGATTCTTAACTCGATTCCCAAGCCGTTTCACTTTCATTTTGTTGGATGGGGGTGAGGAGGTCTTGAGACAGGAGTCGTAGCTGTTGATGTGGATCAAGGAAGGGTAGAAGGACTTTTCTTAATCGATATAAAGCTTTCCTTCTTAAACATGAAGTCTCTTCATCAATTAACTTTATCTTGAAGAGTTCAGTATCTAAAGAACCTAATCATCAATTCATATATTCAAGACTCTTTTTTGAAAGCTTTCCTAATCCTAATCCTAATCTATTTATTGATTTGATTTGATTTGATTAAAAAGATCAAATTAAAATGAATGAACAGTTTAACATAAAGAATCAAACTGGTAAATGGAATTCGAATCCAATCGAATCAGAAGAAAATCCAAAACCATCATCCAAAGTTTTAAAAGAACTTAAATTAATCAATCAACTTGATTCGATTCAACTCAATCCTCAAAAACATTTTAAATCTTTAATTGAAACAAATCATTCAAAAAATGATCATCGTCAAAAGTTTATCATTCGAAATCAAATTAATGGTTTACTTGAACTTGAAGGAACTGGAGAAGTGATTAGGTTTGCTAGTCTTTGTGCTCCAGAAGTAAGTTTAGAATTTGATAATCCAAAAACCAAAAACTTGGTTTTTCAATGGATGAGGTTTTTTTTTTGATCAAAGGTTTTTTTTGGGGGTGGGGTGGGCGGTTTGGATGAAACTTTTTTGAGTAGTTATTTGATAATGAAGGATTTGAAAGAGAAGATACGTTAAGGACGATTTCAGGATTTGGTAAATGGCCAGTCACTCGAACTTATACTCTTAAGATTCAATCTAAGAATATCAATCGTGGTCATATTAATGGTTGGGATCCCATCAAGGTGAAGGATCCTTTATCAAAAAAGAGTTCAAAAACACCTCGTTCATCTTCTCTTGACATTCATTCATCTTTGAATCATAGTCAGATTTTTTGTATGACGAAGAAATGTTCAAATCGATTGATCAAACCATTGCATTAGCATCACGTCGTAAGTTTAAACTAAGAATGAGATTAATGAAACTCTTGAAATTTATTAACTTGAGATTTGATTCCTTGAAATGTTAGATAATGTTAGATTGATCATTCCAATCATCAATCAAGATTTCGGATCAGAAGAAACGAATTGGGTTGGAAACTTTACTGATCTGATCAGACTTCGAAGAAACTTAAAGAATTGGCAAGAGGCTAGATTGATCGATTGGTGGACTGACCCAGAATCGATTGATTCGTTTGTTTTTCTATAGCTCTCTTTTTAAATATCTTCCTATTTCGAAAGAAATGATGATTTAGAAGATGAGGATCACTGATGGATGGGTTTGGGTTTTGTTTGAAAAAAGCAGAATGAAGAAGATTATCTCATATCTTTTGAACGTGAGTCTTATTCCTTTAAAATACATTCACCTATTTACCGTACTGTCTAAAGTGATGATAATCTTCTTATTTCAATTGATGAACAGAGAGTGAACACTTTCACTGGAATTAGAATTGGAGATGATCCTACCATCTTAGCATTCGAGGTAAGAAAACAAAGCTCCAGAAGTGATGATACATATTCAATCAAAGAATTCGATTCATGTTTGAATGAAATGAATTTCTGGTTTTGGATTTGAAGACAGGAAATGAGATGAACAATGGTGGATATAGACCTGCTCCAGGATCATGGACATTAGAAATCGCAGCTCAGTTCATCTTTTTTCCTCTTCTCTCTCTCTCCTTTTTTTCCCCTCTCTCTCTTGAATTTCTGATTGATTTGGATTTCCCCCCCCTCCGGTTTTGAACTGTTAGTATCAAAAGCCTTGCACCTAAGACTTTGATCATGGATGGTTCTTTTGCTAGAACTGATTCAGTGGAATCTAGTCATGCACCCGAAGTCTTACAAAGCAATTTGATCGATATCATCAGTTGGCATTATTATGGTGCTTCCTTCCTTTTTCTCTCTCTTTTCTCAAATCCGATTTCACTCAATTCGATTCATTCTTCAACTTTAATTTAATTCCCTTAGGTTATGGTGAAACAAGAAGACTTCAATATGATGTAGATGTGGCAAGAAAGAATGGAAAAGTGTAGGTAAAAGTTTCAAATTTACCTCTTCCTTTCTTTTACAAAACTTTATCACTTCTCTTTGATCAGATCTGATGTTAAGGATCATTTTTTTTTTTGGATTGATACCTTTCGAATTAAACTCTTAGCTTTATCTGTGGAGAGTATGGGTTTTTTTCAAATGGATTAGAAGTGGAAAGTTTCTTAAACAAATGCGCTACTTATGGTGGTAGGTCTAAGAGAGTTTAGAAACCCAAATTGAAAAAGTTGATCAAGGACCGATGTGTGGTCTCTGTAGTGTCCGGTACCTTGGCTTGGTCTTTGAGACCACACTCGGTCAAAGGTGGATTCAAAACCCATGGTGAAGGTAAAGGAATTTGGTCTTATCATGCTCCAGGTTGGATGCCTTTCAAGGATGAATTCGGAACAGAACCTGAATGGGATTATCGAGAAAAAGAGGGTAAACAGTTCTGAGTTCGAATTGAGTGAATGATCAAAACTGATGGATGAGATCTTGATTTGACATTGGATCAAAAGTGATCAGTGTGATTAGGAAAGCTGCGTTTGATTTGACGAATGAGATGATCATCACTCCTAGTCTTATGGCTCCTTATCTTTTCCTTGTTGATGGAGGGAGAAGTTTTACTTGGAGGGGATCAGCATGGGCTGATAGTTATGAATTATGGGGTCGAGTGAGGATTTGATCAATTGAAGATGTTTTGATTTATGAGTAAAGAAAGGATCTAATCGAGAAATCGAACTTTAGTCTCGAAGTGGCGGAGAAAAGTCTTGGTCTTGTTATCAAATTGGATTGACCGAGTTGAGTGGTTTTGATTAAGTAAAAATGAGCCTCACATGCATGCTGATCAAGTCTTTTTGGGTACTCTTCACTTGAAAAGTAACGTGAAGGAAGGTAGATTGAAGTACTCTTGTCAAACTATATATGATCAAGTGGGTGGATATGGTGAATTGGTTTACATCAAGATGAGAGCCGTCACAACTGATGATGATCGTGGACCGTTTTCGTAAGTCTCATTCAGGAAAACTCTATATAAAGCTCATTATTAAAAAAACAAAACGAAAACTCATTGAATTGATCATCATCATCATCCATTTCTTTTTTCTTTTCATCTGGCTCTTTTATGTAGGAATGTGTTGGGCTTAAAATTTTAAAGGATTGGTCAAGTTTGATTTCTAAGGTTTGACTAATCTTCTCTTACGATCTTGAATGGCTTGTAAAACTGGAAGTAGCTACTCCATAATCTTGTCATAGAGTCAATTTACTTAATTTCGATACCCCGTTGAGTGGAGGAGTGATCGGGTGGTTTGTGAATCTGCTTTTTGGATAAGATCCACTCTTGATTTTCCTTCAAGTCTTTTTCAATGGTCTTCTCTGTGATCTTGAACATAGATTCAAATGAACTCATGAATATGTAGATTTAAAAGCTTGAAATTAATTGCTTTGAGATCATACTGAAGAGAAACTTCCCTTTGCTCAATGTGAAATGGGAAAGGGTCCCTTATGCCTTGAATTAGTCCATCCAAGTGTGAAGTTGTGACAAATGTTTTCATGTTCATTTCAATTTGAGTTGAAACTGACCAAGCTGACCTTGAGTGATTTGCTTGCCTGTGACTGTGAGGGTGAGGGTGAGTGGATCTGAAGACTCGACCCGAGCAAGCATTTCAACTCGATCAACTTTCAAATTTCAATGGGTCAACAGACAATCGATCCAATCAAACTTATACTTACCAATTCATTCAACATCACCATACTACATAAACATTTGATGGCCAAGGTATGAACACATTCATGATAAAACATTCAAAAAAGCATTTGAAAACTGATGCTTGATAACTTTTCTTATTTGACTACAAAGTTACCTCAATTCATTCGATGGTATCATCCTACTCTTAAACTCAACCCTACAAGTTTATCTCAATATCACAGAAATCACATTGGATGCATATCATCTCTTTGTAAGGAACATTGATAAAAAAAGAACTTTTTACATATCTAATACTCAAATCATTTGATCACCTCTTGACTTTTTGTTTCAGATTCGACTCAATCATCATTTGAACCCAAAACTGAACCAGGCTGGGAATTCATCACTGCATCTTATTTTGCTGGAAAGCCCGTTGTGAGCTGATCTGTTTATGGAAATCATCATCAAAAAAAGGGAAGAAAAAAAAACTCATGAAAACCCGAGTTTTTAGAATCATGATTCTATACCTCAACCCCCCCTGAAGCATATTCCAGCTTACCAGAAATGGGTAACTAAACAAAAGAAACGATGGCATGAAGGTCTCATCTCAACTCATTCGAATTTAAGAAACTCTCAAGCTTCATTTGAAATTTTAACTCATTCTGGTCATGATTGGTGGTTGATTGAAGAAGATCATGATTCGAAGAGAGTGACCTTAGGTGTAGCTGATGGAGTAGGAGGATGGGAATCGGAAGACGGAATCGATCCTGCAGAAGTAGCTCAAGGATTGATGTTTTATTCTTCTTACTTCTCAAAACGGAATCCTTCTCATCCACCCGTTCGTACACTCACAGATTCATATCAAGCCGTTTTAAATGATGTAGCCATCACTGGTGGTTCCTCCACTGCACTCTTAGCTCGACTTGATCCATTTCAACCTTTGACTGAATGGGCTTCTTTAGGTGATTCTTCACTTTTGATCCTTAGAGAGAATGGTACGAAGGTTTTGATCTTCACCGAATCCCAAACTCATTATTTTAATTGTCCATTTCAACTTACAAAGATACCCAATGGACAAGGTTGGAATTCAGAAGATTTTCAACAACTTGATCAACCTATCAAAGCTTCAATCGGTACACAAGAATTGAAAGATGGAGATCTGGTGATCCTTTTTACGGATGGGATGGCGGATAATCTTTGGGTGAAAGAGATTTCGGATGTCATTCAAAGATTGATGAGTCGTGGAAAAGAAGATGTGGAGATGATGAAGGATGTGGTGAAAACTTTATGTGATTATGCTCGAAAAGTTAGCTTCAAGGTAAGTGAATCCATCCAACTTGAACTTTCTTCATAAAGCCTTCCTTACCGAACTTGGATCACCCCAAAGTGAAATACTGACTTGAGAATGAACCTTTGGTTGATGTTTAGACTGACAAAGTGACTCCATTTGAGGCTGAAGCTCGACGGAATGGGATTCATGATATGACTGGAGGCAAAGTGGATGATATTACCATTGTTGCAGCATTATGTCGACGTAGGCAAAGCTCTTGAAATTTTTTGATCTCATGAAGATCTAGTACCTCATCAGTAAGATATCTAATTTTATGTATACCCATCATTTGTAATTTGCAAAGTGTTTGAAAGCCTTCTAATCTGAATTTGAACCCCAAATTCACTTACATTCTTCACACAAAATCATATGTGGAATTCAATCAAGAGTTGTAAAAAAATAAACATCATCGAGAGATATGATATACAAGCTGAAGCTAAAGCAGAGTGAGGAGAAAGCTGAACGGAAGTCTATGGAAAGATCCTCCAACGGTCAATGACCAATCTACTAATCGATCCATTCCGCTTACGAGATAGATGGACAACTTGAGATGAGTATAAAACGAAAAAAATCCAAGTGAGATAGAGTGTCATTGATGAGATTGGAGTAGAGAAAAACTACGGACGTGAAAGCGATCTCTAGTGTATTGAAATTTTTATAATCAAACTTGAAATCCACTCAACTCCTGCGTACCTAATCTTTAATCAAATATCATCCACCGAACTTTTGACTTCGGTTTGATTAGACTCCACCAGATCCAAATGTTTTAAATAACCAGCTCTGAGGATTCGTTTTTGTGGTAAATGTTCAATCTCAGTGATTGAACAATTTCCAAAGATGATAGACTGAGACGAATCAAATTTATAAGACGCTTTTAATCCTGATTCAATTAATGTTCTAAGTGCTGCACCATGTGAAACGATCAAGATTCGTTGTGGATCGCTTCTTGTAGGTTTAGTTTCTAAACGAAAAGTTAATTCATTCCAAAATTCTAATAAACGTTTTAAAACGTTTGATATAGGTTCTGCTGTTGATTGATCTGCATTTGAAGTCCGTTTCTTTCCTTGTAAATCACCTAGAAACTAGATCATCAAGATTGTAAGAGAACCATCAGATCGATCGGTCTTGAGTCTTGTGGGAACAAATGCGCTATGATCATCGCTTACACGTTCACGTAATCTGATATCGGTTTGAACATTGATGGGTTTAGGTTGTGATTCAGCAATGACTGTCGCAGTCTGAAAATCCAAATGAAGAATGCAGAAAAGAAGATGATTCAAAACCGATTTGAATTTCAAAGGAGTTTGTCAAGAGAAGTTTATTTTGAGGATGAATGAATCACCTTTTGAGCTCTTTGTAAATCGCTACTCCAGATTTCATCAAAGAAGATTGAAGTTTGGTTTAAATAAGTTCCTGTGAGTTTTGATTGAGAGATTCCATAATCGTTTAAAGGTGTATCTATTTGACCTTGAATGATTTGATTCAAGTTATCATTGGCTATGATTGATTGAATGAAGTTAGTATTCGAAGAAGTTGATCTTCCTTTAGAGTGGGTTTCAAATACTCAACTTTGACCATGACGCTAGAGATCAATCAGATTGTCAATTAGTTAATGATGATCCTTTAGTTTATACAATTTAGAAGATGTTGAGAACTTACTATGAGAGTGATGATGATGGACATTTTAAAGTCGATTGTCAAATTGGGAAATTATGAAGGAGTGCATCGATCCTGAAAGTGAAGATGTAAAGAAGCTATGTAAGTACCAACACACCCTAGCTCAGCCATCCATACAACATTACATAGACACATCGTTACATCCATAAAACAACCATGATGATGGATAGCCGCGCCCCACTACATCCTGAATTATTGATGAACAAGACATCATTACAACAGGATTGATTGGATTGTTTATTCTTTATTTAAATTGAAAATGTCAAGGGTGTCTACATAGGTTGCAGCACTTGTACATCATCTGCTCTGACAAATACACCAGATATTGGGTTATCATCCAACAGAAGTTAAGAGAATTCATACCATCAAGGTTGAGGTGAATGATTCATTATCAAAACATCAAATCCAATCAGTTTCACTAAAAGACAATTAGGAGTTATCTGGACCATAGAAATCACAAAGGATAGTAAGAGAGGCGAATTGGCATTCATGATGATCATCCCTTTGGTAGTCTTAACCCTTTTCATCAACGATGGTTTCTTACTCCTGATTGACATTTGGGCGCTCCGGTGATGTGGATAATTTTGTACTGGCGAATCAGTCGGCCCTTTTTTTAGAGTAAGACGATCAGGATGGTGTATATAATATTTTGATTTGATCTTTAAGATTCACTTCATCAGATCTTTCAATCTGAAGACCCTAGCGTAGGTTTTTTGTTTGTTTGTGTTATTTGTTGTTTTGTTTGTAACTATGAACTTCTCAGTTTATGAGACTTTCTTATCAAATTGTCATACTGCGAGAAAGAGTGTGATGTATTGTGAAATTCTTTTTAAGAAAATCAAATCCTTCGTCTTTGTTTCTCGTTCAATTTAAACCAAAACATCTGATCGGATAAATGTGAATTGATGTCACACATAGTCGAGATGAAGTAAAATGTTATACATATTTTGGATTGCAACGAAGGTTGTTGACGCGAAATTTTCTTCCACCACCTTTACAGTCTGATTCTTCGTTGGTCAAGGAATGAGTGAGGGATCTAGCTTCATGAAGAGTCCAGCATGACTCATCTCGATTCACTATCCTATAGAGAGTTTAGTTACGCCGGGCCTTTTTTACCCCTCTCCGACTTGGCTACTATGCGTACAAGTTCAACGTTTATCATCGGACGGGTATGACAATTGACAAGTTGAGGAATAACTTATGAAATCCTAGGGTGAATTAGCTATCTCATTCAATGCGCATTTCATCACACCACACCAATCCACGTTTTCTGCCTTGTATATAGCTCAGGTAAGGATTTCCTATCACTGATGCCTGGTCTGACATCGTATCTTGGATCGCGCGTTTTGATTGGTGGCTGAGCCATGGACGCCCAAGTGCATCAGTAAGACCATGATTCTATCAGGAAACGGCGCTTGTGACGACCCCTTGATTTTCGAAATAGCCTTGCTGATGACCAGCGCAAATCTACCTTTTCACTTCACGCGATCATACTAGCTTTCAACAAGACACTCTTTCATTCTAGCAAGGTCTATGACAATTCTTCAATTTGTAAATACGAGATCTTGTTCAAAATTCTTATATCTGTTTTATCTAGCTTGACTTATCTTTTTTCCACTCAACAGTTCAGCTGAACATCCTCGTATCAGTAATTAGACCTCACTAATAACCTCAGCGCTGGGTTTTCTGTTTCATTAGCTTTGTATCAAATTTTCTCAAAATGTCCACCAAATCCTACACTTCTACGCCATACATAACCCTATCCATCTGGTTCTTATTTCTCACTTTAGTTCAAGCCAATTGGGATGAAGCTACAGGTTTTGTGCATGATTATAATGTCTCTCCAGCATGGCTTTCCAAAAACCCACGTGAATACTATTCTGAATCTTTTCCTTTTTGGGAGACTAGTTATACACTTTTCTTTTGATTTCAGAATCACTGAATTTCCTTCATTTGTCTTCATTTTCTTTCACTTTAGCAAAATCTTGTTCTAAAAACATTCAATTGGCTGAGTGCTCGGTGAGTTAAACTTCGTTCAGAATCCTTACTTTCCTACAATCAGATCAAGCGGTCTGAAGAGATTATAACTGACTCCTTTCACTACTATCCTCAAATCTGGGTTACATATGCTCAGCATAACACGCGAAATGTTTATCCTAACGGTAAGTGTGCAGCTTGCTTAGGTTTCCACTCTCACCAAATCAAATGCTGATTTTTATCCATTTCATCTGACAAATGACAGTTCAATTCATGGCCATTTTTACTGTTGATCACTCCAAAGATACTTTTCATGGCTGCGTGAGTTGGTATCCAAGATGGATGATTCACATAATTAAATCTCTAAATGTTGTATTCTTCAATACCACTGAGCTTTGCTTTAGTTTCATAGTCGTATGGAGCATGTTGCTATTTTTCGGCATTCCCACCTATAGGAGAGATCGTGCCGAACCCTACCAACTCACACATCTTTATTTGGCAGTTGAGTGACTCTCAACCGAACTCTTCCTCCTTCTATTCCATGTAAATTGATAATCTCTGACACATATTTAATTCTTGACTTTTCTCGTCAACAGTAAACTTGGAGGTTTCAAAGGAAGTGAGTGTTTTCTGGAGTGTTGATCTTATCTTCAATCTACAAACCAAAGGTCTGAGCTTTATTTCTTTCACTAACCAAACTTATCAAATCTTCTCATTTGCTCACTCATAGTCGGAACAAATGCAATCGCTAATCCTCAGACTGGAGTTTTTGGATGGGAAGATGGGAAGACGGGACAATATTTCGATGGAACCCCAAACAAACAAACTTATACACCAGCTCATGATAAAGACTATCCAGGGTTTAAACTTCCACCTCCTTGGCCAGCTACTATGCCTATGCCAGCACAAAAGAATGCACAACCTCCTTGTGGTAAACCAGGTGAAAAGAATAAAGATCCTAATCCTACTGGAGCGCCTGGAGGTGGTGCAAAGACCGGTGGAAGTCCTAGAGAGGGTACAAAGACTAGTGGTACACCCGGTCCCGGCGGTTCAAAGCCTGACGGAGCTGATACAAAGCAAAAATCTCATAATAACAACCCAAGTCCACCAAAAAAACCGAATAAAAAGCGTAGGCGTTCAAAGTCTATATAAATTTAGGTAATCTAAATATAAAATCCTCTTTCAACTTCATTTTCAACCATTTCAACCTTTCACTGAGTGAGATATAATTTAGAAAACTACCTTGTAGGAATCTTTATTTGTGCAATTGAATATTTTTCTTTGTGAATATTTTTCAGGATATGAAGGAGTTTTTTTCTTCCAAAGACCATCATGGTATGTAAAAGAATTTTTTTCAATTTGGTGTGAGATTCTATCAAAGGTATAGGACTTGAATCATGCATTTGTTATGTTATCATTCTATGTCTATTTTCTTTTTCTGATCGGGAATCAATTTGGCACATCAGGGGTTTTTTTGAAGATCAGACTGATTAAGCTTTAAAGCGCGTGACGGTCTAAGGCCCGAAACAAATTGCAGCTGAGTGAGGGAGAAGAATTTTGCCCGAACAAGAACTCGAAGGGGCGGCACACTACCATTTCAACTGTTACTGATGAATGATGTAAAATAACCCACACAAAAAGAGAAATTGAGTAAGAGGAGATGATACAAGTCACTTTGAGGTTAAGTGAATTTTGGACATCGAGATGCAATGATCATCTTCCTAAATGATACATTAGAGGTTCTCATGTTACCAAAACTCATCCCTTATACGATATTCTTTCTAGCTAAGCCTACTTCAATTGCCATTTGTCAATATCCCATACCGACTACAAGAATAGTCTGGTTCAAGAAAGAGAGATACTAGAACAATAACAAAGCTTTGTCTCTTTGTATCTTGGACCCTTTTGAATGCTCGATTTGCCCCAGATCAAGAGGTTATAGTGTTCAGCAAAGACAAGAGTAAATTCCACTGCTTGTCTGGGTACACAATTCAGAACCATGGTCGTAGTTTAACCAGTGAAGAAAGAAGGTCAAACTCAACCTGTCTGCTCCTCCCGTGAGACGAGCGAGTCTTGATAAGATTTTTTTGAAAAATCACGCCGCTTGAAGTGAATTGATTTTCAGGCTTGCTCCCTCGGGGTTTATTCGTCACCGGTGTTGTTTATCAAGAGGTTTAAGCTCAACAAAACATGCAAAACCGGGGGAAGGTTCTACCAGGTTTGAATGTCGTCGGGCAAGGTATAGTCTGGTCGATTTCTTGAACACGCTTTTGAATGAAGTTTACGCCGATCTCCGCAAACAACGTTGTCAAAGTCTTTGGTTTTGTATTTCTTGAAGTTCCCAAACTCTTTTGTTTTGTCTTTCTTGGTGTCATCGAAGCTTGGTAGTGAAGGGGACGACTTCATGAGCTGCTATCTTCGGCTCGGACCTTGATGAGATGGCTGGAGACATAAACCAAAATCATCCTTCATGGGGTCTATAAAACTCCTTTCATCTTCCAAATATCAGACGTTACTCTGGCCTCATCTTAGCCTCTATCATTGTAACTTCTATCATACATCGTTCATAGCTCAAATACAACTCGAATTTTGAATATTCTTGTTCAGTGTCGTTGGCCGCATACGTTCAAGTTATAACACATAAATCCGGTTGAAAACCTGTCCTAAGCTGCGCCTCAAATTTGATTGCAAAAATACGTAAGACTTTCAGGTTCTTGTCAATTTGTGCACTTTGAGGTGCGTAGCGGTTCCTTGATCATAGCGCTTCTCACTTCATACTGAACATCTGATGAGCTCTCTACAGAATGAGATCAATAACATACATATTCTTTGTGGCGACTTACTTATCGCTTTGTGGCCATGTGATCTCCCAATCAGGGTTTTCATGCGACTCATCCGAAACCCTCAAACCTGCAATTGGTATCTGTGCTCCCGATGGTATAAGACCAAACAACAATGAACCCTTGATAGACTGGATTCCCAATGGTGGGTATCATCCTCCAGATATGCAAGGCAAAAAGTCGCTATCATGGCAATCTGATCACTCACTGATTTAATGTCTTGACCTCTTCAGCTTCACATGCAAAATCAAACGGGAATATTGGCGGCTTCAGTTGGTGGAGCTGTCTTGACTACGAAGGGAGGCTGGTCTCATACTGTTGTACTGTCGCCCCTGTAAGTATCTTTTACCTCCCCAAGCTTGTTACATTTCTACAATGGCTGATTAATGGCAACTGCTATATTCTTCATAATCTTTTTTTTGCATCAAGGATAACACACATAAATTTGCTGCAGGCTGTCGCAGGCAACATTGAGCTGTACAACCAGATCCAGGTCACCTCTTGAACAGGATTTGTTTTTTCTCTCTTTGTGATGAATGTACCCCAGGTCCCATGAAGTTATATTTCATTGTTTGAGACCATTGTAACTATTTAGCGTGTACAAAAATCTGTTTCAAATAGACAATATCATCTGTCCTTTTTACATCTCCACCAGACCCTAATAGTCAGAAACGGTGTCAATCAGAAGTCAGTCCATTTGACTTGGGCTTGTGGAAGGATGGTCACAAGATACCCTACTCGTGGGACAAAGTTTTAATGCATATCTCAGGAAGTCCAGTGAATTTGAACATTCATTGGTTATCTTCCTTTATCTCTATTGTTTTTGGTTGATCTTTGGTTCAAGAGAGAGAGAGAGATACCAAAGAATAACAACACAAAGCCACTCAGAGCTTTGTCTCTTTGTAGCTTGCATCCTTTGGAATTTCCAATTTGACCAAGATAAAGTTGTCCTAGTATTCATCAAAGACAAGAGTAGATTCTACTTGCTTGTATGGGTACACAATGCAAGAAAATTATGGGCATGGTTTGATTGGTGAAGAAAAGAGGTTCCAAGTCTCAATAATTCTTTTCCCAAGAATTATGCCACTTGAGGTGAAGTGTGTTTGCATCTTGCTTCCTTGGGGTTTATTTGTCACTGGTGTTAGAGGCTGAGCTAAGCAAGACATACAAAACCAGGGGCCAGGTTTCACCAGGTTTGAATGTTTTTGGGCAAGGTCTATGTTGTCTGGTTGATGTCTTGAAAAAATCTCGCACAACACGTAAACATTGATTTTTGCACAGACTGCTTTACGCAGCCTAACCTGGCGTAAAGAAATCTCAGTGCAAAGGCGTCACTTTGCCTACCAAAAGTGACTTTTACACCACAGTCCTTAACACCGTGAAGAACTGTGTAAACAGAGGCAGTGCAAAAATGACCTCAAGTGGTGTGAAATGTATATTGACACCGTACCATTACACATTTTTTTAATCCATGAGACAATATCCTCGGCTTGGGTGATCAAGTCTTGCCAATTGTCTTGAAATATGAAACAAGACCTCTGATGAAGTGGTCTTGTGTTTGATCAACTTCGAGTGAGCTTGATCCACCTTGATGAAATGACTGATAACATAACGACAAAATCAACCTGCTGGGATCCATAAAATGTCTATCATCTTTGAGGTGTCAGTTATCCTTCTCACCTTATCTCAGCTTCCATCATTGTGAGATTCATCATTTGTGTCTAGTGCTCATAGCTCAACAATAACTCAAATTATAACTATCCCTGTTTTTTGCTCGTATCAATCCGGTTGAAAATATACTATTAGCTGCACCTAAACTTGATTTGAAAATAATACCCCAGATTTTTAAGGTTCTTGTCAGTTTGTGTACTTCAAGGTGCGTCCTGGTCCCTTAATCATCACGCTTCTCCTTTGATACTGAACATCTTCCGGGCTCTCTACAGAATGAAATCAATCACATACATATTCTTTGTGGCGGCTCACTTCTTGCTTTATGGACATGCAATCTCCCAAGAGTTTGCATGCAATTTAACCAAAACCCTCAAGCCTGCAAAGGGCGTCTGTGCTCCGGATGGCCTAAGACCGACTGGCAATGAGCCTTTGATCAACTTCATTTCAGATCGTGGTAGGTATCCTCCTCTTGATATACTGTCCAAGCAGATGGACTAGTTCTGCTCTCATGGCCATCTGATCACTTAATGATTCAATATCTTGCACTTTTTAGCTTCCAACGCAGTGGAAACAGACTCTGAACGGAGCGGCTTCAGTTGGTGGACCTGTCCTGATCAACAAGCGCAACTGGTGTCATACTGCTGTACTGTTGCTGTTGTAAGTATTCTTTTCCTTCCCAAGCTTGTCACATGTGTTTGATGGCTGAAAACCACAACTGCAATATTTGTCAAAATGTTTTGTGCATCAAGGATGATACAAAGAAAATAGCAGCAGGCTGTCGCAGGCAGGTTTAGATTGATCAACAACATTCAGCTTGACTCTGAGTCTTGACCACTTTTATTCTTTAAGTCATTTGGATAAATGTGTCCAATGATGATACATATCATTTTTGAGCCCATTGAGAGGCATGTATAAAAATCTGTTTTCAATAGACAATATCATCTCTCTTCTATGTAAATGCCCTCCAGACCTTGATGATCCGCACAGAATCTCAATTGGAAGTCAGGACATTTCAATTGGACTTGGAGACAAATGTTCAA
This sequence comes from Melampsora americana, assembly GCA_022264835.1. NCBI lineage: Eukaryota > Fungi > Basidiomycota > Pucciniomycetes > Pucciniales > Melampsoraceae > Melampsora > Melampsora americana. The sequence goes on along the minus strand of JAIFHY010000012.1, from coordinate 99,536 downwards.
AAACTCAAGAGTCAGGATTAATACTGGTTTCTAAATTGTGATTGAGACAACAGGAAGTCTCCTACCCTACTGTGGAGAGTATTGAAGTCAAAGAACAAAGGTGTAATTTATCTCTCAAACAGTCCAATCAGCTTTCAACTCTTCCACTAGAGCATCTACTGGCAAAACTGCCCTCAACACTCAACAGGTTGATGATGAAATGGACATAACAATTCAACTTCACATGGGCTTCAACACAGTCCACAGTTTTTGAGATACTCTTGCTTGAACAAAGACCCTCTTTCAGCTTCAATTTTGCAGCCCACTTCAACTCCAAATATTGTTAAGGTCTTGAATTTGGAGCTTGATTAGGAATAACTGATTTTGTATAAGGATGGATAGAAAGAGAGTTTTTTTTATGAAAATTGTATCCTTGGAATGATAACCCAAAGGAGTTCAAGTGAATATTTATTGACTCAATTTTTGTTCTGGTGTGCTAAGTTTACAAGCACAAATCAATCCAATCACTCTAAAAAAATAAAGACAGTCTGCTGGGCAGTTCTGGCTTGCAGGATAGCACATGATGCATAGTGCATAGTGCATAATGCACAGTGCATAGCGTAATGCAGTGCACTGGCATTTTGTTATTCAAGACCTACACAACCCATGAGTTATGCCCCATGCTAAGATGTTGATCTCTTGATTTCTATCACTAAAAATTCTGCTACTGGATCAGAAACCACATGTGTTCACTGTTGGCATCAAGATAGTCTCAATGTGTTCATTTCTGGTCATGAAAATATACATCTAGGATAGCTCAAGCACTGTGGAAGCCAGGAGCGCTTCCTGCTACTTTTCTTTCTGGAAAATATTTTCCTGCTCCTGTTAAAGCCACCAAGTTTGGCAAGGGGGTTTCTTGCTACACTACTGATTTCCAGGTTTGTAGCATGGCAAGCCAGGCTTTTTATGGGCTATGATCAGATCACAGAAATCAAATGTCAATCAAATTCTGATTTGTTTGATATTTTCTCCACAAAAAATGTTTGATTTCAATCAATGAGTTTTCCTCTTTTAAAAATTTTTCAATTTAAAATGAGAGACCCACAGCACCTGTTTCAATAGAGCACCACAAATTTTGAGTCTTTATAAAGTACCTTGAGAGGCACTTCACCCAAACTAACAAAATCCAATTGTGCTTTGGATCTTATAAGGACAGGTCCTTCCAAGGCACAGGGTCCTTAAGTGATTAGCTGTAATTTTGGTGTGGTAGGATTTCAATTTTAGTGGGGAATACTTCACCATACCATCCACCACAAACCCAATTATGCCCCACCACCAAAGTAGAGGGTATAACCTCCTGCTTATAAAAAGTTTGCTCTCTTCGAAATTCACAAAAATATCAAGGAAGAAGATTGACTTGAGATGAAAACATTGTCTTCATTGATTTTGGAGTCTCACCATGGTCACAACAATCAGTGTATGTCAATCCAAATCTGCAATTCCAAAATAGACAATCAAGGATCAAGGGCACAAAGCAATACCCCTTGGTATCCATTCCCATCCTACTTGAGATAAGCTTATTGTTTCAATCCACAAAAGAAGCCATGGAGAAACTCATATCAGCCCTGAGCCCTGATCACAGGACTATGGGCCAACATTACCATATGTAACATTACAATATTACAGAAAGTCATGGGCTACATCTCAAGGCTCAGGGTCAAAAGCCACTTGAACACTTCTCAAGCATCAACCACAACTTGACAAGTAATTAGACTAGCCTCAAGCTCCAATCACATTTTGAAACTTGACCTGTGAATATCTATGCCCTCTGTCTTCCCTTGAAGAATCCCCCAAAGAATCCCCCATATTTTTACCACATCACAAAGCAAGAATCACATCATACTTGAAGCTGATCCAGAGGATCCTCAAGTATGTGGTTTTTGCCAGACAATGAACAAACCTGAAAATCCTTATCATTGCTGAGCACCCAAGGTACTGATTTCTACAAGCCCAGGGCCACCACTATCTCTAGAAATAAACTTCAAAGCAGCAAGACTTCCTCCACAAATCACAGATTCTAAAGTAGCCTCAAGATGTTTGGTTCACCAAAGTGTAAAGCTGTTCCCTAGTAGATCCACAAGGCTTGAGTGTAAGGGCTTCATACTTCCCTTTACACACATGAAGCTTTTCCAAATCCTCTTCTCAGAGGTCAGTTAGCTGTAGAGTTCACTTGGGTGTACCATGCAAAGACCACACAATCCATTTTCTCATTACTATCAGTGAACCAACACACATGTGCTGCTCACCACTCATACATCCTTTAATTTAAAACAAAAAGGTGAATTGGAGGTGGATAGGGTTGAATTGAATGATTTTATTTGTCTTCATCAGGTCATTACGGTCTCAATCTCCAAAGAAAGAAAACAAGGTATATTTTCCAAAGGAGAGAGTAATGATCTCTTGGACCAATTGTACAATTGAGTTTTTACCTTGATTTCATATCAAAGTTTTCATTGAGAACTTGATTTCTGAGCTTTTTTTCACTAACTGTATCTTGAAATTTAAGGGAGCCAGACCAGGAACTGAGATGATTGCACAGCAATCAGATTTTTGAAGACAAAGTTTTCCTCACAACTGAAGCTTTTCTCTCATTTTGTTTTGGAGAATCATGAAGAGGGGATTGTGTTCAGAATAAGCAAGAGGTTCAAACCTCTGGTTTTCTTGTTGGGGCATCATCTAGTTCTCAGTAGGTGGTGTGGTCAAGGTTTCCTCTACCACACTTCAAAACCTACCAAACCAAAATTACAACTGATCTTGTGAGTCCCTTGTGTCTTGGGAAGACCTGTCCTTCAGGAAATCCAAACGCACAATTCAACTTCAATAAATTTGGATTTCACTTATAGTAAAATCAAGAACAATCTGATTTCAAATTTATCTATTTCTTGAAAAGAAGAAAGAATGATAAAAGTTAGATTCAGTTTCTGTTGGAAAAACAATTGATCAAATAGAAGGAAACTAACAAGTTTAAAAGACACTTGGATGATTAGATATATGTGAAGATGGAGTATCACAATTGCAAATTATCGGAAGTGTTGGAAGTGGAATCTTTTGAATCCTGCTATTGGCAGCTCACAACCCCAACTTGCAGGTGTTATGGGACCTGATGCCTGCATGCTGTTTTAACAGGGAAGGCACTGCAAAAAAGGGCTCAAAAGGGCCTATTTTGGGGCCTCCAGGCCATAGACACTCCTAACAGGCACATCTATTCCTCTGCATATGTATAAGCTCCATAGTGCATTAGGGCAGTTCAAGTTTGCCCAAAATGCTGTAAAAATTTATGCACTTTGGCCTGTCAGTGCTGTAAAATTTGAGTAAGTGGGAAAAGGATGTGCTGTACATGTGCTCCTTGGGTGGGGCCTTCTCAAACTTTTTCAATAAATTATATTTATAAGTTACATTGCTTGGTACACCCATTTATGCTTTGAAGCTTTTTCAATCTTGAACTGCCCTATTGGGAGCATCATAAAGTTAAGTCCACGGATTTTTCCATATGGGTGCTCTTATTCTGTACCTACCTGTGTGATTTGTCATAAGCTATTGCCCTCACTGCCCTTACAAATATGTATGGATTTGGTAAGAGCACCTGTATAGAGAAGTTCATGGATTCACCATAAAGGCTCTCCCATATGAAACCATATAGGAGCACCCATACAACACCTATAAGAATTCTGATGCCTGGGAGCATTCCATCAGTGTTGAAGACCATCACCCTCCTGTTTAGCTATACCCTTGGCCCCCTCCCAAGTTCACCACATGGACTGATTCAAGACTGGGTTGACTGTAGTAGCATCAGGTAGCTTTATGTTTAAGACTACAGAAGGGAAAACCTTGAACTGTTGATGGGAAGATGGATAATTCTGTAGAAGTTCTGAAAAGAAGAGTAAAGGCTTCAGGGAAGGAGGTTAAGGCTTGATGTAAGATCAAGGTACCAAAGAATGAAGATGAGAGTTTGAGGTGAGATTTTAAGGAAGTAGGCTGAGGATTTAAGAAAGCAAGCGAAAGCTTTAAGAAGTGGTAATGTCAAGAGGTTTGTTAAAGTACCCATTTTCAAAGTGACTGCTGATCTTGAATGACTACTTATACTACTTGTATATGAGTAGTCCCATACCAATGAAATCAAAAGGTTACCAATCAAATCAGAATCAGCCCCAAACCTGAAATCTGGTGGGGAATCCATTAGATCTGAACATTGATCAGCAGTGTTGGCCCCCACTGGCTACCAGAGAGAGCCCATTGGCTCAGAGGTCAGGTCTGACAATGTAAAAAAAGGCAACTTGTCATCTTGGAAATCACCAAAAACACAGTATACCATAGGATTTCAACATTTCAAAGCTGTCCTGATTTTCATTAATAAAGTAAACCATTCAATTAATCCATTCATAAAAAAACCCCTACATTCACATTTTTTTAATAAATTCATAAGAAATGAAAACCAAATTGAACAAATCCATTTGTCTGCCTCCCTCCCCTTGCCTGTACCAAAGAAGAAAAAAAAGTAAATAAGACAAGAAGATGAAGAGAACAAAAAGTTAATGCAAATTTAAAAATTTAAACCAAAAAAAATGTTGTTGTTGTTGTTGTTGTTGTTGTTTTTTCAATAAATTTTGAAAAAAAGAATCAAAAAATTAAATGAATTGTAAATTTAAATTAAGAAAAAAAGATAAAAGAGATAAAGAAAAAGAGAATAAGAATAATGATGATAATGATAATGACGATGTAAAATCAGGAAAGAAAGATTAAATAACATCAAATTCATTGTTCTTCTTGTTGAATTTTTTTTCTTGATTTGTTCCCTTTTTTAAACTGTCATAGATAATTTGACCATCCCTAAATTTTCTACACTCAAAACCTTATCCCATATGATGATATGAATACAAAGATGAAACGAAAGGAGAAAAGTAGAATAAAAGAAAAGGGCACAAGAAAGTGAAATTGAACTTGATAATATCGAAATCGAAAACAAAGCAAAAAAAAACATGTATACAAAAAGTTCAATAGAAAAATTAAAAACGCATCCACACACTCACGCAAAGAGAGAGCTAAAGAAGTGTGGCAGTTCTTCTCTACGATCTCTCTTCTTCTTCTTCATCTTCTTCACGATGTTGATCAGATAACACCATTGATGAATTCAAAGAAGGAAAAGAAGGTGGATTCAGAGAGTTTGGTGCAACAGCTGTTGATTGATTTCCATCCCTCTGATTATCACTTTCATTTAACTCCCGTCTTGGTTCAAGATCTTCAGTTGGTGGATCCAAGATCACACTTAAACCTTCGCCTGTCCTTTTCTGTGGTTCATCCGTTCCTTCTTCTGATCTATCGCTTATCCTAGTTCTAATATCGCTTCCACTTGACTTAGGTCGAGGGTGATGAATGAGATCTGAAAATCGTTTTGCGAGTTTGCTATTGTGTGAATTTCGCGGTGATCCAATTCTGACGCCTCCTGCTCCAATCTCCAGATTTCCGATCCGAATGGAGCGGGTACGATCTCGACTACCTGAAGTCGCACGTTCCGTCTTGGGTGTTGCTTCAGGTATACCTATAAGTGGGGAAAAATATGATCAACAATCAGTCCGTGGGATCAAGCACATCGTTCAGGAGCAACTTCGACACTTACTTAATCGACTAGAATTAAATCTTCTTAACCGATTCCCGACTGCAATCTCTCCAACACCATCAGCCTGATCAAATCCGAACCCTCTTCCAACTCCAGAAGGAGAAGCTTGACCCGTGGCCATATCATGAGTAACACTGATCGAAGTCCTAGTGCGTTCCACGTGCGCCAATCTTGCTTCAACACTAGAATGAGTAGATTGTTTGATCACCATCGCTCCGCCTTCGTTATTGTCATATTTGGCAAGCTCTCGAATGTAAGGCATCTGAGGATCAGTCTTGTAATCGTGCTCTGGATCGATTCGGTCAATGTACCGTAAGATTTGTAGATCACTAATAATACGTAGCAAAAGAAATAAGTGAAAATCGAGTGACAAGAGTGTAACATCCAAAAGTAAGGGGCCTTACGTTGGATGATACATTTCCCGGTAATACTTGACAAGATATCCTGGTAAAAGGCACAAGACAACGGTGAACAGGATCCCAAACCACCAGTATGGTGCAGACCATAAATAGTAATTATTGCCATAAACTTCAGTCCATCTATCAGAAAAACACAACGTCAATCATCGCAGCTCAGAGGAATTGCGAGAAAAATTTGGATGAAGATAAAAACTCACAAGAAACCAGGCTTGAAAGCTGAATACACAGCCGTGTACAACAGGATCAAGATCGGACCGACAAAGATAGACACAGTCATATATATATTCCAAGCAAATTGATCCAAGGCATGGAAAGCATTGCATGCGATGATTACCGCCACAATCACCACCGTCGAGACTTCATCTATGTCCACGTCGAACCCATCTGATCTTGGACTGGTGGTATCGTAAGCAAAGGAGATGAAAAAATAACACACGGCCCCTTGATAAGTCCCTTGTAACATGTACCAAGCAAAAGTTTTGAGTCCAAAAAGTGTTCCATCTCTTCCAACGGAATAAAGTTCAGGCACAGAGACTAAGACTCTTTGTCGGATATCTTGATCAAACACGCCGATTGCGAGAACAGGTACTGCGATTTCACAATTAATCAATTAGCCATTGATTGCATTTACAGATGAGCAGGATTAGCTTACGTAAAGTCCAGAACACGTTGTAGAACAAGAGATACTACGGAAGAAAACAAAAAGGAAGACATCAGCACATCATCCGATGTATAGAACGAGTACTCAGAGCCAGAAAAAGATGAAAGAAACACTCAACTGTATATTCATAGTAAGTCGTCGTCGAATAAGCACACCAAAATTGAAAGAACCAAAGTACAGAGATCCCAATGATTTCTTTGAAGAAGAAATTCATGATCAGTCTCGAATTTCGGTCATAAGACCAATGTCCATGAACGAATAATAGTCTTGAAAGATAACGGAATTGTCCTATGGCATAATCAGAAGAGTTTACAGCTTGTAATCCTTCTTCACCTGAGACTCCAATTCCTATATCAGCGGCTTGTATCATCGATACATCATTCGCTCCATCACCTATAGCCAAAGTCATAGAATTGGTACCATCTTTTACCAAGGTCACAATTTCAGCCTTTTGTTTAGGTGAAGTACGACAACACACTACAGCTTGACATCGAGTAGAAAGCTCGAGTAAAATTTCTTTGGTGAAAGCTTCCTCAAAAGCGTGGTGTAAGGATGCACCATCAATCACAAGACCGTAACCACCTTCACGATTACCGTTATCTTCACCCACGATATCGTCTAGATCGATTGGTTCAACTCCTGTTTGTGCTTCCGAGGGACGTCGCTCTGTATTGACAACATGGTCTGGGGGCATCGCCTTCAAGTTCTCGACCAACTCATCAGCATGGAAAAAATCCACTAAAGCTTTTCTCAATTGACTATAAGTGGACGAGCTGGTTCCATAAGCACCACCTCGGATCACGATCAAGTTCATATCCTTTGCAATCAGATTGCAGGACCGAGCAATGGCTAGGATAACACATAAACCGAAAATGGCCTATTAGTTTAGAACAGATCTTGGGAACAATTCATCTCGACTTACCAACAGCAGTTTCCAACTTATCCCCAGTAGCCACCCAAACCTTGATCCCAGCACGTTTCAATTCAGCAATAGTCGCAGGAACACCATCTTGAAGTTTGTCCTCGATAGCAGTCGCGCCTAACAAGTGCAAACTATGTTCCAATTCATCTTGAACAGCTTCGATACCTTTCTCTCTCTCAGGTCCGACTTGTGAACAAGCATTGGTATATTTGGTAGACCAACTCAAAAACTCATCTTCTTTCAATTGTCGATAGGCTAAGCAAAGTGTCCGTAGTCCCTGTCCAGCAAATTCTTCAAGTTGCTCATCTGTTCTTTTCTTGATTTCGTCTTGACCTGCTCCTAATCTTTCAAAGATCACATTATCAGCTCCTTTGACGAGTAAGAAGATTTCTCCGGTGGGCAATCCATCTGAGGATTGTCTCGATCGACCATCTGATGAATCTAATCTCCGTACAATCACACTCATTCTCTTTCGAGCACTAGTGAATTCATTGACTTCTAATAATTCGAATTCATTTATTTCAGTGTCCTCATCTGCTTCGGCTGCTTGGTCAGCTAATTCAATTCCTGAATCGTCCGTTGAAGTTATACGGTTTCTTGATTGATGTAGTCGGCTACGAGCTCGAGTTTTGGCCAAGTCCGAGGGAACTTGCAGTCGGAGTACATTCCTTTCTCTACCTCTGAATACGAATCCTACATCTGCAGCAGCTTGTACAAGAGCAGATTCATCGGGTGACTGAGCTTTGTATTGGATGGTGCCTGTCTCGTCTTCTGAAGCCAAGACAGTGTGACAAAGACCTAGAGTAGCAAAGAAACCGTGGATAAGTCGAGCTTGGTCCGATTTAGGATCAGAGAGATCATGTATCAATCCTAAATCTTGAAAGGGTTCGATGGAAGGTAGTTCAGTGGCCTCAGGATCTGCACTGTTGACTACTGATGGTTCGCTCGCTTTCTTTTTGAGTTTACGCGGATTCGGACCAGTAGAATCGGATGATCCCGTGCTAAGTGATCTTGCTTTGACTACGTGAGTTGGGTTTGATGGAGTCTTAGGGCTACTGATTTTCCTGGAATCTGCTCGCTCAAGGTCTTTTGAAGCGAATTTGTTAAGCTCGTCCGAGGGGTTGGATCCCATTGGTTCGCCACCGCCAACCGTTTCATCCTCGTCTTCCTCTACGATTGATTCTAATCTATCCATTCCACTATATACCTTACCACCAATACAACATTGTCGAAACTGCATCAGGTTCTGAGTAAGTGTTCCAGTCTTGTCACTGAAGATGTATTGAATCTGTCCGAGATCGTCAGATAAATTCCAGGATCTAGCAATTGTACGTTTCTTGGTGGGGCGATAGTAAAGGTGATCATCAGCCCAAATGAACAGGGCTTGCATCGTACGAACAAATTCGATGGAGATGTAAAGTGAGATGGGTACGATGTTTTGATAGGTGATCATGGCATTCGCAAATCCCACGGCACCGTTGATGTTTGGATTATCATCAGATGAATCTGAATACACGGTCCAATACGAATTGCGATCGTAGTAGTACCTTTCTGAGAGATGTGTACCAATTCCGTTGAAGAGACACATGAAGGCGAGGATGCCAAGGTTGAGGAAACTGAATTGCGAGAGGGTAAGGAGGCATCAGAATAAAGTCAAGTCGATGGTATCATAAAAAGAACAAAGGAATTGTGAAATGACTCACACCATGGGGTTCATAAGACGTTCGACTTTACTTCGTTTGGACGGTGTTCCACTCGAGTTCATCATGATCTTGGTGTCAGGCCCGGTGAAAACTACTACCCCAATCACCCAATCTGTATTACGGACTACGGTACCCCTGAGTAAGATAGTGTTGAGATTAACAGCCACACGTAATGCATCTTCGCCGTCTTTTGGTTTCTCGTTTGGTTCTAGGGATTGTGACTTGATGGCATTCAATTTGATTTCGGGAAAGACAAGAGCAGCATTGTATTTGAAAAGATTTGGATCCGGTGCCTCACTTTCAATTACAAAGCAATTCCTGGAATCTTTGGTTTCGAGACAATCGGAAGCTGAACGTAGATGGCTGAGTTCCTTGATCGCATGTCGTGATTTAAGATTAGTCTCTCCGTCTAGATTCTTGGTTTCAATGAAACACACGTTCTCTTCTTCATCAGAAGTAGAACAAATGATGATATCGGCAGGTACGGATTCGTCATTTCGAAGCCTGACAAAATCACCAACCCTCAAATCTTCCCATGCCGATCTTCTGAATTTGACTTCATTGTGATGATGATCATGAGGACGATTTGGCGAAACAGGAGACTGAAGATTGTGGTCTAGGTGAGAAGGTACGGATGAATGACGGGTTTGCGATTTTTCAAGTTTGTCCGGCGGATTCGAAACTTTCAATTTTCGATCCCACCAATGTTTCTTTACGACTGTAGGGCCGTCTGGGATGGTATCCTGAGCCTGTGCCTCGCTTGCAAGGATGACGGCGTCCTTATTTCCTCTGGGCTGTCTTTGAAGCCATTTCAACTTCAAGGCACTCTTCTTAGGTTGCGTCAGGTTTGGATTAAGGTATTCAGATGAGGGGGATGATGATGATGACGATGATGATCTTAAGATGTGAACTGTTTGATTATTAGTATTTGAATCCGCTTGATGTCGCTTGATATCCTCATAACCATCCTTCGCAGCCGTTATGCCTAGGACGACAAGTAGTGGTAGACACGCTAAGATAGGTGAGACTTGAGAGAATCTGGGGATGAATTGGAGGATGACGAGAACTGTAGAAAGGGGCAAAAAAAGGCAAAGATGGGGAGAGGTTAGATGAATTATTCGAGATGATAAATTGAAGTGAATGTATGCGCGGTAAACTGAAGACTACTGAACCAAGGAAGAAAACATTGGCGATCCTCCTGAATTGTTCAAGTAGATTACGCGGGATGAAAGTGATCAGTGAATATTTAGCGGTCCTGATCTGATTACTGGGGTAAAGCCAAGACTGAGAAGAATTGCACGAGGAGTTAGTTAGAAGAAGCGTGATCAGATGGGATTGATTGATGGATGATGAAGTTGAATGATAAACTGACTGATAGTGGTTTACCGATGATAGGTTGATCGTGTTTATCTGATTTCCATGCAGTGTTAGGTAATGGTAAATTGATCCACACTTGACGAGGTAAACGAGGACCGAGACGAGGTTCAAAGATCCTAGAGATATCAAATGTAGTAAGTTTGTCGAGTTTCTTAAGGATTGGTGATTGACGGTGAAGCGTTGAAAGTGGGATTTGATGTGTTGATGAGGAAGGACGACGATCCATGTTGGAAGAATTGAAGTTGAGTTTAAGTTGTAAAGTTTTGAATGAATTAAAGTGATGTAGTTAGGGTATAAATCTATCAATAGAGATCGATTCAAGATTGTCAATTTGGATATCTCTCAATGATCCTTCTTGATCCGATTCTTGATGATGTTGTTGTTTTGATGGGTAGGATGATTAGAGAGATGTGGATGATATGATGTGGATGGTAATCTTCAAAAAGAGAAGAAGTAAAGTGAAGTTGAGGTTAGGTAGGATGGATCGATTGAATGGTAAACTAGATTTCAAAACTCCCTTTACTGTTAGTCATCAATCCATCATCACAGCAAACCATGAAGAAAGTGAATGAAGGAAGTGGTCAGATACAACATACCTTCTTTATTAGCTAGCCCACTAGTGACCCAATGCAAACAGATAGAAGCTTTCACTTTTCTTGATTTGAACTTCAACTAACTAACTAATCTCACTCTGAATCCAATTCAATCAAGTTTCATTAAGAAATCGTTGAAGAACTTGATTTGAACTTTGACTGAGTTGGTCAATAGCTTCACTTCAATCTGGGTTCTTTAAGAAATAATAATAAATTTAAAACCCGTGTCTTCATCTCCTTTCAGCCTTCTTTTCAAATCTTCTTCACACCTATCTCACGCAATTGTGTATAGATTGAGTAATCAAACCTTTGACTCGAGAAATTCTCAACAGATCTTCAATTCTTCACCCCTCAATGTCTACAGCCGACCGTGAAAGATTGACAACAGGCCGGGTTAAAGAACGTACAAGTTATGTAAGGTATAGGGTCATCCTGCCGATTTCGAATTGCCGACGCTGACCAGCCAGGCAGGGGTTAAATTTGAAGGGTAAACTGGAATTCAATCTGATGTGATGGCGTGCAGATGGCTATCCAACTCGGAGCTACCTAAGAATCCGGATAATTGATTTCTCATCCAATCATCATCACCACTGACCAGGTTAAGGTATGAATCATACACTTTAACTCGATGAACCATTCGCAGGGAGCTTGCCAATCCGAACAGCTCAGTAAATGTTGACACATTCATTCACGCGTTGCCAACCTGACCGCGTTCGCAGTTTCACAAACGCTTCAGGTCAAGAACTCATGAACCATCGAGAGTCCAAACACAGAACAACTTAACTAGGTAGGGTGGCTAACTCAACTAAGTCCCACTGCTTCTTGAGCGAGCCTTAAGGGTGGGTTTATCCAGCTTTATAGTCCCACGACGGTTCACGGTCCACCATATCATCCCGCCAAGCCAATCACATCCACTTTGATCGATTTCCGCCCGCGGCAGATGAATAAACAAATTAAGTATGACACTCCGTCCACATCATTCGTCAATCAAACGTCTTGAAGGATAATTCATTTCTGCAGAATCGCTGTCCAAATTCTTGAAGAGTCTCAACCTCCATAACTCTGTGTCACACATTTGACCTCGATAGAATAAATCATATGATCATAGATTACAGAGAACCTTTGGAGGTTCATTTGGTACTTTGGTTTATGTAGGGTTGTAATCTTTCAGAATGAAGTCATCTGATAAAGAATAACCAAGAAACAAAATTGATCGATCTTTTGCCAAACTTGATGACCTCAGATTGAAACCATTTTATGCTCTTCTGTCAATCGAGTAGAAGCTCATGGTTGACTCCTGATTGCTCCTAAATCTCACTTCCTCAATATTGTAAATCACACTTTTGTAAACAAGTACCCCACTTAGTTTCAAAGCTGTCTTCCAGGTCAACAAAATTGACGTTTTTGGTCTTTGTGCCAATGCTCCTTAAGGGATATGATGTGCTACATTTGGCTAAAGCTAAATACATATTAACACAAAAATCATTCATTGTCTCATGGAAGATTGTAGAGAGAAGAGTAAAATGAATTGATTGAGAAGTATTCCTCAGTAAACATAACTTGTCAGGTTTGCCTAGCAATCTATTTAGTTGAGAATTTACTCTGTCTTGACTTTACAAAACCTCTTTTGAGCTCTGACCATTACTTACATTGGAAAGGATCATAGGTTTGAAATATTGTAAATATGATAATACCAAGAACTGATGACCTCCTATGTATATACGTACGAATAAAGAAAAGTTGATATAAAGAATTGATTCTTAGAAGATCATCTTAGCTCACACAAAGTGTACATTTGAACAAGTTGCATCCAGAGTAAGATAACACCTATGATCTCTCCCATTCTGCTGATAATTCCCCTTCAAAGAATACTTGAACTCATTCATGCCTGTCTTAATTTCCTTCATGAATATCCTAATTTTCTAATCATTCATGAAGAAGATTTTCCTTCCTCTATATGGTATTGATCAGGAAATTATTCCAAATCAATCAACCTCAAAGGAGCTCTCAATGCAGAACCAAATTGTTTTATCCTGTTGCTGGTTATTTACACATGAGAAAATTTGACCTACTCTTTCAATCCTGTGTCTGAGAATTTTGAAACTAATGATTTGCTGAGGTAGCATGAGTCCAAACTTCAAATATCATTATCCTTACCCTGGATTTTCATTTCATGTTAAAATTATTCAAGGATGCTTTGAGTGCACCTCAAAGACACCCAAGTATGAATCACAGCCATTGAGGTTAGAACATCCTGCTGAAACTTGATGAGTCTTCACTGGATGGTGGATTGCTTCTCTTTCTATTCGAAATGTCATCCTGCCATGCATATGTATGTACATGTAACACTCACATCGGGCGCTTGACGGAGCCATCTATTTACGGAGCCCCGATCCCGGTCTCCGGAGAGTCATTGTCTTGAATTTCCTCACGATTTACATTTTGTGCTCTGATTCAAAAACCTTCATCCTGTACTTCTCCGATTGGCCACTGGCAAGCCCAAATGTCCGAATCAGCTCCTCGCCCATGTTCTACTCCCGGTTGTGCCAAAGTTGCATCTTCCCTAGAGTGTCCCAAATGTAAACAGTGAGCGCGGATCGAATCTCAAGCTTTGATGACCAATCACTGACAAAATTTTGAAATATTGAATTCGCAATAATAGAGACGTGAACCAGCCTTCAAGATTCTTTTGCTCGCAAGAATGTTTCAAGAAAGTTTGGCCGGTTCATAAATCCACCTATCATTCCAACATCCCTGCCCCAAAGGTGGATGAAAGTTACACTGGACCTGCTGGTAGTAAGTCGTTTCAAGACACGTGAGCTTTTTAGGCCCGACAAGTCTTTACCATCAATTCACAAGATATTGTAATTGATGAAATCCTACTTTTTGGTTTCGCTAGCATACGATCCATTTGACGAAAACAATTTAGAAGGTTTTCATTTGCGGAATCGCACTAGAAGTTCATCTAGAGAAAAGGGTTCTTATGGCTACACTGGTTCGCTCAGAGCTTGTTATCCGATCGAAAGTCTTCCGAGACGATCTGTACCAGATCACATCCTTTTACGTCAGTTCTCAAAACCTTAACCTTGATATTTTAGACTCCATCATTTTGATACCGTCATCCTTCTCAAACACGATCACCTCGACACGCGCGCTCTCATTGGCCTAGCCGATTATGCTGGAGATTGTGAGTTTTCTTTGGCAGGTCTTTCCAATGTTTTCTCCGTCATCTCTCACGGCTTGAAAGAAGTATGTAGCATGCTTACCATCCGGTCCCTGACTTAATCCTCTGGTGAGATTAATCTTTATCAGTACAAACTGGCTCTTCTCCGTCTGAGCAGGCTGTGGCTGGGCATAGGCTCGGAAAACCGTTGAAACCCGAAGAAATTGAAGGAATGCGAAAAGTTTGCAAAGTGAGTGTGTGAAGAGAGTGAAACTCGTTAATGACAATAGCAATCAGGTCTGACAATCCCTCCTTACAAAGCTGGCTCGTGAAGTGTTGGATCTCGCAGCTTCTCACGTCAAACCTGGTATCACGACGTTAGAGCTGGACAAGATTGTTCATGATGCCTGTGTTGAGCGTGACTCGTATCCTTCTCCCCTTGGATGTTCGTTTTACATCTCTTTTGTGGTCCTTTGTTTCAAGAAATAATCTGACTCGAATCTCTGGAAAAATTGACGACCAAAAACATCATCTGAATCCTAGATATGATGTTCCCACGCAGTGTGTGTACCAGTGTAAATGAAGTCATTTGTCACGGTGAACAATCATGTTAGATTTATAGGATCCAACCTTGGTCAAAATGCTTACCTGACATCTCTTCTGTAGGAATTCCTGACGCTCGCCCTCTCCAAGAAGGTGATATCGTGAACTTGGACGTGACACTGTATCATCAAGGGTCCGTCACTCGTCGCGTTATTATCATATCGAGGTGGATTCAAATTTATTTGTAGCTGATTCTTGGATTTGTCGTTGCTCAACAGCTTCCATGGTGATCTCAACGCCACATACCCAGTAGGAAAGATTTCACCTGAGGCAGATGCTCTTATCAAAAATACTAGAAGATGTTTAGACCGAGCTATTGCGATTTGTAAACCCGGTACACTTTTTAGAGAGATCGGAAATGTGATTGAACCAATGGCCAAAAAGGTCGGACTTAACGTCAATAAACGATATTGCGGACATGGAATTAACCAGTTAAGTGACGTGTCAATACTATATCATAGTTTTTGCATATGTATTGACATACAAGATTCGCACCTCTTGGTAGACTTTTTCATGGCGCACCGAATATACCCCATTACGCTCGGTCGAAGACAATTGGGGAGATGAAGCCCGGGATGGTGAGTGTTTCAGATGCCATTGGCTCTTAAGCAGGACTATGATTCTAAATTCGGAGCTCGATAATCTCTCATGGCTGCATGCGGCGCTGTGCAGGTTTTTACAATCGAGCCGATGATCAATGAAGGTGTATCGGATGAGGATCATTGGCCAGATAAGTAAGTGTCAGACTTTTATCATATTCATTACATACAAATCTTTTATTTATTTTGGTCCCTCGATCAAAGTTGGACAGCCGTCACACGCGATGGCAAACGGTCTGCTCAATTTGAAGAGACGCTACTTATCACGACAACTGGAGTGGAAGTTTTGACTGCACAACCAGGTTGGAAACTGCCATCAGAGTTTGAATCTATTGCAGCAGGTACCGTCTGTTCAGCTAATTGATGAAGGTGGTGGGTTTGGGTCCACGTCAGAGAGTCTATGAAATCGAGCCTCTTTACCCACAGGTCGCGTCTTTTCACACATTATTGTGAAACTATGGGCCTATCATTAATCTGTATTTTTGCTGAATTTGGAATCAATTTGTGTTTGCTACATTGTTGGAAGTACTTCAGAAATCTTGATTCTTGATCATGACTTTGTGAGATGAAGAAGCTTGGGTCACGGGAAGTACATTTCAAAATCCAGCTAGATCATCGCTTGGTTATGGGGAGGTACTGCGAGGGGAGGGGGGCCCATCATGCTCATTCTTTGTTTATAACAACTTTGATTGAATAGACGTGTGTACATTGAAAAACAGAACAATCATCAAAACGTTCAAGGTCGGGTCTCTAAATAAGTACGCCAAAACAGTAGGTCTTGCTTTTCCAAGTCCCAATTGTGCAACCATGTCGATCCTCAAAGTCCGTCTCGTCAGACTCACGTTGCGAAAGGAGGACAAACTCGATCCATATCTGGTATCTGTCATAGGATAAGTATCCGATCCGCTCACGTAGAAGGTCATGTGCCATCCCGTTTAAAGACAAGACCATAGCAACAGCATGTTTATTGCAAGCTTAATTCATCTACAATTGTAGCCAACAAAGAGGGTAAATGCGTGCACTATCCAGGCATTTGACGCACCAGCTAAACATGGTGACTCCACATTGAACGCATCATCCGGTCGGTCACCAGCTCAACTTCAATCTAACCGCCACCCGTGATTGGACAACCTTCTAGTCTTCAATTGAGAACCGAACACCTCACCAACGACAATATGAATGAGTAATGACATTGAAGCAGGTCACAGTTTGAGAAGCCAGTCATAAAGAATACTACTTTGCTAGCCTGATAAGATCAGAAAAAAAACCATGCTCTTGCAATGCAAAACTGCTCATGTAGATATATACCTGGGATCTGACATAATCTCGATCATGAAAGACTAAGCCGACTGGACTGCTCGAGAGATGCATTAAACCTTCGTCACTCAGATACTCTGGAGACTCCACAGTAGCCTCTTCTTGCCCCGACCGCAATTTGACAATCAATGCCAATCCTGGCTATCGACTCTGTGTACGGTCTTCTCTAAGTTCGAGTCAGATGTACTGAGACCTGATCAATCTTGTATGCTGATCATCCGGGTACGTTGCAAAAAAATTCTATTGTCTTTACAAAACAGATTTTGGACCGTGAATTACAGTGGTCTCAGAGTGGACTTATTCATCATCGGGCACATTCATCTCAGTGATTCTACAAGGAAACAAGCACACTATGTTTCAGGGTTGACATGGCTTTTGTTGAGTGATTTACGGCTTGAGCTAAGCTTGTCTGCGACAGGCTGCGGCAAATTTGTTTTGGTCATTCTTGATGCAAACAAACAATTACAAAGAATCAGTCGCCAATTTTCAGCCATTGAAGATATGTGATAAGCTTGAGTAGAAAAATACTCACCGGGGCAACGGAGCAGCAGTAAGACGCTAGTGCTGCGGCCCCCGGCGCTACGGCATAATCACAAGTCCACCAAGTGAAGCCTACTTGACCATGCAATTGTCTTGCAAGTGCAGCTGAAGAGTTCAAGATATCAAATCAGAAAGCGATCAGAGTGCCATGTTAGTAGGACTGCTTGTCTTCCTGATCAGGGTGTCAAGAGGAGGATACCCACGATTTGAAATGAAGTTGATCAGGGGGTCATTGCCTGTTGGTTTTAGGCCATCGGGAGCACAGATACCTATTGCAGGTTTGCGGCTTTCCGGTAGGTCGCATAAAAAACTTGACACTTGTGCCACGCCCACGGCATGTTCATAAAGCGAAAAGTGAGCCAACGCAAAGAATATGTACTTTATTGATTTCATTGTCTAGAGAGCCCAGTAGATGATCAGCAACGGATTAGAAGCAAGGTGTTCAAGGCAGTGGAACACACCTGTAGGTGCACAAACTGACGAGAATTTGAAGTGTTTCTTGTAACTAAAGTTGAGGTGCAGATAAGAGCAGTTTTTCAACGAGCTTCCTGTGGTTATAATTTACACGGACACGGGTGACCAGCAGGGATATTGAGAGTTTGATTGCTTGTTGAACTACGACTACTAAAATTCAGATGATGAGTTTCACGATGATGGAGGCCAAGATATGATGAGGGTGATGTCTGATTACCCCATTGCTATCATCTTCACCTTATCATCCATCCGAGCAAGGTGGGTTAAGATCACCCGAAGTCGATCAAATACCAGACTCCTTGAAAGTATTGTTTCATATTTTAGGCCACATAGTTCAGGACAGTTGATCGAGTTCGGAGACCCGAGCCAAGGATAACTCTCATGAAGTCAAGCCATTCGCTACCAAGGCTCGATCAACATCAAGAAAGACATTGGCATTGTGTTCAACGACTTCGGTCGCGGAGATCAAGGTACATATCATACAAAAGCATGGTATACACATTGACCAGATGAAACTTTGCCCGATGAAGTCAAAACCTTTCCCCCTGTCGCCTAGATTGGTGACAAACAAGTCCCTCTTGTGGGGAACTTGACACAAGGCATATCGTGCAGGAGTCTAAGATAACTCAAATCCGAGGCGCGAGGGAAATGATTACAGCAGCCCTGAAAATGATGATGAATGCAAAGAAGGGTGTAAGGCAAGAGCTCCTTTGACCTATGTTACAGAATTCATGTGTCTTTGCATGTGGCCAACAAAGGCATGCATCCTATCTTGACTTCGGAATCAACAAGTGAATTTAATCAGTATATAGTTGATAAGATGCAGCATTCTGTGGTTGGTGTCAAGCTTGACTTAAGCTAGAGGGACACACATCAATCATATCCTCGTTACCAATTGGCAAAAGACATGAGCTTGCCCCGAAGCCAATTTTTGATCGAATTTTGGCTGTCATCAGAGTCTATCATAAGTTTCAGAATTTGAACACCACCTTCGCCATTGCTATTGGCAACTGGTTGTGTGTATATCTGGAATATGTCAATCATGGAGGATATAAAAGTTGATTGACCTGCTTGAGAGATACGTTGAAATTTGATCCTGGGTCTCCGGAACTGCTCACAGGAGGATATGAGACTTTCTTTTTCCCCAGAGCCAACTGGTCACCAATGTCATTTATAAGATACGGATTCTATTGTCCGTTTATACAGATTTTTTCAAATACTAATTACAACGTTCTCAACAGAAGAGATGTATGATCGTGGGGCACATTCATCCCAATAATTTTCAAGAGAAAAGAAACATTTTGTTCAAGAGTTGACATGGATTCTGATTGGCAGTTTAATTACTATTTTGTCTTCGGCAGGCTGCGGCCACTTTGTGTGTGTTGTCCTTGATGCAAATGAAGGATTACGAGAGATATGGCAGTGCCCGTTGTTCAGCCATTGAAGAGATGTGACAAGCTTGGAGAAGAAAAATATACTTACAGGAATAACAGTACAACAGTATGACACCAGTGGTTTGTTATAATCACAAGTCCACCAAGTGTAGGCAGTTTTCTTAGGATCGAATAATTGTCTTGCATTTTGAGCTAAAGAGTTCGAAATATCAAATCAGCATATAATCAGAGTAGGATGGAGTACGACTTCTCCTTTCTTTAGCCAGGATATTGAGAGGAGGTCACCCACGATTTTTAATAAAGTTTATCAAGATGTCTGTGCCGTTGGGTCGCAGGCCAGGTGGAGCACAGACACCCTTTGAAGGTTTGTAGGTTTCGGGTAAGTCACAGTAAAACCCTTTCAAGAGGCAGGTAACACTTCCATGAAGCAAGAAGTGAGTCAGCATGAAGCATATGTATGTTATTGGTTTCATTTTCTAAAGAGCCCAGTAGAGGATCAGTATTAGTTGGGAAGCGCAATGTTCAAGAGACCGGGACGCACCTCGAAGTACACACTCTGAGAAGAACCTAATGATCAACGTATTATTTGAAATCAAAGTTGAGGTGCAGCTGTGAGAACCAGATCGTTGATTGAGAATTTGAGTGCTCCCTGAAGTATGACTCCTGATATTGGGACGAGAGGTGTCACGATGATGAAGGCTAAGATATAGCAAGTATGGTAACTGATATCTGAAAAACAATATAGAATTTTATGTACCCCATGAAGGACGATTTCATTTTTACCTTATAAGCCATCTTAGCAAGGTGGGTAGTTAAGATCACTCGAAGTTGATCAAACACGAGACCACTTCCTCAAAAGTATTGTTTCATATGTTAGGACAGTCGGTTGACAGACAAGACCAAAAATTGACCGATGTCATTGAAACCTTGCCCCACGGTTGCCTGGATTTCACTATACTTGACTTTTTGGCAAACAACACCGGTGAGTGGACACCAAGCCCTTCTGATTTTTTCTCTCATATTAGATGATAGGTAGTGACTAGGTTATAAAAGGCCGCGGGTAGCTCTCAGTAAATAGCGGTACACAACAAAAAACTTCCCAGAACCCAGTTTTTTTTACCTGAATTTGAGGCTTCTGGAGGCCAAGAATGCCTCTTTTGTTGGTATCATCTCAAAAAGGTTTTCAAAGGAATTCCTTCCAGGCCCCTAAGACCAAGCATTGAAAATCACTACTTATTTGGGCAGTTTGCAACAATCAACACCTAGAAAAAACAAATGCAGCAAATTTTGCACCTAAAGAAAGTGTACAGTAAACCTGCTGATGTTTTTACCTGAATTATAACAAAAGAAATGTGATCAAAGCAACTCAACTGTCGATAGAAGTGACATTGAATCCATGAAAAAATCTGATGGATATAAAAATAAACTCTGGCAGCTTGCTATACTTGAAGATTCATGGTTAAAAACTAATCAGTAAGTGATGAGAGTGTCATGAGAGTAGGACTGTTCATCATCATGGTCAGCATATTAAAAGGAAGATACCCAGCACAATCCGAAATGAAGTACATCAATTGTGCATTCGCGTCCGGGCTTAAGTGGATGCACAGAGACCATTTGTAGGCTCAGAGGTTTGGAGTACGTCGCATGCAAACATTTGGGAGATCACATGTCCATACAGCGAAAAGTGAGCCAGTACAAAGAAAATGCATGTGATTGATTTCATAAGCGCACTTAGACTTCGAGGTATTTTTGAGCTATGAAGTAGATACAGACGAGGCACCACAGATGATGGGTGACACGATGATGGTTGTTGGGTGAGTTGAGAGTGGTTCGGAGTGATGAACCTGATGAAAGATAATTGACTGATGTCTGAGAAATGATAGCGGATTTCTATAGACAACATGAAGGATGTTTTCTAAGCTTGCCTACGAGGTCCTTCACGAAACATTTCCTCGGAAGTTTTGAGGAAATAAAATTGTGCCAGTTACGCGGTCAAATGAGCAGAGCGAAAGTTGAGTGACAAAATGTAGAAGGAATTGTATACAGTGACTTTTCCAGCCCAATACATTAGGGTACACTTAGAAGATAAGGTTTGAGTAGGATGTAAGTACACCACAAAGACACTATTGTGCGTCAGGGTGTCTGAGCGTGTCCGAGATTGGGGACGAAAATGGATGTGCACTCCAGGGATGTTGGCCTGACATCTGTAATGATAAGATCTCAGGTAAGCGCTCTAGTCGCTCGCTCGACGTTCCAGCTCCAAGGATTGCAACAGCGACCACAAGTTAAAGATAGAAAACAAAGATAAGAGAAAAAGATATAAGTATCGCTAACCTGTAATGATAAGATCTCAGGTAAGCGCTCTAGTCGCTCGCTTGACGTTCCAGCTCCAATGGTGAGGAGCTAGAATATCGAGGAGCAATACAACTATAAGTAATCTATCTCTAACCTAAGCCCCGACCTTTGTCGTAGGCGTGGCCCCGGTTACACCTATGGCCTTCGGCCATAACACCCCCCCCCACGACAAGACAAAGCGCATCCCCATACAAAATCAACAAGCAGATGAAAAAATAACAATGTGAAAAGAAAAATAAAGAGATAAATCTTAGGTGTTCTTCACCACTACCACTCCCAGTTGTTCCCTTGCCTCTCTGAACTTCAACGGTCCCAAAGATTTAGTAAAGGTATCAGCTAATTGCTCGTTGCCTGGTATCCACTCAAGGTTGACATTCTTTTTGTAAAGCTGTTCGTTGATGTAGTAGAATTCTTGTTCAGTGTGTCGTGTTCGTTTGTTGGCAGAGTTATCAGTAGATACGTGTATAGATGCTTTATTGTCCCCTAAGATCAAAGGTGTATCTATCTGTGGTAGGATATCTTGCACGAGTGATTTGAGCCAGATGGTATCTCTACAAGCCGCTCCGATAGCCATGAATTCGGCGTGACATGTTGAAGATGCTACGCAACCTTGCCTTCTTGATACCCACGCGATGGGCACCCCAAATAGTCGTGTTACGTGGCCGTATGTTGACCTCGCAAATTCACCGCCCCAGTTGGCATCGACGTAAGTTTCTAGCTGTCTTTTGTAAGTCTTCTTCCTAGGATTGATGTTTAATCCCATGTTAGATGTGTCTCTTACGTATCTGAGGAGGTGGCGTATTGCATTCCAGTGTTCCTCTTGAGGTGATTTGGAGTACCTAGCTAGAAAGTTAACAGGGAATGCAAGGTCCGGTCTGGTTCCAACCGCCAAATAACTCACCGCTCCCACAATACTCAAATATCTTGTCGCATCGAGTGGTGTTTGTTCTTTGTCTGGGGTCTGCAGTGATAGGTTTGGTGGTACCGGTGTCGTTGCTTTCATTGAAGTCAATAGGTCAGAGTTGTTTTGGACAATTTTCGATGCCAAGTCCGGTTGTGATAGCACGTAGTGGTATGGTGTCCTACGTTCGATCTTCACTCCTACAATATCTGTAAGTTCTTCTTCCCATTTGACCTTAATGTGAGCGCTCAATTCTTTCTCAATTTCCTTCAACAGTTCATCTGAATCACTTGCTACACAGCCATCATCTACATGCAACCATATCATACACAGCTTCCCATTTCTCCTCAAGACATAAAAACTCGAGTCAAATTGACTAGGGATGAAACCTAGCGCACGTAACTTCTCTTTGATAAATTTCCACCAGCATCTGGCACCTTGTTTCGTGCCGTACAACGCTTTCAATAGCTTCATTGCCTTCCCAAATTTGAACCCTGGAGGTGACTTCACCCATACGTCGTGATCTAAAGGACTGTGTAAGTACGCAGCTACTACGTCGAACCCTATTACCTTCAAACCATAGTATGCGGCTACTACGTGAACAACCCTCAACGATGCAAAAGTCGCCGTCGGGGCAAACGTCTCGGTGAAATCGACTCCTTGGATTTGAGAGTATCCTTTCGCAACCAGGCGTGCTTTACATCGGCCTCCGCGTTTTAATACAAAGACCCACTTCAAGTCCGTCAGTTTCTGATCGGAAGGTGGTTCACTTACTTCCCATACCCCCATGTCAGTAAATTGTTTCAATTCCTCGATACACGCCGCATGCCATTTTTCAGCATCCGGTAGTTTCATAGCTTCTGTGTATGAGTTAGGAACATAACCGTAAGGTGTTAGTTGGTTTTGAACCATAAGGGCTAGGGCATCTTGTCCTTCAACCGCTCGTTCCGCGTCGAAATCTCCAAGTCGTAAAGAGTTCAAGATGAAATCTAGACTTCCTTTGGATTTCTCAGCTTCACTGATCTGCTCGACAGTTGTTGTGGTTGTCGTAGTCGGCGATTTTTGCGGTTGAGGTAACGGTGGCCCATCAGATAAGAATCGTGCTAAGGAAGAGTCAACTGTGGAAGTGGTTTTGGTCTCTGGGTCCCAGAACGTCCAACCTTTCTTCCCGCGTGGATAGCCCACCATGAGCATTAATTTCCCGCGGGCGTCAAGCTTCCTCCGTATCTCACATGGTATGTGGACTACAGCTGGCTCTCCAAAGGTTCGGAGATAGTCAAGATGGGGTTTCTTACCAAACATCAATTCATATGGTGTTTTGATGCCGGTGTGAGTGTTTGTTATTTGGTTGTGAATATGAGCTGCTGCAGTATGAGCATACGCCCACATGTCCTCACTGAAATTTGCGCTATGTAGCATAGTTCTCCCCATGTCAGAAATAGTCCTGATAGACCTTTCTGCTCCACCATTTTGATGGTGCTCGTAACGATTCGTCTGATGGTTCATGATCCCACGTGCTGCACACCACGTGTTCATGGCCTTAGATGTATATTCGCCTGCCCCGTCACTCCTCAGGGATTTGACCTTGAGCCCAGTTTGTCGTTCCATTCGTTCGACAAATTCCTGGAAGACTCTCAGTACTTGATCTCTCTTAGCCACACATATTGATTCTGTGTAAGTTGTGGCGACGTCTCGGAGGTTGATCATGTACCTGGCGCCGTTGGCTGACGCGTCGTATGGTCCGGCTACGTCGCTCACGATCAGTTCAAGTGGTTGGAGGCGAGTGCCTGAAGCTGTCAAAGTAATTGACCTCGGGCTTTTACTTTTGAGACAATCAAGACAGGTAAATGGTCTTTTATCGATTGTTTCAGGAATTCCTGTCGCACTAGCATGTTTCATCATCCTTTGGATGTTACGCATACTTGTGTGACCAAAGCGGCAATGCCATTTAAGGGCATCGTTTATCGCCGGCTGAGCTCCAGGGATTCGGCTCGTGAATAAAGTCGGTGGATTGAGATTCTCACCCAACATAGTGGTTTTGTTTTTTGTTACTAAATCATCTGCCGAAGCTTGTATTACTGGAATCACCCAACGACGATCACGCAATTCTGATGTTACACGACCTCCACACGGGAATACAAGTGTCATAATGCCATCTTTGGCATCCCACGATCCTCCTGACTTTACAAGTTGAGGTATTGATATGAGTGTGCTGCTTGCCAATGGTGAGTAGTAAGTGTTGTGTATTGCGATTGGAAGTCCATCGTCGCCTTTAATATGCATTGTTCCAGTATGCGTGACGAATGCTTTAGGTGCTCGGGTCGCCACTGAGATTGGAATCGGCCTGGGTAAAGGTCGCACGTCAGTCAAGTGTGCAAGCTTCCCTGTCACCATGTGAGTGGCTCCAGTGTCACTCACACCCTCTTCTTGAGTCTCCCACATTTCGGTTAAGGCTCCTTCAGAAGCCCATATGCCGTCAGGTAAGGGTCCTTGGTCCTCCCCTACTCCGGTGGCATCGACCGTGAATTCGGTGCCGTTCATGTCCACTAAGTTGATTCTCAAGGATCCAGATGGCGTGTGCTGGTTGGTCATCCTAGAGGATCCAGACTGATTTGGTCGATGGGTCGTAGGGCATGTATCAGACCAGTGTCCGAAGTT
Organism: Melampsora americana; assembly: GCA_022264835.1. Lineage (NCBI taxonomy): Eukaryota > Fungi > Basidiomycota > Pucciniomycetes > Pucciniales > Melampsoraceae > Melampsora > Melampsora americana. Next base: position 74,204 of record JAIFHY010000012.1, on the reverse strand, counting down.
GTTGCAGGTGTAGCACGGCGACGTCATGAAAAGGGATGAGTTGAATTTAGATACCATTCCCGCTGCGGGTGGTACTATTTTTGGTGTCAATTGATATGTCCTTGGTGATGACATGTTCGATCAAGGATTTTGCGGAATGTTGAAGACACCTCTTCCTCTGTTCGAGTTCGGTGGTCGGTATAAGATCCCGGTATTCGCCGATCCTCGTCTACTAGCACTCGTTGGTGTCCTGAAGGCGTTGAGATCAAGTTGGCTGAAGGCGGGAGTAAGATTATCATCTTTGTGTATTTGTTTCTCAGCACGGATGGTTTCTTTGACTTCTCTTGACGTAATGGAGATGTTGGGAGTTGCCCGTAGTCTTGCATTCAGTATGTTGTTGACATTATTAAATGAACTACCGAGTCCTAGTTGGTATACGACTCCTGTGATGGCATCCTTTGTCCATTCGAAACCCTGGCGATTGAGTTCAGCAATCTTTTGATCGATTTTTCTCAAGTATTTGCCGATTTCTGACGCATCGTCGTACTTAATGTCTAGTACGTCTTTCCAGATTGTCATGTGTGTACTGCGACTAGGAAAGTAAAAAAGGTTTTGAATTGTCTTGATGGCGTCTTTCGCTGAACCTGATAAACGTCGTTGAATTTCAAACGGAACAACCAGCTCGATCATAGAGAAAACAACTCCATCGCCGATGGGATCTTTGATGTCCATGTCGTCTTTGGTGAGATATCCCGTGGTTCGAGTTATCCGATCGACTAAACGGTTTATCTTGAATTCCCATTCAACGTAATTGTTTCCGTTTGCTTGGAGCACGTCGACAGTTCCTTTCACCATGTTCGGCATTTGCATCTGAAATTTATATGTTCGATAATCCTCGGCTGAGGTGTTCGATTCAGATTGAGTTCCCATGTTGGGTGTGTTATTACGATTCGAAGGATGAGGATTATGATGTACTGATGATGACATTTGAAACGGATGTATGCGTCTTGTGTATGAATGGGAGATTGGATTTGGATTGAAAATAAGATTTGGAGCGGAGAACTTTTTAAGTTCTAGGTGTGGTAGAGGTTTAATAAAACGAGATATAAAATAGGAAGGTGACGGAAGGTTTGAGAGGCTTAGAGAAGAAAAAATGTATGCTAGATCGAGTTTATTTTCCAATGAATGTGGATATATAGACTCTGATGTGGGGGGATAGATCGAGGATGTGATTGGTTTAAGGTTTTTTAATACTTCTGGGTGTTCTTTCAGATAATTTGGCTTTTTGATTTCACTCGTTTGTAAGTATTCTTCTTTTACTGTCGCTTTTCTCTTATATTCTCTCTTCTTTATCGGTTTAGGATCACCGTATACCTTCGCTCTCGTTCGCATGAAATTATGACTACCGCTAGACGCTCACGCAGTGGCAGTGCGGGCTCATAACCTGTAATGATAAGATCTCAGGTAAGCGCTCTAGTCGCTCGCTCGACGTTCCAGCTCCAATGGTTTGGATTGCAACAGCGACCACAAGTTAAAGATAGAAAACAAAGATAAGAGAAAAAGATATAAGTATCGCTAACCTGTAATGATAAGATCTCAGGTAAGCGCTCTAGTTGCTCGCTCGACGTTCCAGCTCCAATGGTGAGGAGCTAGAATATCGAGGAGCGATACAACTATAAGTAATCTATCTCTAACCTAAGCCCCGACCTTTGTCGTAGGCGTGGCCCCGGTTACACCTATGGCCTTCGGCCATAACAACATCCACGTGCGAAGTTATCCGCAGGGCATCCGGTGGATGCGCGGCGGATATCCTCTCTAGGATGGCATGCCAGCACACTGTGGTAGGATCACCCAGGGATGCCCAATTGAGCGGGCATCCCCAGGGTGTACTCCAGACACACAGTAGGCATCTGATCTCCGATATCCAAAAGGCAGTCGGAGCACCGGGGATCCGGAGATTACCACAGCTCAGGATCCACTGGACGCCGAATCGCCACCCATCAGCCATCCCAGTGACATCGCTATGATGGTCAACAAGAAAAAGAAAAAGAAAAAGAAAAGAATTTAATCAAAAACACCACTTCAACCCCTTCAACACCCATCATATAAAATCACTGATCTTATTACTCTTTCATCTCGTATCATCAAACAGAACTCATTACCTAATCCTATCTCAACTACCATCAATCTAAACAAGATTCCATTCAAACCAAAAGATCAATCTATCACAATGACAACCTCAACGCCTGCAACCACTTTGACTTCCATCAACAATCATCATCATTCTTCTAATCATCATCATCATCATCGTCCTTCTAATCATCATCTTCATCATCGTCCTTCTAATCATCATCTTCATCATCAAACCCAATCACAATCCCATTCACATCATCATCAAACCCAACCAAACCCAGCCACCTCTTGAATTTGAATTTGAATTCTGAATTCTTGGAATGTGATCAGATATGAACTTTCATGTCGAACATTTCACTTGTTTGATTTATCCTACTATCTTTGGATCTCAAGATAGTTATTATGAACATTCTGGAAAAGTATATTGTCATCATCATTATTCGACTTGGTTCGCAGTGAAATGTACAGGTTGTCAAACAGCGATCTTAAAACAATTTGTTGAGATCAATCGAAACAATACCGACGAACATTGGCATCCTGAATGGTAAGCATCTCTTCTGGATTCATGTTCGATCAACTCATCTACAAAAGTGATGTTTTCTCTCAATAGGTGCAAGAAAGATGAGTATCACTCAAGAATTATTATCATCAGTCACCGGTTTAGCCCATTGTTTCAAAATCTTGATTCACATCGCTCTAACAAGTGCATTAAACTTAGAAAGAGAATTTGGAGGATGAATAACCGATGAACCCAAGTATCAGAGGAGAAGAAAGCTCAATCGTCGAAAGTACGACCTCAGGGATCAGTCTAGCTGATTTACCCAGAGCCATGGAAGCCGAACGATTTCGAGTGGCCCATAAAGCCTTACAGACTCAAGTGACGACTCTTTCTGAATGATCTGCACTTCAATCGGTTATTGAACATGTTTCGGTGTTTCTATTAAGTTCGAATGAAGCGATTCGAGAGATTTGCTCATTAGATGAACTTTTATAAATGATTGAAGTTCGAAAAGGCAATTTTTGGGGTAAATTGTTTAAAGGGAATAATGAAAAGAGTAAAGTTAAGAAAAAAGGTAAGAGGGATCAGTTTCTCGTTTTAATTCTTTTTCGCGCCCGTATCCTTTTTCTCCCTGTTATCCTCTTTATCTTTGTATTCTTTTCATTGTTTTCATTTCATTTGTATCATTTATATTGTTTTATTCATGTTTTATTTTATCAATCTTTATCACCTTTCGGTGACAAATAGTCTATATTTTCAATATTATTGGAACATTTTATAAGTATATAGACCTTTGTTAATCCCACATGTCTATAAGCGATCTCAAAAACAACGCGTAGATATCTGTAGCGGAGATATTTACGGTTGATCGGCTGGAATGCACCGCCAGCTCATCCAGTGCTCAGCCAGCTGGCTGTCCAGTGGACAGCCGGACGCGATCCTCCGGGGATCAGTGGTCCAACTATCCTCCTGACAAACCTTGATGGATGTCAGGTGGATGCTGGTCGGACATCCTCGATTTGCCCGATGGGCTCCGTTCGGAAGTCCCCACTCGGGCATCCACGAACCCACATACCGGTGTGTTGTGGGTGGATGTCCGTCCCCCACCAAAAAAATCGGACATCCACAGGACATCCAGGTGTCCTTGTGGTGTAGTTTCGGTTTTGAAGAAAACGGTCAAGAGATCTTCTCAATCAAACGAAATTATGTCAGTCGATTCAGAAACCATCAGAAAACATATCATCACTTCTCTCTTCTCTTCTTCCTCGAAGGGAAGTGCAGGTCAAAGTAAGCTAACATCTTACTCTTCAAAACCTTCATCGATCGATTCTTCACTAATCATCACACTCATCTGATTACTTTTCATTTAGCCGGTCAATCTTATATATCTCACTGTAAAACTTGGGAGGATGTATCAACTGGTGAACGTAAACCACGTTATATCCTATTAGCTGGTCAGCTCTCCTTGGTGTCTTTTCCATCCCCTTATACTCAATTTTATATTAATCTTCATCTCTTGATACTCAATTCACAGTTGGACCCTCGGGACAAGTCTTTTTACATAAATCTAAACGCAATTCCAATGGTAGTTTCTCGATTGGAAAGACTTGGGATGTCATTGATCTTCGAGGGGTCGAACTTATCAACGTGTGTTCTAGCTTGCTTAATTTACGTACCAAACCTTCTCGAATATGATTCGATCATTTCTAGGACTCAGTTTTCAAACTTTCACTCGGTTCGCGGTCGTACACTTGGATGGCTGAAGATGTCTACGAACGCGCCGAGTTTGTCAACTTACTCGTTCGATCTTTTCGTCAATCTGCCAATGGGAAGCTGCCATCCATGATCGGTCTTCCTGACGATGATTACAGTCGGTGCTACCCCCTTCATTCATGTATCAAATATACACTGATGCTGACCTTACTGTTCTGTGTTTAGCTATTCCCGCCTATGCCATTCCTTCGTCTGCGTTTCCATCCAGTCCTTCTCATGCTCCTGTCATTCGTAGTGGAGGGCATCCATCGCCATCATCTGCTGTATCAGCCGCTCGATCTCAGCCAAGCTCTCGTAAGCCCGTCTTGTCAAGTCAAATCTCAGAGACAAATTCAATTGGCAGCTCGATCAAACCATTTGGTACGCCCACCCCACTCACTCCGACTCGATCCGAAGCCGTTGCGTCGCGGGCCACTAGCGTCGAACCTCATACGAGTCCTTCCCGTGCATCATCTTCTCTCTTACCACGGTTTGAAACAAGTTCTCAGCGTTCTCGCACACCTGATACCGATGGTGATAGCATTGGAAATCGACGTGGCCTGAAGCAGATGACACCAGTCTCACCCCGTCCACTGAAGTTCAACAAAAACAAGTCTTCTGCTAACAACATAAAGGAGACAGCGAGCCCCACCAACCGGTTAATCAGTTCTCCACTGCGTTCAACAAACGAAGAACGTCCTTCCACTGGTTCTTCTCTGCAACAACAACAGCCACCAACTTCATCTCAATCAACCAAAAAGACATCGAGACCAATCAGTTTGGTAGGTGCAAGTTCGTCTCACCATGAAGAAGGAAGAACACGGCGAGGCAAATCGTCAAATCCAGCGGATGAAGACATGGACATCACTATGAAACAAACGGTAAACCAGGAAGGTGAAGAGGTTGAACCAACCAAGGGAACAGTAGAAGCACAACATGATATACTAGCCAATGTTGAAGAGATGTTGGAAGGATTTGAGTGGAGGATGATCGGGACAGGAGTCGAGGGAGTGGATCTGATTGAAGAAAGGTTACTCAATGAACTAAAAGCATTGGAATTGGCCGAGATCCATGCGATCATTGAAAATGATGACCGGGTAGATTTGATCGGAAAGAGTCTCGATGACGGTCTAGCTCAGTTAGATAAGATGGAAGCTATGCTAAGCTTGTATCGAACTCAACTCAATGTGAGTTTCTCACCATCTGTTACCTTCACTCAAATTTTCTAGAAGTGATGAATACTGAGATCATCCCTATTCAGCTTGTGAGTGATGAGGTGACGCATATCGAAGGACAGAACAGAGGTCTTCAAGTCCAAATATCAAATCAAAGATCGTTGTTGGAAGAAATCGAGGAACTCATGGTACGTACTCTCGCATCTTACCCAATGATCATTGTCTTTGACTCTTAAGCCTATCTTCAACTGTTTGATTTTCAGCAAACTGTCCATATTCCACGTGATGTACTCGATTCCTTAGTCCGAGAACCGCTTGATAAGCCTGAAGCAGTACATAACTTGGAAAAGTCGATCACTATGCTTTACAAGGCGATCCTCTCCGTCCGCGATATGGGTAATGCAGCTGCAGTAGCTGCTTCTGACGATCCAGTTGATGAATACAAAAGAGATGCGAAGCAGTTTTGTAAACGAGTATACGAGTTTTTAGCGGTAATGTTCAAGTATGAGGTTCGTCGAATTCATTCAAGTCAACTGGCATCGTGGTATCTTTTGGTGTTGATGCACGATCATACTTTTCGGGAATAATATTCAACAGTCTGAGAAATTCTTGAAAGACTCAAATAACGAAACCATTATAGCAAGCTTAAGTTTACCGTCACACGAGCCCTTAGAGAAGTACCTAGGCACGTATTGTGGATTGACTTTATTCATGAAGGAGCTAGATGAAGCCCGATATCAGCAATTGTGTGCAGTTGAGTATTCATTGTCAGACTATAGCATCTTGATCAAATCCTCATTAATCTTGACCTACGTGCGTAAACATACAGGCTTACTTTGCGACATTTAGTGACATGCATAAGAAAGAGATCAGTGCATTATTTGAGGTTTGTAGGACACAGATTCGTAAGCCGACGGAAGAAGAACTTGAAGCCAGTAAGTCTCTGAACAGACCCATCAAGAATGATGATCCACACTCAGTTGATATTGTGATTTCTTCAGCCTTTGCCGCTTCAGTCACCCATTCACCGACCAATGCCAAGACATCAGCGGCCCGTAACCCGCTGGCCAGGTTTGATAGAAGAGATAAGAAAGATGCAAGTGGGGCTGGTAGAGGGGAGATGACAGCTGGGAAAGGCTTTGAGATCGTATCCGTATCGGTTCTGAAGAATCTGGAACGCGAACAGAACTTTGTTCGAGATCTTTTGAACATTCAATCGACTGATGATGAATTAGATAATATGATCACATTTGCAGATTATGCTGACTTGGAAGGTTATTTTAGAAAAGCCGCTTTAGCTGGTAGCGGTCTGAAGGCGAATAAGTTCAGGGATATCTTGAGTGTTATGGATTTGATCTTTGGGTTCTTGCCTGGTGTGATTAAGGATTGGATCGAATCTTTTGTGGCCAGAGATCCATTGTAAGTGTCCCCATCTTTCCGACTTCATTTGACCAAAAGGTTCGGCCATAGTTTCTCACGCGTTTCTTTCTGAATTTGGTTGGGATGTCAGGCAAATGGTGAGCGTGTTGGCTGCGCTCGACACGACGATCAAAGCTGCACAACAAACCAGAAATGAGTATTGGTTGAAGACTCTCGAAGTCCAACACCGAAGGTCAATGAGTATGTTTGAGAAATACATCAAAGACCAATTAAAGGCGATTGAGACCACAAAACTGACGGTGAAGAAAAGGAAAGGAGTAGTGGGGTTCATTGCTACGTTTCCGGACTTTGTGATTCGAGTAGAACGTCAAATGGAAGTGGTAGACGATGAAACGAATCCAACCCGTAAACTGGTAGACAAAGTGTATGGCCAAATTGTACAATCTATGTTTGAAGCTTTGCAGACGATGGCAAAGAGTGATGAGGATCAAACACCAGCTGCGGGAGGTGGAGGTGGCAATCAGGAAGACAGAGATAAGGATAAAGATAGATTGAACTACCACACATTGATCATTGGTGAGTATTTCGGCTCGCAAAGCTTATGGGGATTGAGTGATCACTGACATCAATCCCTCAACTTATCACTCAAACCTTTTAGAAAACATGCACCACTTTGTCACAACGGCTTCCAAAGTAAATGTTTCAGCATTGAAGTTCTGGTTGGAGAAAGCCAAGGAACAGTACGATCAGAATCTGAATTTATACATCCGTTTGGTACTCCGACGGCCTTTGGCTCGATTGATTGTGAGTGGTTTGATGTAAAAGAAGAGGAAGAACAAAATGAGAGGTTTCTGATCAGGTCAATCTGTCAAACTCACATCACAGGATTTCTTTGAAGGCATTCAACAATTACTAAGAACGACCTCACCTAGTGAGATTTCGATGCATAGTCAATACACGAAATCAGCCCTAAAACGAGCGCTTTCATCGTTTGATAAAAAAGATTTAAAGAAATCGATCGAAGCACTTGGCAAACGAGTTGAAAAACATTTCAATGATCTGGCTAATCCATCAGCGGTGATGAATACTGTTTGGAGTGCATGTGAAGCTGAATTAAGGAAATGGATTGAAGAATGGAATGGAGTGATTGTGAAATGTTATGGTGCTGAGACACATGGTTTGGAGATCGGAGTAGAAGATGTGAAAGTCTCATTCTTAAAATATAAACCGGAACATTCTTCTATAAGTAAATAAGTTTTGATTTTTTCTTTTCTTTTAAAATCATCTTTGTATATGTATTTTATATGGATGTAGATGATTTCCATTTGATACTTGTGTATGGGTGTGATAAGCTCCTTTATAAATGAGTCACATATAATTTGTAATGATTTCTTTGATGAAAGTTCACCTTGGATTGGTTATTTGGGTATGATGACAGAGGTTTGGTTAATGATCAAGAGATGATGATCTGATTAGCCGATAGAGTCAAAGTACAGATTAGGGTTGAAATTGAAGGATGATTGACAAGAAATTCAAACTGATCATCTGAATCAAAACATGATTCTTTGAAAGCACAATCTAATTGATTTGAATGCTTTTGATCAATCAAGAGTGGAAAAACGTAAGTTACATACTCTCGTCTTCAACTTCTTCGACACATCAAACCAAGATTGCAATTTGAATGGGTGGGGTACTGGATTATATGTGAGATTCTTGATGATGGTTCAATCAAGATAATGTGTGGTTGGTCATTTACTTTTTTTGTTTTGATTTCTGATGGATCACTCTGACATACAATCCAATTCTACAAATCATGGAAAAGAGTTGAGGAAATTGACAATGCAGTTTGGAACGCTATGATGAGTGTAAGTTTACTTTGAGTTTGAGGTTGGAGTTTTTTTTGTTTCAGGCTCAAAGACAACTGAATGTTAGATGTTGAACAATCCACAAGCTCGTAAATGAGGTCATCTTCATCCAAATCTTATATGAGATGACCACCAAGCGACGTGGACTGAAGTTCATTCAAGTTTGTTTTCTAGTTTGTTCATCAAGTACATACTGACGCATAGCCTCTTTAGTCACTGGAAGTCCACTCACTCTAAACCAAATTTGATCACCAGCATGTAATGGATAAATCGATTTGAGGATTTCAGTCATTTGATCTAATTCAGATTGATCTGAGATATCAAACAATTCCCACCAACGATCAGGTAAGCTGAGTTGATTATCTTCAATCGCAAGATAGATTGAAAGAGTGGCAAGATGAGTGGGAGGGTAGAGTGCAGGTAAAGGGGTTAAGAGACTGAAGAAAACCAGAGGAATGAGTAAAGTGAGTCAGATTGATCTTTCTAATTAGAAGTTATCTGAAACTTACCAGTCATTGAGATAACTCCACGCACGTTGTGAAACTTTTGAGTTCTCGGTCAAGTTGAGGACTTTTAGGTAATTCACCATTGCTGAGTATGGATGTTGAACTTGAACGTGAAATCCTAGTCTACAAATGATTTGTTTGATTAGATTGGATTGAATGATTTGATTGGATAGGATTTTCCAAAACTTACCGTTTTAAGATCTGCATCTCTGCTACTACGATCTCTTCTTTTCTATCATAGAAACGAGAAGCGAAATAATCCATCGGTTCATATTCGAATTCAGATAAATCAAGTCTATTCTTTTGTCGATCATCTAAAGTCATGAAACCATCTTGTTGAACAGTTTGGGGATCAGAGCTTTCAAGAGTTAAGGTTTGATTTGATTTGAGATGACGAGTCATACTAGCTTTAATGTGATCTGGTAGAAGTGGATTCGAATTGATTCGATCTTCTGCTTCTTTACTTAGCTCATTAACTGAATGAAGTCTATCTTGTTTTAAACCAGATTGAGTCCGAAATTTAAATCTAGACCAAGAGATAAGTTGAAGTAAATAATCATAAACGTTGATTATATCTCTTACTCTTGCTGGTTTTTCTTCTAATTTGGCTGCTAAGAAAAGTGCTCCAGCTGAGACGTCCTATTAAATTTGATTGGTTTGGTTTGGTTTAGTATGATGGGGAAAAAACAAAAGAGAGTATGAATAGTTTGAAATGGTAGGTTGGTATATTTAAAATGGTTGAAGTGAGATTAATGAAACACGAACTCGAATTCCAAAGTGATTGAAAGAGGTGACAAAGTAAAAACGTTGAAAGAGAGTAGCGGCTGTGGCCATGACGATTTGTGGACTGAATGGAAAACCAAAAGATTAGATTAGTTGAGATTCTGAATGAAGAGTAAGATCGAATAGAATAAAGTTGACCAACAGTTTGAGTAAGATTCCAGCTTGTTGAATCAATAGTCCACCATCTATGAAGAATGATAAGTTGAAGAGAATTGAGAAAATAGATCATCTTTCAGTTCATGTTTGAGAAGTTTGAAGAAGTTTGCAAAAAGCTTTCACTAACATAATCTTAATTCTTTTTCTAATTCAGGAGAGATGGAATCTTTTGAAGAAGGTGTTGATTGGGTTTGTGATGAAGCTAATGGGTTTTGAAGAATTTGAGTATGAGTTGGATGATTGGCTAACATCTTGTGGAATGAAGTCCAACTGATTACAACTTCCAAATCAAATTTAAAGAACTGGATCTGATGAGAACCTCTTTAAACCCATACCACTCTCACTCTCACCCCATTCATACTTTACCTTCACCAAAGCCTTCAACTTTCAACCTCAGCCTGTCTCTAATGACTTCAGAAAGGAAAAAGCAAAGCAGTCTTATCTACCTTCCTTCAACTAGCTCAGCAAATGTATCATTCTTGACTTCACACACTCATTAAGTTTCTTGGGCTGAGTTTAGAGTTCAGTGAATAAGTATACTTAAACTTTGTACTTGAGTTGACTTTAAATTCAATTTCCCAAAGAAAACAAACCAAATTACCAAAGAAAGCTTGAGTAACTAGCTATCTCAATCTAGAATGTCTCTACGTTCAGGTCTCAATAAAATTTTACAAAAGTCTCCAAATGATATCGTCATCCTCACTGCTCTTAGAACACCAATCGGTCGTGCCTACAAAGGTAGTTTGAAAGATACCTTTCCAGAGGAACTATTAGCACATGTCTTATCATCTACTAAAGCTCGACTTGAACAAGATCTCGGATTAGATCTCAAACCTCAATCAGAAATCCATCAGAAACCTATCATTGAGGATATCACGGTGGGTACGGTCTTAATGGAACTTGGTGGTGCTAAAAGTGGTAGATTGGCGGCTTTACATGCTGGGTAAATGATGGATTTTGATTTTCTGATTAACCAAACCAATTTGATTTCCTCTCAATCGATTTCTTTACTGATTCACGTCCTTTGCTCTTCAACTCTAACCTACTAACATGCACCGGTCAATTTCAGCTTTCCATACCAGACCACCTTCAAAACCGTCAATCGCCAGTGTTCTTCATCCTTACAGGCCATCACCGATATTGCCGGATCCATCGCCACTGGTGCCATCAGTTGTGGAATCGCGGCTGGTACAGAATCCATGACCAAAAACTATGGAACTCGAGCCATTCCTGCAGACTTATCACCTCGTCTTCGTCATTCACCTGTTAAAGAAGCAAGAGACTGTGTGATGCCTATGGGTCTCACCAGTGAAGCTGTGGCGTCCACTTATAAGATTACAAGAGATAGACAAGATGCATTTGCTTTAGCCAGTCATTCTAAGGCTCAAAAAGCACTCGAGGCAGGTCAATTCAAAGACGAAATCGTACCAATCGAAGTCGACTTTTATCCGATCGATCAAGAATCAGGTGAACCACTTCAAGAACCGATCAAAAAGATCTTGAAGGATGATGAAGGCATTCGATCTAATCTTACACTTGAAAAACTATCAAGTCTTAAACCGGCTTTTAAATCAGATGGGACCAGTACAGCTGGAAACTCATCTCAAATCAGTGATGGTGCTTCTGCAATCACATTGATGAGAAGAAAAGAAGCTGAAGAGCTTGGATTAAAGCCTTTAGCTAGGTTCGTCGGTAGTTCAGTGGTTGGAGTCCCGCCTAATATCATGGGTGTCGGACCGGCCTTTTCAACTCCAGTGTTGCTTGATCGATTTGGATTGAGTGTGAAAGATATAGATCTCTTTGAATTAAATGAAGGTGAGTTCATTCTGTTTTTGGTCAACTGTATAAAGTCTTGATGAGGGTCAAACTGACTTTTCGATTGGATTAATTCCATAGCTTTTGCTTCTCAGGCTTTGATGACCATTGATCATCTTCAACTAGATGAGAAAAAGGTAAACCCAAAAGGAGGTGCAATCGCCATTGGTCATCCATGTAAGACTTCATCACTTGATCGATCACCCTTCTTTTTTTCTTCTCTTTCTCTTTGATTCGTTCTGATGATAAGATCATTTGATTTTGTTTCAAAAAAAGTGGGTGCCACAGGTGGTAGGTTGGTAGCCTCATTGATTCATGAACTTAGAAGAACAAATCAACAGATTGGATTGGTCACACTTTGTTGTGGAACTGGATTTGGAAAATCTTCATTATTTTTGGCTGAATGAAGCCTTCGACTCCAATCTCATTGAAATCTTCTTTTTTTTCAAAAATGAGTTTGATGTATGATTTTTTTTTGAATTATCAAATCAATTCATTTGTCTTTTTCTTGCTTAAGACATAATGATGGGTGAAGGGTAGAGATAAAGACGAAGTTGGTTTGGGATGATGATGATGTATTTTTTTCTTTGAAAGGTTGAGAAATTGTTTAAATTTATGTAAACCAAATCCTTTTTGTAATTCTAAAGAAAACTTATATCTGTTTATCACTTTTATCTTTGATTGTTTGAATGATTTTTTTATCAAATGTTTTGCTATTGATTTCCATTTATACTGACAACTGTTAATTAATCCTGTGAGAAACAGGTTAAAATCATGTGAGCTTTCAGGATACAGTTTATGTTACGATATTATCTGGTTTGTTACGATATTATCTGGTTATTTAGTCAAGGATTACAATCCCTTAGACGGAAATTGAAGTATTGAGAGATTTGTTGGATTTAGAAGGGTGAATTTGGTGGAAGTAAACTAATGCATAGTGGGTATTATGGGAAGAAATGTAAAGGGTTAGCGATTTGGAAAATCGTAGTCAGGGGTGTTGGAAAAATGAGTTTGCAGTTTTACAATCTCTTTTAAAGTTTCTCTTTCCCCCTTCTATCCAAAAGAATCAGTAAGTTATTTTTATTCTACATTGTCATTGTCACTTCTTGAATGTTCGCTACTCACATTCAAATCTAATACTTAGATTTTTATCATCAATCTTTTGTTGTCTGTCTTAAGAGCTTTCCCTTACGCGTGATCTGAATTTTATTTCGAGCGCGCAGGTAGAATTCTTTCCTATCTCTACTTTTTCTAATAGTATTCTGTGTTTTAATGTTTTCTTTGGTTCACTTGTACTTTTGATCTTCTTAGGTCAGTTTTGCTGTTCTCGACGTGACTAGCGGGTTTGCTGTAGTCCTACGCCGGAACTGTGCTTTATCCAGCGACGACGTCACTCCTAGATACCATCAGTGGATCTGGAGTTAACTGTTGTCGAGAACTCTTTAGGTTAGTGTTAGCCTACCATTCTTACCCAATAGATTTGTGCCAGACTATCAGAAAACTGTTTATTTGTGATTTGTATGTGATCTAGATCCATAAGTTGAAATCAAACTTCTACTTTTTATAAAATGAGGGTCCAAGATGGGAAGAAGCAACTGATTCACAACTCCAGAGCTTCATGGAGACATTAAACTTAGACATGTGAGATATTGAGTGAACGTGGAGTGGATGTGCAACACTCTCGAGACCCGGCCCTGTCGCCGCCCCATCCGACTGAGTTGTTAAGATTCCTAATTAATCAACAACTCAATCTCAGTTTCACAACAGCTTATCAACTCTCGATCGAACTTTACACTTCAAACGGTTGGTTTCCATTCACTCTTGATATATACTTTCTCACTTCAAGCTAATCTTTACAATCTATCATTTCATTTCTAGAGATACATACATAAAATGGCAGACGATTCAGTTACAAGGCTTAATTCTTACGTTGGATTTGATTCTATCACTCGTCAAATCGAACACAAATTACTCAAACGTGGATTTCAATTTAATGTGATGGTTGTGGGTCAAACTGGTCTTGGAAAATCGACTTTGATCAATACTATCTTTGCTAGTCATTTGATCGATTCTAAGGGACGAATGGACACTGAAGAGGTCATCCGACAAACCACAGAGATCCAAGCCGTTAGCCATAGTCAGTTGCTCATCTATATACTCGCTTTTGATCACTCTAAAAACCTCTTCATATCAGTGCTCTCATCTTCGAAGTCTTGAGATGTTCGAAAGTCATGATCGACATCATGGGGTTGGGCTGATGAGAGACATAAATAGGATTTATATATGTTCTTTCTTTTGCAAGTGTACTGACAAACGTTTGATATTGCATATTGTCACTCAATACAGTCGTGGTGGAAAACAATGTGAAGCTACGTTTAAACATTGTCGATACACCTGGTTATGGTGATCTTGTAAACAACGATGGGTGCTGGGAACCAATCATCAAGTATATCAAAGACCAACATTCTGCTTACCTACGAAAAGAACTCACTGCTATGCGAGACCGTTACATTCAAGACACCCGTATTCACTGTTGTTTGTACTTTATCGCACCGACTGGTCATACACTCAAGGTACATGATCAGTTTTGTTTCAGTCTTTCAAACGTTTCGTATCCGCTTTGAAAGATAGACTTTTCTGATCAATGATAATTTCTTGATAGCCTATCGATATCATCGTGATGAAAAAACTAAGCGAGGTGGTGAACGTCGTCCCGGTCATTGCGAAATCTGATAGTTTGACATTGGAAGAACGGGAGGCATTCAAAGTTAGAGTAAGTGAAGGTTTGAGTTGATTGCATGTCTGATGTGGACATACATGAGAGATAAAACGAATGGTAGATTCTGAGATAAGATTACCTTACAGATACGTGATGAACTTCATTACCACAATATCCGATTGTATCCATTCGATAGCGATGATCATGATACAGAAGAAATGCAACTAAACGAAGCGATTCGGGTCAGTTGTTTTGTCTATATCAGTCGGGCTTCTCATTTGCTGAGTATCGGGTTTTGTCGCATGTAGAACATGATCCCATTTGCTGTTGTCGGATCAGAACGAAATGTGATCATTGACGGAAAGCCAGTGAGAGGTCGAAAGAACCGATGGGGAGTGATCAATGTTGAAAATGAGCAACACTGTGAATTCAACTACTTGAGGAATTTCCTAACCCGGTAAGAGTCTTGGTTCAATCTTGAAATTCTGACAAATTGAATTGATCTAATAATTCGATTACTTTGATCTTTCTTAGAACTCACTTACAAGATTTGATTGAAACCACTGCTCAAATTCATTACGAAGCCTTTAGAAGTAAACAACTTTTGGCACTTAAAGAATCAAGCGCAAGTAAAGCACAACAAAATGGGGCATGAAAACTTGAAGCACTTTAGTCATTCTTTTTTTTTCTCTCTTTCGCTTGGTCTTTGAGCCTTTAATAGTCTTTTTGAGTCCAACATGAAGACTTTCATTAACTTTGATGACCATCGTGCTTATATCACTTCGTCTCAACTTTTTCTTTGTTTCTCAATCTTTTTGATTTCTTTATGCTATCTGATGTTTTCCTTTTTTTTTGGTTGTTTACCTATTGAGGTATACTGTTTTCTTTTCAAGTGTTAGTTTGTGATAGAACATTACTAATTCATTTAAAGAAAGTAGGTTTTCCTTTTTTTTCTGATTGATTTGATTTAATCACAGAGTTTTGTTTAGTATCAGTCTACCTGAGAATGTGACGGTTGTTACCGCGTGTGCAAGAGTTAACAACTGCACACTAGTGTGGGCGCTTGAGCATCCGCACTCGTGCAGTAAATTGGGTGCGGTAAGTGTAAATTTACCCCAACCACAGGGCTTTTTCCACACTGGTGGAAAAGTAGACCTGCGGTACAAAATGCTTTGATCAATTTGAGGTAAGCCAAAAGTAAATATAATCATACCTTACCTCATGCATTATCCTCGGTGGCTGCTTGGGCCCAATAGCTTTGGGGTGTAGCAATTACCACATGGCAGATACTGTACACGAGTGTGGAATTTGTACAAAATCAGTAACTTTTACCTTACTGTACAGGTAGGTACCACAAAAGATACCAAAACATACCACAAACAAGAGATGCTCTTAACAAATTATGTGTTGACACTTAACAACATGTTTACTCATACTGAAGACCATCTTGTTTCAACTTTGAACTAACCATAAACTGTTGGATGATTTCATACCTTATTGTTCTGAAAACTTTCTGTTTCTCTTCTTCATTACTTCAAGATGTTTTCATTTAAAATAACCTCCTTATCACCAAACACTCTCTCCGGACTCCTAGCTCCCCTGTCCTGTTTACTGATAAAGTGTTGTTGTTTCTGATCAGGTATGACATTATGCTATTGATGGTTTCTTATTGTTTTTATTTATTTTCATAGAGAAATATAAAAAATTACTTTGAAAAGTTTTCATCTGAAACAACTTCCTTATCACCAAACACTCTCTCTGGACTCTTAGCTCCTCTTTCCTGTTTACTGATAAAGTGTTGTTGTTTCTGATGAGGAATCAAGGATTCCTTTAGTATTGCATTCATACCTTCCTATTCAAAAAGATTTTCATCTTTCTTCCATCTCTGTCAAATGTTTTCTTGTGTTATTCTCTTATGATTATCAATTAAATTATATGAACTCAGAACTGATCCATCTCAAAATGAATGTTGTGCTTAATCCTGACAGTGATTTGCATTAGTCCACCCCCTCAAGGAGTAAAACTGTAAGTTGGTGGTTTCAATGTATATGCATGATTAAGGCTTCTCTGTATAAAGTGTTTTGAAGTTATATACTTTGTGATAATATTCTTGCTAGCTGTTATTTTAGTTGATGCCATTGTTCACGATAGGAAACACATAGACAAGAAAGGAATCAAAAAAGTGAGCAAATCTTGGGCAAAATGATTCAAGTAGGTAGATAGGAACAACAAAGATTGAATACTGAGTCAAGGTGTATAAGTAATGCAATGAGTTTGGTTGACGGATTCACAAGCTTGAATCTAGCCAGTTTATCCTCAGAAAAATTGTGCAGAAAAAGTTTAGCTTAACAAAGCCCCATCTGTGTGGCTGTGTCCGCGCCCTTGCAGAGGGGCTTATCACTAATCCTCTATTCCGGGCATGAGAGACCCACAGATCAAGTCCTGTTATGTAATTTTTCACATCTTTCAATTTCCCTTATTTATCAACATAGATTTTCTCAATTATTGAAGTTGTTCAGATTCTATTTGTTCACATCATTTTAGTCTCAGAACCCAGGCATCTTGAGTGGTTCAAGTAATAAAATTGATTGAAGATATTTACAAGAGAGGCTTAAATTGTGACCTTTTGATGAGTGTCCTCCAGACTTTCTGACAAGGAACTTTCTCTAAAATCATGTACAGTACCCTCCCAGTGGTTTTTGTAATCACTCAGTTCTGCAGCGGTACCGGGGAGTTCTCCATAGGCAGATTTTAGCGGAAATGCTTGAGGAGGATCTTGGTGTTGGGTGTTGGTCCAAACCAAAAGGTTACAAATGCTGGGCGTGGGGATGTCAGAATATTACAAGTCTGACATAAGAGCTTGAAAACTCACATCAAAATAAGATGATGGAGCTTCCTATCCGGGATGATAAAAAGTTGAAACCATGTAGAAAGAAATGCCAAACGGCTTTAATAATTGAAACAATTGGTTTTCATATATCAGGGAAATTGGAAAATGCAAAAAACTGTGTAACAGGACTAAACCCGTGGAGCTCTCATCCCAGGAATAGAGGATTAGTCATAAGCCCCTCTGCAAGGGCGCGTGGGGCTTTGTTAAGCTAAAGAAAAAGTAAGTGCGGGGACATTGTGGGTGAACTCCACTGAATGACCAAAGGCACATGCACTGTACCAGATGCCAAAAGTGCTCCAGGCACAATCAAAAGTACAAAAATCACCTCAACAATGTGCATCAATTGGCAGAAAATCATTGCAGCAGAAAAGGATTGTAACAATGGTAGCAGATGGTAGAATTTACAAAATGGAAGATGAAGGATGGATGGATGAAAGGAAATGATTGATCAATGCTCAATGCATACAAGAAAACCAGAAGTACAAAAGTGAGTTAACAAGATTGATAACAGAAGTGACTGACCAGCAAACACAAATAGATGATGCTTGGTGGAAGGACAAAAAGAATTAAACAATCAATGCAATGTATGAGATAATCGGGAAATATTAAAGAGAGTCAACAAGACTGATGATGGAATTGATTGACCAATTCATCAGGAATTGAACAAGACTAAAATTACTAACACAATCATTGAAAGAAAACGACCAATAGAACAAACCAAAAAGCACCAAGAGGAGTGAATATGTAGTGCCTACAACTCAAAAAGTTGAACTGTCATTGAACCTGGGGCCTAACTTCAAAAGCAGGTTCCTCATGCAAGTCTGATCTGGAGTTTTGTTTTAAGATACTGATCAATGTAAAGATGGATTGTATTCTCCTATCCACCTACACTGAAGTTCAGTCCAGTTCAAGGATGTCAAGGAGAGAGTATAATCTCTAACTCCTTAAGTCCCACTTCTTCTTGAGCAAGCCTTTGTCCTTCCTACTGTGTGGTCAGAAGCTTCATCAAATCTTTAAGAAAATAATTTGGTATACTTGATGTATATTTGGCTCATGGCTATCAAACAGCACCTGTTCACTGAAGCAGTTCACCCAAAGGAATCTCCAGGTGCTGATCAAACAAAAACCTAAAAGCACCTGCTTGTGAGTGTGGATGCATCAGACAGGATGAACCAGCCTGAAGAACCACAGAGAATTTGGGTGCCAGAACTTGGATTTGTATTTTTACAATCAGGGGATGATGGATTCAAGATATGGGATATTGTGCATAGGTTTCTGTGTTTCACAAGAGATCATGGTTTGTTTAATGAAAACTTCATCACACTATCCCCCACACTTCCAACATATGCTACATGAAAACTAGAATACAAGAAGTCCTTATATTTTGGTACCAATGAAACAAATACCCAAGAAACTCAGAAGACACTGGTCCAATGTATTAACATAGGCTAAAAATTGCCATCTGTGAATCCCACGGGTACCCTGTTCTTCAGGGCTGCTCTTGAAGTAGACCTCACATGGTAGCTCTCAAGGACTACAAGGGTAGCACCAATATTTTTTTGTGGCACTTGTAGACATAACCCAGATGTTTGGTAAAATTTTGGACCTCATGGGAAGTGTAATGTTCAGGGCTGATGTAAACACAACATTGAAACTTTTAAAACTACCTCCTGATCAGCTTCTCTCATGCTCAAGATTAAATTCAAAAAATTTGAAGGCTGGATTGTTGGGAAGTTGATTTTTGGCATTGGTGTCTATTTTTGACAACAGGGCTCCAGATGACATCACAGAAGTTGAAAGGATAATACCAAATATGGGCACGATGATCCAAATCACAGTGGTATACAAACAAAATTAAATGGGCTTACATTTTCAAAGCTGCCTGAACGTCCTTACATATAATCAACTTAAATACAACATATTAACGAATACAACTCATAAATACTGAAAGGTAGCACAAAGTGAATGTTGTGGTCAAATCACTCGATCTTTGTCCCTCTCTGAGCATGAGATCTTAAAGCTTTCAACTCAGAAGACACAAAAAGCATGAGTTGATACTTCTCTCACTTGGATACTGATGTAAGTCTGTGACAGTGCAACAGCGCAAAGTTTAATACTCCTCATCATTAGCAACATCTTCAACTACGTCCACTTCCCCAACGTCTTCTTCTTCAATCTTCATCTTATTTTTATTTGTCTTGACTTCATCCTCATCCTCATCCCCATCCTTCTCTTCTTCCGAGGAGTCCTCGCCGCTATCATACTCTCCTCTCCTTTTCTTGCGTTTAGGTTTCTTGACTTGTTTTTGTACATGCGGATTAGGATTGATATGTCGATGTAACCGAAATCGATCCTCACGTGGTAAACCAACTCGTCTAGCTGCAGCTGGTTTCTTGTCTCGAGTTGAGGCGATGAGGTCTGCGAGGGATAGTTTCTTGGAGGGCAAGGCTTTATTCTTTGAAGTTTCGAGCAAAGCAGATGTTTTGGACAAGGATTTGGAATTGTCTTTGGGTAGTTGAGGTGGATCTCCCTATTTTGAAAAGATGTGGGTCAGATCAGCAACGCGAGTGAAGGTTTATTATGGCAAATTTTAGCGGGAAAAGCAGCAAAAACCTTTTTTATTTTTTCAACAGTGCCATCTTCAACATCCTTTGCTGGATCGGAAGGGGATAGTGGCGCTGGCGATGTAGAGTGTCGAGAAGAGGAAGGAAGTTGAAGGGACTGCGATGTGGACTGTGCGTCGTGAGGGGAAGGTTGACACGCGGCAGACGGGGATGCGGGTCTCTCGATAGACCGCTGTGGTGAATGAGGTTCATGAGGCTGTAAGTGACGTGGGGAAGACTCGCGCGGAGGTGACGGTGTCGGCTTCAGCTTAGCTCTCCGACCTCGCTTTGCTTTTGTGTTCAGTGTCACAGAATTATCAGCGCTAGTAGCCGGAAGAGTTGGCGCATCAAGCGGAATCTCAGTTGGAGGGTTCAGGCTTGATACTGAAGACGATCGATCATGATTTAGTTTGCGTTTGTTACGCTGAGTAGGTTTCTTGGCTTGCTGTTTACTAAGACGACGTGGCGACTTGAGAGTGATAGGAGGAGCTTTAGAATGACTTGGAAGATTTAGCGGATCGTCATTGACTTGTCGAACTGGGCTAGAGAGAGGAGATGATACAATCAAAGTGATAGTATTTGGGGGCTTCTTCTTAGGTTCAGCTGCCATCGGGGATACTTCGGTGGGTTCTTCTGAGAGTTTGCGGAGGGCGTCCAAGGATTTGGCTGATTCTTGCCCAATGGCGGATTGTTTTCGGACGCGCTTGCCAGTTGTGGGTCCGGCACTTGAAAGATCGAGGTTATCGTGAGGAACGTGAAGCTGGACTGCCAGTGAGGATGAATCTTTGCTGGTATTACCGTGAACAGATTTCTCAGTGAGCGAGATTGGGTTCTTTTTCTCCTTTGCAAGTGCTGGGTCAATTGCCGATTTTGAGTCAGAACACGGCAAGGGAGGCTTTCGGACCTTCTTCGAGCGATGTAGTGAAGGAGAAACATTCGGTGAAGCTGGAGTCTCGGGTACGATCACTCGAGGTGGTGGAGGTGGTCCGAGTGATGTACGGTTTGATACAGACTGCTCGATCGAATCCTCGGTAGGCGGTGGTCGAGGAAGTCCGTTGATATGAGGAGTTGGAGCAGAAATAGATGAAGTGTCCGCGTCAAACTTGCTCTTCGACCAGCCTGGTTCACGAAGGTCGTCCGTAGTAGAAAATGGGAAGATAGGTGAGGTTCGTTCAGGGTGTGTACCATTGATGATGGTCGAGGGAGCCGCTTCTGAGATCGGGTCAGTACCTTGACTATCCACTGTGAAACACATAAAGAAAAGTAAGTAACGGGTATAGAATGAATGCAATGAAAACTAAAGATTAACTTGGAGGAGCTTGAAATGGTGGTCTCTGAAAAGTATCGAAGGGTTGAAGTCCAGATTGACTGTCAGGACAGATAATCTGATGTTGTGGCTTAGGAGATGGGGTTTTGGTCCGATTTTGCGCGGTATCGCGATTGATAGAAGTCATTTTGTCCTGCTTTGAAGGATCTAGATGATTAGGTATTGCACTGAGTGCAATAGCTTTTTCTAAATTCCGTCTTTCTCGTCTTTCGTAAGGAGTTTCCCCTGATCTACAAATCATCAAATTATCAAGATTAGAATTTGATTTGATGAAGATGGCACATTAAAAGCTTGCCTGGTCATTAGCCAATATCACTTTGATTTTGAATGCTGAGTAAATAGTAATAGTGTGATGGATGATGATCTGGTGGTGAATGTATGCGATGGAATCAAATCAAATCACTTTACCACAAAATCAAAACTCAACCTATCACACATGTGACATCATATCAGCTCTTAACATATACAGCTCTACATAACATGTCACCTTGATCAGTCAATACTTACTAAAATTTGAACCCTTCATCTATCTCTCAATCTATTAGGTGACTTTGAGAAAAGGGTTGCTGTTAGTACAGGTATTTTCAAGCATGAGAATACCCCCAATCCTGATGCTTTCAGATGCTGAATCAGTGAGACCACTGTCACAATACCTTGCCCAAACACTGCCAAAGAAAGTTGTGTTTCCAAGTAGAAAATCATTGCATTTTTGGTCAAAAATGGTTGAAAAAGCATCAAATGTACATTCAAGCTACATTTGTCTGCATTTGATCTGAAGTTTCAACCATTCTATGTATTACATACATGCAAACATTTTTCACTTGGGAAAGCTACTTTATATTGGCAGTGAAAGCTCTCTGTCACCACAATGCAACATATTTGACTTCCAGCACATTACAAGTCCTCTTTCAATCAAGAAAAACTTTCAACCCCTGTTGATGCATATTTCACCGTGTGATTTCCCAAAACTCATCCAAAGGGTATATTAATCACCATGTGTCTCACAGGAGTTGTACTTATCAAAGGATTTGCACTCATCAAAGTGAGTTATGTTGAATGTATAAATAGAACCTTCCATCAACTTGTACAATACAGGTAAGCAGATGGTTTCAATCCTTTGAATCAAAAAAGCCTTAATTCCTTTTCTTTATTTCTCAAAGCATTCACAAATACCAATAGCACAAGATGGGCTTCACCCATGCCTCAGTGCAGAAGAGTAGGTGAATTGTGATCATCTTGTGTCAAGGTTGATCTTTTCAACTGTTATTTTTGATGAATTCTCTTTAAATTTGCTCTATTCCAACATGATGTCTAGATGTCATAAATGGGTGCCAATGAATGGCTCTGTCATGGAGGGGATGTTTCAAAACAATGTATGTGTTACAGTTTTGTATCCCTTGGCAAATATGGTGAGATATGCTTTTCTCTTTCACAATCAAGTTTTGAATCCGCTCAATTAGTCCTATCCTTTTTGAAAATATTATAATCTTACAGCTTTATAGAATGTGGGAATTTGGAGAGTAATGTCTACTCTTGTATTCACAGTTCCTGCACCGTGTCCTTTGTCAGTAAGTCTTTATTTAACAACGTTTTCAGCTGATGGGTTAATTTTGCATCATGTTTACCTTCTTGATCACTCATAACAGCATTCACACAGTGGGCTGTGCCAAACACTCCACAGATACTCCATCTGCAATCATCGTAGGAAACCTCTGAATGTCACAAATCATTCTGGAGGGATATGTTCCTTACAAAAATCAGGCACCCACTGGTTTATCTTCTACAATTCTTTTGAGACATCTTTGCACAGGTCAGGTTACTAGAACAAGTTTAATTCACCAGAAGAAACATCTTTGCACATAATGACAACTTTTGTATTCAAATGCAATTGATAGAGCTGGCAAGCATCCTTGAAAATTAACAGGACCCTAGAATACCCCTCCTGATGTGTCTGACAAAACTCATGACATCTTTTTGACTTTTTTTCTGGTCAGTTTTTTGGATTTTAGTCAGATTGTGACATTGTTAATCATTTACCAAAATGGATCCAGATTTGAGTCCATCACCTGACCCCATGCAGGCAATTTTATTCCAAGTAGATAAGGATTCATAGTGAATTGAAATAGACCTCACATAAGTCATTGTCCCTGGTAGCAACTGGTAGACTTGAGCATTTTTGAATGAGTTAAGTTTTTTTATCCAATAATGAGTTTGGTAACCTCTGGCTGATCAGGGGACTTATGTCACCTTTTGTAAATTTGAGGTCAAGTGGTGAATTTGAGTATATGAAGTGTTTTGCAGGTGAATCAAGAATAACTATTGGTGCAGTAGGAGCCATATCAAGCTATTGCCAAGGAAGCAATGCTGCAGGATTGAAGAATTTGTGAGCATGACATGTCTATTTACAAAAGGAAGTCTTATACTCACTAGCAGTCTTCACGTATAAAGTTTGTGTGAGACAAGAGAAGTCATGACATGTGTCTTTGTCTCAAGTCCTTTATCTTATGTACCACATGTATGTTTTTTTGGTCAACATGATACTCCCAGTAGCTTTAAGCACTGAAGTAGACTGGATCCTTTGAAATTCCTAGTTTCCAATCATATTTGGTAGTCCATCTGCCAAAGGAAGTGAAATCTTCCCACTTGTTCTTCCCATAACTCCTTGTTCACTGCTAAATTTTCTGATGTCACCACATTTCTGAGTTTAGATTTCTTAACGATGTAAAGAGTTGTACAAAAGTCGATCCACCATTTTTGTAGACGCGGGTAATATATGTGGCATTGGAGTACTTTTTTAGTATTTGATATTCGCTTGGGTACTGTTGGTACTATCGCATTGATATTTGACTGTTTCGCCTTGTCTCATCTTCACTTGTGAGAGTCAAGTCCTGCTGATTGAAGCACCAGCTCTAAGCAGTGAATTACCGTTTTGAAAGAAGATCTTGGGCTCCTGGAAAAAGAAGTGAGAAGCTTCTGTGAGCTTTGATCTGATCATTGTCATATTCACACGATTATGCTGATGTACATGAGAAAATGTTGTGAGGTACATACTTAAGTAAGTATATAATCCTGAGAGTTGAATGGATGTGAATTTAGATATGATGGGTTTGTGAGATCTAAGTTATGGGTTTTGAGTAGAGTATCTTGACTGTTCTGTCAACAATCAACAGTCAAACCAATTGTTCATTCAACTCTTCTGAATTATCTAAACTTCCTTCAGACAACTCATTTCATCTCAACTTATCGATCTCACCCTTTCGACTTCGGATCTGAACTCTGCTTCACCTCTCTCTCATCTGGTCAGGGTCATATCCCAACAATGGCCGAGCCAACTCAGGATTCAGAATGGCAATCATTACCCGTTCAAGATCAACTCACTCACAAGGTTCATCTGACTTCTTCTTCATCAAATTTCTGTGATCATTCACAATTATTTACTCACTCGTCCTCGTCCGGTTCGTTTTGAAAGCTTTGGAAAGCTCGATTGTCTGCTTATGAAACCTTGATCAAGCAATTTGAACTCGCTGAAGGTGATGATGATGAGGTTTTCACAGATTGGAATCGGTAGTGCCGAATTGTCCTTCTTTTATCGCCACATCAAATTTACTGAAATGACCAATTCCATCTTATGCCTGCTTCATTCCCAGGGATTCGGAATGGCCTAAACGCGCCGTGACAGACTCAAATGCGGTAGCTCAAGAAAAAGGAATTTACCTTGTATCTGTATATATTCGACTGGCCGGCCGTCCTGCTACGAGATGCCGATCAGATTGTATCACACCATTAGTTGAAAAGAGTCTAGCTACCAATTCAAGAAAGGGTACTAGGGACGCCGGGATAGAATGTCTTTTGGGATGGGCCATGTCGGAGGCCGATGGTGATAAAGCGGAAGGAATTGTCGTATGTCTAAGAACACTCCTCAATGCAAACAATGTTCTAAACTTGCAGGCCTGACGTCTTGACGACCCCGCTCTCATTTGGCTATTAAGACTGCTGTGATTGAAGGTTTAGGCTCAAAGCAGCCAAAGGTGGTCGCAGGCGCAGTCTCTGCTCTCAACGCTCTTATTTCGTTAGTTCGCTTTCCCAAACCAATCTGCCGTCTGTTTAAGTAGCTTATCGTCCTATACAATTAGAGCCTTCGGGGTGAAAGTCATCAATATCAAACCCATTCTCAAGTCTCTCGCCAAAATCTTCGCGCACGCAGACAAGGGTGTTCGGGCGGAAGTACGTATCATGGTTTCCATTCTATACCAATATATTGACCCCCGATCGTCTCTTTATATCTCTACCTAGGGGACCACACTGGTTCATACTCTCTACAAATTCCTTGGCCCAGCCCTCGAGCCATCGCTGTCAGAACTCAAGCCTGTACAAGTAAAAGAACTGCACGAGTCATTTGCTGTCCTCGACTCCGAAGGCAAAGGCAAAGGCACTGGCACTCCTACACGTGAAACAGCTGGTCAGCAACGAGAAAGACTTCAACGTGAAGCACAGGCAGCGCTGGAGGGGGTTCCAGAGTTAGGGCAAGGGGATCCTGGTAGCAATGAGCAAGAGGCGGAGACTATGCCCGAAGAACCCGAGGATATCGACCCTTACGACTTGGCTGAACCTGTCACTGTTCTTGATCGTTTACCGTCAGGATTTTTTGAACACCTCGCCTCTACAAAATGGAAAGAGCGTAAAGAAGAAGCTCTCGACCCGCTTTACGAGGTACTTAAGACGGCGATCAAGATCAAACCGGATCATTATGATGAACTCGTCAAAGCATTGGCAGGCCGTATGAGTGATGCGAATATCCTCTGTGTTATTGGAGCTGCAAACTGTTTGGAATGCCTTGCCAAAGGTCTCAGGACGGATTTCGGGAAATATAAAATCTTGATGCTAGTCCCGATGTTGGAGAAGTTCAAAGAACGGAAGGTTAATGTGGTAGAGGCATTGAGTAACTGTTTGGATGCGATGGCTTTAACAGTCCGTGCTCTCACATCTTATTCATTAATCCGGTGCAGGAATAGCACGCTCATTTGGAATCATCTGCTTCATTCCCCTAGGTTACTTTGCCAGAATTGACTGAGGACATCGTGACTTTTTCGAAGCACAAAAACCCTGCGGTCAAGGAACAGACGATGAAGTTTTTAGTCAGGTGCTTGCGTAACACTGAACATCAGATTCCAAAGCAGGATGTCAAACCCTTGTCCGATGTTATGCTAAGTGGACTCGAGGACGCTGTTGTCCCAGTCCGTGAAATCTCTGCTGAAGGACTGGGTACAATGATGAAATTGGTTGGAAAAGCAACGTTTTCACCTTTGATTCAAGCTCAAGATGACCTTCGTAAAGCTAAGGTTGAAGAATATTTCGAAAAAGCTGTTGTGAAGTATAAGCCTCCGAAAGCGAAGCCGAAACCTGTTGTCAGCAAACCTGCGGCCAGGCCTCCACCGAAAGCTAGGCCGGCCCCAAAACAATCTACCCCACCTTCGCCGGATAAAAACGAGTTTCGAGCGTCTACCCAATCCAAACCGCCGAGTAAAGCACCTCCTAAGCCCGCCGTGAAGAAGGCGCCGGCTGCCATAGGGACTGCGCCGAAGAAAACCGCTTCTGCCGCACAACCTAGCGCTGCACCCAAAGGAGCCTCTAAACCAATTGAAGAAGTCCGTTACAAGATGTCACAAGAAGATGCTGAAGCCAGAGCGCCCGATTGTCTTGACGCTGCGTTCATCGAAGGAGTGAACAACAGTCTGTGGAAAACTCGTCTTGCGGCTTTGGATGATATGCTAGGATGGTTACCCGATCATTTAGACGAGGTCGAGGCTGAACTTTTGGTGCGATATATGAACAAGAAGCCCGGTCCGAAAGAGAGCAATTTTCAGGTATGTACCACTCATGTTCAAGATCTGACGAGCATGGTCGTAGTCAAGCTAATTTAACCTTGCTTTAGGTCTGGCAACGAGTGTGCGCTGTGCTCCAATTTCTGGCGGAAAATTCACCATCATTCTCAAAAGCCTGCATTGCCCTTACTGTACCATCTCTGATAGAAAAGTATGGGGATGGTAAGATCAGAGAGTCAGCTGGTGGCGCGTTGTTGACTTTTGCTGAGAAAAGCTCATTGGGATTCGTCCTCTCGCATGGTTCGTCCATCGCGGTTTTCCATCCTTCCTTCTATTGTGTCTAGATGTACAGTCACTGATCACATGTCTGAACTTAGCGTTCGAGGCCATTTCTAAGCAAAAGGCAGTCAAGATCCAGGCGGAAAGTTTTGTATTCATCGAGATGTCATTGACGGACTTTGGTATCACTGGCGTACCGATCAGGGACTTGATAGAGTGCCTAAAAACTGGACTCAAGAGTGTCAATGCCGCTGTGCGAACCAACGCCACTAAAGCTTTGGTGACCACGAAGCTTTGCATCGGAGCAGGTTCGTCACTACCAAAACATGTTCAGGCTATTTCAGGGTCCTTTTCTCACTGGAATTGGCTATCAGATATCACCAATTTCTTACAGGACCTCAATCCCCAATTACTCGGTACTATCGAAGCTGAATTCGCGAAAATCGATGGCGAATCGCCACCAGTGCCTACTCGCGAGAGTGCCGATGTGGCACAGGCCAAGTCGGGTCCAGCAGCGAAAGGCAAAGGCAAAGTGGCCCCAGGTGACGACGCACTAGATGAATTGTTCCCTAGAGTTGATTTGGACAAGTTAATTTCTAGTTCTGTCGTCAAGTCGTGCGATGACAGCGCTTGGAAAATCCGAAAAGAAGCATTAGAAACCATTCAAAGTATACTAGAAAGCAACAAGCGACTCAAGCCAAACCTCGGTATGTTCTTCAATCTGCAGG
Organism: Melampsora americana; assembly: GCA_022264835.1. Lineage (NCBI taxonomy): Eukaryota > Fungi > Basidiomycota > Pucciniomycetes > Pucciniales > Melampsoraceae > Melampsora > Melampsora americana. Next base: position 45,793 of record JAIFHY010000012.1, on the reverse strand, counting down.
CGCGCGAGCTGAGCGTTGCCCGATTCTGATATGTCTTGGATGATCTTGCCTCACAGGTTCTGACCTTACAGCTTCACTAAAGTTGCGACTTGGTGATGCTAACAAAGCTGTACAAGCCTTGGCCCTCGATATTACAGGCCGGATAGCGACTGGTATGGGCAAGCCGTTTGAACGACATGCAAAAATGTTCGCTACATCAATGTTGATGGTCTTGGCCGACAAGAACGCTGGCGCTCGAAACAACGCTCTCACAACATTAAGTGCCGTAGCGGATGCATGTGGACTCGACTGTCTGACAGCTAGCGTGGCTGCTGCTCTCGAAATTGCAAAACCTGAACTTCGAGCTTCAGCCCTGACTTGGATCGTTCAAAGACTTGCGGAACCCGATGCAGTAAAGGGTCTTGACATGTCACCGTTTGCTGCACCATTGATCTCATGCTTAGAAGATCGAAGTCCCGAAGTGCGAAAAGGAGCTCAAGAACTTTTGCCTACAGTCATCCAAGCTGCGGGTATCGACATCGTCCTGGATCAGACATCGAATCTCAAACCAGCCTCTCGCAATAATGTTGTACCAATGATTGAAGCCTACCGGCCAGCTGCTCCAGTAAAGGCCGCTGCCCCCAAATCTGCCGCTGCAAAAAATGCACGACCTGCATCTTCGCTCAACAAATCGACCAACCGTGCCTCAATTGCCAGTACTCAAAGAGCCTCAACTCCTACCCTGGAAGATCGACCTGCCCCATTGAAATCAAAGTTAGGTCTACGCAAACCTGTGGGTGGCCCTGTATCAAAACTTGCTCCTCCGCCCCCTCTTCCGGCTTCTCCAGGCCCTGTAACAAGCACAAGCGATGTCCCCTTCCGCTCGGGAGATCCTAAAGCTAAAACACTACGAGCTAGCAAAGAGACGGGCCCGCTCAGATGGGTTATCGAAGGGGCAGTTCGGAAAGATCAGATTGAACAACTTCATCTACAAATGAGCTCTCAGATCAGCGGCGAGCTTCTCGGTCAATTGTTTAGCAAAGATCACCACTGTGAGAAAGACTTCATGGCAGGCTTGAACGCGATTGAATCTTGGACGTCGGATCCATCCCTAGCGAGTGAAACAGCTGATATGGAAGAATCTGATATCAGAGACAGATTACTGGCCAATGCGGATCTCGTGTTCAAATACTTGACCATTCGACTGCATGACACAAATACATCGATTACGATGAAGTGTCTAGACATCATTGAACAGTACATCACCGTTTTACAACTAGATGCATACCGCTTAACTGATTACGAAGCATCTGTCTTGTTGCCTAGTTTGATTGGAAGGGTAGGCAAAGTAACAAAATAATTCTTTATTTACAATCAAACTAACAAATATCTTCTGTTTGGGATTAGTGCGGGGACAGCAAAGAAACTCTCCGAACACGGATCAGAGCGATTTTCAAACACATATGTAGTATATATCCTTTCAGCAAAGTCTTTCAAAGCCTGCTCGATCATGGCATCAAATCTAAAAACGCTCGGGTCCGGGCCGAATGTGCCGAGGAACTGAGTGCTCTTTTCCAACGACATGGTCTCAATGTCTGTCAGCCAGCGAAAGCGCTGCCTTTGATTGCGTCTTTGATCTCGGATCGAGATTCTGCTGTTCGCAATGGGGCATTGTCGGCATTAGCCAGTGCTTATTCTTCAGCCGGAGACATGATACTTAAATATGTGGGCAATCTATCCGGTAAAGAGCAAGATATGTTGAATGAACGATTAAAACGAACAGGAGCGCCCGCCTCTCCCAAAGGGACTCGACCTGTCGCAGAGTCTGCCATCTCACCTCGCCCAGCAGCTGTTAGTCGATTGGCTCCCAAAACCCTCCGAAGACCATCAAGCATGGGGCTGCAAAGCATCACAGATACAGAGTCGGTCAGCGCCAACAAGGGTATCCCCCATCGACCAATGTCGACTGCCAATACTATCACAAAGCTTGCTTCCCCTTCAGCCATGACACATTCGAAGCTACCACCCCTCGCTTCACAAATGTCACTTCGTCAATCGGCCAGTCGTCGGAATTCACTCATCAATTCGTCTTTGCCTGCCCCACGACCACAGTCACATTTGTCAATTAAAGCACCTATGAATCACAAACCAATACCTCCTCCTGCCAGTCCTAGTACTTCAGACCATAATGCAAATATTCCAATCGCAGAGATCTTGTCGAGCGACGACATCCGAAGTACGGATGCACTCAAAGTAGTCCAGAGTGACATCGCCAATCGACCTGATTCTCTGATAGCGAGTGCTGATGGTCTCATAGATGCAATCGCGACACAGATGAGGATTGCATTCGAAAACCTCGACGCATCCACCCCACCTTTAACTCTGAGATTGTGTAAACATCTGATGCAAACGCTCTCCACCTTCTTCGATCAATCCCAACTCGCTACCGCGGTCTCCAAAGATGCTCTTGTCGCCGTCTTGGCCCAACTCACTCAGCGATTACAAGAAACAGCCGACAATCCAGTCAGTGAACATATCACTAGCTTGTCTAAAGTTTTAAATATGGTGTTGATCCGGATATTCCACAATGCAGACAGAAGTGCTTGCTTCGGGTGAGCAAACCTTGTGTTGCTACATTTTTGATATCTTGCTACGGCTGATCCAATGTCTCTCTTCAGTGCTCTCTTTGCTGTCCTCAAGTTGACCACGATTGATATGCGAGAGATTGAGGGCGAGGTAGAACTAGCACACCGTGCGAAGTACGCCGAGCTAGTCATGAAGGTCAGTACGCACTCGATGACTACCAATATTGACTGGCTCACGTCACTTATGCCAAGCAATATGATCTTCGCTTGATTTTACTCCAGTGCTTGTGGAAAGTGTCAAAGACCGTGAAGGAATCTCTCGAAGATGGCACACTAGATCCACGAATTCTCCTGGGGGACATTGATGATTTCCTCGTATCAATCCCGCCAGCAGAATGGAGACGAAGAGCTAATGACAATGTGCCCTTGGCAGATATGCCGTTGCGGACAGTCAAGACGATCTTGCAGCAGGTGGTGACTATCTATGGAGAGGGGGTTTATGAGGCTGTCTCGGCTCTCAAAAATCCCCAAGATACGTTTGTATACCAGTATCTGTTCCGTCTGCTAAATAACTCCAAGGCAGCCGCTGGGGAACCACCTGTGAGCCAGCCCGCACGCCGGCCTGTTCCACTCTCCCCGGAACTGGCGATTGCTCCTCGCGCTACAGTCAGCTCCGCCATGCAGCAGAGTCCTTCGCGAAGTCCGTCGCGTTCGAGGCAGAGTTCTGCTCCCAGTATCGACAGTAATGGACCCAAACAGTCTCCTGGGCCACTTGATCACTTCGGCGAAGTAAACATCAACAACCTCTTGACGGAGGTTTTCGCCAAGATTGGCAGTCCCACAGAGTCTAAGAAGGTACGATTCTATCTTGAATTTGTTTTCGATCTAGCAATGTTTGTTGATTCTCCACTGCTTGCGGTGTTCGCATCTTTCAGGGTATACAAGAGCTTTATCAGCTTTTGAAGCTGCATCCGGAAGCCAATGCCAAAGTAGACAAATGGATCGGTGCTACTGGAACCTATTTTCAAGCTTATCTTCGAAGGGCGCTTCAAAATCTTCGGGCAGATGACCCAGATGTGGCGGAAGATGGAGCAGCGGTAGACTCAGAGAGTGTTGTGCCACCTCTTACCCCAGCATCTCGTCAGTATTGACCTGGTTTCTTTGCTCATCGACCCAATCCCGATCAGCAGAATGTGTGTAGAATTGGGCAGGATAGAGGCCTTAATGATCTCTGCTATATATGTATCCGAACTTTTCACAATATACCAATCGTACACCCACAGGTCCAAATTCAAACTTGATCTCTATCACACCCTCGCCTCCTGTGGGTTCGGCCAGCGAGTTTGCTCAACAGCAGCATTCGGCACGTATGACAAAGGCTGTCTCGCAGCATCTAGATCTAAACCGGTTACAGACGCTCTTTGGTTTTACCAACACTAATCCTCCTCATCAAGGACACCCCGCCTCAACAACCGCAGAACCATAATACAGCTGTACCTTTTCCCGATCATAAAACCGTGTGTTTAGTCTTTTGAGACGAGCTATTGACGTCATACAGCTTCGTCTTGATCTCTCTCTCCGTTGAATGTTATCTTTGTTCATATATCTTCAGCATCATACACCGTATCACTAGGCTCGTCTATATTGGAAGAACATCACATAGAAATCTTCCGTTGGTCTTCCTGTTTAATATCTTAATCTCATGATTGATTTTTTTAATCTAATTTATATTGTTCTATTGGAGCGGTATCCTGCCTTCAATTTGTGGGATCTTGGGGCTTTGTATCGTTTACCTTTACGACCAAGAGAGTTCGAAAGTTGCATGAGGGAACACATCATTGTCGTGTGCTTGGATGCATCTCTTTGCGCTACCTGACAATGAGTCCTCTTGCCAAGTAAGTATTTGCTACTGAGCGGAGAGGGGAAACAGTAAGATTGCCATGTTGATCAGGAAGTGATCAGTGCCCGCTATCATTTGGTAGAAAGGACTGGTGAGATCACTTGTTCCTGTGAATACCCCAACCTTAGTTTTGAGCTTGAGCTTTGCATTTTACAAAATCTTCTGAACAGACCTTCCAGCCATGATAAACATGCGCACTTTGTTCAAATCCTGAAATGTGTGACAGGATAGAGATCATACAGGTAATGTCTAAAGCTTGGAGTTACATGAGCAGATATTGATAAACTTGGGGCATTGATGATGGCATTAGAGAAAATTCCTTGACAACACGTCCAGACAGGTCTAAACTTTGATGGTAAGTTACCGTCTAGGCTATATTCTCCAAATTTGTCTCCCTTCAGATCAGTTGTGGCAGAAGGTGCTTGAACACAATTCTTTCTTGATTTCCAGGGTATGTGGTGAGATGGAGCCAGCCCAAGACTTCTTTGATGTGGGGTTTTGACAAGGTGCGCTGGAGATCTGAGTAGGCCAAGTAGTGCACAAGATATAAGGAGAGATACGTTCATCTCAGTTTAATTTTCCATCCTATGCAAGGACGATGATATAGAAACATATAAAACAACAAAGGGATCACATAAGTTTCAGTGTGCAACCATGCCAAAGTTGGCACAAGCTGAGCTCATCAACCAGCCTTGTCCGCGAAAGGCTACCAGAAGTTAGTCATGTCTCATGATTTCCTGCAATTCTGATGCACTTTGATCCCACCTTATCAAGGAAAGGTGACAACAGCTTCGAGGGATTGTGAAGGTGGGTTAGAAAGCTGTAGTAGCATGCTATGTTTTCAGACTCTGGCCAGTTTTGTAGGATGACCTGAATATCTAACGCCCCAGTATCTTCGGAAAACTGCCACATCACACTGACTACTCGCTGCCAGAGATAGAGACCGTACTTAGGGGAATATTTCAGTAGTGCAATATACATATTGCTTCAGTACCTCGTGTACATCATAAAAGGTAACGGGCACCTCACTGCTCGGCAAGCACCGACTAGGGACATAGACCAATAGTCTATACTTTTGCTCGTGACCCAGGGTTTCCTGCGGATAATGTAGGGTCTAGAATTTTTTTATGCATGCATTGAGTTACTTTGCAAGTTTTCGTTTAAAATATTTTGTTGACTGTTTGATGAGCATTAGTAGAATCAGCTCTTGTACATACTGGACCTTTACTCGTAGACGTTGGTTGCTGAAGTCAGGCCGTATTGGACGACACCTATATGAAAAAGGGGAGATAATGGAACAAGTGCTGATCAGTATCTGCGAAAGTGAAAAGTTATGTGCACGTGATTCTCACCTTCGGGGAACCAGAGGGCTGGACAAAGGAGAAGTAAAATTAAGTTCAGCAAGGGTAATACATGACAATGGAACAATGTAAAATATTAACCAATCTCTTTTTTAGCTGATTCAACAGCGTCAGAACCGTGGCAGATGTTGCGGCCCATATCGATTCCTAGATAGAATGGCTTTATCAGTATGACAATGTTGCTGGGTGCAGGTCTCATCAGAAGAAAACATAGGCTTGACGTACCAAAATCTCCCCGGATGGTGCCAGCAGCTGAGCTCAAAGGGTTGGTGGCTCCAAGCATGGCTCGCCCTTGCTTGACAACCTGATGAAGCGACTTAAGCAAAGGTATCCAATTTAACATAGAGAGCCGACATTCACGCTCACATCTTTACCCTCAAAGACAATGGCGACCACGGGGCCACTACTCATGAAGTTACACAGACCAGCGAAGAAAGGCTTTCCAGCCAAGTCGGCGTAATGCTTCTCGACGTGCTCCTTGGAGGGGTGCATCATCTTCAAGGCAACGATTTTGTAACCTCGACGCTCGAAACTTCAAGCAAAGAATATTGAATGGAATGAGGATCGCATATAATGATCTTAACGGTACGATTGTTTCATAGAATGGGGAAGATCAATCCAGTTTTCGCAGATAGACTCACCGTCCTACGATTTCACCCACCAGTCCGCGTTGGACACCATCGCATTTCACCACTGAAATCCGAGGCCATGAGATTGAATAAGTAGCGCATTGGACATTCAACCAAAGGAAACTCACTGATAAAGGTTTGTTCCGAGTTTGACATGATGGCAGTTTATGATTTTGTAGATATTGATTGTTGAGGTGAATAGGTTGAACGTGAGGAAGTCTGTGAGGAATGCTTTGAAGAACTCCGATCGAAACTCTGTCAACCTGGTATTTGTTAGGTTTGCGTCCGAGTGATCCACGTAGGGACCGTGTGGTTGTGTAGCTCGCCGGAGACTCGGTACCGGCCTACGATCTGGCGTGGAGCGAGGGACTTGGTTAAGTTGTACCCGCCATCGCGCTGACCGGATAGGAGTCGAAGAAGACAACAGATGCGAAACATGCAAAGTACCGGAATCAGAAAATCATTTTCTGATATTTTGCAAGCGTTGTAACACACAAAGACAAGCATTGCGCAAAAGAATCAAAGAAGGAAAAATCAGATCAGACACAAACTCAGGAACGAAACTTTGGACACTCCAATGGTATTCCCATATCTAGCAAAATTCATAGAAGATACAAATAGATTTAATCATTTGAGAAGTTATCTGGATAGATAACTACAAGATAATTGATTATGCTGATTTCTCATTATTTTATGCTCATGTTATCTTTTCAATTCTTTTCAATTTGTTGTGTATTATCTTGGGTGCTGAAAGTTCTACAAGGGGTTGTTGTGAAGGCTTGGCAGACCGGTTCATGATGATAGACACATTATAGAGTTGTATGTTAGTTACATTAACGGTACTCAAAGTAAGTAGGCGGAACCTACCTACTTCTAGACCTAGAACCTAGTTTTTTTTGGCGGGGATTTTTGTTTTAAATATGTTTCCCAAAAATTTGTAGCTCTGAAGTCCCTCCGCCTACGTTTACCCCTCCGGCATCTGTCTTGCCAATGCCTCGTATTGGCCGCTGGTAAGGATTGTCCATAGATCTAGTTCAAGGCTCTGGAATGGTCTTATCAGCCAAACATTCCACTTGCAAACCTCCATCTTACATTGGCTTATATGCCTACCTTCACTTCAACATTATGACAACTGTGACAGCAATCTGGATTGACAACTCTGAAGAAGCTCTACTGGTCTCCGTCCACTCTCTTGTTCAGGCCTTGAACACTTTCCTGATTGGGACCTGTCATCTACAAGAGTCTGATGCTAACTTAACATAAGTCCCATAAATTTTGCAGGGTGCCTTTGGCCTTGCAAGCTTGGTGCCCTGGAGAGAGACTTGTATATTATATTGGCTGGTTTTGGTGTACCAGCAGGGACCCAAGAAGATTCACTTGGGTAAATTTCCTATACAGCCTCTTAACTTCTGTAGTTGAGACAGTACTCCATTTCCAAGTTGAGCAGAGTGTTCAAACTCTTGAAATGAACAACTTCACTTTTTGAACAAAGCTCAATCAGTCCTCTTGCTCTTGCAAGAGGATTGAGGAGAGTATTTTGGGGCAGATGAGATTCAACAATTGATTGAAACCAGCTTAAACTGTTGTTGCTGGATTTAATCTGATAAAAAAACATTGGTCAAGAGGACATTGGGGTCAAGCAAGGTAAATTTTATCTTTCCAAAACCCCTGACCAGCATTGGTCTTTAGAAGGGTATCTTGGATTGTGCATAGTAATCTTTAGGTGGACTGCATCCCTGTACCCAATGAGGACCAAGCGTGTAAAGATTTCAACATCTCTTTATCTTTTGATAAAAGCCACACTACAAATGGGTGAGGGGTTTTGCACAACCAATTGAAACAATTTGGTTATATTTCAAAAGCAAAAGGGTTATTGCCCGTACATCAACTTTCAAATCTCAAAATCTTCATTTATTTTCTGAGAAAGCTGAGAGAGAAATACAAGAGATATGAATAAGACCGGGTACAATTAGCCCCAGTCAAAATGGGCAAGGGGCTTGATTGAGACAAGGTGGTTGTATTTGCGGTTTCAAAAAACCTCTCAGCCAAACTCAAATGTTGAAGCCCCTGCCTGCTCACCAGGGAAGCCCAATAATACATAAGTCCCTCTCCAGACACCTGAGCTCGCAAGGAAAAAGTGTCTGGCTAAAGAGGGACCTAGTTAAGTTAGAGTGAACCCTGCTCCGTTCTGGTGCGCTTCCAAAGCTTGATGCTCCTTTGCCAATTCACAACCCAACTTGAGGAGGTCGAGTTGATCTTGCTTGTCCTTCTTAGCTTTAGTGGTGGCAAGAGCCTCAACAGATGTATCATTGTCTTCCAAAGCCTGCTTCTTGTCCTTGTTAGGTAAGCCAAATTGTGAGCCAAGCATACCCACCATACTGGTTGTGGCCTTGGCTAGATGGGCACAAAGTCATTGGTAGGTCTTGTTGGAGGCCTTCTGAATTTGATTCAACTCTTCAAAGTTGTATTGGATAGGTAAGGAAGATCAGACAGTCTTCAACAGACCTGTCTTACCCAATGATCATCTTGGTGTATTGCTTGGGGTTTGATTGCTGATGGCAGGTGGCCTAAGTCTAGAAGGACTTAGCGAAAGAACAGCATTGCCGGATCAAGACACATTACTTGAAAATGATCTGATTTGTAAGTTTGGAGTAGGTTGACTAGAGGTAGGGGTCTTGTAGGGGTGATGCACTTGCTAGGGTTGGGTAAGTCTTCTTCCTCATCATGATCTAATAAGCTATTACCCAGATCAAGGGGCTGGGTAGAATCCCAACCACTCTAGCTGGGTGATTGAGTTTCACTGTCAGTGGAGGACTCCAAACCATTTGATTGGCTTTGCTGCAATCTGACAAAAGTTTCAGCCATGCTCAGAGGGTTAATTCCTGCGTGTTGCCCCATGATTGAAATCAGATCATCATACAAGGGGCATGATCTGTTCAACATATCTATAGAAAAGTTAAATCAGTAAGTGAACAAAAAGGAGTATTGGGAGATCAGAGCATCAAGCTTACCTTTGGTATTCTTTGCAGCCAATGCCTTGATGGCCTCCTCCTGCTCTATAACAATCTCCAGATCTGTATCCGCTTGTAGCTCTTCAATTTTCTCCTTGGCCCTTGTCATGATTCCAGCGCCAATTGCATTGCGCCAAGCCTCTTCTGCACAGAATTTAGATTCCAGTTGCTCAATCTATAAGTAAGAAACAAAACCAAAAAATAAGTCAAAGGAGTCAAAATATTTTCACAATAGGAAAGTCATCAAAAATCAAGACCTATTGTTTGCAACCCTTCCACTCTTGGCTAACAAAGCCATGTGCTTGAAGATACAATTCACATTTGTTGCTGCACTCCTTCTTGCTCAGCTTTGCTGAACAAAAGATAGAATAGTTTGTCAAGATGAGATTGTATGGTGTCATACACATCCAGGTGGAATCAAATTGGGAGTCTTGAACCCCAGAGGTAAGACCCATCCACTCAACTATCAAATCAAGACAAGACTTGCCCTTGGCATTTGCATCTTTTAGCCACGAGATTTGTTCCTGGGGATCAGGATGATATGTGAGGGTTCTTGAAAGCAGTTGTGGGGGATTTTTGGGAGAGAGACAGAGTGTTTGAAAATAGAGGCGGTGGAATATCTGGGAGGGTGAGTGTGGGATATGTGAGAGTGGTGACAGTGGGGCTCTATGGCTGAAAAATTGCAAAGTAGGCAATATGCTTTATCCAATCTGCTATGGTTTTTACAAACTACTATAGTTTTTCCAAACACTAAAATGCAATTGTTGAAGTATTCAATCGACGAGGTAAATGGAGATAAGAATTAAGTGAAAGTTAACGTGAAATGAAATTGAGAAAGATATGCAAGAAGAGAAGGAGACATTTTAGGATAAACTACCCCAATGGTTTTTACAATAATATTACTTATACTAGATACCTATTAACTTGACTTACTTCTCTTTCCCCATCTTTGGGAAGAGAAGTAAGTTATATTTCAAATTTTTCCTTCCATTCCTTTTATGGCTTATGATGAATTGTTTTTGATCGAATAGACTTATAGTTCTTTATCAGAACCAGAGATCAGTTATAAACTAATTAAATCATATCATTCTGTACCTAAATAGGTATTAATTGTTTCAAATCATTCTACTATATATTTTAATCTTTCCTGATCAATTACTTGTGTGTTATAGGTCAGATAGCCTTCTTTATCAAAGTTGTTCAAATTTGTGCTCATCAGTGCTGTAGTGCATACTACTAGGTGAATAAAATTATCTTTGGGAAGAGAAACTCATAGTTCTTTATCAGAACCAGAGATCAGTTATAAACTAATTAAATCATATCATTCTGTACCTAAATAGGTATTAATTGTTTCAAATCATTCTACTATATATTTTAATCTTTCCTGATCAATTACTTGTGTGTTATAGGTCAGATAGCCTTCTTTATCAAAGTTGTTCAAATTTGTGCTCATCAGTGCTGTAGTGCATACTACTAGGTGAATAAAATTATCTTTGGGAAGAGAAACTCATAGTTCTTTATCAGAACCAGAGATCAGTTATAAACTAATTAAATCATATCATTCTGTACCTAAATAGGTCAGATAGCCTTCTTTATCAAAGTTGTTCAAATTTGTGCTCATCAGTGCTGCAGTGCATACTACTAGGTCAGATAGCCTTATTTATCAAAGTTGTTCAAATTTGTGCTCATCAGTGCTATAGTGCATACTACTAGATCACCAGATTCCAAGACTCCAATTACATTCATAGCAATTAAAAGGCAGTGCCAATTTTTTTAGGTTCCTAATGAAAATTGTCAGGTTTTGACTGGAATTTTTTACATTCCGGGTTTAATCCAAGGAATTGGTAGGTTTTCATTGGGACCCTTGACCAGAGCTTTCCAGGGTCCCCTGGAGGGCTTGTAGTTGTGTGTCAATACTTTAGATAAGATTACAAGTCAGTTGAACATACCTATTGCTTCAATTTGATTTGGTCAGATCCACCTTTTCATCATTGCATCATCTTGTATATGAATTGCCAGTGATACAGATTTCCTGATCTTATTGTTTCTCAATTATGGAATACAAATATGCCTTCTGTTAATCTGTAGATGAATTAACAGAGCAGTTCTCAGAATTCCAAAGACCAAGTCTTGTGGCAATTTGGGGCTCTGAATCTCTGAATATTTGCACATCCTGCTGAAAATGTTGGTAAATCCCTCAAAAGCATGTGGTTTAGCCTTGAGTTTGCGGGATCTGAAGTTCTGACATTCCAGATATTTGCGCAACCCATCAAAACCCAAGTTTCTAGCATTCTGAGAAATGTTCTTCCAATTTCTCTGGAAATTAACAGAGAGATATTTGTATAACATAAATGTCATCCAAACACCATATAGGCAAGACTTGATTGTATGACAACATGCAGTCAATTGTTTATTGTGGTCAATGACTCATGTCAGAGCCGTTTTTGTCATGACCACAGTGACATACAATGTCAAGTCTGAGTTCTATACATGTGCAATGCAGCTCTGATTGAGAACAATGCTATACCAAAGTAAGCATGCTATGAGGAATATGATAAGGGCAGATTGTTTAAGGCAAACTTTGGCTTTATCTACAGCCTCCTTCAACTCAAATTGACACAGTTTCAATTGAAATTGTCTGCTCATAATCTGAAGAAGCAAAGTGAATATTGACAAAGAAGAACAATCCTACATATCATGTCTTGGAAACATGTCTTTCATGCTGATACAATGGTCTCAAAAGCTGTGAAATAGCATGGGGAATGTCCATTGCAATGGCTCTCCAGCACATTTATTCAGACTTGAGTCTGGCTTCTGTCCTTCACCTTTGTCTGCGACATTCTTTAGCTGTGTTTTTAGTTGCATCCTTCAATCAACAAAATGATACACAGAATAAGGTTGTCACCATTTTGTCAGCCCCAGAGTGAATATGATGAGTTTGGATAGTGGAACTTGAAAAGTGCTTACCACCGCAAATTTGCAACAGTATGACACCTTGCCTGTTTTACCAAAACAGGTCCATTCACCATACTTACCAAATTTATCTGTTGTTAAGCGTCTTGCATCAATAGCTAGAGAGAGCCGGAGCTCATATCAGCAAGTGCTATCAGAGTAGGGGGGTTCATCTTTTTATGGACAAAACCCACCATTTGGAAGATTGGCTACGAAGAGCTCATTGGGCTTTGGCTTCTGATTATCGGGACCACAGACACCAAATGAGGCTATGTTGTTGCCAGGATTGTCACATAGGAACCCTTGAGAAATCACATGTCCATAAAGGGAGAAGTGAGCGGCCAAAAAGAATATGTATGCTATTGATTGCATTCTGTAAAGGATCCAGTAGATGTTAAGCATTGAATTGAAAGTTGGATGAAAAAGAGACCAGTACTCACTCTGAAGTGTACAAAATGACAAGTACTTTAAAACTAAACTATTCTTTGTGATCAAGGGTTGGGTACAGATAAGAGAAGAATATTCTTGAGATTTGAAGACAGAGACAGAGATTATGGAAGTCAGGGCCAGGTGAAAGTGATTCAAAGTGATGGAGCTGATGCAGAATCTTGAGTGATATGTCAAAGGTGGTAGAGGCCTTTTATAGATCCCATGAAGTATGATCTTGAAGACACATGTCATTAATCATGATGTGATCTCATCAAGTCACAATCTTTCGAAGTTGGTCAAACACCAGACTGCTTTGTCAGAAGTCTTGGAGACAGTTGATTGAGCTTGACTACTTAGGCCAAGGTTGGCACCTCAACGCATTGGCCTTTCATGTCTTGCCGATGACATTTTTTGCACAGTTGTCAAAGGGACCTGCGTCGGGCTCTTATCCACCACAAGGTAGGTTCAAATCTGAAACTTGATCATTTGCTCTCGTATCATAACTAGAGTTGACTTGTAGGTTACATGGAGTAGGGACAAAGGTTATCTCAAGAAGTAAAGTTATCAGGATCAAGGGAAAAATTCATGTTACACATCCCCAGTCCTTACATTCTAGTTGTGTGTCAATACTTTGGATAACAGTACAAGTCAGTTGAACATACTTTATTGCTTCAATTTGATTTGGGTGGAGCCACCTTTTCATCATTGCATCATCTTGTATACAAATTGCCAGTGATACAGATTTCCTGATCTTATTGTTTCTCAATCATGGTATACAAATATGTCTTCTGTTAATTTTCAGATGAATTGACAGAAAATTTCTTGGAATGCCAAAGACCCAAGTCTTGTAGCAATTTTGGGATCTGAATCTCTGAATATTTGCACATCCTGCTGATAATGTTGGTACATCCTGCAAAAACATGTGTTTTAGCCATGCAGACTTGCGGGATCTGAGGTTCTGACATTCCAGATATTTGCCCAACCCATCAAAATCTAAGTCCCCGCCATTCTGAGAAATGTCCTTCCAATGTCTCTGAAAATTGGCAGAAGAGATATTTGTATACCATAAATGTCATCCAAACACCATATAGTCAAGACTTGATTGTATGACAACATGCAGTCAGTTTTTTATTGTGGTCAATGACTCATGTCATAGCCATTTTTGTCATGAGCACAGTGACATATAATGCCAAGTCTGAGTTCTATACATGTGCAATGCAGCTCTGATTGAGAACAATGCTATACCAAAGTAACCGTGCTATGAGGAATATGATCACAGTACATTTTTAAGGCAAACTTTGCCTTTCTCTACAGCCTCATTCTACGCAAATTGCCACAGTTTCAATTAAAATTTCTGCTGATCATCTGAATGAGCAAAGTGAATATTGACAAAGAAGAAAAATCCTACATATCATGTCTTGGAAACATGTTTGTCATGCTTATACAATGGTTTCAAAAGCTGTGAAATTGCATGGGGAATGTCCATTGCAATGGCTCTCTTCACCGCATTTATCCAGACTTGAGTCTGGCTTCTCTAATTCACTTTTGTCTGCGACATTCTTTAGCTGTGTTTTTAGTTGCATCCTTCATTCAACAAGATGATACACAGAATATGGTTGTCACCATTTTGTCAGCCCCAGAGTGAATATGATGAGTTTGGATAGTGGAATTTGAAAAGTGCTTACCACCGCAAATTTGCAACAGTATGACACCTTACTTGCTCTACCACGACAGGTCCATTCACCATACTTGCCAAATTTATTTGTTGCTAAGCGTTTTCCAGCCAGAGCTGGAAAGAGCCAGAGCTCATATCAGCAAGTGCTATCAGAGTAGGAGGGTTCATCTTTCTATGGACAAAACCCACCATCTGTAAGATTGGCTATGAAGAGCTCATTGGGCCTTGGCTTCTGATTATCGGGAGCACAGACACCAAATGAGGCTATGTTGGGGCCAGGCTTGTCACATAGGAATCTTTTTGATTGAGACATCACATGTCCATAAAGGGAGAAGTGAGCGGCCAAAAAGAATATGTATGCTATTGGTTTCATTCTGTAAGGAAGCCAGTAGATGTTCAGCATTGAATTGAAAGTAGGATGAAAAAGAGACCAGTACTCACTCTGAAGTGTACAAAATGACAAGTACTTTAGAACTAGACTATTCTTTGGGATCAAGGGTTGGGTACGGATGAGAGAAGGGTATTTTTTGAGATGTGAAGACGTAGACAGAGATGATGGAATTCAGGGCAAGGTGAAAGTGATTTAAAGTGATGGAGCTGATGCAGAATCTCAATTGATATGTCAAAGGTGGTAGGGGGCTTTCATAGATCCCATGAAGTATGATCTTGAAGCCACATGTCATTAATCGTGGTGTGATCTCATCAAGTCACGATCTCTCGAGGTTGGTCAAACACCAGACTGCATCGTCGGAAGTCTTGGGGACAATCGATTGAGCTTGACTACTTATGCCGAGGTTGGCACCTCAACGCATTGGCCTTTCATGTCTTGCCGATAACATTTTTTGCACAGTTGTCAAAGGGACCTGCGTCAGCCTCTTATCCACCACGAGGTAGGTTTAAATCTGAAACTTGATCAGTTGCTCTCAATAACCTCGTAGCTTGATTCAGAACCCGATTATCATAACTAGAGTTGACTTGTAGGTTAGGTGAAGTAGGGACGAAGGTTATCTCAAGAAGTAAAGCTATCAGGATCAAGGGAAGAATTCACGTTAGACATCCCCAGTCCTTACATTCTAGTTGTATGTCAATACTTTAGATAACAGTATAAGTCAGTTGAACATACTTTATTGCTTCAATTTGATTTGGTCCGATCCACCTCTTGAGATATATCTACAATAGACAACATCCTATTATAATGAGTCAAGGGTCCGTACGCATTAGGAACCCATCTTTTATTTCACATCAAGCACATCAAGAACCTTTCACTTTCACATATGTTTCATCTCTTTATCTTTCCATCTCAAAGTTATCTGTTTCAATCTTTTACCAAAGTAGGACCTGCGCGTCATTATATGTGAGAAGAACAATGTTAATTATCATAAATTGTTCAAACCTATTTGAGAAAGAACCTCCATAAGAAGGACCATGTTTGAGCGTCACTGTTGTTTTCTCACTCAAACTTTTTTCCTTCTTTTCTATTGCCACCTTCCAACAGGTGCCTATTTTTCTCTAATCACTCACACGTGATTATTAGTTACTCACTTTGCTCGTGATCCTCTCAGGTCTGCTTGTATTGATTTTTATTCTTTATATACTACTTCATATGAAATATTCACTCAAACTTTTTTCCTTCTTTTCTATTGCCACCTTCCAACAGGTGCCTATTTTTCTCTAATCACTCACACGTGATTATTAGTTACTCACATTGCTCGTGATCCTCTCAGTCATTTCTGCATTCCTGATTTTATTACCACCTTTTCATCATTGCATCATCTTGTATACAAATTGCCAGTGATACAGATTTCCTGGTCTCATTGTTGCTCAATTATGGTATACAAATATGTCTTCTGTTAATTTGTAGATGATTTGACAGAACATTTCTTGGAATGACAAAGACCCAAGTCTAGTGGCAATTTGGGGCTCTGATTTTCTGAATATTTGCACATCCTGCTGAAAATGTTGGTACATCCCTCAAAAATATGTGTTTTAGCCTTGAAGTGTTATGGGATCTGAGGTTCTGACATTCCAAATATTTGCGCAACCCATCAAAATCCGAGTTTCTGGCATTCTGAGAGAAGTTCTTCCAATTTCTCTGGAAATTAACAGAAGAGATATTTGTATAACATAAATGTCATCCAAACACCATTTAGTCAAGACTTGATTGTATGACAATATGCAGTCAGTTTTCTATTGTGGTCAATGACTCATGTCATAGCCATTTTTGTCATGAGCACAGTGACATATAATGCCAAGTCTGAGTTCTATACATGTGCAATGAAGCTCTGATTGAGAACAATGCTATACCAAAGTAAGTGTGCTATGAGGAATATGATAAGGGCAGATTTTTTAAGTCAAACTTTGGCTTTCTCTACAGCCTCATTCAACGCAGATTGCCACAGTTTGAATTAAAATTGCCTGCTGATCATCTGAATAAGCAAATTGAATATTGACAAAGAAAAAAAATCCTACATATGATGTTTTGGAAACATTTTTTTCATGCTTATACAATGGTTTCAAAAGCTGTGAAATTACATGGGGAATGTCCATTGCAATGGCTCTCTTCACCACATTTATCCAGACTTGAGTCTGGCTTCTCTACTTCACTTTTGTCTGCGACATTCTTTAGCTGTGTTTTTAGTTGCATCCTTCATTCAACAAGATGATACACGGAATATGGTTGTCACCATTTTGTCAGCCCTAGATTAAATATGATGAGTCTGGATAGTGGAATTTGAAGAGTACTTACCACCGCAAATTTGCAACAGTATGACACCTTGTTTAATTGACCCTGACAGGTCCATTCACCATACTTGCCAAATTTATTTGTTGATGAACGTCTTGCATCAACAGCTAGAGAGAGCCAGAGCTCAAATCAGCAAGTGCTATTAGAGTAGGAGGGTTCATCAATCTATGGACAAAACCCACCATTTGTAAGATTGGCTATGAAGGGCTGATTGGGCTTTGGCTTCTGATTATCGGGAGCACAGACACCAAATGAGGCTATGTTGGTGCCAGGATTGTCACATAGGAACCCTTTTGCTTGAGACATCACATGTCCATAAAGGGAGAAGTGAGCGGCCAAAAAGAATATGTATGCTATTGATTGCATTCTGTAAGGAAGCCAGTAGATGTTCAGCATTGAATTGAAAGTAAGATGAAAAAAGAGACCAGTACTCACTCTGAAGTGTACAAAATGACAAGTACTTTAGAACTAGACTATTCTTTGGGATCAAGGGTTGGGTACGGATGAGAGAAGGGTATTTTTTGAGATGTGAAGACGTAGACAGAGATGATGGAAGTCAGGGCAAGGTGAAAGTGATTTAAAGTGATGGAGCTGATGCAGAATCTCAATTGATATGTCAAAGGTGGTAGGGGGCTTTCATAGATCCCATGAAGTATGATCTTGAAGCCACATGTTATCGTGGTGTGATCTCATCAAGTCACGATCTCTCGAGGTTGGTCAAACACCAGACTGCTTCGTCGGAAGTCTTGGGGACAATCGATTGAGCTTGACTACTTATGCCGAGGTTGGCACCTCAACGCATTGGCCTTTCATGTCTTGCCGATGACATTTTTTGCACAGTTGTCAAAGGGACCTGCGTCGGGCTCTTATCCACCACGAGGTAGGTTCAAATCTGAAACTTGATCATTTGCTCTCAACAACCTCGTAGCTTGATTCAGAACCCGATTATCATAACTAGAGTTGACTTGTAGGTTACGTGAAGTAGGGACAAAGGTTATCTCAAGAAGTAAAGCTATCAGGATCAAGGGAAGAATTCACGTTACATCATTGATACCCTATGAACCTAAATTTGATATCAACAAGAACTGGGTCGAGAAGAGCAGCAAGGGTCGGCACAAAGATATATGAAAGTGCGGGACCGTATGTAAGTTTAGGATATAAGATTATCTACTATCTTACACATCTCTTGCCAGCCGTCATTCTTTGGAACTTTTGGTTTCGTTGAGAATCAGACAATCTGAAGGAAGGAACATGCATTGCAAACAGAATGCCACAAATTTCCTGAAAAGAGCTAGGTAGCAGTAGATGATTCAATTAACACAATGACATGGACGGGCCAAATCCAAGTATGGAATAACAATTGAAAAATGAAAAGTTGGCTTCAAAGCAAGTGTATCGAGCAGACTTAAAACGACTTTGTCACTACAACCTGCCCAATATGTCATCTCTAGTTGAATGTCTCAAAAACTTGAAGAGAATGTTCACCCCACTTTTATTGTTTTTTAGCATTGAAACAGATAAATCTCCAAGAAGATGTACTACCGTCGATGACAGAAACCTCTCTATGGCATTCAGCTTATTTACTGTGCGGATTTTCATGTCTTTCCATTGATAAAAAAATAACACATGGATTCTTTCCAGAAGTAACAAAGGAAAAAAAGTCGTCGCCAAGATGATGCAATGAAGTCGCCAATCAAAGAGGTGTACTTCGGATATTAGAATGCCTTCTTCAGCCGAGAAATGTGCTGTTGAGTCTGACTGAGGAATGACGAGTATTAACATGAGATATTTTTTAGATGATCAAGTGCGAGCCCCAAATTTTCAAAGACGCTTTATCAGATGATGTGTGTTCTATCAAGAAGAAGGAGTGCAGAGAGGGAGATAATTTTGCGTACACTAATTCCTTCATTCAATGAAAAAACCATGACCATTTCTCATTAATTATTTCACATCATTGTCCAAAGTATAGGCACCAGTATTTTATATTTTGTGTACCATCTTCTTTTCCCAAAACTGGGGCGATCTCTCAAGCTCAGTGATAAACTGAATTGTGAGTGCACTCAAGATCACCGTTTTTCTTGCTGTCTCATTCAGGTTCAAAGATGTCGAAACTTTTTTACATTGCAGCTTTCCTGAAATATGGTACATGAAGAGTGTGATATGTTGTGAAGGTCATATTTTTCAAAGCTCCAGTAAATGTGTTCATTATATAAGAGCACAAGCAGAGTTTTGCAACATCTGTTCCGTTGAATCCTTTTCAGCATAAGTACAAAGTGAGAATGGTGGGTTTTCAAGTCGCATTGATTGCGCAAGGCAGAAAGCTACGGAGAACTCAGCCTTTGAGATCTTTTAAATCAGATGCTGGATTTAACTCGCGATGAAAGCCCTTACAAACTTTGACGCTCTTTGAAACATCTTTCAAATCTTGTCTGCTCTAGAGCATCCGCAAGGGCGATCACGTCAGTACCAAGTAACACGATCGGTACGACTTCAAGTGTCTGACTGAGATACAGAGGCAAACACAAGGAAGTGAGGCATGCGGTGAACTGTGACATTAAACGATTCCTGGAGTCTCAAAACATCGAGCTGCAGAAAACAGACTTCACATCGCACCAAAATAACTCACATTGTGCCACTGTGAATACAAAGCGTCAAGTCCTAGTCAATTCATTTCATCAATCATGAGGTGGTTCAAAACTCTCAAAGAATCTTGTCTTGGTACACTTCTTTTTCAACTTGTCTTGACAACTATCCAGGGCTCGCTCATCGAAGAACCCGAGGGAGAAGCAACATTAGACATGATCATGAGCAACCAAGCATCTTTATTGCAAGGCGATATTGATGGAAGCTCTAAGTCCCATTTACATTTCGCAGAGGTCAAGTCTGAATTGGAGAGAAGTAGTGGCAGAAAAAAACAAAAATCCGGCACGATCTCCAATCCTTTGAGTGAAACACGCATAGCAAAGAGGATGAAGAAGGATGAATCATCAAATGGCTCGGATGAATCTTTTGAGATGGCAGATGAGAAGAATGACTTGGATTTCCTTATGTATGTAATCTACAATCATCCAATGAGCTTGAATTCATTCATTCCTGCTAAGCTGATTGATATTTTTTTTAGAATTCATCTGCAACCCCATCATTTGGCTTGGAAGAACCCACAGATTGAAGGGCAATATCTAGGTGGTGGTGGGAAGACAAACAATCCTAGCTCAGGACTTGAAGAGGGAGAGATAGAAGAAGGAAGTAAGGGCTTTCAAATATCTGAATTGAGAGTAATGGATTGATTTTTTGGGATGGCTGACAGTATTGTTTTTTTGTAAAAGTGACATCAAATACAAGGTTGAACTGGTCAGGTGTTCACCATGGGTATGAGGCAAATGCAAAAGATTCTGAGACCAATGTGATCACCCATCAAAGTGAATATGATGGAATGCCAGCATACCCTTCTGTAAAGGTAGAAGAGGGATTCAAATCATCAAAAGATGAACTGATTGAAATTCTAGCAGATCTGAAAGATCAAGGGAAGCCATCAGGCTATATGAATGTAAAGGTACCCACAGCCCAACTAAAAAGACTGGTAGAGCTTGAACAATCAATGAGGAAAGCAGATTGGAACTATGCCTGGTCAAAGATTTGTGCATCTTTTGGAATAGAGAAATCAAGATACTGGGTCAGATCTGTCAAAGCTCAAGTTCATGAGGCCAAATTGATTGAAGGATGGAAAGTTTCTAAAAAATATGCAAGTAAAGATCTGAAATTATGTATGGAGCTTATACAGGCTGAAGAATATTGGCCAGTTTATTCTGGAATCAAAAACAAAACCTTTGAAAAGATAATAAACTTGATCAATAAGATGAGAAAGAACAGACGTGATCACAAAGAATTGGGTAGACTGATTCCACCTTTCATACTTCAGAACAGGTTATCCAGGATGTCATACATGGCACAGAGGCCAGAGATTATCTCTGATATGTATCCTGATGCAGAGCTCAAATTAAAACAAGAACAAGGGTATGACACACTATGGATAATGATGATTGAGGAAGCCTTATACACAGCAAATCAACTAGGAACAGAGACTTCCACATCAGACACAAAGGAAAAGAAGTCATGGGATGTGTTTGCAAAACTCTTCAGGATGATACATGAAGGTGACATCATTGATGACAGAACTGTATTTGGTCTGAGGAAATCGAGGTCTGCTTACTGGTATTCATCAATGGAATCTAACCTGTTCACTTGTGGTACCACTCCTCAATCTCACCGATTCCAAAACGGATTCAAAATTGCATTGAAGAGCCTTCAATCGGTTGATACTATCTATAGAGAATCCTTGAGCCCAAGTAGCTTTTCAGACCTAATGAGAATGGCTGGTGATTGGTCTCTTTCAGATATTCTCTTAGGAATACATCATGGTGTCAATTTGAAAACGTTTCATGAGTGCAAACGTTTTGCTAATTCAGATTTTGCTTCATATGATGAAGCTGTGGTTCAGCTTGAGAAGGGCAATTTGAAAGCACAAAGAGTGTTCAACTTCAAATTATTTCTCAAGGCTCACATGGAACTTCAAAAGGAGGAAGGTAAAAATGGCGCATCTTACAGGCCTTTGAAGTCACTGAGAGTGATCTGAACCGGTATGAGTGACTTCAATTTGGGCAGCTCAAGGAGCGGGAGCCCAGTTGATGTTTTATCTTGCATTCAACCTTCATCTCATAAGCATTGCCAGTTTTCTGTTCTTCCTGTGATGATATCTTATTAACATGAGCATTTGTCTTTCTGAGCTACAGAGATTGTTGTTTAGTCAGAATGTGCAAAAGTGAGTACACTGTTTTCAGTTGTACAATCTTCTGCATGGTTTGATCACCTTTCTGAAGGATTTTGTTCCTAAGACTAGCTATGATTTTCAACCAATTGTAAGGCATCAGCAGAAACCTTTTCATCTGATTTCTTGATATCTCAAAGCATAAGAGTATCCCATCATATCTTCATTATGCTGTCTTATTCTTTGTTCTTCAAATGTAACATCACTGTTTGACTTTTTTTTTTCAATGTGGACCCAAAAATAATTCTCTCTTTGTGTGGCAAAGCCGTAAGAGAAAGTCACTCCATTGAAAAGCCTTGATTAAAGTTGATGTTACATTTGTATTCAGACTGAGTGTGCAAGATGCACAGAGCAGACCCTAATCAAAGACCAATGATGAAATGTATTCTTTGAAGCTCGAATTTGGGATGGGTAGCCTATAGGGAGCAGAAGTATGTAGACCATACAATCCAGAAGATTGAGTGATAAGATAAGATCAGTCAGTCTTGAGATAATTAAAAGTAAATCAACTTGGCGTATGATTTTTGCAGATGGGGTGAGTTGATCAGTAGGATGTGCAGGAGTGTTGAGTGTGAGGGGTTGAGGGATGTGCGTGCCTGTGTTGTCCAATTGGCCCTGATCCGATGGGTTCTTTTGAAGTTTGATTAAAAAATTAAATCAATTTCATTTCACTTCGATCCAAATCCAATCCGAATCCACTTACTCGACTTCAAACTTACTCACTTCAAAGTAAAAAGAAAGAAACAAAAGGAAGACCACAATCATGACTTATCATTCTCTTGGATTGGTACAGTCAGTCATCAATCTCATCAACTCATTCAACACTTTCAATTCAATCCATTCATCATCTCACATCTCTCAATCCCATCCTCACAGGCCAAGCACAAAGACGTGTCATTTCGAACATGATCCTACTTCAATGTATCTCTCAATCTTCATTCTCATCGGTCTTCTCATCTCGTCAGTAATCTTTAACTCTCATCATCATCATCATCTTAAACTGATCTTGAACTCCTCTTGAATTCATAGATATCTTCCTCAACATTATCGAATCATCTCATCTAAATCATCTCATGGAATCAGTCATTGGTTTCTACTCTTAGGCTCTATCAGTAGTGCAAGCAGTTTGGTCAACGTGGTCACACTACAATGGGGGGTCGTTCGATGTTGTCGGTTTATCGTCAGTTTAAATTTAATCTCTTCTTTCTGATCTTCATGCTTCTGATTTTCGTCTTCTTCATATCACAGTCTCCAGGAATGTGTGCTGAATCTATGTTGGGGGTGATGCAAGTCTTCCTACAATGGGCATGTTTCAATGTCGTGTAAATTCGATTCATCACTCCGAGATTTCTATGATCATCACATCCTGATCTCTCCTGATCTCTTTGGATTCTAGTTTGATTCTATCTCTCATATACTTTCCTCCAGATCGGAAGTATGTAAGGGTGGTACCAGTCGAATCGACCACTCGCGATGCTTCTCCCTTCGATCGAGTGACCCACTACTCATCTCATTTCCTCTCTAGGTTCTTACTCAAGAGGAACATCAATCCATTCTCATCCAATCAATCCAATAAACATCTATCTCCTCATGCTCGTCGTGCGTCTCTTCGACGTCGTAGCTCTAGTTTTTCATCAGTGGCGTCTGATATCAGTAGTAGTGACTCATCTTCATTTGATCCATCAAACGTCTTACCACCCTCGGCTACTCGATTCACCCCACTCACCCTTTCAAAGGAATACACCATCTCTCTAATCTTAGCCATCGTCGTCTTACTTCACTTTCTCTCATCCCTCTTCATCACCTTTTGTATCTTACTCTCCTTACCTAAGGCTACGATGGGTGAACCATCCGGTACACCTCCCTCACATGATGGAGAACATCCCGCGATCAGATTACTTCGAATCTGGGCGACTTGTGCAGGTGTGGTCAGTCTGATCTTGGCTTGTTTTCAATACCTTCCACAACTTCGATCGACATGGAAACTTAAACTGGTCGGTAGTCTGAGTCTTCCGATGATGATCATTCAAACCCCTGGTAGTTTTCTCTTTGTTTATTCTTTAGCTGTCAGACCTGGGGTGAATTGGACAACTTGGATCGTTTATCTAGTCACGGTAATCGAGTTTGATCTTTGAACTTTCGAAGGTGATCTGAATGACTAATGATTTGATTTGGGTTCTCAAACTTAGGGTACACTTCAAGGTGCTTTACTCATTCTATGTATCCTATGGAAGATTAGACAAAGATCATCAGGCGTAGATGATTGGGGTCGACCGATCTCAAGCTCATCAGGAGAATCTCGATCAGATCTGATTCACAGATCAAGTGAATCTTCCTCCAACAGTCTCCATGAACCTCTTCGAACTCGATCCACAGAAGAAACACCTACTCATCCAGAACGGAGAGCGTTGATGAATGGTAAACCGAGGCTGGGTCCGAAAGTGAAAGTGAATGATTATAGAAGACAGACCACTCGATCCACTTCATCTGCTCATCGTCAACCTAGTCAACCACAATCAACCGCTCATCCACATCAATCGTATGGATCACTTCATGAACGGAAGAGTCCTACACCTACGAATGGAAGTGTGAGAAGTCATCGGTTTCTTCAAACTGGAGCTAGTTCTAGTAGTAATAGTAGTAGTCATACATTGAAACCTTGAAGATTGATGACTCTTTGATCTGTACTTTTTTTGTTTGATAATTGAATTTGTTGGATAATTGATTGAATGGATCAGTTGGAATTGTGGATTGTATTGAGACTTGAATGATTTGTTTTGTTTTTGGATTTGAATGAGTGATTAAGTTTGAAATTAATTTAAATCATTTTGTTTATGTGTATATTGGATTTGATTTGATTTGATTTGATTTGTGATTTGATTGAGAATGAATTTGATTTGAATGAAGTGGGCTCGGTACTTTGGGATCAGCTCGGATCGGGGCCAGATCAGATTCAAGTATCAAGTGGTGATCGCGCTGTGTTCTGAAGCTAAACCAAACCCACTTGAACTCAAAATGAAATCAACTCACCATCATCAACCATCATCATCATCATCATCATCAGCATCACTTCATTCTACAAAACCATTTCATCAACCACATCAAATCAAACATGACTCATTCTCAATCTCTTCACCTTCTTCAACTTCAACCTCAACCTCAAATCATGATCTCCTTCATAAATCATCATCATCCCTTTCTAGACCTCATCATTCTCATCTCAATTTAAACTCAAATTCAAAATCAACTTCAATCGAAACCGAACTTCATCAGAATATCATTCATCAAAATATCATCAGAACTAGAATTCAATCTAAAGATCAAACCACTTTCAATCAAGCTGGTCTTGAGGTGGTCATGTATCTAAAAGTAAGACCTATCATCATCATCATCATCATTTCATCTCAAACGATTCATCAAACTCTATTCTGATGGACAACTTTCGCTTAGGTCTCAATACCTTATCGATCATTATCTAAACTTAACAGTAGATCAATCTCCATCCCATTAATCTCAGATCATAACCTAAGATTAAAGAAATCCATCATCTTCCCACTCACTCGAAAATCAACTCATTCAAAACCTACCCTTCAAGCCTTACCCAATCGATCTCAAGCAAACTCCGTAGCTTCGATCCTAAACTTATCCAAATCCTTTCGTCTCAATCCTCCTCAACAACCTTCTCCTCCTCCTGCAACGATCTCCGTTCGAAACTTTTCAATCTCACTCTTAATCTCTTTACCCCAATCAACTTTTACCCATCCTTCTTCTGATCTTGGGAATCATGATCATGCTTTAGTTGAATATGCTCTTGTCTTAGAATCACTTTGTCTTTGGACTACGAGTGGACCTGATTGGCCTTATTCGGTGAGTTCACTTTCATTCTTGATTTGATTCTTTCATTTCACGCGTTGGGTTTTAAACATTGTATTCTAATCGTATTCTAATCATATTCTGATCATATTCTAATCATATTTAAATCATATTCTAATCATATTTTAATTGTATCCAAATCATATTTTAATCATATTCAAATTCCATTCGAATCATATTCTAATCTTATCAATTAGGTCATTATCCCTACACCTACCTGTCTTCGTAACTCTTTCAGACTAATGTTACCACCAGATGATGAGAATGAAGATGACGATCGACAACATCACCCATCCAACAAATTCAACGTCATCACTTCCCCGACTTTACGACGAGAACGCAGTACCATTTCTTCAACTAGGTTCAATGAGATCTCTACCTCTAAATCTTGTCCGATCATCTCTGATGAGGAATCAAAGTCATTAACCGATGAATCCGAACCTGATTACTCTGGATTATCGGAAGATGATGAAATCTCACCACGTCCTTCAGATTGGACTCAAGATGAAACTTCTCCTCGTTATGAAGGTGTCTTTCAAAGCACAAAAGAACTATGCGTTGCCATCAATCATCAATCTCCTAACATGGATCCTTCCATCACTGCTCAACGTGCTGAAACCAATCTGGCCATCTCAATTCATCGTGGGAAGCATCATCTTTCATCCGACTTGAACTCTTTATCCTTGTCACTCAACTTCCAAGTCACACTTTACAATCTCGCCCTTTCATTCGATCAACCCATGATTCCCTTTGTGTTTCACCTGCCTGATCATATTGCCAATCAGATCATATCCAGTGAATGGTCGGGCATCACTGGCGACTCCGTTATCGAATCACTTGTCCCTTTCCATGATGCTCAACCTGATCCTTCTCCAGCTGTTCCTTCGGCGCAAGAGAACACCCCACGCAATTCATCTACCAAACAAATCCCCTCACTTTTCAAAGAAACTTCTTTACCTGATCTAGAACTCTTACACACTTCGGCTCCATTTGAAGATTCACCAAGTGATCCACCCGAAAATTCTCCATGGGGAGCGGAAGATGGAGACGTGGAGGCTAGCTTTGAGACATCCTTCAGTACTCCTATGAAAACTCGTAATCTACTTGAACAGCACTCGTCTCCTCAGATCAATAAGATCCCAGGTGATGTTCGTGGTCGATTTGTGGTTTGGTTTGATCTTGGGACTCTTATTCGATACATCGATTCTACGAATAATAGTCAAGACAAATTAGTTTTGAATTTCAATTTACATGGTCAAATTGAAGTCGGACTGAAGAATGAAGTGAATCAAGAAAAGGTGTTGGATTTGCCATTGTTTGGATTTCCAAATGTCGAACAACACACTTGTATCATCGACCTTTCTGTTGATCCTTCTCTCTCACCATCTGATCCTGAGCTTGATCTTAGACTTCCTTCATCTGCTACGCGTTTAGATCTAGAGAAGGGTAGCGAAGATGATAAAGGGTGCCAAATTCGGGTCAAGGTGCGCAGAGCGGGACCGGAGATGGGTAAAGAAGAAACTGTGAAACTTTATCATTCAAAGCCAGTTCTACAGAACGAAACAGTGTCCATTGCATCTTTACTATCTCCTATTCAAGGTTTTGTCTCAGAGCCAATGAGAAAACCGAGATTGAAGAAAAGATATTCCACTACTTCTTCAAAGTATCGACATTCACACACTATCAGCTCTGGTTCTCTTCAAACTTATCGGAAGCGAACACCTCTAGCAGAGCAGTTGCAACAAATCAAATCTCACGAGATTCAATCATCGGATCCACAAGACGAATCTGAATCTGAAATGAAGTTGACCATAGCCTCAGCTGATATCGATATCTCATTCTTGCCTTCTTCCGCTTCATCTTGTCAATATCTAGACCTTTCTTTACAAATTTTAAAGGATGGTGGAAACGGCAGAGCCAAAGTCAAAGAAGAGCAAGGAATCATTGGCTTGACATTTGCGATTGGATGGAGTGATCAAGTTAAAGTGATTGAGGGATGGATCGGGTCTAAAAGATTGGAAGTTGGTCATGGGATTCAGATAATGGGGCAAGATAGTAAACTTGAACATCAACAAAAGTCAATTGACTTGAGGCTTTCGTTACTTGATCACCTTTCGAATGTGGTGACATATCAGGGTCAGTTGATTGTCAGAGTGGTTTTGAAGATTGAAAGATCTTCAAAGGAATCAACGTCTTCAAAGGGATTTCGACCGGTTTGCGTTTTACCTACATTTTCTACATCAGTGTCAATTCTTGATGTGAAAGTTAGAAACTCGA
The DNA here is from genome assembly GCA_022264835.1 of Melampsora americana. Lineage (NCBI taxonomy): Eukaryota > Fungi > Basidiomycota > Pucciniomycetes > Pucciniales > Melampsoraceae > Melampsora > Melampsora americana. The sequence continues at coordinate 17,554 of JAIFHY010000012.1, read as the reverse complement.
ATGATTCGAATTTGAAAGTCACCGAAACTTCATTAATCAACTTATCAACTAGATCGACTTCATTAATTCATTTAAGAGAATATACCCTTGAACCTAAAGTCACGCATACCTTGACCCTTGAAAAAGAAGAAGAAATGAAAGAAGAGATGAAGATTGAAGGATTCAGTTGGATCGAAAGACAATTAGAAAGATATGATTTCAGTTGGAAAAGTGTTTTGAATGTTTGGATCTTATATTTGATTTTATCATTAAGTTTTGAAATTAATCTATTACATAGTAAATTTGATTTATTAGAAAGAGGAGGAGATGAGACTAAGTCTGAAGTGATAAAAGATGATGAACGTCATTTTGGATCTTTTGATGTAATTCAAGATTCTGAAGAGGTTCAAGAGGATCGGTTTAGGTTTGAATCTGATCCTAGGACATCATTTTTAGCTTTCAAGGAATCAGAACAGACTTGTGATTCGATACCATTAGAAAAAGTGAAAATTAAAAAAGAAAAGAGTTTACCTATCCAATCTTCATCAATACCTAAAGAGAAAGCGAATGAAGAAGGAAAGGAACCAAAGAAACAAACCGAAGAAGAAAGATTCTCATCTGTTGGTTCAGAGTTTGGATATTTTGAACAACTTTGGATGACGATTTGGATTGGAATCCAATCGATCTTTGGTTAATTCAATTTAATTGAACTTGAATCTTGAATTTTGAGAAGAAGAAGAAGAGATTGAAAGAAAAGAATCTGGATTTGAAAATTTGTAAATTGATCTTATCTACATTTGGTTCTTGATTAATAATTTGAATAGCATTTATTTTTTCTCAACTTGAAGTTTCTTTTATCAATGAGATCTGAATAAAGTATGTATGATGATTATTTTTTGAATGGTTTGTGTGAAAAGTTCTTGGGTTTATTAAAATTAAAGAGGATGATGTATATTCATCATCATTATTTCTTCTGATTAGGGTTATCTTTTTGAAAAGAAAACCTGATTTTCTTTTTTTTTTGAGTTTTTTTTTCTTAAACTTTTTATGAATTCTTTAAACCTTTTAAAAGAAATAAATAAGGAAGAATTTTCATTGGAACACTTCAGAGTGTCTCTTATTGTATTCAAACTCTTAACAATTTCAACATCTTTTCTCCTTTTTTTTTTTGAATCTTTGAATTTAAATTCAAATTCAATTACTCAATTTCATTTAAAAAAAGATAATTAATTTAGGTATCAAATCATTTTAATCAAGTCTTACTTTATAAGTATATTTTGATCGTGATTTGGTTTGATAAAAAAAAGAATCATCGATACTTTTGAAGGTGATTGGAAATCCGATTAATTTTCAGAATCTTACCATTCATTCTGTTTCTTACACTTCTTTTTTTCAAATATAAAGTTTCAATCTCAATTTGCATTAGGTGATTTATTCAAAGATATGATCCATATGGAAAATATCAAGATAAACTCTTTTTATCAGTTTGTATCGAATTCTGACTGTTCAGTCTTATGTTTACTTAATGGTACTTGGGATTCACTTGAGATTGGATGGTCAAACTGACTTATGAATCAATCATTTATGTAATCTCTCCATCAACACCCCAATTATTGAAATCCAAGCTGATCTGAATCTTTGAGGAATTCACTCGTTGGTATGAAGATTGAAATCAAATGTAAGAAAAGAAAAAGCAAAAGTTGAATTCTAAAGTTTAAGAATGAGATGTAGGATTTGATTTGGTAGTCGTTCTGAGAAGATTCGAATTTAGATTTGATTGAGTATAATCTTTGAATAAGTTAGATTGATATGGATGAGATTCATCAGGATAAATCAATAATCTTTCTAATCTACGATCTCGAGATTTATTCTTTGGTAACATTCCCGAAACCGCTTTTCTTAAAATCTAAAGAATCACCATCCCCACAAATCCGAGATCAAAAAGAAAGATAAAGAAAAAGTCAATCAAAGATGATCCGATCTGATTCAAAGCTAAAAGTTGAATTTTGGTGAAAAAAACTACTGACCATAGTTGGGTTTTGTTCTATTAATCTTGAGTATGGAACCTTCTTTAATCCTCCTGGATATTGTGAATGAGAATAATAAATCTTTTGAATCTCTTTTTGACCTGTGACTTTAATGAATCTAGCATTGGTGACCACTACATAATCACCCAGATCGACTTGATTGAAAACCAAACAACCAAAAAAAATCATCATCATCATTAGCGTTTTTGAATGGATGAAAACGGGTTTCCAAGAAAAAAACACTTTACTTCTTGGATCAAAGAATGGTTTATATTTTCCCATTAATGTATTAGCGATCTGATTGGCTAATCTTCCGAGGATTTGATCTTTTGCATCCACTTGTCTCCATAATCTTGTAAAACCTAATGCGGTCTAAGAAAAACGATCAAGAGTGATGAATGAAGGGTTAAGTTTTGTTTGATGAGTTGATTGAGTTGAGAAACTAACTAACATTGGAGATTGAGTATGACATGATGATGCTGAGCCTTTTGAGTGAAGGAAGTGATCGATTTTGGTTGAAAATTTATTTAAAAAAATTATCAAATCAAATTAAATCAAGTGTGGCATGCCCCATGAGGACTGAATGCATCTGAGTGGTTTCAGAGGTGCATGTTCGATCAGGCCGCACTTGAGCATACATGAATGGTAAGTTTGAGATTTGAAATTTGAGCTGTTGACCAATCCAATTCCAATCCAATCCAATTCACCCATCATCATGAATCAAACCAAATCAAAATCAAAAGAAGAAAAAAGAAGAAAAACAAATTCAAAAAGAAGAGCTCATCATTCAAACTCAGATGATGATGATGATGATCAAGCTTCATCTTGGATCGAAAAACCAAGCATTCGATCTGTAAGAATCTCAATTCTGGAAACCTCAATTGATCGAGAAAAGAAAGCATTCATTTAAATATCATCTTTAATATTACAGCTTCCTCAAACCACTTCATCAAACTCAACTTCAAATCTATCCATCGAAAAATCAAGTTCAAGTCAAATTCACAATCTAAGCTCAACTCATCATCTTCAAGATTCATCAACAAATCATGAGCTCGATTTCTTCAACTCACTCGGAAAGGAAATGCGAGGAGCCAGTGTACGTGAGGAGGCAGAGAAGCAGAAAGCAACTCAAGCAGAGGAGAACCGAGTAAGTGATCTGCTAGGTTCATTGAAGATCAAACCCTGAGATCTGACCGTCCTCTTTTAATGGTAGATGTCAAGCAATATTGTAAGACTAGGTGCCGGTGATCCAAATTACAAACCCAATGATGATCCACCTGCTCGTAAGAAAGTGTTCATTCAGATCTCATCTTATCAACTCTTGAACTGATCTATCAATTTAACAGCACCTTCTAAGCCAATCTTGGGTGGACCAGGTTACCAATGGCGCATGAGAAAACTAAAACGAACGTATGAGACGGCGGTGGAAGAAAACCGATCGATTGAAGAAGTGGCAATCGAACGTTATGGTTCATTATCTGCTTGGGAAGCTGCTCAGGAAGAAAGTCGCCTCATCACTGGTTCACAACCTCATCATCAAAATACTCTAGCAGAGAGCAGTAAAGGCAGTTTACAGAGTACTCCTGCACGCGAAACTTCTGATCGAAAATATCTTTTCTCATCTGAGTCGGGTAGTGTCAATCGGCCGGCATTTAGAAGGCCTATGAGTGGTCGTGAGACGCCTGCTTCTGAAAAAGACGTGTTTACCCCTTCAAACCAGATCAATGCTCATCGTCGTATCGAACACCTTCGTCAAGAGTCCTCTTCCAAATTCGGTTCACCTTCCTCCTCCTCTGGGCCTTCGAGTCCTGTCCCATCGGCATTGAACCCTCTGGCAAGCATCTCGTCATCACCAAGACTCTCAGAAGCAAGGACTGGAACAACAACACTTGATCTGAATAAATTACAAGCTGCCTTGCTGAAAGCCAAAATGATGGGCTCTGATACGGTTCCTGAGTTGGAGAAAAAATATGGAGCTGCTCTTAAGGCGAAGTCAGAGGAAATCATACCTAGTTCACAAGAACGGGTGGAAGTGGTTCCTACACTTGATGGTCGAGGTAAGATGTATGATTTAGGCTCAGGTAAAGCAGATGAAAGTGGACCTTTCCAACCTGGAAATCGACGAAAAAAAGAAGCTAAAGTGAGTGAATTGATGAATTTTGTTAAAACGATCTTAGTCTGATTAAAGAAAGACTGTTCAATTGAAATTTAACTTTGGTTTTTTCTTCTAGGTTGAAACTAGGGATTCGAAAACAGGAGAATTACTGAGATATAATGCAGATGATGATCAACTTAGCTTACAAGATTTAGTTAGACAAGAAAAGTTTCAAGCAGGTTCTGCTGATCAGAAAAACATGGACGCTGAGATGGCTCGCAGTATTATGACAGATAGTAAATATGAGGTAATGGTTCTTCAACCGATCATCCATCTTCTGACTGCCTTGTATATCTAGTTAAATGTTGGATTTCTCTCTTATCAGAACGATCTAGACTACATTGATGATAATGCCGATCGCTTAGCCAAAAAGAAAATGAAGACAGATGCTTCAAAACGCTTATTTGCCATTAACGGTAAGCGAAGCTCTGGGTTATTAACCCTTCAACTCGGCCAAAGAGATCTTACTTATGATCTTGAATATCCTCTGTAGATTACTCTAGAACAAAAAAGGCATTGGATTCATGTCAGTTTTGTTATGGAGACGATGGATCACATCCAAAGATTGGAATCATCTCTAGTGGTACCAAAGTTTATCTTTGTCCTCCAATGTTCGAAGAGCTAGTTCGAGGGCATTGCTGGATAGTACCCATGCAACATGTACTCTGTTCCTTAGAGTTAGATGATGACGCGTGGGATGAGATCAAAGTCAGTTTCTATGACTCAAAGCTATTCCAGCTTCTTGTCTTGCCTGTCTTCTTGATCGCTGCTGAACTACCTTTGGCTTGATCACTCACTCAGAACTACATGAAATGTCTGATGCGAATGTTTTCAGAAAAGTTTGACCAAGGTGTACTATTCTATGAAACGGTTCTATCATTCAAACAACAGCGACATACTTATATTGAAGCTGTTCCCATCTCATGGGATCTTTTCAGTGATGCACCAGCATATTTCAAAGTAAGTTCTTCGGTATTCTATTTTCGTCTAATAGAGTACAAGCTACCCGACAGCTTTTGGAACTGATTTAACGATGTACGGATTTGATTCAGGAATCTATCTTGACTTCAGAATCTGAGTGGTCACAACACAAAAAACTCATTGATTTTTCCTCACGTCCAGGTGGGTTTAGACGTTCGATGGTCTCTAACTTACCCTATTTCATGGTTCAATGGGATTATAAAGGAGAAAAAGGGTATGGACATGTGATTGAAGGCAATGATGAAAGTTCAGGTAGAGCTGGACGTGGAGAAAATGGGGAAGAAGAGATTTCATCAATCTTGGATGAAGAAGGAAAAGGTGGGGAATTTCCTAGGTGAGTTCATTCCATGATTTTTAAAAGTTCAACTGAATGGATTTCTATAGATTAAATCTTTTGAGGACTCAAATTTGATGTTTTGATTTCTAGATATTTTGCTGCTGAAATCATTGGAAATTTACTTGATTTAGAACCACGTAAGTGGAGGAAACCGAAGAGATTGGCTAATCATGTTCATCAAAAAGAAGTTCAAAAGTTTCAAGATCAATTAGGGTATTCAAAGTATGATTGGACCGGGCTTTTGACTCAATGATTCATAAATTTAGAGAAGTTTTGAAGTTTTGTTTTACAAATGGATGATGATTTGATAGTTTAGATATTGTGTAGGTTGATTTCTAGATAATGATCAGCTACCAGCCAAAAGTAATTTCCCTGTAGAAAAAAAAAGAAATTGAATCCAGAGTAACAAATGGCCAAAAATGGAGATTGAATGTAGAAAAAAAAAGGCAGAAGACTTTAGTTTGAATTCAGATTGAATACAGATTGAATGCATTTTTTAATGCTTTGTTGCTTTAAAGTGTAATCTCTTCCCTCCTTACAGGGAAATTAATTTTTGTTGGTATTATATTAATGTGTATTTGTATTTCTATTTGTGTTTTTTTCTGTTTAGGACTCATTTGGTAGGCCTTACTTTACCACAGTCATCTTACAAACATTGTAAAATAATCAAATTTGAGATTTGGCCGTTTGGTGGGGCAAATTCGGAGTTTATTGTACTCTATTCTTTGAACAATAATCTACAAATCCTCTGGTATTTTTGTAATGCCCTTCTTTTTTGTATTCTTCAACCATAATCCAATTAAATTCTGGATGTGAGAAGAAAACTTGTTTTGAAATTTACCCACTGCCACACCTCACTTTACCTCCTTCACCTCTTTCTCTTTGACTCTCAATCATCTTAGTTCTTTTTGTGATTTCATCATCATCTTCTTCCTTTTTTTTATTTTTTTGTTTGAATTCCTTCAAATCAAAATCAAAATCAAAATCAAAATCAAAACCAATCTTTCTTTTACTTTTTTTCTCTTTGGTTTTTTTCTCTATTTAAATTCCTTCAAAGATCTCAAATCATTTCAAATCCAAGTTTTGATTGATCTACCTCTTCATCAACTTGATGATCAAGATGAAGTTTAAAGTGAACTAAAAGCCTAATAGAAGATAAGCTCTACAAAAGTTAAAGACAGATCTCATTTTGAAAATTGATCATTAATAGAATTGATTGAATAAGAACTCGATTGAATTTTTCCCAATTAGCTCTAAGTGAATCAAAAACTTCAACAAGTCCAAGTCTAAGAAAATGGGCTTGATCAAGCAGATGTTCCTATGGAGAGCAAGGTTGAAGTTTTGATACAATGAATTGAAGGTGAAAAAAGGTAGAAAACCAAATCAAATATTGGGAATATATTTTATGAAAGAATTTGGTATGGAGAAATGGATGAATGATGATTTTTTTTAAAGATGATGTAAGATTGGCTTGGCTTTACCAAACCCTTATAGCTGAAAACCATAATTATTTTTGTACCACAACTTCAGAAGTGCTTTTCACAGGTCTACTGTATTTTCAGGTCACTTAATTAAATAGACTTTGACTATTGTATACAATCATCGGTGGCTACCAAACTAGCCCTTGATAATCAATTGTAAGCAGATTGGTCTAAGACGTCTAGTTCAAGCAAAGTTCAATATACTTTTTTTTACCAGATTGTATTGTAGTGATCCAATTAGAAAACAAAGAGTCAAAAAAAGATTATTCTCATTATGAAAATCCATGATCAATATCCAAAAATCATTCAATGTCAAATCATAAAGGTTCTATAAGGCTAGAGAGATCAAGAAAGGTTTGATGAGAGGAGATCAAAATGTTCCAGGAAGACATTGAGCATAATCTGATGAATGTGCTCTGGAATGATCAAATGGTTTTAAAATGGTATTGGTCAATAAAGCTTCAAGTTTGACAATCTTAAAAAGGTCAAAAAGAAAAAAGCAAAAACACCTTACCGTACAAAACCCGAGGTGATAGAGACGTAGTGAAAGAAAGCTGCAAAAAGGATTAAGATATGAAAGATCTAAGGAAAAAGAAACCGAATGAAGTTGAATTCTCTTTCCAAGAAAAAAAAAACGAACGATAAGTGATCAGATCCAAAAATCATTTTGAGACTTACTTGATGACTAGATCCAATCAAATCAAACTTTCCTGGATTAAATCGTTCTGGGAATCTTTCAGCACTGAAACGGAAGAAGAAAAAAAGACAAAGAAGGTAGGAAGAGTCTTGTAAGCTCTAGGGTACCAAACCCTTCCTAGAAGCAGCATGTACGAACTAAAATAATGCTCCAACGATATAGGTTGCACCCGATAGGAGTAACCAACCTAGACCAATCCGATTACCTGAGTGTTGGATCTACATAGTGGCTAAATGTATCAGCTAAAGATGCTTAATACTGAAGCGTGATGAGCAAGCCCTACGCCAAATTTGATGGCACCATGTCCGATTGGCAGAACAGCACTGCAGCCGAGGGCTATGAAGATCAAAGTGCGTTTCTTACGACCTTCTTGAGATCGATAAGTGGGTGTGACGACGGTATAAGTCGCAGCTGATGATGTAATTACGAGATTTGGATCAGAACTGGTGGAATCAGACCGAAAGGATCACGTTTCACTGACCGAGACCGAGTGTGGTGATCAAGGCAAGATAGGCAACTGTGATCTTTGGATGACAATAGAAGCCATAGTAAACGGACGGATAGAATGAACCGACGATCAGCCAGACGATTCCCATATAATCCAATCGACCCAACGTTGCGCACACCTAGGATTTGTTAACCGAATCAGTAAGACCCGATGATGAGTGATGGCATAGTCAGAGTGGAACGCAACGACTTCACTGTGACAAGTGACAGTGTGATAGGTAGCGCTGAAGCCAAGGCAAGCCATTCCGCTCAAATAAAAGCAGGCAAAGACAGCCGTATCCACCCATGTGACAGAGGTAGGATCAACATGCGATCTTCCAACCCACATTGGGAGAGTCCAAGGCATGAAGTTTGAAGGGCTCGTAAGAGACATCACCAGGGTGAAGAACGTGAGGGCTCCCCAGAGATGACTATGGATATTGACTGAAGGGTGTGAAAAGAGTAGATTAGTAAATGTAGAAGAGAAGACATGATGATAAAGAGCTCGAAGGAAGATATTCACTGACCGGTTTCATTGTGAAAATAACTGAAGATTGTTTTGAAACATTCCATATAACTACCAAGAGTGGGACGATATCCTGTACGGACATCTGTTCGTCAAATAACCAAATGGGAGAGATTAGATGAAAGACCATCAAGATGAGTGGTGATCTGATGAGTTAAGATTCGTACATGGGTTATCTTTTCTCCATGCTGGTAACTGATCGAAGCGTAAGGTCTTGGTGACTTTTTTTTGCTGAGGATTAGACATTCGATGATGAAAACGAATTTGAGATTTTCGATCTTGGGTTTGAAGTGAAAGGATGTAAAAGAGAGAGAGAGAGCTTGATGAGATCCTAAGAGATTCTGGCCACCGTCTTGCCTTTGAAGGATATCATAGGCTTGCTTCAAGGAACTTCAATGATCGATGGTCAGATTGATGATGGCCGAGTTTCAAAACCACAACAAGCGTGAACACCAAGCACTGAGTCTTATAGCTCACTTCGGGACATGTACAGATTCAGCGCAGATTAGAAAAGCGGAGGAGCTTGTATCTATCATCTGCCGATCATACTCAGGAACAGTCTCAGAGAGCCTCAGTTGAAGCATTCATGGGGCAAGGAGCTCGATCCGTCTGGCGTCCCCTAGATGATCTGAGGAGGAATTTCGGGAGACGCTTTATTCACGGGTGATCAGGACTTCCGCACTCAAGATCAACACCTATCTGCACCCCTGATAAGGAGGTTGAGACCAAGCTTTGAAAGGGTAGAATACAATTCACTCCGTTTAGCCGATCAATTGACACCCTGACGATTTGGGGCGATCTAGTGATATGTCTTTTGGGGGCATATGTGCAACAAAATACATTGACTACCCTATGAAGAAAGGATACTACGAATTGGAAAATTGCAAAGATCAAAGCGATCATCACAATTTAAATTCCTCAATCCAAATCCATCGATTGACCTCCGCTAACCAATGCACTTTTCGAAGCCTTGATCTTCATCTTGTGCTTCATCTTTTGCTGTGGTTTGTCTTCCAAGTCAGTCCTCTGTAGTAGTGCATCAGCAATAGCTTGAGTACCATCAGCCTCCAGATATCCTTCGGTGTTCGAATCGGTCTCCATAGGTGTAGCAGATGTTGAGACCTTCTTCATCCTGGCTTGCTTCTGCTCCAATTCACGAGCACTAATCTTGGCCAACCTAATCTCGGCTGCCTTAACAGCCTTCTGAGTAAGTTCATCTTCACGTAAACCAAGTACATGTCGATCCTTCACCACCTCAGTAGCAAGACTCTTTCGAGTGACAGGAGCTGAAGCTGAGATCCGAGCAGCATAAAATGCGCGCTCTCGTTTAGATTTGATCTCGGCGATTCGATCGATAGCAGTAACGGTCGAATTAACCAGTTCTCGATCGTATTTGATGGGCACATTCCTTCGCTTTTCGAAATCTAATGTAGAATCCTATTGAAAGTGGGAAAAAAGAAAGTTATGAAAAAACCCTACTGATGATGATGATTGAGAAGCTATGTGACTTACCATCGTCATCTCCTTTCCAGCCGCTTTTCGGAAGGCCTTGGTCCATCTGACCTTTCTAGGGTTACGCTTCATTTTGAAGTTTTTATGACATCTGTGGAGGTAAGAGGGATGAATGAGAAAACAAGAAGAGTAAAGGATGAGATGATGAAAGAGGAATTGATTAGATGAATTGAAAGGAAATCTTACTTTGAACGACAAAATCGAAACATCTTAGCATCGTTTCGGACAAACATTGTACCTAAAGAAAGAAAGAAAGAAAGAAAGAAAGAAAAAAGAAGATAGCAAAGTTAGTGAATTAGTGAAGAAGTTTGGATTTGAATCATGAATGATTGAATGAAAAGTTAATGTACCATGACCAGGGTAAACATTAGCACCACAGAAGTAACATTTCTCGATCCTCATTGTAACTCTGAGAGAGTGATTGAGAGTTGAGGTAGAGGATTGGTGTAGAGGTAATTAACTAGGTAGTTGGTCGAGACTTTCAATCAAACTGAACTTCAAAACAAAAAAATCAATCTGTAAGAGACCTGATACAGACATATTCACTTGAACCAACCACAGTATGCTTATAATCAATCACCGCACAAACCCATACATAGAAACCATGGACCTCGTGTCAAGATCCAAGTGAGAAAAGAGAGCACGTAAAGATATCGAATCACATCGATCTGTCATTGATAGCAAAACAACCCCGATGACACACAACTTGAATAGCAACAGAAACACCAGAAGACACTCAAATTCAAACAATTTCTGCTGATGTTTTGGTGATTGCTTGCTCTCTGTCCTGAACAGATTTGTATGTGACGCGCTAAGGATTCAATATATGACATGATGCTGCAGCCTCGGGCAAGCATAACGCTTGGAAAATCAGTATAATTGATTCAAACATGAACCTTTCAAATACTGATAATCCATTGTGAATTGAAAGTCTGGATTCCCATATACCACAACAGAATCTGTCAAAGGGGCTAAAAGTGTCAAGAGGCAAAGATCAAACATTGGAGGACAATAAGACTGCAGAATACTATAGATTGATTGATCAGATTCTAAGTGTGGAAAACAAGCTTCAAGATGTTTCAACACCAAGCTCAATGGGTGATTGATGATGTGTATTTTTTTGGTAAGATGAATGATGGGAGATGTAGCAGTGATCTTTTGAAATTTTTCCATGTGATGCACGTGTTATACTAGAAGGGCTCTTACTACTGAGGTTCCAATGAATTTATGTTTGAAGGGAAAAGTGAAAGAAGAACTCTTATAAAAAAGAGACAGATGAAGGAGATTGAAAAAAAGGTTCTTTGAAAAGGAAAAAAGATTGAACACGAATTTTTGTAAAAAGTCTTATTAAAGAAAAAAAACCCTTTACAGATCAACTCCAAATAAAAAAATCCAACATCAAAAATCTTACAAAATGAAAATGAAAAAAATAATTTAAAGAAGAAAGAGAAAATTAGAAATCAATCAAATAAAAAGGATTGAGATAAAAGATAAAAGTTTGAGATAAAAAAAGAAATAAAAGAACATAAACAAAAAAAAGAGAGAGAGAGAGAAGTAAAAGAAAAAAGAGATACAAAGAGTTTAAATAGAGGTTAGATGTACAAGAAAACCAAAAAAATGAAAAAAAAAATGAAAAAAAAATGAAAACTAGACCAAAAAAATAAATATAAAAAAGAAAATCATATATATAAGAAATACACTTCTTCAAGGGGGTTTTTTTCTTCATAAAAACAAAATCAAGTGATGTGTGGAAAAAAAAAGAAGAATGTAAGATGAGGTTAAAATGATTTGAAAAAAAAAATTGATGATCGAAAACTTTAAGTTTCCCAATTAGATTCAGCTTTCCAATATGATCCGATGAGATTTGATTTATTAGATGATAAATCTAAATTACTCATTCTTGGTAAAGATAAAGGTTGGATCGGTAAATTACCAAGAGGTGGTAACATTTCTCGATGATGGAATTCATTCCCATTTGACTGTCCACCGGTCTCGATCATCTGCGTTCCAGAGGAATAAGCCTGTTCACGTGTTTCTTCTTTAACATCTAATGTGTTTGGAAATGAACTCGTATAAGGGTTTGAATCCTGATAGACATTGGGAGCATTTGCATGTACAGTCGTAGGTGGAAATGGAAATGATGGTTTGATATCCGTAAGAATTTTCTCCTGTGGGATAGACCCGTAAGCTTGGGAAACAGAGAAGGAACGAGAACTAGAGGATGGATCAGTAGGATGAGGAGTTGAAAGCTGATTGAAAGCTGTTTCCCGTTGAAATCGATGATATTGAGGTGAGATTGAAGTCATTCCAAATTCTGAAGGTGGTACTCTAGATGACCAATTTGAAGAAGTGGTATGATTAAGTCTTGGAAAACTAGGTGAAGGTGAGAATTGAGTAGAAGAAGGATTAGCCCAGGAAAAGTGATTATCTTGACTATGATGTAATGCAGGAATGTTAAAATATTGAGATGAAGCTGGTGCTGAATAAATTTGTTCCGGATGAGTTGAATAAGTCGCAAAGGAGAAATTGGTAGACAATGGTGTCATTGTGGATGAAGAGTTACTCGTAGAGTCACCTGTTGGACTAGACTTTGATGAATAATCTGGACTATGCAACAAGAGGCCATCTTCGCTATGACCTTTGTGATGTTTTATCAAGGTCGTTTTGCGGCAAAAACTGATCAGGTAGCGGGATTCAGTATAGGTGCTGAGCATTTTTACATGGAGAAAATTGGCTCACGTCTTGTCGCACCCCGGAGCAGGGCAACGATAAGGCCTCTTACCCGTGTGTACTCTCCGGTGACGCGCTAGAGAACTAGAATCACTAAAAGCTCTACCACAGAGTTCGCAAACATGAGGACGTTCGCCAGTACTGAGGAAAGAAGATGAAAAGAATTTTAATCATCATGATTGAGCGAAGCGCGCGTTGAAAGTCTTCAAATATTATAGACTCACTGAGTACGCATGTGCACTGTCAGAGCAGATCTGGAGAGGAACAAAAGATCAAAACCTTTTGAGTAGGTTGTACGCAAGCTGTGTTTGAGACTGAAAATTCAGAAGGAAAGCACAAACCTTTGAATAAAACATTTCCCGCAAGACAGGAATTCGCACTTGAACGGACTAGAAGATCAAAAGATGATCTCAGATGAGAAAAGCAAGACTGAGAGTGAAAAGACTCGGTACCAAAAAGAAGGGAAGATGACCAACCGTTCATTGGTATGAATTCGAACATGTCGAACAAGGTCAGACTTACGCGAAAAGGACTTTTGACAAGCTTCATAGGTGCAAGTAAACGGACGGGCCGGTTTAACTTCTGAAGGAGGGTCTGATTCGGATAATCGCATTGAAAATGGTAGCCTTGTTTTGATTTGTATATAAGAAAAAAATTAGAAATCGAAAAAGCGAGAAAGAGACCGCACGGATTGAGATTTACAAACAGGTCAAGGCTAATGTTCAAAGAGACTTGTAAAAAATGCAAAAAAGGATTGAGCGCAGTGTGGGAAGAGGTAGAGCGGAGGTCTAAGGACTGAGAGAAAGAGAAGAGGTAAGTGAGTTTTAGAAAAGGTTGAAAACAAAGCACGAGAGAAAGCAAAGAGGAAGAGAGAAAAAAATGAATCAATCAGAGTGGGAGGAAGGTGTAAGTTGAGAATTGATGAATTGAAGTGGACCAAAGCTCAACTGATATATATGATTTGTCTTCCAAGTTAAAGCGCGCTCTCGTCAAGAAGAGTTCTAGGGAAGATGAACCTATAGTAAGTCTCTACTCATCAATCTCTTTTTAATTCATTTAATTCTAGAATGAAGCCATCATTTTTTAGAAAAAGAGAAGAAATTAGAGAAAAGTTTATCGAAAGAAGTAACGGATTGAAAAAAAAATTCATTTGATTCTCATCCAAATCAAAAGATCTCCTTCTTGAACAAATTTGAGTGAACCATGTTCGATAACAGTTTAATGAAAGTTGATTCTAAACGGACTTCTATGGGCATTTCTTACACCACATTAAGCTTACCCGTAATGAAAAAAAAACTCACTCAATTTTTCTTATAGACCTGGTTCAGGCTTAGGCTTACATGATTTCAAAGTTCAGACCGATTGAGTTTTTTGGTTGGTAACGCTTAACGGAAAGCATTCAATTTTTCCTTTGTGTAGTAAGAAAAACCCGTCAAGACTTAGGTTCAAGTCGAGTCACAGGTGCATCACCATTTTATACCGTTGGGCGTATTTTAGTTGGCAGTGAAGAGGATGGACCAAGGAATGACCTCTCGAATGATAATGTAAACACTACTCGTTAAATTCGATATATATATATGAACTTTCCAACTTATTTTTCCTCTATGGTATCCCCATGGTCGGCTTCATGACTTCTCCTCGGATCTCCTCTTGATTTGAACATTCTTTCATTCGGTTTCTTTATTCCTTCCGTCCATTCTCTTTCCATTCATTTCATCCTACAAACTTTGATCGTCAGTAGTGATCCAATCTCTCACATTTGAGCCAAGGAATTCCATAGCCAACCGCTTACTTCGGAATTGGAAGCTCAGCAAGCCTTACATCGATCTCTAGCACGCCCCTCCCCCATCTCACATTTGACACATCTAATTCCTACACTGTGTGTTGAGATGGAAGTCAATTTGACTCATACTTTCATTTCACAGTAGAATCATCCCATCCCTTGTAATTACACTTCCTCATACCTCGTGTTTGATGAGTGCACAAAAATAAGCTATCAGAACCAGAGCCAAAAAGAAGTCCAGACAATTTCCAAAAGAAACACCTTGACATATTTCACAAGGAAGTCTACCAATCAAACACACACAAAACGAAAGCTCTTGAATAAACGATAAAAAAAACCAACTTTAAGGAATGAATGTTTATAAAATGAGTGAATGAAACAAATCCTTTCTCTGTAAACCAATCACACAAAACATTCATCTATCCAAAAAAGTTGGTTTCCAATCTTTAAACCCAAAATCTCAGACTATGAACACAATCCATAACTATTCAAATCAGACCATAAGACTCATCAATCGAAACCAAAACCCAGAATAAATAAGCAAAGAGAGCAACAAAACAAAACTTTTGAAGAATATCAAAAGCTAAGAATTACATTCTCAAACATTACAAACAAAACTTGATCACCCATCCCAATCCACTTAATCTTATGATGAACTTCCTTCTCCAATAGCTCTTCTAATCACTGAAAGTTGATCACAAACCTTTTCATAATCTTGTAAAGTGATCATTAACTTCTTATTCGATTCCACCTTCTCTTCTTCTCTCTCTCTTCTTTCTCTTTCCCATTCGATCCTTAACTTTTTTACTTCATTTTCACATTTCTTTCGAGTTTCGGATGACAAGTTTTCAAACGAGTTCAATAACGGTAAAAAATTTGACTCCAGATCGCTATTATGACTACTAGCAGCTGCTACAGCTAATCGTTTCTCTGTTTCTGCTAATAATTCTGCTTGGGCTTTTATGGTCTCTGCCTGGGCTCTAATCATTCCATTCTTACTACGCATCATCACACTTAGAGCTTCAATCGGATCTGAATCTTCTTCTGATGTTTCTTCTTGTAATACTCCAATTCGTTTCATGACTTGTGTTGCCTTACGCGATAATGCTAATCCGACAAAGTGAACAAATTGGTCAGAAAAAGAATCAACACCAGATGCTTGGGTTTTATCGCTACTTACATGTGGGACTTGATCGCTTCGTTCTTCTGCTCATCGATACTCCGGGACGAAGATTGACAGGACAAGAGCATGGCTTAGGAGAACTGCCAGCAATTGAAGCCGGCCTTAAGCTGTACCGATTCAAGTCTCCTGTGGGCACAGAAGTACAAGAGTCGCATCTAGCCATGCACGCCGAAACACGTCTTTCACGCTGGTCTTGTCCTTTGAATGAGTCAATGATCTTCCGTAGTTGATCCGGCCCATGTGCTTCATATTGATCTACAATGCTTTGAGCATTTGATAATGAAGCACCAAATGAAGTGGCAACTGTTGATTGAGGGGTGGTGATGCGTGGAGACGATGCGAGCAATATCGGCTCAGTTTCACTCTTGGAGATCTTTGAGGGAAATCTCTCATGCATCCGAGTCAGATTACTCTGGACGGGTGTGATTAAGACTGACGAGAAACTAGCACTGGAGAGAGTTATAGACGCATTTGAAGTTTCCGAGTCACGTCGAAAGTGCGAAGCAGGGGAAGATCGAGTCTTGCCAAATGCCTCAGTTAATGATTGCGAACATGATGTTCGGGCAGCATCAGTCATTTTGTGTACAGATGTTGCGGATACACTTCGTGGTAGGAGAAGTGTCTCGCTTGATTCGGGTAACACTGATGAGCGTGCGTCAGGATGATAACGTATATCAGACCATGACTTGCTTGCGTTGGATTGGGTATAGTCGAACAAAGATTGTGAAGATGAGATTGGCCGAGCATGGGAAGGATTTTTTGAAGATGATGATTCAGAGAGAGCTTGTGATGAATTGACTGGTTCCGACGTGATTGATAGACTTGGATCAAGATGACGACTCAGACTGACTGATGAGATGCGCGCAGCAGGTTGAGGATAATCTATCAGAGATCGTGAAGAGGACGTTGGGCGAGAGTGAATGAGCTTTTTTGCAGATGATGATAGGGATATACTTCGTGATGGGTCATTTGCCTTGCGTAATTGTGAGGTGACAGATGGACTTAAATGAAGATGGTGGCCCCGAAGGGAGACCGACCTACGTGAGGTTGAGTGATGAGATAAATCATAAGGTATCATCGTAGGGTGGCGACTGTCAAAAGAAGGATCATGGCGAGTATCAGGTGAGGTGGCAAGGCCGATTGTAGAATCAAGTTCGATCTCATGTTCAGATCTAGTTTCTTGATAACTTGTATCTCTCTTCTCGGACTCTGCTTCACTACGATCAGATTCGAACGAAGCCTCTTCAACAATCGTTAACGCTCGTGGTGAATTGGGGACTAGTGGCAATTCAGGCTGAGAAGGCGGATAGCGGATGCGTTCATCAAGAAGCCCATCAGTGATTTGATTCCAATGAGTCTGAAGCCATGTGAGCCCATCGATTGCTCTTTGTGAGATCTCTTTCGAGATATTTGATTCTGAAGAGGATGAGTGATGATCTATTCCAAGTCCGATCGTTCCGATCTTGCCACTTCTGGGAGCTAAAAGAGCTGGACCAAAGATTTGAGAAATGGTTTGAAGGGTGAGTTGGTTTGTAGGAAAGAGTGGTATTTGTGACAAGAAGGCAATCAGATAAACCAAAAGACTAAAGGAACGAGTCGGAAGTAATCGAAAGATCACTTGAGCGATCGTCACACGTGTAGCGATCGGTAGTTTTTCAGCACTTTCTTCATTCACAC